>OY856409.1:813195113-814395113 GCA_963693085.1 Alisma plantago-aquatica | reverse complement strand
CTCGTCTTTCTATCTTTTTTACTACATCATCACACACTATTTTAATTGGTTGTTTACTATGATACCATGTCAAACATCAAGCTACAGATGCATGATGTGAATGTATCACCCACCTTTGAGCTTGTTTTATTTTGAGATTTTAATTAATCCATTTACTTGATTAACTCATAATTCATTATAGTTTTTAAGAAATTACAAGTAGAGACTCATTGCAATAAAAAATATATACTTAAATCTAGTAATAATAGGAGTTGATGATTGAGGGTTCAACACATACACTTAATTATGTATATTTAGATTTGAATGTGATAATAGGTAAAGGATACCCTCTTTGGCTCCAGGGTTTGATCATGATTTGTTGATACAAATTTAAGGTATGTTGCATCCCTCTTGAGTCATATTGTACCATGATTATATTCTCTCAATCGATTTGGTTTTATTGTGGCATACTTTTGAATGTCACTTAGTTATACCTATTTAACCCAATTGGGTCTGATTCACTAATTTAATCTCACAGACTGTTGCAAGTGCAAATTGAATATATTTTCTTTGAACATGTTGATATTCATTCAGTTTTTCACCCTTATTTCATGATTGCATTTGATTGTTCTAGTTTATGATGATAATCATGGTTGATTCTTGATGTAGCTGGACTTGAGTTTCTCAACAACTAAATCATGTTTATCAAGCAGTAGGTCTGGAGTAATATGATTTCTATGGTTCTTTTTATATCTTTTGGAATGGAGGTTATGAGCCCATTCCTGAAATATGTTCCCACCATTTATATATTCAACTTGAGGAGTCATGACCATCTTTATGGTGATTATGTTCCATTTTCTATTAGGTTTTGGGTTATGTGCCCTAACCCTCATATTTTATAACATTTTTACTAATACCATGATTATCTCAATGCATGCAGATTTTATAGATGATTATTGTAATGGGTCATGTGCCCTAATATTATTGTTTTTGCTTATGTTCACAAGTTGATATTTTGATTTGAGGCAAATATTGATCATTGTAACTTTACAATTTCTTCATGTAATTGCACATCATACTATATGAAATTTCTCTTGGCATCCAAATATGTACATATACTTCCCTCCTTGAATTGGGAACTTTATACTTAACTTTGATGTCCTTTATTCATAAATTGTAAATCCAAATCTATGTCCGGAGCGGTTTTTTGCTGATAAAACACCAATCTACTATTCTCTTGTGGGGGTGTTCCCTACCCCTTAGGTAATGAGGACTATGGAAGGATGACTAATATGACTAGGACACACACATGTTTATATGATGTTCTTTGAGAGATATAATTGAATTGGATGGATTACCCTCTGCATCCAAGATTAGTTATAATATCTTTTTCCTTGTATATTTACCCATGTGGGTGTCATATGTATTATCTTATGAGCCCGCAATAGTTATACTGATTTCTTTAGCTATTGAACTATTCTTGTTTTGAACATACTAATTGAATAAATTAGATTGTTACTTCTAACTTTCATGAAGGCATTTGTAATTAGGTATATTTTCTTTTGTTCATTTTAGTAAGTGAATGGTTCCCCTATCGGTTCCCACTCCTTACAAGTATGGTATCAGATCCAAGGCAGTCAATAAACCTACCTATTTCAACCTTATCTCACTTACATTATTTACCTTTGTAAGTACCCTTTAGAGCCCTTATCTTATGCGGAAGCTTTCTAAATGAGATGTCAACTCTAGAAACTCTATATCATGCTCATGTTAGTATGTAAGAAATAAATAGAACCTCTTGAGTTGTAAATGAGGATCTTGAGTATGTTAATCCTCACGAGGTAGGATACCATGTGCTTTTTCCCTAGACTATAAGTGAATTACATGAGATTTGACCCTACATTTGCATGATGTGACTAGGACAATGAACTAGTGGAATATGATGGTATCGGATATCATGATTTTGTTCTGATTTTGATATTAGATGATATTTAATTATTATCATATGATTTCTAGAAGAAAAAAATATTTTATTATTGACTATATGTAAAATTATTCTCTAGATTTTCATTGGTGGTTTTATGAGATGAGTCACAATCAAAGAAGTATGAAGTAAGTGGAGAAACCCTTACAAGAGAACCACATGATTTGGTAGACAACCCTTAGAACCTAGACTTTGATGTAGGATGATGAAGTAGAAGATGATGTATGTGGTTTATTTAGCCTCACCTATGTACCTTTAGTTTTATTTGACTTATTAGGTCAATCCTTTCAAGGGGTGGATACTAGTATGTATTAGAAATGGATAATCTAATTTTGAGGATAAAATCCTCTTTAAGGGGTGAAGTCCTATCACATATCAAAATCTACCTATCTTGGCTATAGAAACCCTATTCCCATGTGTTGGATATTAGATGGGATCTATAGGGGGTGTGAATAGAGCTAAAGGCACTTAAATAAAATTCATTAGACCCTCAAGATATTTTTAAATTATATGGTAAGTATGAACTTTGAGTGCAACTAAAGCATACATAACAAGGGATAAAGAGATTGAACAAGCACAAGAACACAAGCTATGTGGAGTGGTTCCAATATCCAAACTAGGAAAAAGTTAGTCCACTACCTAGAGAGGTCAAGCTCTAGGATTTTTCAACCATTTCATACTTATATTCCATTATAAGACATACAATTAAGACCTTCCTTTCTGGGCCAAGGATACCCAACCTTCCCTTTAAGGAGAATGGATCCAACAACCTAATAAAAGAATTTATCTATCCAAGACCAAGAGTCTTCAACCTCACCAAGGACTTAATCACTTTTGCAAGGAGTCTTCTGCCTTCACCAAGGACTTACCCACTCTTGCAACAAGTCTTCTACCTTGAAGGAATCACCCACTCTTCTTGGATCACCTGCCTTTGACTTCACCTTTTCCAAGGATAAGCTTTCACCCTTTTTATTCTTCACCTGTCTTAGATAAGAGAGAGAACCTTCATGTTCATGGTAGAAAGAGAGATTGGGAGGTGGAGGAAGTGAGAGCCTCACAAGATATAATGTAGGACTAGCTTTCTTACAAATCTCCTACTCACTCTAATGGATGTAGCAAGTGATTAAGCTTAGAGAGTGGAAGGAGGCTCTTGGAGACACTCAACTATAATATAGGGACCTTCATAGTGCTTGGATAACCATGGGATGAAGCCCAAGGGGTCCTATTTATATTTGGGGATGCCTACTAGCCAGTAGAAACACTTAAGGACAAATACTAGTTGTTTGGGGTGTTGGAACGGATTCTTTTTTTACTTTTTTAACACTTCAATGGCTAGAAACACTTTTTATGCAATTTTTGTACAGTGCGATCGGTCAAGTTTACTTTTGGGAAACTCGACCAATTGCACTATGCGACAAAGTGGATGAAACTTGACCGATCACTTAAATTTGATTTTCCAGTGCAGAGATTCAGTCAAGTTTGTTCTGGGAAAAACACAGCCAATCCTGGGCCTTTGCCAAGATCAATCCCAGGCATCAACTGAGTTTCTAGGAAGGAAACTTGACCAATCATACAACCTGATATCAGTTTTGAAAAATGGCATTAGAGTGCTTGAATATTTGGTTAAGTGTTCTTGATTTTTTCTAATATTGATTACAAACCATACAATAATTACAAGTGATTTACAACATGATTCTAATAGAGATACATCATATTCCATAAAAGTGCATTTGCATTGATTTTGACTTGTCTTTTCTCCAAGTTAGGATGCACAAGTTAGGGCATTTGGAGTGTGTCTATACCTAATCTAAAATCACTCAAGTAGAAGCATTAGACACAACAAGTGGAATGGTTAGTCATCATCAAAATAAGGGTTTAGTCAAATTAGACCTTGAGTCAACATTGACCTTGATTAAACATTCTCCCCCTTATCTGAAGATGACAAAACATTCCATAAATGTATGGAAAGCTTTTAAGTAAAATCATACCTTTATAGAAACCTAGGGGTTTCAATAGAATTGAGTTCATATGTTCCCCCTTAATTGATGCTCATGGAGTTCTCATACTCCCCCTCAATTGATCGTATTTCTCCTGCACAGTTATCTTTCACAACATTTGTAGAAACTATGCCTTCTACTCATATAAGTTCTACATATATGTCTTCTCCCTTTAACATAAGATGTGCCTTCTCCCTAAGCATGCATTCTCCCCATCTTACATAAGCCCCTTTGTAATTTCAAAATATGGGGGTTTTAAGAGCTAAAATGGAACATGTTAGAATAAGGAGATACCATATGTTAGAAAGGAGAGTAAAAGACCAAAAAATAAGGGTTTTTCCAAGCAATGTATTCAAAGCAAATCAATACATTCATTACAACAACCATGGATGCAATTATAGCAACAACCAAGATAAGGCTATGCAAGCAACTCAAGGTAGTAGAAATGCAATTCAAGGAACAAGCTTGAGCATGTATGAAACAAGATGCAATCATAGCATATAGATGGATACCAATTGATGAAATGGACTAGAACTATGTGTATATGAAGTATTAGTAGATGATATCACAAGTTAGGACTACTAGTAGGATCTAGATCATAGGACAAGATGCACATGTTAAAGATCAAGCTAGGAGAGGATGTAGTGATATATCCAAACAAGAGGAAATGCAGTTTTGGAAGCTTGAAAGGATATAAATCACTAGAAAATATGCATTTATTAACAAAAGATAATTACCACTAATAAACTCAAGTTTCATAAAAAGATATCCTACTATATAGATGTATCAACTTAGAGCACAACAAAAGAAATTTAAGATACAACCAAGAGATCCAAAGAGATCATCATCAAAACTTACATAACATGTAACATCCCTGACTTGGTTTATGCCATAACCCTAGAAGTTTTGCTTAAGTAAGTTATTTATAAACTTCTTTTAATCTTTTTAAAAGTAATTAAGACTCAAGGAGAGTTTAATTTTCAAGTTTGAGTTTATTTGCAAACTGTTTGTGCATTAAATGATAGTTTGGGTGTAAATTGCAATTTACCCAAGATGAGGGGTTATATTTCAATATGTCACATCTTGAACGTTCTTAAAGTGCTTTAGCATCATAAGAAATAGAATGATGCTAATGGGTGGCTTGTGGAAAGCCTAAGTTCGAAGTTGGAGCTTGTTTGAATAATGCTTGTGCCTTGTGTACCAATTTTGGTGCAAATTGCAATTTACCAAAAATGTAGGGTTGATATGCAAATTACCACCCTTAGAGTGTTCCTACTCTTCTTAGAGTCATCTATAGGATATATAAATAAATTTGCACCATGTTTGAATCATATTTGAGTGATGGTATTCTTGGTGATGAAAAGACCAAGAAGAGTTGTATAGTTGAAACCCTAAAATGAGTTGTATTGAGTTGTAGAACTTATATGGGAGTGCCTATCAGCCAAGAAGCCATAGAGGAGGTCCCATATCATTTTTTCAACTCTTGGAAAAGGCCATGATGAGTTAAGCACCTCAAAAAGGTGATGGATATTGGTTTACAACTTTCCTTGGAAAAGTTGTATCAGTTTGTGAATAAAGTGATGTTGGGTTGAAATATCTTATTCAATAAGATAACTAATGGCCGAAATATTATCCATAGATTATCCCCAAGAGTTTTACATGTCAATATAAATATGTGTGAATTCATGGACACGTGTCAACCCATGCATGGACATGTCACCTAGTAGTATAAGGTGATGACACCTCTTATACACTCTCTCTCATGAGCCTCAATTATATATAGCACTCCTATCACCTACTAGTGAAACTTCCTACAAATCTCTTTCTCTTAGATATTGTGCATAGTAGTTTAGGAGCAAGGAGGATCTTGAGACTTAAGCTTAAGGTGAATCCATGGTCATCTTAAACCTTGGTTGAAGCATGAATCTCGGGTTGTGATTCTTCCTTTCTTTTCTTCTTCACCAAGTTCTTATCTATGGTGATTATTTGCATTTAGAGGAGTTGTGAACAAGTCTTGGATCTTTCATAAGTTCATATTCAACCTTAGGGATGTGAATCTCTGGATCTTGGAGCTTTGAAGTTGTTCTTGAGGCAGATTATATAACTTGAACCCAATCATGTTATTATTCACCTTCAATCTTGCTATACTTGTTGATCTACTTTCAATTTCAATTTTTCTTGAATGATTGATGATTCTATGAGTTCTAGTAGTTGCATAGGACTATTGTCCATGAACTAGAATAGTAAGGGACAAAAGTCTAGATCTTGATTATGATGACATCATCATGACACAAATCGATATCGGGTTGAAGCACCTCTAACCCGATATGGTAATGAAACCCAATATGGTGATATGAAATATGTTATACTTTGGAACCCCACACCCCTATCATTTTGTACATTTGGGTTGGTTGAAAAAGGACTAATCAGTTGCCTAGGTTGTCACTTAACACATGGTAGGTTGATACTTGGAAGGTTTGAAAAGGTATGAGCATAAGGGTCTAACTTGATATGCAAAACCCTACACTTGAGTGAATCGATATAAGTGACACACACACACACCTCTTGAACGATATGATAGTAAGCACTCACCTCTTGGATGATATGGTGATAAGAACACACCTCTTGGATGATATGGTGATGAGCACACACCTCTTGGACGATATGGTGATAAGCACACACCTCTTAGACGATATGGTGGTAAGCACACGCGTCTTGGGATAAGAACACACCTCTTGGATGATATGGTGGTAAGCACACACCTCTTGGACGATGTGGTGATAAGCACACACCTCTTGGACGATATGGTGGTAAGCACACACCTCTAGCCCAATATGGTGGAAGCACCTCAAAACCAATATGGAGGTAAGCACCTCAAATCTGGTATACTTGATTAACACATGAAGTGTGTTATGTCAAATGATACATTAAGATGTAAAGAATTTTATGCATTTTTATAAGTGTAGGCCAATGTACCTTGAGAAAAGGGTTGAGCCAACTTAATAAAGTATAATGTAATCAATATCCTAGTGAGGATGAGAGACAAACTCATACTTTTTGTAATAATCATTAAATGATAAATGATGAGAATAAACAAGTATGATTGAATACTTATGATATCAATGTATGCTCCTGACATGTCTGGAGCTATGAATTAGGGTTTTTATTCTTGATAATATGAACTTGAAACCCTAATCGACTAAAAATGGAATACCTAACCCTAATAATGGGAAGGTTGTATTTCTCTTGTATTGCATGGTGATGATATGTACTTGATATTGTTTTTATCATGAAATACTAACCATGCATGTATCATGATATGATGAGTGTCAGGTATGAGATATGATGTTTTATATGATACAGATTAAATGGGCCTTGTGAGCCATGTGAAATACTTGTGCAACAAGTATAATGTATACCTGGGTCTGAGGACCTAGAGGTAATAGTTACTTGATAATAGGTGACAATGTTCAGTGATAAACTAAGGGTTTGAATACCCATATGTAGCAATCATGATGATGATAATGTTAAGGTATGAGAATCCCCAGTAATGTGATAAGGGACCGAGATCCTGAGTTTTATGCATTCAATGTATTCCAAAGATTATGAAAGTACTTGATAAATGTATTACACATTTCTTTGTAACATATGTTATAATTCATACTTGTAACTTGGTTGGTGCTAAAGGATATTGTAATGCACCTAATTAATCAAGTGGAACCTTATCATGTAGTTTCCCTGGCCATAGATCCATTCAGTATCAGAATTTGCTGAATGGTGAAATGAGTTTAACTCGGAGAGCATATTTTTTAATATGTGGGGGTAATGGGCAAAAATATCCTTACATCCAAATAGGGATTGTTGTGTGGTCTTCCTCATCATCATAAGAGTATAGCTATGTGCCATGACTCAATATTAATATACCAAGCATTGCTTTGTGATCTCCCTAAAGAGAGTGCATGTTGAGGTTGTAACTCTATAGTGAAGATGCCACTGTACCCGGGCAAGCTAATTGTAGTTTGACATGTGATGTCACTTCCAGTGGTCTCGTACTGACCGAGATAGGTGAGGTCTTGGAAGTCGGCTCTTCCTTTGACCTTGTATGGTACCGATGCTTTATGTAGCTGTGGTCGGTTGGAGCATGAGCGGTATACCTCATCTCCTGAGGGCATAAATGTGATTGTAAATATATAATCAGTTGTGTAGCGTATTTGCTTAAGGATTGAATATGGAAATATTCGTTGATGTTACACTACTTTTATACATCTTAAATGGATAGATATTATATGTGCTCTTCGTATTCCTTATAAAGTGAATAGATGATTTATTGCTCTATCATAGATAGTTGCATTGCTTTAAAAGATGATATTTCTCTGTTCTATTATAAATAGTGATTAATCTTGATTATTAATACAAAAGATCCTTTGCTCAGTTTTATACTATTTACCTCTGATAATAATGTTGTTGGCGAAGAGTTATATCTCTCGCTGGGACTTTTGTCTCACCCCGTTGGTCCCAATATTTTTAGGTGAATGTGGATGAGGAGGTAGAGACCGTACTGTAGAGGGAGGACATCAGCAATAGGGACTGTAGTAACCGCTCAGGTTGGGTGTGTTGTCTGTCGTGTCTTGTAGATAGAAGTCCTATATGTCATCTTTGTACTCTCAGGTCCTTGGGAGTTAGTATGTAATGGTTTTATTAACGATCTGAGATTTTGGCATGTATGCCTCGAGGTTTTATGTTGCTTATGTATATGTTTGGGAAAAGCAACTGGTATATGATATTCTCAAGATGAGATGGTACAATGTATGTATAATGTGAACCATGATGTATATATTGCTTTGGTTCTTCCCTTAAGAGTTTCCTGGCAATGAATCTCTTTGCAAAATGGTTTTAATTTTTAGTGACCTTCATTAATCCGTTGCTAATTATTATTCCGCGTAATTACTATGTGATTTGGCTATCAGTTTGATAGCGCTCGTCACAAGTTTTTGGTATCATAGCCTAAGGTTCGCTGAGTCTACAGAGACATAGGATTATGGTTGTTGAGTCTATTCTAGTGTCCTCCAGTTTATCTTATAGTGACTTCTTGTCATATAGAAGAATAAGTAAAGTTGAAAGATGGTTGGAGCACACGAAGAACATGCTACTGAGAGCAGTATCGCTTCACCAGGAGGAGGTGTAAGGGAACATGCTAGAGAGGAATCAGTTCTTGAGAATCCCCATCTTGATTAAGCCATGCTAGAAAACCCAACCTTTCATGCTCTTTTTAGGAAGTTCATGACCACAATAATGCATATGGCAGACCGGATGCTAGCACCAGCACCTAGGGCACCAGTTCCCAATGAGGGACATGGGTCTGGTAAGACCTTTGAGCGGTTATGTCGGGTAGGGGCCACTGAATGTGTCGGTAAAGCTGACCCAACATATGCAGATTTATGGCTCACTGAACTAGAAAAAGCCTTTAGAATCCTTAGCATTCTAGAAACTGATAAAGTTAGGCATGTTGTGTATCTTTTAAAAGAAAGAGCTGGCCATTGGCGGGCCATTGAAGAAGAGAAAAGACCTGGTGTTGAAGTCAGATGGTAGTAGTTTCGATGAGAGTTTGTCAGTAGATACTTTCCCAGGACTTATTCGGATGAGAAACTCACAGTTTGAGCGTATTAAGCAAGGACCAATGAAGATTAATGAGTATGAAGCTAAGTTCATGGAGCTTCTATGGTTTTGTCCACACATGGCTACTACGGAGGAGGAGAGGATTTGGTGTTTTGATAAGGGTCTTAATGTTGAGTTATATACAACTGTAGCTGCTTTAGAGAATAGAGAGAGGTTTGCCACCTTTGTGGAGTTAGTCAGTGTTGTGTGATTTATATATCATCTTTTCACATATCACACACAAATTTGGTTCTTTCTGATTTAATTCAATCTCTTTCATGTTGGTTTTGCCATTTTTTTCGTTGTTCTGCTCTCCCCATAACTTGTACTGCAAAATTGCCACAAAAAGAACTAAATTTAGATGTTATTTCTACATAAACAAAAGAATGCACGGTGTGCACCATTCCAGAAAAAAGACTGGTTCGCTGAAGCAGTAAAGTGCACGGCGTGCAAATCAGAATGCATGGCATGCAACTTTCCAGAGAAAAAATGATCTATTCAGCCAAGAGAATGCACGGCGTGCACGCAGAAAATGCACGACGTGCGATATTCCAGAAATGTACAGAAGACGAAGACACGACGTGCATTTTCAACATGCACGACGTGCACCTGGAATGCAAACTGCTGAAGAAAGTTCTGGAAAGTCGCACGGCGTGCAATTCCACAGCGCACGACGTGCACGGATCAGCCTGATGTCAACTGCACTGCAGGTGCACGGCGTGCACCTGGCAGTTTTAGAAATTTGAAAATTCAGAATATGATTTTAAAACAAATAGGGAAGCCAATGGATAGTTACGTTCAGTCATTTGGAGAGTTTCTCTTGTCCCAGAGCCAGAGGAAAGAAGAGGAAGGCAATTTTGGAGGAATCTAAGGTGGTTTCTTGCATAAAGAGACTACTTCTTCTTCTCCACTTCTCCATTGTCTTCTTCAAGGTGTTGCCAAGAGTTCCCAACTCCGAGCAAATTCTTAAGAGGGGAGTTAGCCCGACTTGGAGCAACTAAAGGAGGGGAATTTTGTCCTAAAGCCGGAATTCTTGCTTCTTGTGGCTACATCTTCAGTTCTCCTTGTCTTTTCTTCTCTAAACCATGTCTAGCATTGAGAATTCTGTAGCAAATCTGTTGTACATTGTTATGGACGAGTAGACTTCTTTTTCTTGGGAATGGGAGAGTAACTCCCATGTCATAGCATGTAATGAACAAGTAATTTTGTACTAAATGCATTTGTTTCTTTTTTCTTTACCTTGAGAGTTCCGGTTTACTCTTTTCCTTGCATGTTTTGTTGGCCACCTTATATGCATATTTTCTGCCTTCTTGCTTAGTTTGAGAAAACAAGTAGGAATGTATGGAGGTGCTTTTCTTGGCAACTCTTCTTCTTCTACGAGAGTAGAGAGGAATGAGTTGAGGAATTGTTTGTGATCATAAACGAAATTCATGCACGAGAGTGTTGTTTTGAGTTATGATCGTTGCATTTACACCAGGAGGTGAAATGTAACACAACTTTTCCTTGAAACATGATCTTGTGTATGTTTAAATTATTTTGTTCCCTTGTTTACTATGGTATGTGAGTGAAATCCTAATGTCCAAGATTCCTTAACTTTCTGAAATCAAACTTTCCTTGTGATCTTTGCTTGCTAATTAAAATCTGAAATTTCTGTAGTTAAAATCTAATTTTATGCTTTTAGAACAAATCTTTTCTACTCTTTAAAATTGGTCTAGATTGTTGAACTTTAATACTGTTGCATTCAATTAAATTAGCTAAGATCCTTGTGTTCGACCTTGACTATACTACCTCTGTATACTTGCGGAGTTTGGTTAAGTTGAGTAAACTGTCCTTTACTTGGATTGAAACTCGTTTGTGTAAACAACCAACAAGTTTTTGGCGTCGTTGTCGGGGAGCTACGGTAATTTAATTGGAGTAATAAGTACTATTTAGTATTCGAGACTAGACCATCATTCATCATTTTTGAATCTTCATATACCTCTTAGTGTGTTCTTAATTTCTCTTGTTATTTTTTCAGGTTGTATGCGTCGTTCACAACGAGGTCTCCAAACATCCGCTTTGCTAGACCTTGAAATAGAGCGAACTCTTTCAAGTTTGAGGAAAAGAAGAAGAGTGGAACAACCACTATTTGGAGGTACTTCACCGTCACCACCGCCATCATCACCACCACCGTCTTCTTCATCTTCTGTAGTAGCTACTCCAAGCATTTCATCCATGGAGGACGATCGCCCTCTAAAAGACTTTGCTATGCCGGTTGCCACAAATATTTGTGGAGCCATTGACCTACCTGTTGTGGAAGAAAATAACTTTTCAATTGCCCCTTCTATGATGCAAATGATCCAGCAAAATCGTTTTGTGGGTACAGCCAATGAAGACCCAAGTCTTCATATTGCAGAATTTCTGGAATATCTGAATACCTTAAAGATTAATGGAGTGTCTGCTGATGGAATTAGATTGATGTTGTTTCCCTTCACTCTAAGAGATAGAGCCAAGGTGTGGCTTTTGTCTCTTCCCAAGAAGTCTATTAGAAGTTGGGACCAACTGCTTAATGCTTTCCTTGCAAAGTACTTTCCGCCAAGCAAGACAGCTCACTTGAGGAACCAGCTCACAAATTTCTCCCAAAATGAAGGAGAAACCTTATATGATACATGGGAATGGTTCAAGGATCTTCAATTCCTTTGCCCACACCATGGTTTGACAAACTGGCTCCTACTGCAAACCTTTTACAATGGACTATTTTACAATACTCGGTTGACTCTAGATGCCGCAGCTGGCGGTGCACTAATGACCAAGTCCTATAGAGTGTCTTATGATATAATTGAAGATATATCACTCAATCACTGTCAATGGGGAGGAGATAGAGGAGCTAAATCCACCTCTACAACAAGCTCTTCAGTCGGAAAGCAAGGAGGAAAGCATACTATTGATGTCGTTGATCTAATTGTTGCAAAGCTAGATGTGCTTACACAGAAATTTGAGAAGATGACCACTTTGCCAATTCAATCTGCTGAAGCAACGTGTGAAGCTTGTGGTAATATAGGACATACTTCTTCTTCTTCTTGTTTTGCCCCTAATGCTATGGAAGGAAATTTTGAACATGTTAATGCAGTTGGGATGCAAGGAAATAAACAATACAACCCTTATTCCAACCAATATAATCCGGGATGGAGAGATCACCCTAATTTCTCTTACCGGAATGCAAGCAACACCCAAAATTTCCAGCAAGGGCAGCAACAACAGCAACATGTAAACCGTCAAGGAAATCCGCTGGGTTTCAATAATAGGGGTTTTCAACAGCCACAACAACCCCAAGGTTCTTCTTTGGAAGCTATGATGGAGAAATTCATATCAACGCAGATGCAACAGAATGAGGAACTCTGAGGAAATGACAAGCTTTTAAAAGATGCTATTGCGCAACTTTCTGCAAAAGTGGATGGAATTTCCACCCACACCAAGATATTAGAAAACCAGATAACACAACAAGCTTTAAGTCAACAAAGGACTCCACAATCCGGTTCTCTTCCAAGCCAGCTGGAAGTAAACCCAAGGCAGCAAGCCCATGCAATTATCTTAAGAAGTGGAGCTGAGATTGAAAGACCTTCTCCATCTAAGGAGAAGAACATGAAGCAAATTGTTGAAGAAGAGGCCAACACTCCAAATCGTAGTGAGGAGAAAGGTAAAGCTGAAATACCACCTTCTTTCAAAGACACTGCACCTTTTCCTCAAAGATTAGCCAATAAGAAGGAAGACCAAAAAATTAGGAAATTTGTGGACATAATCAACAAATTGCATGTAAACCTTCCTTTTGCTGAAGTTATTACTGAAATGCCTTCTTATGCAAAATTCTTAAAAGACATTCTGACAAAAAGAAGAAATGTTGATCAAGTAGAAACTATAATGCTTTCTGAATGAGTAAGTTCTATTATTCAAAATCGTCTCCCTCAAAAGCTTGATGATTTGGGAGCATTCACACTACCTTGCAAGATTAATGACACCACTTTTGACAAAGGTTTAGTAGATCTTGGTGCGAGTATCAGCCTCATTCCATTTACCTTATGGCAAGAATTAGATCTCGGGGATTTGAAGCCCACAAGGATGGCTATTGAATTAGCTGATCACTCTATTAAATATCCAAAAGGTATGGTGGAAGATGTACTTATACAAATCGGGAAATTCTATATACCTTGTGATTTTATTGTTCTTGACATGGCGGAAGTTCCTTCCAACCCTGTTCTTTTTGGGAGGCCATTCTTGAGAACTGTCGGATGTCTTGTTGATGTCTGGGAAGGGAAGTTCACTTTACATGTTGGGGAAGAGGCTATGGAATTTTCTATTTATGAAGCTATGAAAGCACCCGCACATGTTGAAGAAATATGCTTGCTTGATATTGTTGATCCTATTGAGAATGATAGTGAAGATGATGTTGATTTGACGGTTAATCTTTATGCTGATGAAGCAACTGAATTCAATAATTCTGAAATTTCTGGAGCACTTTCTATTTGTAAAGCAACAGCTATTGATGAAGATGCTCCACTTGTTGAAGATAAAATTGATGAAAATACGATAGGCAAAAAGGTAGAATTAAAAGCCCTTCCACCTGGACTAAGGTATGCATTTCTTGACCCAAATTCTACATCTCCTGTCATAATAAATAGTGACTTAACCAATGATCAAGAAAACAAATTGCTTGCCGAATTGCGTTTGTACAAAGATGTCATTGGTTACTCCATAGAGGATTTAAAAGGCATTCATCCTTCAATTTTTATGCACAGAATAAATATGGAAGATGATGCTAAACCAATTGTTGAACCACCTAGACATCTAAATCAAAATATGCTTGAGGTGGTAAAGAAAGAAATTTTCAAGTTAATTGACGCTGGAATCATCTATCCAATAAGTGACAGCCCTTGGGTTAGTGCCATTCATGTGGTACCTAAGAAGGGGGGTGAAACTGTTATTAAAGGAGATAATGATGAGTTAATACAAACACACATGGTTACTGGCTGGCGTATGTGTATTGACTATAGGCGTTTGAATAAAGCAACCCACAAAGATCATTTCCCATTGCCTTTTATTGATTTGATGCTTGAACGTCTTGCCAAACATTCGTATTTCTGTTACTTGGACGGGTATTCCGGATTTTTTTAGATTCCCATCTATCCCCCCCCCGACCAAGAGAAGACCATTTTCACATGTACTTATGGAACATATGCTTATCGTCGTATGCCGTTTGGTCTTTGTAACGCCCCCGCTACTTTTCAGCGGTGCATGATGGCCATATTCTCCGATTTTATTGAAAATATAATGGAGATTTTTATGGATGATTTCAGCGTGTACGGTGATTCTTTTGATCAATGCTTATTGAATCTGTCTCTTGTCTTAGCCCGCTGTAAAAAGGTTAACCTAGTACTAAACTGGGAGAAGTGCCATTTTATGGTACAATTCGGTGTAGTGCTAGGACATGCTGTATCTAACAAGGGTATTGAAGTGGACAGGGCAAAGGTCGAAGCAATTGAGAAGATGTCTACTCCATCTTTAGTAAAAGACATTCGCAGCTTTTTAGGACATGCAGGTTTTTACAGAAGATTCATTAAAGACTTTTCCAAAATTGCAAAGTCGTTGTGTTCCCTTCTTGCAAAGGATACATAATTTATTTTTGATGACGATTGCCAAGTAGCCTTTTCCACACTCAAAGAGGCTCTCATTTCATCCCCAATTATCCAACCTCTAGATTGGGATTCTCCATTTGAACTCATGTGCGATGCAAGTGATTATGCAGTGGGAGCTGTTTTGGGACAGTGGAGAGACAAGAAAATTCATGCCATCTATTATGCCAGCAAAACTCTCGATGAAGCACAAATCAATTATACAACCACAGAGAAAGAAATGCTTGCAATTGTATATGCATTTGACAAGTTCTGACAGTACTTAGTAGGATCAAAAGTGATTGTATACACTGATCATGTTGCCATTAAGTATTTGTTGAATAAGAAAGATGCCAAACCACACCTTATTCGCTGGATACTTCTCCTGCAAGAATTTGATCTTGAAATCCGAAACAAAAAGGGTACCGAGAATAGTGTTGCTGATCACCTCTCTAGATTGACCACGGAAGCTGGAGATCTATTGCCAATTGAAGATCATTTGCCTATTGAAAAACTTTACACATTATCGTCCATCCAAGCACCATGGTTTGCAGACATTGTTAATTTTCTTGCTACTGGACAGCTACCTCCGGGTTTGACATATCAACAAAACAAGAAATTCTTTCATGATGTAAAATTCTATTACTGGGATGACCCGTTGCTATTCAAGCATGGAAGTGATGGGCTAATCCGGAGATGTGTTGTTGAAGAGGAAGTCCTAAGTATCATTGTTGATTGCCATGCCTCTCCTTATGGAGGTCATTTTGGAGGAGAAAATACCGCTGCAAAAATACTTCAAGCCAGTTTCTATTGGCCCACATTATTCAAAGATGTCAATCTATTCGTCAAATCTTGTGATAGGTGCCAAAGAACAGGAGGCATATCCCGCCGAGATGACATGCCACTCAAATCTATTCTAGAAGTTGAGGTGTTCGATGTATGGGGAGTGGACTACATGGGACCATTCCCATCTTCCTGTGGATATCAATATATTCTTGTTGCTTGTGAATATGTTTCTAAATGGGTTGAAGCCATTCCAAACCAAGCATCGGACGCCAAATCTGTAATTAAGCTTTTTCAAAAGATTATATTCCCTCAGTTTGGAGTTCCACGTGCCGTTATTTCTGATGGAGGCACACACTTTGCTGAAAAACAATTCAACAATCTTCTCTCCAAATATGGTGTAACTCATAAAATCTCTACGCCCTATCATCCCCAAACATCCGGGCAAGTAGAGATTTCAAATAGGCAACTGAAGACTATTCTTGAAAAGACTGTCTCTAGTTCAAGGAAAGATTGGGCACTAAAGATAGATGATGCATTATGGGCATATCGCACAGTCTACAAAACCATCATTGGGACTACTCCATTCAAGCTGATCTATGGCAAATCATGTCACCTTCCGCTCGAATTGAAGCACCGCGCTTTATGGGAAATCAAGTTCTTGAACTTCGACATGAAGAGAGCAGGAGAAAAGCGTCTGTTGCAGCTGCAGGAACTTGAAGAACTTTGTCTTGATTCATATGAGAATGCAAATTTGTATAAAGAAAGAACAAAAGCTTGGCATGATAAAAGAATTCACAGGAAGGACTTCCAAGAAGGAGATAAAGTATTGTTATTCAACTCCAGATTGAAACTTTTTCTAGGAAAATTGAAATCCAAGTGGTCCGGCCCATTCCTAGTACTCAAGATTTTTCCATATGGAGTTGTAGAACTCCAAGGCAAAGATGGAACTTTCAAAGTCAATGGATAACGTTGCAAACGCTATTCAAGTGGAGAAGAAGTAGAAAAAGGAGCTTCTTGCTCCCTCCAAGATGCCTGAAGTTTTAGAAGAAGTCTTACTTCGGACTCTAAATGGAGGACCTTGTGGGAGTTGACCCCACATTAGGATAGATTTCTTTTAAGTTTTTCAAATCAAAAACACTCTTTAATTTCGTTAATAAGCCTGTCATGGATGAATGTAATAATTTAGACTTGATTTCTACTCAATCCGTCATAGTTTACTGGTGACTGACTGCAATTTTCTGCATAAATCGCAAAGTGCACGACGTGTCTTTTGCAGACACGGCGTGCACTTCAATACAAAATACAGCAGAAATTGTTCTGGAAACTGACACGGCATGCGTTTCCATTTTGCACGTCGTGCACCTGGTATGCGGTATGTGCAGAAAATTTTCTAGAAAAATGCACACCGTGCACGGGAGAAACACACG
Source organism: Alisma plantago-aquatica (assembly GCA_963693085.1). Classification (NCBI taxonomy): domain Eukaryota; kingdom Viridiplantae; phylum Streptophyta; class Magnoliopsida; order Alismatales; family Alismataceae; genus Alisma; species Alisma plantago-aquatica. Next base: position 814,377,640 of record OY856409.1, on the reverse strand, counting down.
TCGTGCAGCTGGAGATTTGAATGTCTGGAAACGTGCATGGCATGCATTTAATATCTGCACGGCGTGTACCTGATCTTCGAATGTGCTGTTAAGTTTCTGGAAACATGCACACCTTGTATTGTCAAAACGCACGCCGTGCACCTGGATGCAAGGGAGAAGTTTAAAACTGAACTTTACAAAAGCGCACACTTTACTAAAGTCTAGACAAAAAGGGCCGGAGTGCACGACCTAATCACTCCAACCCTAGAGCCGTGCACCCCGACCCTTGCAGTCGTGCAGCCACCACCAACCGAAGCAAGAGAAGCGCACGTCATTCTCCAGCCGTGCACCAGCTACAGCAGTCGTGCACATCTCCTCTTCTTCCTCTAGCCGTGCAAGCCACCACCTCCAGCCATTCTGCCCTCACAGCCGCTCCACGGCTAGCAGCTGCGCCGCCCTCCGACCTACGCCGTCTCCATTTCCAGCTAGCAACTGGCGCCGTTACCGGCCGTGCACAACTCGTCTCCTTTCTCTGTTCGAGCCGCCGCCATCTTCTACTAGCCCGGCCACGCCAACAGCAACTCCTACATCCAGCCGCGCCGCCCTTCTTCTCAGAAGCAACTAGCAGCTCACAGCCGCCGCCGAGCTCTTGCCATCTCCGCCTCAGCTAACAACAGCTCCGCACCATCCAGCCGCCGACATACCACCATCGCAGCAGTAGCAGCTACATACTGCCGCCCTTTTCTTCTCTTCTCAGCAACAATAGCAACAAAATGAGAAGTTAGCAGTTCGCAACAGCCAAAGCAACAACCGTAACGCCAAGATCCTTACCCTAGCAGCCGTCTGTGCAGATTTTTTATTTTTGCCCCAAATCTGTAGGTGCACGCCGTGCACTGAATCTGCACATCGTGCGTCTACCTGTCTGAAGCAGACGAACAGTCCATCTGCACGCCGAGCATCCTAAAGACACACTGTGCACCTTTACAGGCTGATGGCACCAATCAAGCAGAAGTCTGGTCGCCGCCCTGGATATCACATAACAGCTGAAGCAGGAACTTCCGCACCAACACCGCAATCATTTGTACCATCCACACAGTTCAGGGTCAAGCCTAAAGAAGACACCGACTACCAATTTCTCATCACAAGGCATGTTTTGCCTTCACGGTACATGTGCGATGAAGCCGTTACCAAGCTGGGTTTCAAAGACGAGGTAGTCAATCACTTAACTTTTTGGGTTTACACTATCTCTGCACTCGGGTTGCTAAGACCTACCCCCGCCTTGTGTACAAGTTTCTCACTACTTTTAAGGCTGAGAGTGACCCGCAACGCCGCAACATCCCTTATCAGAATATCAGTTTTCGCCTGTTGGACAAACCATTTTCTATGAATCTTGAGCGGTTTTGCACTTTGCTTAAATGCAACTTTGGCGGTTACACCGATTATTCTCCCACCTTCCATAGTGATCTGTTCTGGTCTGAGATTACTTCTGATATAGTGCATAGAGCTAGGAATGCTCAGGCTTCTAACATCCACAATCTTGTTTTCCGAGTCATTCATCGTCTTCTTAGCACAGGACCTTTTATAAAGAACGAAACTCAGGGTGTTATGGGAAAAACTGATCTTTTCTTCTTATGGTGTTTGGTGCAAAATGAGCAAATAAGTTCTGGATATTACATTGTAAACAAGATGCTTGATACTAAGAAGCAAAAGAAAAGGGAGGCGGGTGATATCATGTGTGGCGCGTTAATTAGCATCCTTGCTATGCAGCTGGGTTTGGATGTAGGTTCCCTAGAACCTGCACTGGGGAAGAACCTTGTCGATATAAACTATCTTATCTCTTGCGGTCTGATCTCTAGACATGGCAGCAGCACGTCTAAGTTCAAGGTTTTTATCATAAAGAAACAATTCATCACAATCCCCGATGTAAGTCGAAATAACATCAAGAACAAGGCTACTTGGAAAGTAGAGCTACAGCTAGAGACTGATGAGGAGATACCCACCAGGGGTGCCAGTAGCTCTACACCAGGGCCTACACCAGGAGCCCCTCCCCCTCTGCCACCGTCCACTGGTACTCAGACTGAGTACAGCTGGACAATGCCGGATGTTCAGCACCTTTACGGCTACGTGCAACGGCGATTTGATCATTTGGACACCCGCCTAGACCAGATGGGCGCACAGTATGACACCAGGTTTGACCATTTGAGTGCACATTACTCAACTATGTATGACATGGTCAACCGGATGGATGCATGGCACATCTCGCAAGACCATTACCCTGCACCACAGTCTTTCCAATCACCCCCCCCCCCGCCAGGAGACCACAGCTCCAGACGCTCCACGGCACGAGTTCCCCCCAGGACCAGCAACCCCAGGACCAGCAGCCCTAGGACTACCAGCAGCAGCAGCCACAATCATCCGCAACGCTGATGGATATCCTTGACATCATTAGTCAATTCTTCCCTGAGCAGGGAGGCGGCAGATCATTTTTCTTATCTATTCATGACAGGTATCCGGTTTTAAACTCCTACAGTTCGATTAAAGCAGTGAGGACACTACGGATTTCAAGCTTAGGGGGGAGCAACCGGATGGTATTGGTATCCTAGTTCTTTTAGTTTTTGCTTTTCGTGTTATTTGCTTCTTGTCATTTGCTTTTGTTTTGTTTTCACTTTTCAGTTGTTGTTTTCAGTTCTTCTTTTCAGATGGCAAGTCTAGTATGATATGAGACTTATCTTTTATATGTGTATAGAACTCCTATGCTTAATTGTTTGTCCTCTTTTGATGAGAAATATCAATTGAAGAAATTGTAAAAGACATGCATTAATCAAATGAAACCTTTTGACCATCAACATGTGTTTAACTCCGGTTTATGCTTCTAGCCTGAACATTCATCTTTCACATCCTTGATTGCTTCAAACATGTAATGGTTTCAATTTTTGTGAGTAAATCAACTCTACAACATAATTTAGATTACGGGATGACTTTACCAAGCTCTTAGTGCACTTGCAACTACTCTTTCAATGAAAATTTTCAAAACAAATGAATGAAATCTAGCTAATGTTGCAATTTAGTTGACTCTCGTATGTTTTGGAAAGATTTAAAAAACTCTTATACCCCATTAAAGATGGCTAAACCACCCACATATCATGCTAGCCTAGTGTAAGTCTACTCTGGCTATGATGGTTAGATGATATGTCTTAAAAAGAGGGTAAAATACCCCAACAGACATTCCACATGTGCATAAGCCTACATTAGCAGCCGAGTGTCGGATCCCATAATCCATCGTCATATCATTTTTTGGAAAAAAGGAGAGTACAACAAAAATTGTCAATTTTTAACTAAGATTTCATCTTTTGTATCCTTAATAGTTGAGAGTTTGAGTTGCACATCCACTAATTGTTTGGCTTGGTCATCCAAATTCTACCTAGTGTTGTTTAATTGATTGATTCATTAAATTGAAACCACCCCTGCTGAACTAAAATTCTCTTTCTTGGGTGTTTGAGTTGAATTGATGGCTATGAGCATAAACATGTTGATCATGGTTGGTTTGGTTTTATACACATCTTTCATTTCATTTGATCTATTCATGTTCTTCACAGTTCTTCATTTATATTTCGATGCTCTTTTTGCTTGAGGACAAGCAATGGTTTAAGCTTAGGGGGATTTGTTGTGTGATTTATATATCATCTTTTCACATGTTATCACACACAAATTTGGTTCTTTCTGATTTAATTCAGTCTCTTTCATGTTGGTTTTGCCATTTTTTTGTTGTCCTGCTCTCCCCATAACTTGTACTGCAAAATTGCCACAAAAAGAACTAAATTTAGATGTTATTTCTATAGAAGCAGAAGAATGCACGGCATGCAACTCAGACGCACGGCGTGCACCATTCTAGAAAAAAGACTGGTTCGCTGAAGCAATAAAGTGCACGGCATGCAAATCAGAATGCACGGCGTGCAACTTTCCAGAGAAAATTTGATCTGTTCAGCCAAGAGAATGCACGGCATGCATGCAGAAAATGCACGGTGTGCGAGATTCCAGAAATGTACAGAAGAAGAAGACACGGCGTGCATTTTCAACATGCACGACGTGCACCTGGAACGCAAACTGTTGAAGAAAGTTCTGGAAAGTCTCACGGAATGCAATTTCGCAGCGCATGACGTGCACGGATCAGCCCGATGTCAACTGCACTGCAGGTGCACAGCGTGCACCTGGCAGTTTCAGAAATTCGAAAATTCAGAATACGATTTGAAAACAAAGAGGGAAGCCAAGGGATAGTTACGTTCGGTCATTTGGAGAGTTTCTCTTGTCCCAGAGCCAGAGGAGAGCATATGAAGGCAATTTTGGAGGAATCTAAGGTGGTTTCTTGCATAAAGAGACTACTTCTTCTTCTCCACTTCTCCATTGTCTTCTTCAAGGTGCAGCCAAGCGTTCCCAACTCCGAGAAAATTCTTGAGAGGGGAGTTAGCCCGAATTGGAGCAGCTAAAGGAGGGGAATTTCATCCTAAAGCCGGAATTCTTGCTTCTTGTGGTTACATCTTCAGTTCTCCTTGTCTTTTCTTCTCTAAACCATGTCTAGCACTGAGAATTCTGTAGCAAATCTGTTGTACATTGTTATGGACGAGTAGACTTCTTTTTCTTGGGCATGGGAGAGTAACTCCCATGTCATAGCATGTAATGAACAAGTAATTTCATACTAAATGCATTTGTTTCTTGTTTCTTTACCTTGAGAGTGTCGGTTTACTCTTTTCCTTGCATGTTTTGTTGGCCACCTTATATGCATATTTTCTGCCTTCTTGCTTAGTTTGAGAAAACAAGTAGGAATGTATGGAGGTGCTTTTCTTGGCAACTCTTCTTCTTCTACGAGAGTAGAGAGGAATGAGTTGAGGAACTGTTTGTGATCATAAACGAAATTCATGCACGAGAGTGTTGTTTTGAGTTATGGTCGTTGCATTTACACCGGGAGGTGAAATGTAACACAACTTTTCCTTGAAACATGATCATATGTATGTTTAAATTATTTTGTTCACTTGTTTGCTATGGTATGTGAGTGAAATCCTAATGTCCAAGATTCCTTAACTTTCTGAAATCGAACTTTCCTTGTGATCTTTGCTTGCTAATTAAAATCTGAAATTCCTATAGTTAAAATCTAATTCTATGCTTTTAGAACAAATCTTTTCTACTCTTTAAAATTGGTCTAGATTGTTGAACTTTAATATTGTTGCGTTCAATTAAATTAGCTAAGCTCCTTGTGTTCGACCTTGACTATACTACCTCCGTATACTTGCAGAGTTTGGTTAAGTTGAGTAAATTGTCCTTTACTTGGATTGAAACTCATTTGTGTAAACAACCAACAGTTAGGCAGATAAAGAGGTCTATGACTGAGAAATGTGAGGCTAATAGTAGGAAAGGACCTGCCCAGTCCTAGGGATAGAGGTCTGGAAGTTTTAGGAAACCACAATTTCCTACACCATTAGCACCGCATGGTTTAATGCACAGATGTAGTGGACATCAAGCAAGGGTAGAGGTCGTAGTTTTCTGCCAAGCGGAGCCCATAGTATGGCATCAATGTCAGTAACAGGACCATCTAGACCACAGCAGGATAGAAATTGCTTCAAGTGTGGGCAGATAGGACATATGATAAGGGATTGTCCAGTTAGAGACATGGAGGTAACCCAACTACCGAGGCAGAGTCAACAAGGCTCTCAAAGGAAACAGATTAGCAGTGGCACACGAGGACGTGGACAGGCATCTCAAGTAGGTTCATCTGCACCAAACAATAGAGCACAGAGCCGGCAATAGGCAACGGTGAGATTCTATGCTATGAATCACCCAGAGGCAGTAGTTAATCCATGAGTTGTGACATGTCATATGGAATGGTTTTATTTTGATATGTCTTCATCCTACTTCGTCTGTTTTAATAGATCTAGGTGCTACACATTTCTTTATCACTCGAGAAGTGATTCATGACAGCAATATGATTGTCAGTCATAGAACAGATAATATGTTATTAGAAACTCTGTTAGTTGGATCTACAGTGTTATGGGAGGTATGTTCTCCTTGTCTTCTTTCTTTTTTAGAGCACATCATTCAGGTGGATCTTATACCACTTGAGATGCATCAGTTTGATGTAATTCTTGGGATTCCTAGAAAAGTATAAGGTTTTCTTGGATTGTGGTTCCAAGAAAGCTATGTTCACATATAGTAATGAGACATGGGTCTTTTAGGGGGACACAAAGATTCTTCCAACCTGTATAGTATCAGAAATGGTAGTTGAGAGACTAATGCGATAAGGATGTGAAGCATTCTTGGCACATGTGGTAGATACCAAAGTAGAAAGTCCTAGTCTTCCTGAAGTTCCTGTTGTCAAGGAATTCAATGATATATTTCCTGAAGAAATTCTAGATACTCATCCACCTCGAGAAACTAATTTTGAGATTAATCTAATCCTAGGTACGCAGCCCATAGCCCAAACACCTTATAGGATGGCCCCTGTTGAGATGGCAGAACTGAAGAAACTGTTACAGGAGTTGCTTGGGAAAGGTTTCATTCAATCGAGTACTTTGCCATGGTGTGCTCTAGTTATTTTTGTTAAAAAGAATGATGGGTCTATGAGGTTATGCATATACTATAGATAGCTTAACAAGGTGACTATAAAGAACAAATATCCTCTATCAGGGATAGATGATCTGTTTGACCAGTTGTGTGGTGCAATAGTATTCTCTAAGATAGATCTAAGATCAGGATATCATCAGTTACGTATCAAGGGGAGTGACATACCTAAGTCAACCTTTAGGACAAGGTACGGTCATTACGAGTTTGTAGTTATGTCGTTTGGACTAACTAATGCACCGACTGCATTCATGGAGCTGATGAAAAGAATCTTTCGACCATTCCTTGATAAGTTCATAGTGGTCTTCATAGACGACATCCTAAAATACAGTAGAGATGGTCAACAACATGAATAACACATTCGTCAAGTCTTGACTTTGTTGAGACAGCACAAGCTATATGCTAAGTTTAGCAAGTGTGAGTTTTGGTTGTCAGAAGTGTCTTTCCTAGGACACATCATAGCTGCTTTAGGAATTCGTGTTGATCCACAAAAAGTGGAGTTTGTTTTAGAGTGGGAATAGCCTAAGACACCAACTAAGATTTGTAGTTTCTTAGGTCTGGCAGGTTACTACATAAGGTTTATTAAAGACTTCAGTTCTATAGCATTCCTTTTGTCTGGAATGACAAGTGTCAATGTTCTTTCCAGTTGTTGAAAGAAAGGTTGACTAGTGCACCTGTGTTGGTTTTACCTGAGTAGGGAAAGAGATACATTGTTTTATGTGATGCCTCTAAGAATGCTCTAGGATGTGTGCTGATGCAGAGTGATCATGTAGTTTCTTTTGCTTCCCAACAACTTAAGAAACACTAGGAGAATTATTTGACGCATGATCTAGAGTTAGCTATAGTGGTCCACATGTTGAAGATTTGGAGGCACTATCTTTATGGAGAAACATGTCATATTTTCACAGACATAAAAACTTAAAGTACATCTTCTCATAGCATGAGTTTAATATGAGACAATGTCGATGGATGGAATTAATCAAGGATTACGATTGTACAATTGATTATCATCCAGGAAAAGCTAATGTGGTGGTAGATGCACTAAGTGGAAAATCTTCATCTTCACCCATAGATAAAGCACAGTTGAATTCTTTGATGTGCTTAAACGGGACATGTTTGTTTCTTTGAGACAAATAAATGTACAGTTAAAAGTATCTTTGTTAGATGGATTACTGGCCAAGATGCATGTGAAACCTACTCTGAGACAACAGAATAAAGAGGCACAACATGTTGATATTGTGATTTAGCAAATCAGGTTAGAGTATGGTAGTGAGAAACAAGATGGTTTCCATGAGTCAGAGGATGAGGTAGTTTATTACCATGGTAGGATGGTAGTACCTGATGCCAATGACTTAAGAAAGATAGTTATGGAGGAAGCTCATTCATCCATGTATGCAATGCATCCAGGGAGTACTAAAATGTATCATAACTTAAAAGATATTTATTGGTGGCCTAGTTTGAAGAAGGATGTAGTTGAGTTTGTTATGTGGTGTCTAGAGTGTCAGCAAGTTAAAGCAGAACACTAGAAGCCTATAGGAACATTGCAACCCTTACCTATACCACAGTGGAAATGGGATCATGTGAAAATGGACTTTGTAGTTGGTCTACCCAGAACAGCCCAAAATTCATGATTCCATTTGGGTGATAGTTGATAGGTTTACTAAGTCAGTACATTTTCTTCCTGTTAAAACAACCTATACTACTTAAAAACTTGTACAGATCTACATAGATGAGATAGTACGGTTACACGGAGTTCCAGCCACAATTGTGTCTGATAGAGGTCCCCGGTTTACAAGTCATTTTTGGGAATGACTACATAAAACCTTGGGTATGCAGTTAAAGTTTAGCACAACTTTTCACCCTTAGATAGATGGACAATCTAAAAGGACTATATAGACTTTGGAGTACCTGCTTAGGGCATGTGATCTTTAGTTTGTAGGAAGTTGGGACTTACACTTGAGCTTAATGGAGTTTTCCTACAACAATAGTTATCAGAAAAGTATTGATATGCCCCATATGAAGCAATATACGGTAGACGTTGTAGATATCCATTATGTTGGTATGAAACATGAGAATATCAACTTCTGGGTCCTGAATTAGTGCAACAGACAACTGAAAAGATTAAAGTAATACAACAACAGTTGAAGGTTGCACATGATAGCCAGAAGTCATATGCCAATAAACGTCGTATACCTTTAGAATTCCAAGTTGGAGACAGGTTGTATCTCAAGGTCTCTCCTTGGAAAGGTGTTCTCAGATTTGGGAAAAAGGGTAAGTTAGCTCCTAGATTTATGGGACCTTACCCAGTGACAGCACGGATTGGAAAGGTAGCCTATAGGTTGGAGTTTCCACCTAAGCTACATAGACTACATCCACTATTTCATATATCTATGCTGAGAAAGTGTCATACTGATGCAAAGTTGGTGTTGCAACCTGTAGATGTAGATCTGAATGAAGATATATTCTATGTGGACGGTCCAATGATGATTCTTGACAGAAGAATCAAGAAGTTGAAAAAGAAAGACATAGTTCTTGTGAAAGTTCTCTGGCATCACCGTGGCATTGAAGAATCCACATGAGAGTTGGAGGAAGAAATGAGGAGGAAGTGTCCTTCTCTTTTCTCTTGATATTACGGGGATAAAATCCCTGTTAGGGGTTGATAATTGTAACATACCTGACCTGGGTTATGCCATAATCCTAGAAATTTTGCTTAAGTAAGTTATTTATAAATTTGTTTTTATCTTTTGAAAAGTAATTAAGACTCAAGGAGAGTTTAATTTTCAAGTTTGAGTTTATTTGCAAACTTCTTGTGCATTATATGATAGTTTGGGTGTAAATTGCAATTTACCCAAGATGAGGGGCTATATTGCAATATGTCACATGTTCAACGTGCCTTAAGTGCTTTAACATCATAATAAATATAATGATGCTAAGGGGTGTCTTGTGGAAAGCCTAAGTTTGAAGTTGGAGCTTGTTTGAATAATGCTTGTGCCTTGCGTACCAATTTTGGTGCAAATTGCAATTTACCCAAAAAGTAGGGTTGATATGAAAATTACCACCTCTAGAGTGTCCCTAATCTCTCTTATCATCATCTAGAGGAGAGAGAAATATAGAGGCACCATGTTTGAATCATATTTGAGTGATGGTATTCTTAGTGATGAAAAGACCAAGAAGAGTTGTATAGTTGAAACCCTAAAATGAGTGGTATTGAGTTTGTAGAGCTTATATGGGAGTGCATATCGGCCAAGAAGCCATAAAGGAGGTCCCATATCATTTTGTCAACTCTTGGAAAAGGACATGGTGAGTTAAGCACCTCAATAAGGTGATGGATATCGGTTTACAACTTTCCTTGGAAAAGTTATATCAGTTTGTGAATAAAGTGATGTTGGGTTGAAATATCTTGTTCAACAAGATAACTAATGGCCAAAATCTTATCCCTATATTATCCCCAAGAGTTTTGCATGTCAATATAAATATGTGTGCATGCATGGTCAAGTGTCAACCGATGCATGGACATGTGTCACCTAGTAGTATAAGGTGATGACACCTCTTATACACTCTCTCTCATGAGCCTCAATTATATATACCACTCCTTTCACCTACTAGTGAAACTTTTCGAATCCTACAACTCTCTTTCTCTTATATATTGTGCATAGTAGTTGAGGATCAAAGAGGAGCTCGAGCCTTAATCTTAAGGTGAAGCCATGGTCATCTTCAACCTTAGTTGAAGCATGAATCTCGGGTTGTGATTCTTCTTTTCTTTTCTTCTTCACCAAGTTCTTATCTATAGTGATTCTTTGCATATAGAGAAGTTGTGAACAAGTCTTGGATCTTTGATAAGTTAATCTTCAACCTTAGGAACGTGAATCTTTGGAGCTTTGAGCTTTGAAGTTGTTCTTAAGATAGGTTATATAACTTGAACCCAATCATGTTATTAGTCACCTTTAATCTTGCTATACTTGTTGATCTACTTTCAATTTCAATTTTTCTTGAATGATTGATGATTCTATGAGTTCTAATAGTTGCATAAGACTGTTGTACATGAACTGTAATAGTAAGGGACGAAATTCTAGAGCTTGATGATGATGACATCATCATGGCACAAACTGATATCAGGTTGAAGCACCTCCAACCCGATATGGTAATGAAACCCTATATGGGGATATGATATATATTATACTTTAGAACCCCACACCCCTATCATTTTGTACATTTGGGTTGGTTGAAAAAGGACTAACCAGTTGTCTATGTTGTCACTCAACACATGGTAGGTTGATACTTTGAATGTTTGAAAAGGTATGAGCATAAGGGTCTAGCCCGATATACAAAACCCTACACTTGAGTAAACTGATATAAGTGACACACACACCTCTGGGATGATATGGTGGTAAGCACACACCTCTTGGATGATATGGTGATAAGCACACACCTCTTGGATTATATGGTGATAAACATACACCTCTTAGATGATATGGTGGTAAGCACACACCTCTTGGATGATATGGTGATAAGCACACCCCTCTTGGACGATATGGTGATAAGCACCCACCTCTTAGACAATATGGTGATAAGCACACACCTCTTGGATGATATGGTGGTAATCACACACCTCTTGGACGATATTGTGGTAAGCGCACACCTCTTGGACGATATGGTGGTAAGCACACACCTCTAGCTCGATATCGTGGAAGCACCTTAAAACCAATATGGAGGTAAGCACCTCAAATCTAATATATTTGATTGAGTAACACATGAAGTGTGTTATGTCAAATGATACATTAAGATGTAAGTAAGTTAGTAATGCACTATGAAAGTTTCATAAACAATTTTTGAGCAAGAGAGTTATGAGAATCACAACATACCACTTTTGACTCAAAAACCATATGTATAGTGCATACTAACTTATAGAAGAAACACATTATGATTGGATATCAGCAAGAATAAAATTACCTCTATTCTTACCATTTCTTTTCAACTTGTTGTCATCCCCTACACATCTCACCTTTCTTCTTTCATGGGGATTGATAAACCAATTTGCAAATCAATGGCTCATGCCAATCCATTAGCAAGTGACCTACAAGAAGAAAGATGAAATGTTCTCCAATCATATTTTTGGGTCTGGAGGGATTATCTTAGCAGCCTGAGTCCTATTGCTCGTGGGTGCTTTCCTAAAAGGATAATATGTGGAATAATAACCAAATTCATTGCAACAAGTACATGATCTCATGGCCTTAGAACTAGAGGATTATTCATTGAAAAATGAAGGAACTTTGTCTCGGTTGTTCCTTCGTCTTCTATCAAGTCCAAGACCATCTCTACCCATTTGTTAGGTACTATGATCTAGGATTTGATTAAGATTCTTTTTATCATCTAAGAATCTTTGTGCAGAATATGTCAAACTATGATTATCATGCATAAGAGAAGTAATAGTATAAGACAGTTTATTAATATTATCTCTAGCATGCAAAAGATCAGTTTTTAAGCAAAGAGCATTGGTCATATAAGAATTTTTATCAATATGAAGAACAACTACATTATTCTCTCTACTAGTATAACTAGAACAAGATTCAAGAACATTGATTTTAGCTAGCAAGGAAGCATTTTCTTTTTCAAGAAAAGCAATCTTGGAAAGATAAACACAATTTTTAGATTATAATCATTGCAAAACAAATCTTCATCCTCATTTTTAGTTTTAAGAACATCAATATCAAACATGAGAGAATTTACAATATTATTGTGCTCTTCATTACAACTAGGCATAAGAGGTTGAGCTTCTAGAAATATAATCTTATCAACCAAAATAGCATTTTCAAGTTTAAGAGATTCTACTTGACTAAGATAAGCATTGTTTTCATCTAGCAAGCAAATATTAGCATTTTCAAGATCATCTTTTTCTACATGCAAATTATCAACAATTCTAGCAAGCTTTTTCTTTTTAGAAGACTTGATAGAGGCACGAGTAGCATAAATAGTAGCAATTAGAGATTCTTTATATTAATAGTTTAGATTTACCTCATTTGAGTCTTCACTTCTTGAGTCCATGAGAGTAAAATGACATTCTCCATGTTCACTAGAGCTTGAGCTAGATCCTCCGCTAGATTCTTCACTTGAGCTTGAGTTGGTGGAGTCATTTGAACTTTGTGTCATTTCTCCTTCTTCTTGTGCTTCTCTTCTCTTTTCTAATGATGATGGGTCTTTTTGCCTTGTGGAAAATCTACCTTTAAGTGACCCTTCTTTCCACACTCAAAGCACTAAATGGAGGAGGAATACTTGCCTTTGTAGAGTCTACCCTTGGAGTACATGGACTCTTCTTTAACTTGAGAGGATGGAGAGGCTTGACCAAAAATAGCTTCACATTATGCTTTTATTTCAGCCTTCTTCATTCTCTTGAGCTCTTTTTCTCTTTCTTCTTCCTCTTGGTTGTCAAGTTTGACTTCATATGCTTGTAGATTTCCTACGACATCTTCAATAGGAATATCACCAAGAGACTTTATTTCTTAAACGGAGGTCACCTTAGATTCCTACCTTTAGGGGAGAGTTCTAGGGATCTTTGAATTTATCTCTCTTCTATCCATAGGATGACCAAGGATGGCAAGACCATTTACAATGGTGTTGAGCCTTGAGAACATCTCGACCACCCTTTCCTTCTTTCCCATCTTGAAGTTCTAAAGAACCCTTTGAGCATGTAGACTTTGCTTTCCTTCACTTGCTTTGTCCCCTCATAAGTGACACATAGCTTTCTCCATATCTCATGGGCTATCTCACAAGAGGAAATCTGATTAAACTCGATGGGGGACATGGAGGCATAGAGAATTTTTATGGGTCTTGCATTCAATGTTGCTTTCTTCAAAGTAGCTTCATTCCAGTCTTCTATGTTTGTCTCCAGTAGCTTGTATGGAAGGTCCACCATTCTCCATAGCTCAAGACTTGATCCTTGGATGTAGAATTTTATCCTTCTCATCCAATAGAGGAAATAGCTCCCATCAAAGATTGGAATGTTGATGAGGTATCTCCCTCCTTGATAATTGCCCATCTTCTCCTACTTGTGGAAGTATGCTTGGATAAGACTGATGCAACCCTATTTTAGGGCTTCCTCTTGTACATGTTACTTCCCTCAATAAGCATATTTCTATCAAATTCACTTATGGAGGATTTTTGCATGTTTTATAGGTACTTTGGCCACTACTTGATGGGAGGGAGAGTAGGAGGAGAATCTAAGGGTTCCTTCACCCTTGAAGGATCCTAAAGAGAGTCTAAGAGATTCCCTAACCTATCGCAAGTGGTCAATAATAAATTAAAGCAAGGAGCATCAAATATGAGTAGGTTGAAGGTCAAAGTGCAAGGAAGAAGCTCCAACATGGCCATGGTACATGGCCACAACCGTGGCACAAATGTGCCATGTTACAGTAAGAGTGCAAGTTTGAAGCTGCTAGCCACCACCCCACTGGTGATCCACCATCCCTATGTTTATCAAGCTCCACCACCTCCATGGTGACCCAAGTCCACCACCTTAGTGGCAACCTACCACCCTCGTGGTAACCCAAGCCCACCACCCCTTTGGTGACCACCATGGCCATGGTATTGACCCTCCAAAAATCTCAAAACAACCTGACATTTTCACCATTTTCCACCTCACCCGAGCCCATACACCACGACCGTGTTCACCCACTCCACCACAGACAGGTGACCAAAATGACTGTGGTGTCCAACAACCCTAGCACAATTTTACCACTACATTTACAATACTACCCCCACTTACCCTAGTGATTTCCCACCACCTATATATACTATAGTGGCGACCACAACATGAGGTTAGTAGCCTCCATAGAGCATTCATTACTTCCCCTTAGCATTCTAGAGCTCCACCTAACTTCTTCCATCACCCTACTCCATTTCCACTATCCACCACCCCCAAAACCCTAGTTTTCTAAGGTTTCCACCATAATCCCCCATATTTCCATGACATCCATCCACTCTAGAGGAGGGAGGATGAGATACAACTGCTAGTACGTGAAGGAGAAAAAGCTTCCATGAGAATATGTGTCCTTCCTCATTCTTCTTTCATTTTTGCTCTTTTGTTTGATTATGAGTATCTAAGCCCTTTTGGTGGGTTGTTTGGGGGATCAAATGTCACTTTGATACCATGTTGGGGGGGATATAACTTGTAATGAACATAATTTCATTCTATAATGTGTGTCTCTTACTTCGATCTTGTTTCCTATTATTCTACTTGTGATTTATGCTTCTAAACATGGATTGCTTTTTGTTTGATGCTTGAAAACACCTAGATTCTAGGATAAAACGGATTGTATGTGGCTATCTTAGGAATTGCGTATATTTCCAAATAGTGGATCCTTATATAGCACCATATCTTCCTACATACAAATCTCTTCTCTTACAACTAAGTGTGAGATCTATGTGGCTATTTTAAGAGTGACTAGTGAAATTTCCTAGAGTTTTCTAAAGGCTAAATGGTGAGTAACGAGGTGAAACATGCTCATCTCTACTCTCCCTTCCTATCCTTAGCTCTTAATTGCCCTAGTAATCCTTACCTTATAAACCTAGATTAGTTAAATCCAATATAAATCTCACCTAGACCTTAGTCCAATTGAGCCTTGTAAGGCTAGATAGGGGGTGAAAGGGTGTAGTTCCCCTCCCACACTCTATTCTATCCATGGACAACCAATAGTCTAGGGCGATTTCATTGCATTTAACCTATTGTTTGGTTTAGCAATCTAGAATGAAAATGTAGGACTTGCATGTTATATCAACCCTCAACTTGGATTCTTGTGACATTCCCCCAAATGGCCCACTCTTCCCATAACTTGTCTAAAACTCATCTTGTTTTCTTAGCTTGCTTATGTTAGTGTTCTCCTTAGTTAATTGCTTAGTTCTTGTTACTTAATCTTTGCTAGAGTAGTTAGTGCACCCTTGTGATTGCTTAATCTAGATAGTGGTAGTTTAGGTCCCTAATTGCTCTTGTTCCTTAATTGCTAGTGTAGTGTAGTGTCTTACTCTTGCTTAAGTAGTTGCTCTCTTTATTAGTTAGAATTACTTGATTAGGGTTAACTTAGGGTTTCTTGTAGTCTAGTTTCCTTTCTTGCTTTCAATCTTACATCATTAGTGTAATCAACCAAATCAACCAACAAACCTTAAAAACCCCACTCTCCACTTTAGGAAAGTAGCTCAACCTAACCTAGCTCTAGTGCCCCTTCTCTCCCTGTAGATCGACCCCTCACTTGACACTCACCTATAAGACAATACGATCTTATGCGCTTGTGGGTGATATATTGTGGTATATGTGAATGTGTTAGCATAGAGCCCCCTTATAAATTTTAAAGACATGAGTGTGTTTCCTTTGGTTGCATCTAGTCACCATTTAGTTAATTGGGTGTGTGATCAAAGGTAGTAGAGATGCACCAAGCTTTTTGGCACTATTGTCAGGGATAGAGGCACTTGGCCTAGCTAGTTAGAGTAGCTTATTTTTCCTATTGTCCTCACCGTTTCTATTCTTCATTCTTTGTGTTACTTTTGCATCTTGGTTTGGTAACTTGTCCTCTCTTTTTTGGTTGTACCTTGTGCATGTGACAAGTAACCCTTTGAAGTTAAGATGGTAGA
Source organism: Alisma plantago-aquatica (assembly GCA_963693085.1). Taxonomy (NCBI): domain Eukaryota; kingdom Viridiplantae; phylum Streptophyta; class Magnoliopsida; order Alismatales; family Alismataceae; genus Alisma; species Alisma plantago-aquatica. The sequence continues at coordinate 814,361,434 of OY856409.1, read as the reverse complement.
CCAAGATGCACGAACCCCTTCAATTCCTCAATCGCCCTACATGATGAATATATTGGCAAACATGGTAAATCTCATGAAATTCATGTTAGAGGTTCTTCTAATCACTATGTCGACTCCATGGAGGCTCTTTGCAAAGATGTTCAAGTTCTATTATCCTATGGCATTTGAAACAACTAAGACTCCATGTCAAGCTCTTAAACTTCAAAATGGAGAAATCATCCAAACTTTTCATGGGAGCAACTAGGAGACCAAGAGTCAAGATAATCTCCATGTTTGAATTAGAAATTCTTACAAGGTTAATAAGCCTTAATGAAGTGAAGATGGAGGTGTTTTTTCATGGACAAACCATTGATCGACTTAAGTGAAGGCTAGATTGAATTTCCACATCACTTGCCCATCGTGAGGAGGGAAGACTCCCTTCCCAAACCATGTCCAACCCAAACAATGCAACTGGTTCGACGGGAGCTCCTCAAGGCATTTATGCTCCTCCACCTCCTCAACCTTTGTACAACTTCCAACACACCTCACAATCACCACCACAATATCAACCACAAGAACTACCCTCATGCCAACTACCTCCACAACAACCATCTTACATCCTTCACAATCCTAACCAACGACGCTAAAGAACACCACCACCACCACAACTATCACATGCTCCCCCTCCTCCCCACGATCAAGTGAAGATGGTTTCGGTCTTGAGGTGTGGCAAGGTTGTTGAGAATCTCAACATGGGAGGGAAGCAGTTTGATAAAGAACATGATCGAGCACCCTTGCTGGAAAGTCCTTGCGAAAGTGCCAAGTTCACTAGAGATTTTGTCATACTACCTTATATTGAGAGTTCCAAGGGCACTAGCAAATATGTTGTTCCAACTCCTTCTAAAGCAATGATGCAAAGTGTCCCACCTTCCTTTGATATTACACCACCTTGTGCTCCAATCGTTGATCCAAGATATCCCAATGTGATATTTCAAGGTTCTCAAGTGTCCTATGTAATTGAAACCCCTCTCTTTGAAGCCTATGAAGACTTGTTCCTCAAGAGAAAATAAAACTATAGCATGAAAATTTTGAAGGTCTCAAGGTTGATTTAGAATATAAGAGGGAAGATGCCTAAAAGGATCATGTTGAATGAGCTGAAAAGTTTCATTGATCAAGATTCTTACTTTGAGATCTATGATGATGAATCCGTAGGAGAGAAAATTTAAGAAATACACTTGAGAATCTCGCATGACCCTTGGGAGGAAGATCAAACAATGAAGTCATTTGAGAGGATTACCTATGATGAGGACGAAAACATTTTGCTTTTAGACAATGGTTGATTGATGGAGGAACAACAAGCCTGGGTGAAGGCTCCAAACTTAGCGCTAGTGGAAAGAAACCCAGTCTAGTTTGGGACTCTTTCTCTCAAAACCCCTTTTTCTTGATTACACTTATGTTTTTTCCAATAAATATACACACACACACCATACTTGATAGTTTTTTTGTTTGTGAATCGTGTTAGAGAAAGTACCATGGAGAAAATATGATGCATGAAGGATCTAGCCAAGGAGAAGATCAAAATTGAAATGAAAAATGAAGATTAGTGAAAAGTTATAGGAAAGCAGCCAGCACAGCTATTCCACACAACATGGTCATGCTGGTGGTAATTCAAAATGGCCATGTTGGCCCTACCTTGATCACCTAGTGCTATGTTGATCACTCCATCTCTTGGTGGTTGTCTACCACGACTCCATACCCTCTGCCCTACTATTTTAAACTTCTATTTCATGTTTAGGACAACATGTTTTAAAAGTTTGGGGTGATAGGATGGTAAGCCCTTCTTCTACCTCTTTTGCCTCTATATTCCTTTTTCTACATATTTGGTGAGATGATCAAACAATCTAACTAGCCCATATACTTGTCTATCCTGACTTTGTGAGCTTGTTTTTCACTCATGTGTATAATGTAGTTAATTTTATGCAATTTTGCATAATTTTTCAAAAAAATGCTCTTTTTGCCATTCCATCTCATGCATTGCGTTTTCATGTAGATTTTGGTGATTCTTGTGTGTTTTAGTTAGGATTTGATACTTTATGTGTAGCATCCCTAACCTGGGTTATGCCATAACCCTGGAAGTTTTACTTAAGTAAGTTATTTATAAACTTGTTTTAATCTTTTGAAAAGTAATTAAGACTCAAGGAGAGTTTAATTTTCAAGTTTGAGTTTATTTGCAAATTGTTTGTGCATTTATGATAGTTTGGGTGTAAATTGTAATTTACCTAAGATGAGGGGTTATATTGCAATATGTCACATGTTGAACGTGCCTCAAGTTCTTTAGCATCATAAGAGAGAGAATGATGCTAAGGGGTGGCTTGTGGAAAGCCTAAGTTCCAAGTTGGAGCTTGTTTGAATAATGCTTGTGCCTTGTGTACCAATTTTGGTGCAAATTGCAATTTACCCCAAATGTAGGGTTGATATGCAAATTAACACCTCTAGAGTATCCCTACTCTCTCTTATCGTCATATATAGGAGAGATAAAGAAAGAGGCACCATGTTTGAATCATATTTGAGTGATGGTATTCTTGATGATGAAAAGACCAAGAAGAGTTGTATAGTTGAAACCCTAAAATGATTTGTATTGAGTTGTATTAAGTTGTAGAGCCTATATGGGAGTGCCTATCGGCCAAGAAGCCATAGAGGAGGTCCCATATCATTTTGTCAACTCTTGGCAAAGTCCATGATGAGTTAAGCACCTCAAGAATGTGATGGATATCGGTTTACAACTTCCCTTGGAAAAGTTGTATCGCTTTGTGAATAAAGTGATGTTGGGTTGAAATATCTTATTCAACAAGATAACTAATGGCCGAAATCTTATCCCTAGATTATCCCCAAGAGTTTTTCATGTCAAGATAAATATGTTTGCATGCATGGACACGTGTCAACCCATGCATGTACATGTGTAACCTAGTAGTGTAAGGTGATGACACCTCTTATACACTCTCTCTCATGAGCCTCAATTATATATACCACTCCTTTCACCTACTAGTGAAACTTTTTGAATCCTACAACTCTCTTTATCTTAGATATCATGCATAGTAGTTGAGGAGTAAGGAGGAGCTCTAGCCTTAAGCTTAAGGTGAAGCCATGGTCATCTTCAACCTTGGTTGAAGCATGATTATCAGGTTGTGATTCTTCCTTTCTTTTCTTCTTCACCAAGTTCTTATCTATGTTGATGATTTGCATATAGAGGAGTTGTGAACAAGTCTTGGATCTTTGATAAGTTCATCTTCAACCTTGGGAACGTGAAGCTTTGAAGTTGTTCTTGAGGTGGGTTATATAACTTGAACCCAATCATGTTATTATTCACAATCAATCTTGCTATACTTGTTGATCTACTTTCAATTTCGATTTTTCTTGAATGATTTATGATTCTATGAGTTCTAATAGTTGCATAATACTATTTTCTATGAACAATAATAGTAAGGGACAAAACTCTAGAGCTTTATGATGAGGACATCATCATAGCACAAACTGATATCGGGTTGAAGCACCTCTAACCTGATATGGTAATGAAACCCAATATGGTGATATGAAATCCATTATACCTTGGAACCCCGCACCCCTATCATTTGTACATTTGGGTTGGTTGAAAAAGGACTAACCAGTTGTATAGGATGTCACCCAACACATGGTATGTTGATACTTTGAAGGTTTGAAAAGGTATGAGCATAAGGGTATAACCTGATATGCAAAACCCTACGCTTGAGTAAACCGATATAAGTGACACACATACACACACCTCTTGGACAATATGGTGGTAAGTACACACCTATGGGATGATATGGTGATAAGAACTCACCGGTTGGATGATATGGTGATAAGCACACACCTCTTGGATGATATGGTGATAAGCACACACCTCTTGGACGATATGGTGATAAGCACACACCTCTTAGACGATATGGTGATAAGCACACACCTCTTAGACAATATGGCAATAAGCACACACCTCTTGGATGATATGGTGGTAAGCACACACCTCTTGGATTATATGGTGGTAAGCACACACATCTAGCCCGATATGGTGGAAGCACCTCAAAACCAATATGGATGTAAGCACCTCAAATCCGATATACTTGATTGAGTAACACATGAAGTGTGTTATGTCAAATGATACATTAAGATGTAAAGAGTTTAATGCATTTTGATTAGTGTAGGCCAATGTACCTTGATAAAAGGGTTGAGATAACTTAATAAAGTATGACGTAATCAATATCCTAGTGAGGATGAGAGAGAAACTCATACTTTGTGTGATAATCATTTAATGATAAATGATGAGAATAAACAAGTACGATTGAATACTTATGATATCAATGTATGCTCCTAATATGTGTGGAGCTATGAATTAGGGTTTTGATTCTTGATAATATGAACTGAAATCCTAATTAGCTAAAAAGGGAAACGCTAACCCTAATAATGGGAAGGTTGTATTTCTCTTGTATTGCATGGTGATGATATGTACTTGATATTGTTTTTATCATGAATTACTAAACATGCAGGTATCATGAGATGATGAGCATATCTAGGTATGAGATATGTTGTTTCATATGATATAGATTAAATGGACCTTGCGAGCCATGTGAAATACTTGTGCAACAAGTATAATTATACCTAGGTCTGAGGATCCAAAGGTAATAATTACTTGATAAGAGGTGACAATGTTCAGTGATGAACTAAGTGTTTGAATACCTAGATCTAGCAATCATGATGATGATAATGTTAAGGGATGAGAATCCCCAGTAATGTTATAAGGGATTCATATCCTAAGTGTTATGCATTCAATGTGTTCCAAAGATTATGAAAGTACTAAATAAATGTATTACACCGTTCTTTGTAACATATGTTATAATTCATGCTTGTAACTTGGTTGATGCTAAAAGATATTGTAATGCACCTAATTAATCAAGTGGAACCTTATCATGTAGTTTCCCTGGCCATAGATCCATTTAGTGTCAGAATTTTCTGAATGGTGAAACGAGTTTAACTCGGAGAGCATATTTTTGAATATGTGGGGGTAATGGGCAGAAATTTCCTTACGTTCAAATAGGGATTGTTGTGTGGTCTCCCTCATCATCATAAAAGTATGCCTATATGCCACGACTCAATATTAATATACTGGGGATTGCTATGTGATCTCCCTGAAGAGAGTGCAAGTTGTGGTTGTAACTCTATAGTGAAAGTGATAATATACCCTGGCAAGCTAATTGCAGTTTAACACGTGATGTCACTAGCACTGGTCTCATACTGATCGAGATAGGTGAGGTCTTATAAGTCGGCTCTTCCTTTGACCTTGTATGGTACCGATGCTTTACGTAGCCATGGTAGGTTGGAGCATGAGTGGTATACCTCATCTCCTCAGGGCATAAGTGTGATTGTAAATATGTAATCACTCGTGTAGTGTATTTTATTAAGGATTGAATATGAAAACATTGGTTGATGTTACACTTCTTTTATACGTCTTGAATGGATAGATGTTATATGTATTATTTGTATTCCTTATAAAGTGAATAGATGATTTATTGCTCTATCATAGATAGTTGTATTGCTTTAAAAGATGATATCGTTTTGTTATACTTATAAACAGTGATTAATCTTGATTATTAATATAAAAGATCCTCTGCTCAGTTTTATACTTTTTACCTGTGATAATAATGTTGTTGGTAGAGAGTTATATCACCCCTGGGACTTTTATCTCATCTCGTTTGTCCCACCATTTTTAGGTGGACGCAAACAAGGAGGTAGAGAACGTAATGTAGAGGGAGGACAACAACAACAGGGACAGCAGTAACGGCTTAGGTTGAGTGTGATGTCTGGTGTGTCTTGTAGATAGAAGTCATATGTGTTGTCTCTATACTCTCAAGTCCTTGGGAGTTAGTATGTAATGGTTTTGTAAATGATTTGAGATTTTGTCTTGTATGCCTCGAGGTTTTATGTTTCTTATGTATATGTTTGGGAAAAGCAACTGGTATATGATATTCTCAAGACAAGATGGTACAATGTATGTACAATGTGAATCATGATGTATATATTGCTTTGGCTCTTCCCTTAAGAGTTTCCCAACAATGGATCTCTTTGCAAAATGGTTTTAATTTTTAGTGATCTTCATTAATCCATTGTTAATGGTTATTCTGCATAATTATTGTGTGATTTGGTTGTCGATTGGATAGCGGTCTTCACAAGTTTTCGTATCAGAGCGTAAGGTTTGTTGGGTCTTTAGAGACATAGGATTAAGGTTGTTGAGTCTATTCTAGTGTCCTCTAGTTTATCTTATTGTGACTTCTTCTCATATAGGAGAAGAAGTAAATTTGAAAGATGGCTGGAGCACATGAAGAACATGCTGCTAATAGCAATATTGTTGCACCAAGAGGAGGTGCAAGGGATCAGGCAAGAGAGGAATCAGTTCATGAGAATCCCCATCTTGATCAAGCCATGCTAGAAAACCCAACCTTTCATGCTCTTTTCGGGCAGTTCATGACCACAATAACGCATATGGCAGACTGGATGCCAGCACCAGCACCTAGGGCACCAGTTCCCAATGAGGGACATGGGTCTGGTAAGACATGTGAGCGGTTACGTCGAGTTGCAGTCACTAAATATGTCAGTACAACTGATCCAACATACATAGATTTATGGCTCACCGAGCTGGAAAAAGCCTTTAGAATCCTTAGCATCCCAAAAACTAATAAAGTTAGGCTTGTTGTGTATATTGTTAAAGGAAGTTCTGGCCATTGGTGGGGCATTGAAGAAGAGAAAAGACTGGGTGTTGAGGTGGGATGGGAGGAGTTTCGACGTGAGTTTGTCAATAGATACTTTCCCAAGACTTATCTGGATGAGAAAATCTCACAGTTTGAGTGTAATAAGCAAGTACCAATGAAGATTAGTGAGTATGAAACTAATTTCATGGAGCTTCTACGGTTTTGTCCACACATGGCTACTACGGAGGAGAGGATTCGGCATTTTGAGAAGGGTCTAAATGTTGAGTTATCCACAGTTGTAGCTGCTTTAGAGAATAGAGAGAGGTTTGCCACCTTTATGGAGTTAGTTAGGTGGATAGAGATGTCTGTGACTGAGAAACGTGAGGCTAACAATAGGAAACGACATGTCCAGTTCCAGGGACAGAGGTCTGGAAGTTTCAAGAAATCTAGGTTTCCTGCACCATTAGCACCATAGAGGTTCAATGCACAGATGCAGTGGATGTTAAGCAAGGGTAGAGGTCATAATTTTCTACCAAGTGGATCCCATAGTACGACATATATGTCTGTGACAGGACCATCTAGGCCACAATGGGAAAATAAAAACCTGCTTTAAGTGTGGGTAGGAAGGACATATGATAAGAGAATGTCCAATTAGAGACATGGAGGTAATCCAACCACCGAGGCAGAGTCAACAAGTCTCTCAGAGGCAACACTTTAGTAGTGGCACACGAGGATGTGGACAGGCGTACCAAGTAGGTTCATCTACACCAAACAATAGAGCACGGAGTCGGCAACAGGCAACAATGAGATTCTATGCTATGAATCAGTCAGAGGCAGTAGTCAATTCCATGAGTCGTGATAGGTCAGATGGAATTGTTTCATTTTGATATGTCTTCATCCTGTTTCATATCTTTTTTGATTGATCCGGGTGCTACCCATTCCTTTATCACTCAAGAAGTGATTTATGACTGCAATATGACTGTCTGTCGTAGAGCAGATAATCTATTATTAGAAACTTCATTAGTCAGATATGTAGTGTTGCGGGAGGTATGTTCTCCGTGTGTTCTTTCTTTTTCAGAACACAACATTCAAGTGGATCTTATACCACTTGAGATGCACGGGTTTGATGTAATTCTTGGGATGGATACCCTAGAAAAGTATAAGGTTGTCTTGGATTGTGGTTCCAAGCAAGCGATGTTCATATACAGTGATGAGACATGGGTCTTTCAGGGGGACAAAAAGATTCTTCCAACCGGTCTAGTATCAGCAATGGTAGCTGAGAGAGTGATGCGACAAGGATGTGAAGCATTCCTGGCACATGTGGTAGATACTAAAGCAGAAAGTCGTAGCCTTCTTGAAGTTCCTATTGTTAGGGAATTCAAGGATGTGTTTCCTGAAGAATTTCCAGATATTCCTCCACCTTGAGAGATTGATTTTGAGATTAATCTAATTCTCAGTACGCAACCCATAGCCCAAGCACCTTATAGGATGGCCTCTATTGAGATGGCAGAACTCAAGAAATAGTTACTAGAGTTGCTTGAGAAAGGTTTCATTTGACCGAGTACTTTGACATGGGGTGCTCTAGTTCTTTTTGTTAAAAAGAAGGATGGGTCAATGAGGTTATGCATAGACTATAGACAAGCTTAATAAGGTGACTATAAAGAACAAATATCCTCTACTAAGGACAGATGATATGTTTGACCAGTTGTGTGGTGCAACAATGTTCTCTAAGATAGATCTATGGCCAGGATATCATCAGTTATGTATCAAGGAGAGTGACATACCTAAATCATCCTTTAGGACAATGTACGGTCATTATGAGTTTGTAGTTATGTCATTTGGACTAACTAATGCACTAGTTGCATTCATGGAGCTGATGAATAGAATCCTTCGGCCATTCCTTGATTAGTCCATAGCGGCCTTCATAGACGACATCCTAATATACATTAGAGATGGTCAACAATATGAACAACACCTTCGTCAAGACTTGACCTTGTTTAGACAACACAAGCTATATGTTAAGTTTAGCAAGTTTGAATTTTAGTCGTCAGAAGTGTCTTTTCTAGGACACATTATATTTGCTTCAAGTATTCATGTTGATCCATAGAAAGTGGAGTCTATTTTAGAGTAGGAACAGCCCAAGACACCAACTGAGATTTGTAGTTTCCTAGGTCTGGCAGGTTACTACAGAAGGTTTATTAAAGACTTCAATTCTGTAGCATTACCCCTAACTAGGTTAGCTGGGAAGGAAGTTCCTTTTGTTTAGAATGACAAGGGTCAACGTTCTTTCCAGTTGTTGAAAGAAAGGTTGACTAGTCCACCTGTTTTGGTTTTACCTGACCAGGGAAAGGGATACATTGTTTTCTATGATGCCTCTAAGAATGGTCTAGGATGTGTGTTGATGCATAGTGATCATATAGTTTCTTTTTCTTCCCGATAGTTTAAGAAACACGAGGAGAATTATCTGACGCATGATCTAGAGTTAGCTGCAGTGGTCCATGCATTGAAGATTTGGAGGCATTATCTTTATGGAGAAACGTGTCAGATTTTCATAGACCATAAAAACTTAAAGTTCATCTTCTCACGACATGAATTGAACATGAGACAACGCCGCTGGATGGAATTAATTAAGTACTATGATTATACAATTGATTATCATCTAGGAAAATCTAATGTAGTGGCAGATGCACTAAGTAGAAAATCTTCATCTCCACCCATAGATAAAGCACAGTTGAATTCTTTAATGTGCTTTAAACGGGACATGTTTTTCTCTTTGAGACAAATAAATGTACAGTTAAAAGTATCTTTGTTAACTAGATTGTTGGCCGAGATGCATGTGAAACCTACTCTGAGACAATAGATTAAAGAGGCACAATAGGCTGATATTATGATTCAGCAGATTAGGTTAGAGTATGGTATTAAGAAATAGGATAGTTTCCATGAGTAAGAGGATGAGGTTGTCTGTTACCATGGTAGGATGGTAGTACCTTATGCCAATGACTTAAAAAGATAGTTATGGAGGAAGCTCATTCATCCATGTATGCAATGCATCCAGGGAGTACTAAAATGTATCATAACTTAAAAGATATGTGTTGATGGCCTGGTTTGAAGAAGGATGTAGCTAAGTTTGTTATGTGGTGTCCAACGTGTCAGCAAGTTAAAGCAAAACACCAAAAGCCTACAGGAACATTGCAACCCATACCTATACCATAGTGGAAATGGGATCGTGTGACAATGGACTTTGTGGTTGGTCTACCCAGAACAACCAAAAATCATGATTCCATTTGGATGATAGTTGATAGGTTGACTAAGTCGGCACATTTTCTTCCTGTTAAAACAACATATAATGTTGAAAAACTTGCATAGATGTACATAGATGAGATAGTGCAGTTACACAGAGTTCCAGCCACAATTGAGTCTGATAGAGGTCCCCAATTTACAAGTCATTTTTGGGAACGACTACATAAAGCCTTGGGTACACATTTAAAGTTTAGCACAACTTTTCACCCTCAGACGGATGGACAATCTGAAAGGACTATACATACTTTGGAGGACTTTCTTAGGGCATGTGTTCTTCAATTTGTAGGAAGTTGGGACTTACACTTGAGCTTAATAGAGTTTGCCTACAACAATAGTTATCATACTAGTATTGATATGGCACCATATGAAGCATTATATGGTAGACGTTGTACATCTCCATTATGCTGGTATGAGACAGGAAAATACCAACTTCTGGGTCTTGAATTAGTGCAGCAAACAACTGAAAAGATTAAAGTACTACAACAATAGTTGAAGGCTGTACAGGATAGACAGAAGTCATATACCGATAAACGTCGTATACCTTTAGAATTCCAAGTTGGAGACAGGGTGTATCTCAAGGTCTCTCCTTGGAAAGGTGTTCTCAAATTTAGGAAAAAAGGTAAGTTAACTCCTAGATTTATGGGACCTTACCCAGTGACAACACGAATTGGAAAGGTATACTATAGGTTGGAGTTGCCACCTGAGCCACATAGACTAAATCCATTGTTTCATATATCTATGCTGAGAAAGTGTCATCCTGATACAGAGTTGGTGTTGCAACCTGTAGAGGTAGAAGTGAATGAAGATATATCCTATGTGGAAGGTCCAATGATGATTATTGACAGAAGAATCAAGAAGTTGAAAAAGAAAGACATAGTTCTTGTGAAAGCTCTCTGGCATCATCATGGCATTAAAGAAGCCACATGGGAATTGGAGGAAGAAATAAGGAGGAAGTATCCTTCTCTTTTCTCTTGAGATTTCGGGGACAAAATCCCCATTAGGGGTTGATAATTATAACATCCCTGACCTAGGTTATGCCATAACCCTGGAGGTTTTGATTAAGTAAGTTATTTATAAACTTTTTTTAATCTTTTGAAAAGTAATTAAGACTCAACGAGAGTTTAATTTTCAAGTTTCAATTTATTTGCAACATGTTTGTGCATTATATGATAGTTTGGGTGTAAATTGCAATTTACCCAAGATGAGGGGTTATATTGCAATATGTCACATGTTGAACGTGTCTCAAGTGCTTTATAATCATAATATAGAGGATGATGCTAAGGGGTAGCGTGTAGAAAGACTAAGTTCCAAGTTGGAGCTTGTTTGAAAAATGTGTGTGCCTTGTGTACCAATTTTGGTGCAAATTGCAATTTACCCAAAATGTAGGGTTGATATGCAAATTACCACCTCTATAGTATCCCTACTCTCTCGTAGTATCATATATAGGAGAGAGAAAGAAAGTGGTACCATGTTTGAATCATATTTTAGTGATGGTATTCTTGGTGATAAAAAGACCAAGAAGAGTTGTATAGTTGAAACCCTAAAATGTGTTGTATTAAGTTGTACTGAGTTGTAGAGCTTATATGGAAGTGCCTATCGGACAAGAAGCCATAGAGGAGGGCCCATATCATTTTCTCAAATATTGTCAAAGGCCATGATGAGTTAAGCACCTCAAGAAGGTGATGGATATCGGTTTACAACTCCCTTAGAAAAGTTGTATCAGTTTGTGAATAAAGTGATGTTGGGTTGAAATATCTTGTTCAACAAGATAACTAATGGCCAAAATCTTATCCCTAGATTATCACCAAGAGTTTTTCATGTCAATATAAATATGTGTGAATGCATGGACACATGTCAACCCATGCATGGACATGTGTCACCTAGTAGTATAAGGTGATGACACCTCTTATACACACTCTCTCATGAGCCTCAATTATATATACCACTCCTTTCACCTACTAGTGAAACTTTTCAAATCCTACAACTCTCTTTCACTTAGATATCATGCATAGTAGTTGAGTAGAAAGGAGGATCTCGAGCCTTAAGCTTAAGGTGAAGCCATGGTCATCTTCAACCTTGGTTGAAGCATGATTCTCGGGTTGTGATTCTTCCTTTCTTTTCTTCTTCACCAAGTTCTTATCTATGGCGATTCTTTGCATATAGAGGAGTTGTGAACAAGTCTTGGATCTTTGATAAGTTCATGTTCAACTTTGGGAACGTGAAGCATTGGAGCTTGGATCTTTGAAGTTGTTCTTGAGGTGGGTTATATAACTTGAACCCAATCAAGTTATTATTCACCTTCAATCTTGCTATACTTGTTGATCTACTTTCAATTTCGATTCTTCTTGAATGATTGATGATTCTATGAGATCTAATAATTGCCTAGGACTGTTGTCCATGAACTAGAATAATAAGGGACGAAATTCTAGAGCTTGATGATGACGACATCATCATGGAACAAACTGATATCGGGTTGAAGCACCTCAAACCCGATATGGTAATGAAACCCAATATGGTGATCTGAAATCCGTTATACCTTGGAACCCCACACCCCTATCATTTTGTACATTTGGGTTGGTTGAAAAAGGACTAACTAGTTGTCTAGGCTATTACTCAACACATGGTAGGTTGATACTTTGAAGGTTTGAAAAGGTATGATCATAAGGGTCTAACCCGATATGCAAAACCCTATGCTTGAGTAAGCTGATATAAGTGACACACACACCTCTTGGACAATATGGTGGTAAGCTGATGAATGGATATTCAACTGGGTCCAGTCACCCTCTCAGGCCCAGTTTTTCTCAAATTTTATGCTTTTATTGCCTTAACCTCTCTACATTCGATTCTACCTAGCTTAATTGATTTATCTTCATTTTTATGGGGTTTTACTCCTTTTTTGCAGGTGGATTATGGGCACGTAGGCCCATCCCTCTTGGACCATCTTGCAAGTGGGCTCCACTACACTCCAAAGCCTTCTGGCCATCATATCCTCTTCTTCTCTAAACACCTAACCCTAACAACTGCGACTGCCCCCCCCTCAAACCGCGATCACGGTATTCTCCTCTCCCTGCCCGCGATTCATCCAACCGTGACCTCCCCCTCCAACTGCGGTCTTCCTCTCCACCAACACCACGATTACTAGTAGGATTGTGACCCGTGATCTCCTCACCTATAGTAAAACGTGAGGCACCCGCTCACTTCCCAACCAAGCATATCGTGACCAGTACTCCATCTCCAGACCGTGACTCGCTTCCCGCCACCTGATAGAACCACGACCAACGTCTCATGACAGCTGCACCACCATCGTCGTCTCCTTCACACCTCGGCCTCCCCACTTTCCTAATCGTGACCTGCAGATGGGTGTCTCAGTAGACCTCGACCAAAGGCCAAAGAAGGAACCACGACGCCAGCTATGCTTGCCCGCTGTCCTTTCCTCAGACATCGTGACCACCACGTCCGCACCTCCGTGACCTTCACCTCCAGTGCACCTGACCTCCTCCTTCTCTTCTCCAATATTGTGACAAGCTTCTAGTAAGGTTGTGCTTGCGGTCTGCAATAACCGCGATCGTGGTATCTCCTCTTTCCCTCACAAATCGTGACCACCACCTACAAGAACTGCGATCGAAGGGGCAGTGCACAAGAATCACAACTAGCAAGGGAACTGCTATCACCAAGAGAAGAAAAGCAGGACCTTGACCTGCAAAATGAAATCACGACCTGTTGGCAAAGATGGAAGACCATGACCAGATCGAGTGTCTAAGAACCACGACCAGCGAGGAACCGCGACCAACAACCGTGACCTACTGCTCATCACAACGACCTCGATTGAGGTCCCAGCAGTGCCCAGCCATCCATGGCTATAAATAGGACCCTACCCCCAGCCATTCAAGGGACCCTCTCTAGATTTCGTTTGGATGGAGGTCTATCCTCAACCTAAGGAGACGGTCTCCTCCACAACCAGGTTGTGCCCAAGAAGCGTTTGACCCCTGGTGCAAGCCATTCCATCCATATCTAGTTCTGTTGCATCCACGCCGTGCCTACGCCACCATCACATCCATGAGCTACTCCTCCTGCTACTAGCAAGGACTACAAGAAGAGAGATAGAGGGTGGAGAGAGAAGATCTGCCCCGTATGTCGTAGTGTTCTTCCCTCCTCGTCCAAATCTGCCTCAACATTATGTAGAAGACTGTTTCTCCACTGAGCTGCGATCATCTTCTTCACCATGCTTATGGCAGAATCTTCTCTCTCTCTCATTTTTCTTGTTTCTCTCTCCATGAGCGAGTAGTCCTTTTTTGCTGGGGTGCGGTGACTAGCCCCGCTTCCCATGCTTACATGTTCTTTTATTAAACATTCCATGGCATGTATATAACTTTTTAGTCTGTTGTTAATCATTGATGTGTGCTTGTGGATTGATCACCTGCTTGCATTTATCTTGTTTGTTCCTATGTTGCGAGAACTTCAATATGTAGGATTTGAATGTCGACTAACACAGTTGACTCCCTGACTAGAAATAGGATGGGATTCCATGAGGTCGTAAGTGTATGATCCGTGAGGGGACGAGCTATCTAGCCCACAGTGACACTTATGTGTGCATAAACATCCTAACAGAGGGTCGCAACTTCAGTTGGATATCTATATCTTCGGAACTATAAGTGCATGATCCAGATGGCGATGAGAAATTTGATGCCTAAGGTGATGCTTACGCAAACCTAAACATCCCTCAGGGAGGGTTCGCAGTAGTTCTATTTGGATAGTTAGATCTTGGTTGGATGTTTGTGATTGGATATGTTTGCATGTGTAGTGGTGGTGAAACCTGAGACCACCCCAATGATCCCCATCATTAATCTTTAGTCAACTTTTAATCCTACTTTTTACTTTCCTTACATTTAGTCTAATTAAACTCATACCAACATTTGTTCTAAATATTAGTCTTAATTCAACTAGATTTGAATAGTATAAGATTCTTAAAAATGTTGTCCCTTGGGATTCGATCCTTAACTATACTGTGATAAGATCCATCCGCTTGTGAGTGGTATTATTGCACAAGGTTTTGGTTAAAAACTTAGGGATCTCAGCCCTGGGTGAGTTTGTTAGTGTGATAATAGACCACATCAAATTCTGGCATCGTTGCTGGGGACAACAGAATCATCTAGTTGAATCTAATTCTTTTGAGACTAATCTAGGTTTTTCTTTTACTTTTGATACTATCAATCACATCTACTTGAATTTGACTCTACTCCGTCCATCTTACCACCGAAAGGTCTTTCCATCCTAGGTACCCCCAAAGACTAGTGTATGCACCACTCGAATAGTTTCGGCCTTGCTGCTAGCTTTGACCCTGAGATAGAAAGAACCTTTCGTCGTCAGAGTAGAGAAAACCAAGCAAGGATGGCACAAGAGGATGAAATTGTCTGAAGGGTATCTCAAGCCCTTAATGTTCAAAGAGAGAGGCTCATGCAAGAAGCCCGAGCTACAGTTCAAGAAGAAATCCAAGCAGCACAAGCAGCAACGCAAGCAGCAGGACTATAGAAGGACCTTAAGGAGTTCTCAATCCCTAAAGTTGTTGATGTTCACCACCCAGTACAACCCCCTCCCATCAACACTCCAAACTTCGAGATTTGGGCACATTGGATCACCTTGCTTCAAAATAGCCCATTCTATGGTAAGCAAGGAGAATATAGTTAGGAGCATCTTCTGAGGTTTATAGATCTATGTGCTATGACAAAGCAAAATGGAGTCACAGATGATGTCATCAGACTCCGTCTTTTCAAATACTCTCTTGCTAATAGAGCCATGATTTGGTACAACTATTTGCAATGTGAACCCATCACCACATGGGAGCAAATTCAAAATGTCTTCCTAGAAAAATTCTATCCTCCTTCTCTCACCTATGAAATTAGGGGCCGAATAACACATTTCACTCAGGTCCCTGGTGAAACCCTTATAGAATCATGTAAAAGATACAAAGAGATCCTACGCAAGTGTCCACACCATGGCATTCCTAAGAATCAACTCATTGAAATTTTTTATAGGGGTGTGGATGATGATATCAAGAAATTTTTAGAATCCTCATCTAGAGGAAACTTCATGCATCAAAGCTATGATATCACATGGAAGATTGTCACCCTTGGAGCTGAAAATCAAGCCAACTGGGGTAGACCCGTAAGCAAAGGAGTGTTAAAGGTTTCTATGGCAGAAGCTACTCCTGAGTACAAGTCTATCGTCGAGTCTTTAAAGCTCTTAGTTGCCAAGAAAGACCATCTCGAATCATCTAGTGCTACTTTTGAAAGAAGACACTCACCCCCTAAACAACAAGAGCAAGTCAAGTCTGCCTCTCTGTTTTGTGAAGCCTGTAAAGGCAATGACCACTCTACTTTATCCTGCAATGTTCTTTATGATGTTGTTTTAAGCAAAGTCAACAGACAAAGAGATAATGGCCAGATGGAAAGTCTGAATGTTGTCAACACTATCCCTGGTCAAGGATACTATAACCCGAATCAGAATAGGAACCGTCCCAGTTTTCAGAATGGAAATCCTTTGGGAGCGGTAAACTCACATCAATTTGGTTCAAACAACCAACAACAAAATTTCAGGAATCAAGGAAACTTTAGGGGTAACTTCCAGAATAGGAACTACAACAATTACCAGAACAACCCTCAGTTCCAAGGCCCCAATCAAGTCCCTTACCAGAATAAACAACAATGGCAACAAGCTAGACCCATCTCTCCTGATGATAAACAGTCGACCATTGATAAGATGTTACAGTCGCAACAAATATTGATAGCTAACCAGCAAACACACTAGAAGGCCATTGAATCTCAACTAGCTCAACTTGTAGCTAGCCTCAAGCCACCTGCTGGAGCTTTAGTTGGGCAACCAGAAGACAATCTGAGGCATGTGGAACAACTTAAAGCTGTGACAACTCATTCATGCTTTATCTTACCAGAATCCATGACTCTTGTCACCGTGACAAATGTCCAAGGTGCTGAGTGTAGTGCAAGTGCCACTCAAAATGATAAGGCTGACAAGGAAAGTTTTGAGGAACCTATTGTCACTGATGCAGAAGACTCTCCTGAGCCGGTTGTTCCAGTGTACAAACCTCGTGTGTCGTTTCCAAATCGACTGAATTTTACCCAGCTCGATACTAGGTTCAACAAATTCAAGGAAATCATGAAAAAAATGTATGTCAATATCCCGCTCTTAGATGTCATGGTTGAGATGCCCCAATGGTCTAAGTTCTTCAAACTCATGCTCAGTCAAAAGTACAAAATTGAAGAACATCAGACAGTGAAACTGGCAAGAACATCATCTGATTTAGTGATGGATAGGATGCCTCACAAACATAAGGATCCTGGCTCTTTCAGAATTTCCTGCTCGATAAGAGATTCCATCAACCGACCGAGTCTAGATGATCTTGGAGCTAGCATCTCCATCATTCCTCTTATCCTATGCAACAAATTGGGCCTTACTAACTTCTCACCCACTAGAATGTCCATCGAGCTTGTTGACTCCTCCATGACAAAATCGGTTGGCATCATAGAGGACATCCCTGTAAGGCTTGGGAATCTATATGTCTTGTGTGATTTTGTAGTTATGGACATCAAGGAAAATCCACACTACCCCCTCATTTTTGGAAGACCTTTCCTATCCACTAGTAGAGCTCTAATTGACATTGAAGCTGGAGTTTTGACCCTAAGCGTGGGAAACCAATCTTTTGATTTCTATGCATCCAAAAGTGCAAAGGAACGCACTACAGAAGAAGAGGCATATTTTGTTGACTGTGTTAATCAGTTCGCTCAAATGCAATAGCACTTCCTTTCCTCAAAATATGATATTCCCTTAGAAAAAGGCCATGATGAAGAGAAGACTGAGAGTGAACCAGTCTATGTTGAGACAAAAGAAATGTCGTCAACTATGGAAGAAACGCCTTCCAACCCTGTTGTTACACATACCGAACCTTCTGTAGGTGTCTGTGAGCCTCCTCATCTAGAAACAACCATCCTTTGGAATGCACTATTAGCCCAACAGATAGAGACTATTGATTTCATCTTCCCTCCGCAACAAGATTTGGACTGCAGTTTCTACCGAGAACATCCCCCCAGATCCATATCTGATTGACATCAATGACCAGCATTGCTACGATGAAGGGATAGTGCATCAACAAATGAACTTTTCTTCCAAGCCTCAACAACACTAATTTAACAATGAAGTCATTCAGATCCCCTACAACTATTCTCCACCTTGGATTGAGCAACAAAGAATAATTCAACACAACTCAAGTTGTATCCCTATGTGTTCTGACAATGCTCGCTCTGTATGGGGAAGAATACAAGAGGCCAGAATCATATCAAAGATTAATGAATGGCCGAGAAAAAAACCACCAAAAGAACATGTCAATCTAGCTCAAGATCCACTTAGAGCCCCACCATGGGGATGATATCAGCATGTCGAGCCACCGACGTAAAACAAAGGCGCTTGTCGGGAGGCAACCCGATCAATAATTTTGTTTTTACTTTTAGTTTTGAATTAGAAAACTTCCTTAATTTTGTTTTTAATTTTTAGAAAATTTTGCACGAAATAGATATCGCATCGCAAGATGCTATCTTAAGTTCTGATTAGTCTTCAATTTTGAGATTCTCATATGGAGGAGGCACGCTGATTAGAACGCAACCACATATGGTGGACCAACCGGTGCAAATTCTCCCCTCCATCACGGATTTAGAGTTTACTCGGGATGAGCAAATTTCTAAGTTCGGGGTGGAGGGTGGGTGGTATGTACTTTACTTTCCACCCACTCCTATCTATTTTCAGACTTAAGATTTCATCGTTGCAATTTTGAGCAAAATTTTCAAAAAAAAAATTCAAAATTTTGAAGTTTTCAAGGTAGTTTGTATAGAAACTTGATGAAGTTTTGACGCTTTTTGTTTCAATCAAATCCATTACCTAGCCGACTATCACATTTTTTCATGCAATTTTGAATCATTATACCCTCCTTATTCGAAGCAAAGCCTCAAGGGGGACAATTTATGAAACTAGCCAATGGTTAGAAATCACCGTGTGAAGCTTATGAATCCTAACATAATGTTCAGTATAAATGGCAAGTATCTGTCGAACTGAGAGGGATCAAACGCATTGTGCTTCCTAACTGACTAGTAGAACAATAGAATGGAATCTCCACCGGATCAATATCAAGTCATTAGTTGAGTAGAGTATGATAAGGAGAATGACCTGGTGCACTGAATCATAAATCAAGTTGTATTCTGATCTGAACTCTCTTCTACACTTCTTCTATCATCTTCTTACCCCTCTGTTCATCAAAAGAAACGAAAATAGCCAAAATAGTACCAAACCCTACATTTGGGGTGGCACACCTCCTCCCTCTTTATTCACTTCTTCCATACCCCTTGCTATGTAATAGGGGCGTACCACCAAGAAAAGATGTCAATGTGCACACAAAAAATGCAATCTCGAGTCGAATAGAGGAGAGATTCGTACAAAAAAAGCAATCAATGAAATTGCAAACATATAATAATAATCTGGAGTCGAATAGAGGAGAGATTTATTTCTTCCTTCCATACCACCCTTCACTCCCTTTTCCACCTACTGGCACAATGAATGCCTCCCCTACCTTGAAAAACACAGTGTCAGATCAGGTGCACACTTGTTTGTTCTGTGGGTGTCTCTGGACTCTTACGAAATTCTTAGACATGCTTCATGTTGGAAAAACTAGGGAGGAAGTGGTGTTGGGAAATGAACTCGGGAATGAAGATATTATAAGATGTTTCAGTGGTCTCAGGAAGTTGAGATGCTTAGTCATACATAGTAGAAAAGAAACAATCGTGATGTGATGATGAGGCAGTCACACGAGATGAAAGTATTCGTCTGGCGACTGTTTTAGATTTTGTGTTACTCGAGGATGAGCAACGTTTAAGTTCAGGGTATTTTGATGAATGTATATTCATCTGGGTCCAGTCGCCCTCTCAGGCCCAGTTTTGCTCATATTTTACACTTTTATTGCCTTAACCTCTCTACATTCGATTCTACCTAGCTTAATTGATTTATCTTCATTTTTATGGGATTTTACTCCTTTTTTGTAGGTGGATTATGGGCATGTGGGCCCAACCCACTTGGCCCATCTTGCAAGCGGGCTCCACTACATTCCAAAGCCTTCTGGCCATCGTATCCTCTTGTTCTCTAAACAAACCCTAACAACTACGACTCCCCCCTCTCAAACTGTGATCGCAGTATTCTCCTCTCTCTACTCGTGATTCATCCAACTACGACCTCCCCCTCCAACCACGGTCTTCCTCTCCACCAACACAGTGATCACCAGCAGGATCGCGACCCGTGATCTCCTCGCCTACAACAGAACGCGAGGCACCCGTTCACTTCCCAACCAAGCAGACTGTGACCAGTGCTCCATAGCCAGACTATGACTTGCTTCTCGCCACCTGACAGAACCGCGACCAACGTCTCACGATAGTGGCACCACCATCGCCGTCTCCTCTACACCTCGGACTCCCCACTTTACTAATCGCGACCCATAGACGGGTGTCTCAGCAGACCTCGACCAAAGGCCAAAGAAGGAACTGCGACGCTAGCTACGCTCGCCCATTGTCCTTTCCTCAGACATCGCGACCACCATGTCCACACCTCTACGACCTTCACCTCCAGTGCACCTGACCTCCTCCTTCTCTTCTCCAATACCGTGACCAGCCGCCAGCAAGGCCGCACCCGCGGTCTGCAATAACTGTGATCGCGGTATCTCCTCTCTCCCTCACAAATCGTGACCACCACCTACAAGAACAGCGACCGCAGGGGCAGTGCACAAGAATCGTGACCAGCAAGGGAACCGTGATTACCAAGAGAAGAAAAGTAGGACTGCGACCTGCTGGAAAAGATGAAAGATTGTGACCTGATTGAGTGTCCAAGAACCGTGACTAGTGAGGAACCGCGACCAACAACTGTGACCTACAGCTCATCACAATGACCTCGACCGAGGTCCCAGCAGTGCCAAGCCATCTGTGGCTATAAATAGGACCCTACCCCCAACCATTCAAGGGACCCTCTCCAGACGTCGTTAGGTTGCAGGTCTTTCCTCATCCTAAGGAGACAGTCTCCTCCACAGCCAGGCTGTGCCCAAGAAGCGTTCGATCCCTGGTGCAAGCCACTCCATCCAGATCTAGATATGTTGCAGCCACGCCGTGCCTACACCGCCATCATGTCCACAAGCTGCTCCTCCTGCTGCGAGCAAGGACCACGAGAAGAGAGTGAAGATATGCCCCTTCTTTCGTGGTGTTCTTCCCTCCTCATCCAGATCTTCCCCGACGTTGTGTAGAAGACTATTTCTCCACTAAGCTATGATCATCTTGTTCACCATGCTCGTGGCAGAATATTCTCTCTCTCTTGTTTTTCTTGTTTCTCTCTCCATGAGCGAGTAGTCCTTTTTCGCTGGGGTGCGGGGACTAGCCCCGCTGCCCATGCTTACATGTTCTTTTGTTAAACATTCCATGGCATGTATATAACTTTTCATTTCGTTGTTAATCGTCAATGTGTGCTTGTGGATTGATCACATGCTTACATTTATCTTATTCGTTCCTATGTTGCGAGAACTTCAATATGTAGGATTTGAATGTCGATTAATGTAGTTGACTCCGTGACTAGAAATAGGATGGGATTCCATGAGGTCGTAAGTGTATGATCCATGAGGGGACGAGCCATCTAGCCCACGATGATGCTTCTGTGTGCCTAAACATCCTAACGGAGGGCCACCGTTTTAGTTGGATATTTGTATCTTTGGAATCGTAAGTGCATGATTTGGATGACGACGAGAAATCTGATGCCTAAGGTGATGCTTATGTGAACCTAAACATCCCTTTGGGAGGGTTCACAATAGTTCTATTTGGATAGTTAGATCTTGCCTGGATGTTTGTGATTGGACATGTTTGCATGTGTAGTGGTGGTGAAACCCGAGACCACCCCAGTGATCCCCATCATTAATCTTTAGTCAACTTTTAATCCTGCTTTTTACTTTCCTCACATTTATTCTAATTAAACTCATACCAACCTTTGTTCTAAATATTAGTCTTGATTCAACTAGATTTGACTAGTAAAATATTCTTTAAAATGTTGTCCCTTGGGATTCGATCCTTAACTATACTGTGATAAGACCCGTCTGCTTGCGGGTGGTATTATTGCATAAGGTTTTGGTTAAAAACTCCAGGCTCAGCCCTGGGTGAGTTTGTTAGTGTGATAATAGACCACGTCATAAGTACACACCTCTTGGAAGATATGGTGATAAGCACACACCTCTTGGATGATATGGTAATAAGCACACACCTCTTGGATGATATGGTGATAAGCACACACCTCTTGGATGATATGGTGATAAGCACACACCTCTTGGATGATATGGTGATAATAACACACCTCTTCGACAATATGATGATAAGCACACACCTCTTGGATGATATGGTGATAAGCACATACCTCTTCGACGATATGGTGGTAAGCACACACCTCTTGGACGATATGGTGGTAAGCACACACCTCTAGCCCGATATGGTGGAAGCACCTCAAAACCAATATGGAGGTAACAACCTCAAATCCGATATACTTGATTGAGTAATACATGAAGTGTGTTATGTCAAATGATACATTAAGATGTAAAGAGTTTAATGCATTTTGATAAGTGTAGGCCAATGTACCTTAAGAAAAGGGTTGATCCAACTTAATAAAGTATGATGTAATCAATATCCTAGTGAGGATGATAGAGAAACTCATACTTTGTGTGATAATTATTTAATGATAAATGATGAGAATAAACAAGTATGATTGAATACTTATGATATCAATGTATGCTCCTAATATGTGTGGATCTATGAATTAGGGTTTTGATTCTTGATATTATGAACTTGAAACCCTAATCAGATAAAAAGGGAAACCCTAACCCTAATAATGGGAAGGTTGTATTTCTCTTGTATTGCAAGGTGATGATATGTACTTGATATTGTTTTTATCATGAAATACTAACCATGTAGGTATCATGAGATGATGAGCATAGCCAGGTATGAGCTATGCTTTTTCATATGATACATATTAAATGGGCCTTGTGAGTCATGTGAAATACTTGTGCAACAACTAGAATGCATACCTGGGTCTGAGGATCCAGAGGTAATAGTTATCTGATAAGAGGTGACAATGTTCACTGATGAACTAAGGGTTTGAATACCCAGATCTAGCAATCATGATGATGATAATGTTAAGGGATGAGAATCCCCAGTAATGTGATAAGGGATTGAGATCCCGAGTGTCATGCATTCAATGTATTCCAAAGATTATGATAGTACTTGATAAATGTATTACACCTTTCTTTATAACATCTATTATAATTCATGCTTGTAACTTGGTTGATGCTAAAAGATACTGTAATGCACATAATTAACCAAGTAGAACCTTATCATGTAGTTGCCCTAGCCATAGATCCATTCAGTGTCAAAATTTGTTGAATGGTGAAACGAGTTTAACTCAGAGAGCATATTTTTGAATAAGTTGGGGTAATGGGTGAAAATATCCTTATGTACAAATAGATATTGTTGTGTGGTCTCCCTCATCATCATAAGAGTATGTCTATATGCCATGATCAATATTAATATACTAGGGATTGTTGTGTGATATCCCTAAAGAGAGTGCAAGTTGTGGCTGTAACTCTATAGTGAAGATGCCACTATACCTTGCCAAGCTAATTGTAGTTTGACACATTATGTCACTGCTAGTGGTCTCGTACTGATCGACACAGGTGAGGTCTTGGAAGCTGGATCTTCCTTTGACCTTATATGTTACCTATGCTTTACATAGCTGTGGTCAGTTGGAGCATGAGCGGTATACCTCATCTCCTCAGGGCATAAGTGTGATTGTAAATATGTAATCAGTCGTGTAGCGTATTTGTTTAAGGATTGAATACGGAAACATTGGTTGATGTTACACTTCTTGTATACATCTTAAATGGATAGATGTTATATGTGTTCTTTGTATTCCTTATAAAGTGAATAGATGATTTATTGCTCTATCATAGATAGTTGCATTGCTTTAAAAGATGATATTGCTCTGTTCTGTTATAAACAATGATTAATCTGATTATTAATATAAAAGATCCTCTGCTCAGTTTTATATTGTTTATCTGTGATAATAATGTTGTTGGCAGAGAGTTATATCTCTCGTTGGGACTTTTGTCTCACCCCATTGGTCCCAATATTTTTAGGTGGACGCAGACGAGGAGGTAGAGATCGTACTGTAGAGGGAGGTCAATAGTAACAGGGACAACAGTAACAACTCAGGTTGAGTGTGCTATCTATCATGTCTTATAGATAGAAGTCATATGTGTCATCTCTGTACTCTCAGGTCCTTGGGAGTTAGTACGTAATGGTTTTATAAACAATCTGAGATTTTGGCTTGTATGCCTCGAGATTTTATGTTGCTTATGTATATGTTTAGGCAAAGCAACTGGTATATGATATCCTCGAGATGAGATGGTACAATGTATGTACAATGTGAACCATGATGTATATATTGCTTTGGTTCTTCCCTTAAGAGTTTCTTGGCAATGGATCTCTTTGAAAAATGGTTTTAATTTTTAGTGATCTTCGTTAATCCACTGCTAATGGTTATTCCACGTAATTTATGTGCGATTTGGCTATCGATTTGATAGTGGTCATCACATTATGCTTTATATTCCCTAAAGTAGGTTTGGATGTGATTTAGTGCAAATTGCCACCATTTTGGCCAATTTTGCCCAAATTTGGAACTTCTTGCCTAAAATCATGTTTTAACTTAATCTCCATTTTTTGAACTAAAAGTCTTGATCTATGAAATGCATGCTAAGTTTCTATGTTCTATTACTAAATGGTCTTGATTGTTGACTTTTTACGTGTGAATCACCTCTCTTATGTTTGTGAAAGATTTGGTTGCATTGTGATTTGAGCAAGCTATGAATGCCTAGGGCCTATGGAATCACATGATAAGAGTATGAATTTCATGTCGTTCACTCATGTGGTGTGACATTACTTGATGAAGTGACGACATAGTTTTCCTGCATGAGATTTTATGTGGAGAACCACACCAGTGACCTATCTTTTAACTGACTATTCTTTCATAATATTCTTACCCCTCTTCCTCATGAAAGGATACCAAAGTGCACATATTCAGCCTTAGCCACCTCCAAAAGTTTGGGGTTTCCATGTCTATATCTCCCTGATTCACTGTCACCACTATATGCCTACCTACACCAAGGACTAAATAAAATAAAAGAGAAAAAAAAAGCAAAAAGAAAATAAAAGATGCTTCTATGTAATAGCATCTAAATAAAGAAAAGGTGAGTGCTCAACGTAATAGGACTCCAATATCTTACTGCAATCCTTTCTTCAATTTCATACCCATTAAGCTAGGGAAAATCAAACCTTCACCCTTTTTTTCATATCCACATGGATCACTTTGTGTAGTTTGAAGCATAAGATTGAACACATGAAAATGAAACAACACTCCTAGTCATCTTATATTAACACCATCTCAAAATGGTCTACCCGGAGCTACATGAAAGTCATATGGATTGATTGTGTGTTCTATGCCCTAATTTGAAGTTTGTATTCTTAGTGCTCTTTTCATGATTGGTTTGTGAAATGGGAGAGGAGATAGTTGGAACACGTGTACTTAGTCACTTTTAAGCCCATTTAATTAATAATCATCTTTTGCAATGCATTTATCATTCTTATATGTTGAAAGAAATTGGATAGAGATTAAGTTGGAACATACTTGAGGACAAGTATGTTTTAAGTTTGGGGTGGTGATGCAACCCTATTTTATGGTTTTTTCTTGTGTCTTATTGCACTTTAATCACATATGTATCTGTTATATTACATGTTATTTCCCTCAATATGCATATTTCTATCAAATGCACTTATGGAGGCTTTTAGCATGTTTTATAGGTACTTTGGACACTACTTTATGGAAGGGAGAGAAGGAGGAGAATCTAAGGGTTTTTTCACCCTTAAAGGAGTCTAAAAATAGAGTTTAAGAGCTTCCTAAACCTACCGCAAGTGGTCAAGAATCAACCCAAAGTAAGAAGTTGAAGGTCAAATTATAAGGAAGAAGCTCCAACACAGTTGTGGTACATGGCCACGATCATGGCATAAATGCTCCATGTTATAGTAAGAGTGCAAGTTTGAAGGTTCTATCCATCACCCCCGTGTTGATCAAGCTCCACCACCCATGTGGTGACCCAAGTTCACCACCCTAGTGGCGACCTACCACCCTCGTGGTGACCACCATAGCTGTGGTACCGACCCTCCAGAAATCTAGAAACAACCTAACATTTTCATCATTTCCACCTTGCCTGTGCCCATACACCACGGCCATGTTCACCCCACTTCACCACGGACGTGGTGACCAAAACGATCATGGTTTCCAACAACCCTAGCACTATTTTTTCACTATATTTCCAATACTAGCCCCACTTACCCTATTGCTTCCCCACCACCTATATATACTATAGTGGCATCTACAACATGAGTCTAGCAGCCTCCATAGAGAATTCATTACTTCCCACTTACCATTCAAGAGCTCCACCTACCTTATTCCATCACCCTACTCCATTTCCAACTTCCACTACCCCCAAAACCCTAGTTTTCTAGGATTTCCACCATAATCCCCCATATTTCCATGCCATCCATCCACCCTGGAGGAGGGAGGACGAGCTACACCAGCTAGGAGGTGAATGAGAAGAAGCTTCCATAAGAATCCATAGCCTTCTTCCTCTTTCTTCTTTCCTTTTTGCTCATTTGTTTGATTATGAGTAACTAAACCCTTTTGGTGGGTTATTTGGGGGATTAAATGTCACTTTGATACCATGTTCAGGGAATGTAACTTGTAGTGAACATATTTCATTATATGATGATTGTCTCTTGCTTATATCTTGTTTCCCGTCATTCTACTTGTGATTTATGCTTCTAAACTTAGATTCATTATTTTTTATGCTTGAAAACACCTAGATTCTTGGGGAAAACAAATAGTATGCGGCTATCTTAAGAATTATTCCTAGGTCCAACTAGTGGATCTCTAGATATCACCATGTCTTCCTAGATACAAATCTCTTCTCTTACAACTAAGTGTGAGATCTAAGTAGCTAGTGTAAGAGCGACCAACTAGTGCAATTTTCTAGGGTTTTTGAAAGGCTAGATGGTGAGTAACATGAGGCAAAACATCCTCATCTCTACTATCCCTTCCTACCCTTGGCTCTCAATTACCCTAGTAATCCTTACCCTAGAAACCTATATTAGTTAAATCTTATACAAATCTCACCTAGACTTTGGTCCAACTAAGCCTCGTAAGACTGGATAGGGGGTGAAAGGGTCTATTTCCCCTCCCACACTGTATTCTATCCATGGCCAACCAATAGTCTAGGGCGATCTAGAATGAAAATATAGGACTTGAATGTTATATCAACCCTCAACTTGGATTCTTGTGACATTCCCCCAAACGGACCACTCTTCCCATGACTTGTCTAAAACTCATCTTGTTTGCTTAGCTTGCTTATGTTAGTGTAGTTGCTTTCTTTAATTTCTCCTTAGTTAATTGCTTAGTTCTTATTAGTTAATCTTTGCTAGAGTAGTTAGTGCACCCTTGTGCTTGCTTAATATATATAGTGGTAGTTTAGGTCCCTAATTGCTAATGTAGTGTAGTGTCTTACTCTTGCTTCAGTAGTTGCTCTCTTTGTTAGTTAGAATTACTTGTTTAGGGTTAACTTAGGGTTCTGGTAGTCTAGTTTCTTTCTTGCTTTCAATTTCTTGCATCATTAGTGTAATCAACCAAGTCACCAACAAATGCTAAAAACCCTACTATCCACTTTAGGAACGTAGCTCACCCTAACCTAGCTCTAATGTGCACTCTCTCCCTGTGGATCGACCCCTCACTTGCCACTCACATACACTACAATATGATCTCGAATGCTTGCAGGTGATATATTGCAGTCTATGTGAATGTGTTAGTATAGGGCCCCCTTATAAATTTGAAAGATTCGAGTGTGTTTCCTTTGGTTGCATCTAGTCACCATTCAATTGATTACTGTGTGACCAAGGTAGTAAAGACACACTAAAGACCCGCTCTGATACCACTTGTTGGATCTTGGATGAACTCTAGAGGGGGGGGTTAATAGAGATAAAGGCACTTAAACAAAATTCATTAGACCTTCAAGATATTCACTACTACAGAAATGGCTTATAAAGTCACTTTTCAAGATATCGGTTGTATAAATAAACTGACACCTAAACTCTACAGTGTCGGTTGATAACATAAACCGACATCCAATCTATGAGGGCGACCAGACATGGGTACCGCTTTTATTAAGTGTCAGTTACTTAATAAAAAACCGACGCCTAAAATTACCCGCCAAATCCAAAATTTCCAACGAAAAAAATTACCTCCAAAATTTGATATATGGCGTCGGTTGATAAATAAAAAATCGACGACTAAAGGTTATTCGTGAGATAGAAATTGGGCACATTTTGGTCGTCGGTTGTACTACAACTACCGACGCTTATGAGTTTTCCCGTGCTGTCCGTGGGGAATTTTTCACACCCTTTAAGCATCGGTTTGAAGTTGAAACCGAAGACTATGGTCATAAATCGAGAACGATTTTTTTTAATCGGCATATTAATATAGACGTCGGTTTCGGTTGTTGTGCAGAACCGACACTGTTAGTTTTAGTCATCGGTTTTTTTGAATAACCGACGCCTATGGTACAGTTAATAGCCCCGCAAATAGAACTTTTCCCCATTGTCTCTGTTTCATTGCGACGTGCGCTAGGTCTGGCGATTTCCCCTGATTGCTCCCTGCCGTCATTGCCGGTTGGCTCCCCGCGCCGCCGTTCATCTCCTCGCACGCCGCTCGCCGCCGTTGCCGTTGCCGCCGCTCGCCGCTCGTCGCCGTCACCGCTCGCCGCCGTCACCGCAGTTCTCCTCTGATCCTCGCCGCCGGCGCTGCCAGCTTCACCTCCAGCTGCTCTCCTATGCTCTGGTTCTGCCAGTTTCACCTTCAGCTGCTCTCCTCTGCTCCGGCCGGGCCTTCTTCCTCTGCCCTCAAGGTACGTCGGCTTCTTCCTCCTTCCTTCCTCCTCCTAGGCTAGGTCAAGCCCTACAGGTGCCCTGGAGCAAAATCGTCAGGTGCCCTGCGGGCATTTTTTTTATTTTTTTTAGTTATTTACTTATTGGTAACTTGATAAGTGTTGAAACAGTCAATAACTATATTCTATTACATGATTTATGATTGTATACGTGTGATAGCTAGAAACAGACCTGGACTTGAGGATCTATAAATACATTCTTACATTCTATAAATTGCCAATCATGCTTTTAAAGACATCAATAATCACCCTAACTTGAAGAACTAGGATTTTAGGTATAAGAATGACAACACATTATTTGTTGGCCTAGAAACCCGTCCAAGATTTACTCATTAGGAGTAAATCTTGGATAGTCCCCGGTTTGGGACTGTTCTTGAACACCTAATCTCGCTTAGGATGTAAGTGTATAATGTGTATTGGGTTTTCAAGAAAATTTCGGCAGCATTTCCCCATTTGTTCTCTAAGTACATATGTACTTGGAGAACAGTGGGGAAATGCTGCCGAAATTTTCTTGAAAACTCAATACACATTATACACTTACTAGTGAGATTAGGTGTTCAAGGATGGGATAGGTGGTACATGTACATTTATTATATATAAGAATGACATCACATGTATTTGTTAACCCTAGACCGTAATCTTGTTGTAATATATACTTGTTTTCTCTTTGATCATAGAGCTTTACAATTTTGTTGTGATATATACTTTGTTGTAATAATGTGAACTTTACAATGTGAGCTTTACACTTTGAATTACTACTTTACAATGTGAACTTTACAATTTGAATGTGAATTTGCAGATGGCTGACCATTCTCCTGATGACCGTGCTGATGACTACCGTGAGGGTGAGGACATCAATGTGCCGCCTCACAATGTAAGTTTTAAAAATATATCATATATTTATATCTATATGTCCATTTATAGTTATATCTTGTAAATGTGAATTATTTTGTCAAATTTTAGGTTGATGATGCACAGGTACCATCTGAAGCACTTGAGGCACTTGATCAACAACACCAAAAAGTTGACAAGAGAAGGGGCATCACTATGATGAAGAAGTTAATTGCGCAAAAGGGCAATGGACCCAAACATGTTGTGGATTCAATAATGCAGGAAATGCATGTGGTGTGAATCGCAATTCATTTATTTCATATCTTGGGTTTGTTACTCGTAGCCATTGCGGTTGTCGCTTAGATTCTTGGCATAAAGTTTCTAAGGAGAAGAAATATTTAATATGGAGGGATTTATGCGTGAGTTATTATTAATTTGCAATTCTATTTTGTAGATTACTAAATTTTTGGATACTAGTTAATAGCAATTCTATTTTGCAAAGTATATTTGAATTGGATGAAAAGCTGCATCGTAAATGCGTGATGCAACGCTGTGGGAGAGTCCTAAGGAACTATAGGACAAATCTCACCAAAGAATACATAAAAGAAGCCGACAAGAGGAAGAAGACATCCACTGAACAGTGGAACTTCCTGGACAAAGAAGAATGGGACGCGTTTGTCACTTCAAGACAAACTGATGAATTCAAGGTATTAGGTGTCAGTCTCAATCTCATTAATTAATATATGTTGTATTCACTTATTCAAGATTAACATTTAGTGTTACTAACCAAATCATTAATTTGCATACTAACTAGGCCCTCAGTGAGGCACAAAGATCAAGGTGTGCACTGAATGTGCATGACCACAAAATGGGTCTAAAGGGGTATGCAGGCGTTCGCCAAAGACTACAGGCTGAGGCTACTGCTGCTCAGTCTGCTGCTACTCAGGAGTCCTCTACCATAGGTAGCACACCTCTACCTCGCCATGATGTCTGGATAGCTGGGAGGCAAAATAAGAAGGGAGAAATAACTAAGGTCGCAACTGCTGAGGCGGCTACAAAAATGGTAAAATACAACTCTTACAGCAATCATTCGAATATTGATTATTTGTGTTGTTTACTTAAGTACAAATTTTTGTTTTGGCGATTAGCGGGAGCTGCACGAGCTGAGGAAACAAGGAAAGTTCATCCCTGAGGGAACAAAGGATGAATTGACAGTTGCTCTGGGTAACCCAGAGCATCCTGGACGTGTTAGGGCTGCAGGCGCTGGTGTGGACATCAAATCTTTTTTTGGGTCATCCCAGCGCAAACATGTCCCAAAAGCGGGACTTTCACAAGAAGAGGTAACATATTCTTTCTTTATAATGTTACTGTAAAAGAGAATTCAAAAATTAGAATTTGACGTTTCTTTTATCCATGTATAGGTGGATAAGCTATTTGACAGGAAACTCGAAAAAGCAATGAAAAAGTGGCAGGCATCTCAGACTGCCACTTACCAGACAATACCTACTGCAGACTCTACTCCTACTCCTACTGCAGAGGTTGGGAGTAATCCTGTAGAACCACCACCTAGCACATCCACTGTAAGTATTTTTATGACATAGTAACTAGTTTTTTAATTCAAGATGATACGTATATATGAAATTGTAGTCGTTTCAAAAAAAGATGGTATGTATATATGTATATAACATTCTTTACACAAAAATTTGTAGGGGTTGAAGCCATGCCGTCTAAAAAGTAAAGAATATGTCGTGGCAGAGGCGTCGGCTTACCCATCCCTACCAGAGGAAACGTGTCACAGGTCTCCAGTACCAGCTGGTTGGATTTGGGTGAGCCTGATACATATATTCCCCAAGTGGATGGATCTTCCACTGCCATATGCCCACCCAGATTGTGAAACGCTTGGTGAGGCAGTAGGCGGAGTGATATTGTGGCTAAAAGCGGATATCTTCTTTACTGATAAGGTATGGTAAATTTACATTACGTTCAATTGTTAGTGTGTGTATATGCTGGCAGTTGATCTGAAATTGTATATATATATATACAGGTTAAAAAGAAGACACCCATAGCATCTAGGCCTCCACTTCCACCTCCTGCATTACCTAGTTGGGTTCCACAGGACCTACCTGTCCCGTTAGGTCCTAACTGTAGGGGTATGGCAGTATGGTTAGGGGAACATGATATAAACTCCCCTATAACTGTTTCTTCTGATTCAGATTCTACAGGCCAGTCATACGAAACAAAACTATTTATACAAGATATATTGGAGTTGTTTCGATATGATTGGCTAAATACATCTGTGATAGAGCTATGGATAAGGTGAGATATTCTTTATACATCCATATACCTTGTGTATGATCTGGTGATCTGGTTTCTTATTTATTAATGCATGCGTAATTAATACATATTTTGCAGCTACTTAGACAACATATGTGCAGATTTTGGATTCGAACATGTAGGGTTTTTTATTCCATCCTTGATTAGTCTAGTAGCTAAAGACCCTACATCAGTTCAACAATACTGTTGTGAGTCTTTTTCAAATTTTTCTGTAAAAAAGAAGACGGTGATAATGGCTCCATTCAATGTAGAGTAAGTTTACTTTGCTTATTATAATTTGGACTTAAGAAAATTACATTTTATTGTGGATTTTGAGTTATTGATTTTTAACTTTTTTTCCTCTAGGGGTAGGCATTGGGAGTTATTGGTTATTGCCCCCTAGACGTTCACTGTGTATTATCTAGATCCTAAGGGGGGTAAATTGAATACAAGATTTGGACACATAATGAAAATGGCAATATTTCGGTGAGAAATATTCCATTTTTCATATCCGTTAACATATGTTATTACATTACTATTTAATTGCAATGTTCTGTGTTACATTAACATGTAGGGGTTTTGAGGAGTACAAAAATGTTGGAGGAAAGGTCCCCACGAAAAAGAACCAGCCAATAATTTGGAAGAACGTGTAAGTAAGTTTCCGACTGCAATATATGTATATATTATTTATGTGAACAATGCTTAATTAGTTGTATTTTTTAATATTTTGTATGTTTGAATTTATAGTGTGCTACACAAGACAACAGATGGGCATGTGGATACTATGTCATGCGATATATGCACATGATTATCAAACATGTCGTACTGGATATCGAATGTATTGCTCAGGTATTATATAGTCTCATTAGATAATATGATCGAAATATATCAATCTTATTTATAGATCATTAATTATATATATACATCATTCTCTTTACAGGTGTTTAAAGCTGACCCCATTACAGGAAAGGACTTACCAAATGTTAATGCTCCCTATACAATGGGAGAATTAAATGAAGTAAGAGAAGAATGGGCAACAGCCATACAATTAGTGGGGGCTTTAAAATATAATTGGGATCCTGATAGCGAATAATGACTAAACAATGATACTTTGTAAATGAATTTTTGAATTATAATATATGTGTGAATTTTTCTACATGTCTGGATGTTTCTACATGTGTCTGAGTGAAAATGAATGAAAGTGTTGGTTGCTATATGAATGTTTCTACATGTGTGAATGTGAATGAATGGAACTACAGATTGCTAGCATGTGTGAATGTTTATAAATGTGTGAAAATAAAATGGAACTGCAGGTTGCATTGCTAAATGCATGTGCTACTTTTTTATTGTTAATTTTGCAGGTTTGCGGCCTGTTGTCGGCTTATATCAATGGATGTCGTAAAACCTGCAGTTCATAACTGAACTGAACATGTTTCTCATCCTGCGACCAACCACAGCAGGTCTGCAGACTGACAGGAAAAAAAAACCAATAGGCGTCGGTTATTTGTAAATAACCGACACATAATGATATAGTGTCGGTGTTCCTACAATAAACCGACGTCTATGTCCTTAACACCACGGCCGTGCTGGACAGCACGGTCGTGGGGCGAAGATATATGGTGTCGGTTTTTTACTTATAACCGACACTGATAGTGCCCAAGATGGCGCCCTTTCTATGGAGTGAAGGGTTTGGGCGTCGGTTTTTAACTAATAACCGACGCTTATAGTCCCATGATGGCGCGTTTTCGGTGGTGCACGAAGAGTTTGGGTGTCGGTTTTGGAACCGATGCCTGATGGGTGGACTTTTAGTGTCGCCCACATAGGTGTCACTTAGAAACCGACACTAAAGGCTTTAAATAACCGACACTAAAGGTAGGTTCTGTAGTAGTGATTTATATGGCAAGTATGAACTTTGAGTGCAACTAAAACATACATATCAAGGGAGAGAGAGATTGAACAAGCTTAAGAACGTAAGCTACATAGAGTGGTTCTAATCTCCAAACTAGGAGAAAGTCAATCCACTACTTAGAGAAGTCAAGCTCTAGGACTTATCAGCCATTACATACTTATATTCCATTATAAAGCATATAATTAAGACCTTCCTTTTCCAAGTTAAGGATACATAGCCTTCCCTTTAAGGAGAAAGGAGACAACAACCTACCAAATGACTTACCTATCCAAGACCAAGAGTCTTCAACCTCCCTAAGGACTTACCCACTTTTGCAAGGAGTCTTCTTCCTTCACCAAGGACTTACCCACACTTGCAACAAGTTTTCCGCCTTGAAGGAATTACCTACTCTTCTTAGATCTTCTACCTTTGACTTCACCTTTGCCAAGGAGAATCCTTCACCAAGGGACTCCTTCCCTTCTTATTATTCACCTCTCTTATCCAATAGAGAGAACCTTCAAATTCATGGTAGAAAGAGAGATTGGGAGGTGGAGGAAGTGAGAGTCTCACAAGATATACATGTAGGACTAGCTCTCTTACAAATATCCTACTCACTCTAATGGACGTAGCAAGTGATTAAGCTTAGAGAGTGGAAGAAGGTTTTTGGAGGCACTCAACTATAATATAGGGACCTTGTCTAACCATGGGATGAAGCCCAAGGGGTCCTATTTATAGATGGGGATGCCTACTAGCTAGTAGCAACACTTAAGGATAAATACTAGTTGCTTGGGGTATTGCAACATTTTTTTTAGTTTTGCAACACTCCAACGGCTAGAATTTTTTTTGCACTTTTCATACAATGCGATCAATCGAGTTTACTTTTGGGAAACTCGACTGATTGCACTATACAACAAAGCAAATTTGAAGCATCATTCAAGTTTATCTTGGATCAAACTCGACCGATCACTTAAATCTGATTTGTCAATGCAGGTATTCGGTCAAGTTTATTCTTGGCAAAACTCATCCAATCCTGGGCATTTTCCAAGATCAATCATAGGCATTGGTCGAGTTTCTAGGAAGGAAACTCAATCGATCATACAACTTGTGATCAATTTCGAATCATTAGAGTGCTTAAGTATTTGATTTAAGTTCTCCTAATTCTTTCAAAGCTTAATTACAATTCATATAATCATTACAAATGATTTACAACATGATTCTAATAGAGATACATCATACTCCACAAAAGTTCATTTGCATTTTTACTCCAAGTTAGGATGCGCAAGTTAGGGCATTTGGAGTGTGCCTATACCTAATCCGAAATCACTCAAGTAGAAGTATCAGACACAAATAATTGGAATGGTTATACATCATCCAAACAAGGGTTTAGTCAATTCAGACCTTGAGTCAACACTATGGACTTGATTTTAGTATGCTTGGATCAAACAATTGATCAAGCTAGGTTTGAGATTTTCCCTAACATACATGTGTGTACCCTAATGAACATATAATGCACATATAATGAGTCACCTTACACAGACTCTAACTATGGATATCTATGATCTAACCATAATATGGATCTACAAATCTTGATGTGATGATAAATTAAATATGTGAATTCTACCCTAGACCTTGTAAATAACACTTAATTTGTTGAGAATTTACATGCATACATGATTAGTGTGGGTTATAATATGCCTAAGAAAATATTAATGGACTTAAAAGGTTTTATTAGAGTAATATTTGTATGATGTGAATAAGTAAGAGTAAGTAATGCGCTTTATGTAAGTGAATATTGAATCAGTGTACTTAAAGATTTAATTAAATAAGATAACAAGTTTTGTGTGACATAATATAACAACAGAATCATGATGATATAAGTTTAATGATAATAGGACTCTTAAATAATGAATATTTATGATAAGGATCGTAATAATAATGATTATTAGTATAATTGAGATAAACCCTAATTGTATTGGAATTTGTACAAGATAATATTAAAATTGAAATCTAAGTCAAAATTTATGATCTAAACTTCTTAATAGTCTAGGTGCAAAATTTCAACTTAATTAGACACCTACAAATACTCTAATGAATCAAAATAAGATTGAGTGTAATTATTTGACTCCTAATATGAATTGTAGCTGATGTCGTTTGGTTGAACAATGATTCCACAGATTTATTTGTCCCACTTGTTATCTAGGATTTTTCTTCTAAACTTGAGTGCTTTTATGTCTGATCCATTTATCTCTTGATTTGATGATTGGGCATCTATCTCCTACCTTGTATAGGTGTTTACCCAAGCAGAATAGTGCACTGGGAGATTCCCTCATGCTACACACTCACCATTCATCCTTTCTTCTTAATTCTTCTTACATTGTTTTCATCACAAGAAGTTGAACCTATTGATCCCTATATTGCTTGGTATTGCTAAACTAGACCCTTCTGACGAATCTCACCTATGAAGTCTCATTTTCCCCCTCTACACCTTGTATCATTGCCACATACTGACTCCTTACATGCATATAAAGGCTTCTCCTCCCCTATAACTCTTAGAACATGATTGTCATTGATTTTTGTCTCATGATTACCTCAAACCCATCTCCACAACTCCAGTCACATGGGATCAACTCCTTGGGTTTTATGGAGGTGTGGTGAGAATCACAGACATGTAAGATGAGCTCAACAGTCCCTCTCAACTCCTTAAAGTTGCACACATGACAACTATGCCTATTGGGGTATATATCAATATTTCACATGTTATCATCATTTTGTTCCTATTTGTCATTGTGGTTTCTGATTTCTATGTTTTGTCCTTGATTCTTATTTGGTTTTTTGGTATTTATCTAAATGATGGTTTCCTAAACCTCTTCAATATCTATTTGTGGCTTCTTACCTTGTGTCCCTGGTGCCTTTCCCTAGATTGACAAAAGTCCTTGTCATTGATCCTGACCGTCTCCGAATCACTTTCTAGGGTTTCTAATATTGGCAATGCATGGAGGATCTATTGGGATTATAAGCGATAATACTTTGCATTGATTTTTGATCGTTGATCTCATATAAATGAGCATGGTGGAAGGTCTAAGTTTGTCATGAGAGGAATGAAGGAAGAATATGAGAGTTGTTGATTTATTAGTGTTTCCCTCTACCTATTTTGGTTTGTGTAACACTAATAATGGGATTTTTCATATTTCTATATTGATTTTGATTGCATTGTTGCAAATTTCTTTTAATAGATCATTTATGATATTACCCTGACATGCATCAAGCTACTGATGTGTGATGCACGAGTATTACCAACCTTTGAGCTTGTTTTCATTTCGAAATTTCAATAAATCAATCTACTTGATGAATTCATAACTAATTACGTGTTTATCACAAAATATAAGTGAATACATGTTGGAATCATAAAAATATTCTCTACATACATATATATATATATATTCACTATCCCCAATCTAGTGATATAAGAGTTGATAATCTAGGTTCAACGTATACAATTAACCAGTACTATTTATATTTGAATGTGATAATCAACGATGGATATCCTCTTCAAATTTAGGGTTTGATATTAACATGTTGATAGACATTTGAGTTATGTTCGATCCTCTTGAGTCGTATTAAAATATGACTTATTTCTCTCTCTTTGACTTGATTTTTTCTTTGAATGTCACTTTGTTATACATATTTGGCTTGATTGGCACCAATTGGCTAAATTTTATTATTAAATTGTTACAAGTGCAGATTGAATTCTTTTCTGTGATCTTTTTTATGCCCATTTAGTTTCCAACCCTTATTGCATTATTGCATCTCATGGTTCCATTTTAGGATGGAAACCCTAACTAATTCTTGATGTGATGATACTCAACATTGGTTTTAAATCTTCGACCTTTCACATACGGGCATAGGAAGGCTTATGTTTGTTTGGCAGACAACAAAGGGATGCAGATAAGAGTTGCCGATTTCTCAACATTGCCCCTGGGTCAGATTGGTCTGTGACATGTTAGTCGTGATCTTTCTCATTTTTCTATCTTTTTTGACTAAATTGTCACACTTTGTTTTAGTTGATTGTTTACTTTGTAACCATGTCAAACATCAAGTCGTTGATGCATGATATGAGGGTATTACCCACCTTTGAGCTTGTTTTGATTTTCAGTTCTAAATGAGTTAATTTACTTGATTAATTCATAACTAGTTATATGTTTATTGGGAAATTACAAGTATATACTCTCATAATAAGAAAAATATTCTATACCTAAAACTAGTGATAACAAGTTTTTAATTGAGGGTTTAACATATACACTATATTTTAATGATATAATAGGTAAATGATATCCTATTTGGATGTAGGGTTTGATCTTGATCAAGTGATACAAGTTTGAGGTATGTTGCATACCTCTTGAGTCATTTTAGTTAATGATTTATATTCTTCATTTTGTTTGATTTTGTTGTGGTATATTTCGTTGAAGATCAATTAGTTAAACCTATTTGACTTGATTGAGTTTGATTTGTTGAATTTTATCTTATAGATTGTTGCAAGTGCAAATTGAATATGTTTTCTTTGATCTTGTTGAATTTTTTAGTAGGAAACCCTTATTGAATTATTGCATCTCATTGTTCCATTTTGTGATGCGAACCTTAATTTATTCTTGATGTTAGTGAATTTAACTTGCCTCCACATTTATGCATGTTAATGAAAGAGTATTATAATTACTATATTTCTATTTATATCATTTGGGATGGAGTTTATGGGCCCCATCTCGGGTTATGTGCCCACCATTTAAATATTTAACATGAGGGGTTATGATTTTCTCTATGGGCATTTTGGTTATGTGCCATTCTATATGAGGTTGTGGGTTAAGCTCCCTAACCATCATATGTTATTATATTCTTATTATATTGTGATTATCTCAATGCATACATATTTATAGATGATTATTCTTGGGTCATGTACCCTATCTCATTGTTATGCGTATGTGACACATGTTGATATTTTGATTAAGGAAAATATTGATCATTGGAACTTTATTATTTCTTCATATAATTATAAATCATACTATATGAAGTTTCTCTTGACATTCTATTGGATATATATACTTGCCTCCTTGTATTGGGAACCTTTATACTAAACTTTGATGTCCTCTACTCATATATCATTCAACCTATATTTTACACATGTACCAACTTTTCATCGGTAAAACTTCCTTTTGCTCTTCTCTCGTGGGGGCTTTCCTAACCCCTTAGGTAATGATGACTATGAAAGGATGACCAAGATGGCCATGACATGCACATGAGTAGGTGACTTTAGTTGGGAGCTATAACTAAAGTGGATGGATTACCCTATGCATTTGTGATCACTTGTTAAGGCATTTTCCTCATGCATTAACCCATGTGAGGCAAGCTATGTTCTTGTAACATTGTAATAGTCAAAATGATTCATCATGCTGCTAAAACTTTTGTGTTTTGAATATGTTAATTAAATAAATTAGATTTTTACCTTTGGTAAAAATTTATGATGGTGTTTGAATCGGGTATATTTCTTTTTGTTCAGTTGAGTAAGAGAGTGGCTCCCTGTCAGATCCCACTCCTTATATTGAGTGAGCTTATTTTCTCTGCATCTTGTATCCGACAACATGATATGTTGCCCCCATCCCTTTTTCATTTTGCTCTGCATCCTCTTTTTTTTATTTTGAATAAAGAATGTCACCTCAACCTTCTCATTTCCTATCTCAACGATGTCACTGTCATTAGTGATGCTAGAAAGGTTCTAAGGGTTTGTCTCTTGTCCAAGACCGTGGACCATACTTTCATCTTAACCTCAACATTAAAAAGATAGATCTTTTGGCCTTATTATGATCCTAAGAGAGACCGAGAGTTGGTCATTCTCCCTTCTGACATATCTTGTCCTGAGTCAGGTGTGTATATTCTAGGCGTCCTGGTTTCCATGGACCCATGTTTTTCAAGGGACATTCTCTAGAAACATATGGATAAAACTCTTTACATTATGGATCACTTGGCCTCACTTCAAGACCCACGCCGCATGCACCTTATTGTTTTTCATATGTTTGGATGCCCATGATGTTATTTTCTCCCTGAAAAACACTGCCAAACTCTATCACATGACTATGTAACAACTTAGACCAGTAAAAAGAAGCTCATAAGTGTGGCAATCATGTACAAGATTCCCTACTTGTTTTTTTTACGTCCTTGGCTTGTCCATTATCTAGTTGAGTATCGAGTGATCCTTTTACTGACTTGTGATCTCCTTCTACCCTGGTGATCAATGTTGCCTACTTTGCAACATTGATGACCTCGACGCCTTCGATGATCAAGATGTCTATTGTTGCACATGACCTAGATATAAGTTTCATCACGATGTGATTCACGATACCCTTTTTGACCTTATCTCTTGTACTGGATAAAGTCACTGAAGGAAGCCCCTATGGCCTTTCTTGGCAGACAGTCAGATGGTATCCCTTTATAGCGACATGATGATATCTTATTATTTGATTGAATTTGGGGAGATGAAAGATACACATGTTGCAATCTCATTGGTGTTTCCCCCATGACATACACCATTTCCAATAACTATAAAGTAGGCTAAAAAGCTTCTGATGTTGCAGACAAAAGATCCATAAATACGATGCGACTTGTGAGGTAGATATACATCATTTTATGCCTTTTGCCATTGATACATTTGGGGTGCTTGATTTCTCTTCTATGGAACCTTCAACATGATACTGGTACAAATCTTATGATGCTGACATCTACATATAATAGATTTTATTCTAGTCTACAAGCTTCACCATCCAGAAAGGATTGACAGTCCAATTTGTTACCCATTCTTTTGTGGATGCATTTCTTCACATTTTTTGCACTTGTAGTTTAATTTTCATATGTATTGTTACAATAGAACAATCAATTAATGTAAAAAAATTACGAAATGTCTTCACAGAAATATGAGCAACAAAATGAGCTGCCAATCCATTTTGGATGGCAAAGCGTGTAGATACAAATATAATTTATTTATTTTAAAGTACATTTGATGAATTTTACAATGACCTCAACTCTCTCTACCATATTATACAAATGATTACATAAGTTTGTGAATACCCATATAAATATTAAGCATAAAGTATAACAAAGTAAAATATGTTTCACTATATTTCACGTGCAAGGCGCACATATGTTTACTAGTTGTACAAAAACAGACAACCATCTTTGTATTAATTGCACATAACGAGGTTTCCTACTTATGTGATGATTATATATTAATTGCCATTTACAAATAGATATTTCTCATATTGGAAGCAACAAAGTTAATTGTGTAACTAGGATATATATACATATATTATATTACATTATATTATATATTATACATGTATTAATTATTTGTCATGCAATTTTTATCCATGTTTTCTCTATAGTACCCCATTCACACCACATCACATCCGTATTAATTTTATCCATGCCATATTACTCACTATCCTTATGCGATGTAAAATACAATGCAATATCCACGAATATAGTTTTATTCACAAAACCATTGCAATCTCGACTACACACTGACCATAAAAAACATCACACCCCTCCGTAACATAAAGATACACCTGGATACGGTCGAGAAAATATAGAAAGTGGGAAGAGAAGGTTGGAGAAAATGACATAGGGGATTAGGGTGTTGGGAAGGTGAAAAGATAGATAGGAAGAACAAGGAGAGAAAAACTTTTTAGAACTGGTTTCTTATGACAATGCATCCATCATAAATAAATAATTGGTTGTAGATGTTTTGATTTTAATTTTACCAAAACAAATTGGGGCCGTTTGTTCTTTGAAAGTTACACTGATGTTTGGATATCTTGTCCCTATGAAGATGATTATTTGGATGTTACTTGTAATAACTTTAGTAAATCTCCTATTTTTCTTTAGCACTAATTTGTGTTTCTTTTAGAGTATTTAGTTCTAATTTGAATGAGAAAGACTTATGGGATTAAAAATATGGAAAATATGAGAGAAGGTAATTGTGTTTGAATACATATAAAACATGTTGCATGGGGGTGGCTAAAACATGACCGCACAAAAGTAACTATGTCTAACAACTATGACATTTTTACCATCAAAGAAGATCGACCAATTAATTTTAACAATCTTATAAATACATATAGGGAGGAAAAAATATTAGAGAATTATACTAAGAAGTGGTAGGATGTGAATGAGTTACTACATATAATAACTATTGCTTTGGGAGAAAACATTAGAGAGAGGAAATTATATCTACAACAACAAATTTGTTGTCTTTATAAAAATAAAAGTGAATTG
Organism: Alisma plantago-aquatica; assembly: GCA_963693085.1. Taxonomy (NCBI): domain Eukaryota; kingdom Viridiplantae; phylum Streptophyta; class Magnoliopsida; order Alismatales; family Alismataceae; genus Alisma; species Alisma plantago-aquatica. The sequence goes on along the minus strand of OY856409.1, from coordinate 814,318,881 downwards.
CACAACATTTAACTACTATAACAAAAGAAAAAAAATAAGAAAAGGAAAAATTGTGAGAAAAGAGAAAATTAAAGAAAATTCAATTTAGAAATACTCTATCAAATTGAATTTTTTTTTTGTCAAATGAACATATTATAATAGTAGAACAAAGTCGTTCTATGATTTTCTCAATCACAAAGTACGTTCTCTTTATTCTAGTTATAGTATATACTATAATTTTTTTACATAGAATTTGAATAAATTGCTAGCCTGAATTCAAATATTTTAGGCAACCTTTTTTATTTTAAATTTAAAATAAAAAATAATTCAAATCTTGGCAACCTTATTCCTTAAGAATGATTTAGTGTAGATGTAAGAAAAGGGGCTTCTCAACTTTCCTGTAAATCCATCTTCCTTTTATAGAGTTCTCCAAAGGCGCAAAGGCCCGGACCAGGAGGGAAAGAGGCTTAACGGGCGAGTAGATAACTGGCTGTCGACGACTACTGCAGCCGAGTGCGTATTACCGTCAATCCTTAATCCCGCTCTACGCGCAGTTTCTAGGGTTCTAGTCACAGCTCCGCGTTCCCGTGGTAAGGAAAAACTCTGATCTCTGTGTTTTCTCTAGGGTGGTCTGTTTTAAGTTGATTCCTTAAATCTTCCTCTGGATCTATTCCGATCGGCTAATTCATTCTTCCATTCTGTTCCCCCTTGTATTCTAGATCTTGGCTTTGATCGAAAGAATATCGATATTATTCGTTCTTCTTGTCATATTCTCCAGATTTATAGTTTATGGTCATCCGTTTGGATCTGTGACTTGTTCCTATTTTGTGCTTACGTTTCTGGTAGAAATCAAGCTAGGGCGCATCTAGGGGCTTACCTTTCGCGTATCAACTTTTTTCTTGCTGTAAGAAGCTAGAACCCTCGTATCTGTTTGTGTGTAGTGTATATATGTCTCGCAGGTTCTGTATCCGATGCTTTTGGAATGCTCTGAAATTGGCGTCTTTCATTCCACGATAGTGGCCTCTACTGTTTCCTTCAAAAGAATCTTTTAAGTTGCTAATTATTTTGCTATCTCACTTGGTTGTTGTTCAGTATAGATACGATTTATATGGATACTCCTGTACCTTATATTTGCATCTTTCTTTACATCAACTTACTTGGATAGCCTTTGTATTCTGTTTATCATTTCACTAAAAGGCTGCAAGTTCTTTGCGCTCACTGCAATGTTCTCTCTTTACAGATCTAGAGTTCAGCTGCTGCAAATGACTCGTGTTTATATTGGCAATTTGGACTCACGTGTAACTGAAAGGGAATTGGAGGACGAGTTTCGGACATTTGGTGTTCTGACAAAGTAATTTGATGGGATTTTAATTTTAGGACCACTATCCCTTACCAATCCTCTTTTTCAAAAGAAATATCACAACTGCATATTTTTTCTATAAATGTTGGATATTGTGTCATCATTATTAATAACTTAAACGTATATGTTTCTTTACAGTTAATAAGCATGACAAATTGTTAATATCACTTTGTTATTTGCATGAAATGCAGTGTGTGGGTTGCTAGAAGGCCTCCTGGATATGCTTTCATTGACTTTGATGACCGCCGTGATGCTTTAGATGCTATCCGCGAGCTGGATGGTAAGAAATATAGCTGCAGGCTACAGCTAACGTTGATGTTGCTTTTGTTGCTATGAGCCTATGATGACACTGATATTTTCGTATATCAGTTATTGATCTAAGTTATAGTATTGATATACTCGTAGGAATCTTAGCACTATTCACAATTCTTAACTGCCTTGTTTAATACACGTATTCATGTTATTATTTGGTTAATCGCGTCTGTCTTTTATTTGCTGAGGCGGTCTATGAAGCAATTATAACTAACACGTCATTTCATCTGAGTATTTTTTTCTCTCTCTAATCGTCACACCTAAAGATACTGTGTTGCAATAGTATAGATGTTCTCAATACAATGTAGCACTTCACTCTGTTATACATCTTGCAGATAATAATTCTCGGTCAGTATCCTACATATGATATCATTAAAGCTTGAAAAGCTATTACGGATGTCTCTTTTGTTGAGGACCATTCACTGACTCCTAAATTTAACACCACTATTATTACTATGCCATGAGTTCAGCATGTCTTCTGCGCTGAAAGTTGTATGAGCTGCTGCATGGAATTTGCTGAATTTTTTTTTCTGGAAGTGCTCACCTAGCATTCTCCTGTAGCAAGTTGCAGTATATATCAACTGAGTTTGTACGATGGCATTTAACTAATGTGGTTTTTTTGCAAAGGCAATCAAGGAAGCACTTATAGTAAAAAAGACAATGATGTGTTGTGTACGCAACTACACATAACAATTGGCTTAATCAATCTGTAAGAGACATAGATTTGGATTAATGAAGCATGCAAGGGACATAGGCATGATTGGGCATTGGGCTCCAATGAATTTACTGTTTTGTCTACTTTCTTCTTAGGCCGGTGTTATAACAATTGGGATTAGTCAAGCTGTAAAGGACATGAATTGGGATTAATGAAGCAGCAAGGGACATGGGCATGATTGGGCATTAGGCTCCACTTAATTTACTGCTTTGTCAACTTTGTTCTTAGGATGGTGTGGGCCTGCATGCATTTTTAGAATCCCTTGTGCTCAAGCCCTACTCCTTTCCAATGTATGCGGCCTCTTCGAGTGAATTTGATTAGAGTTCTTGATTTTTTCCTCTATACAACAAAGGTTATCAAAGTGGGATCTTGTTGGCAATACACTGATATACAGTTCATTGCTTTATGTTAGGGAGTTATCAGGTCTGACAAGTGAAAGAGTACTCTTTCCAAGTGTTGTACACTACTGAAGCATCTAAGTTTCTCAAATAACAGTGTCAAAATTTCGCCATGTTTTTAATTGTATGAGAATTGTTCTTGAACATCCATGCTAACTGTGGTTTGGTCTGGTTTTAAACCATTATTATCTAAAGTTGTCACTAGAGGTTTTTTTCCATCAAAGTTTATGAAATAAATTTGAACACTGAATAACAAGAAAATATGTTGTAGAAAAATGCCATTTTACCTATCAGAAGTGAATAGTATCTGTTTAACTGCCGTAAGTCAAATGGTTTCGTTATTTAGTTGCAGAATAGAATTGTTTGTAATCTGTATATTTGTACTACTACTATTTACTATTGTATAATCATAGGTCGGATTGGCTTTTATCAGTTAAATCGTTCCTCCTATACCGTACCAAACTGCTATTGTTGCCTGACTTTGTACTGTTGTTCACATTACTTCATATCTGAGTAATTACCAGTCTTGTATTGGCTGATGATGAGCAGCATTGAGTGGCATGTCACCAACCTAGTTTGTCTTGTTTAAGGATCACAATGATGTGATCGCTGAAATAATACTTTTTTTTAAAGTATGACACAATTCTGGGTGTGCTACGGACAGATCAATAATCTAATTGCTCAAACTATAGGCGTGCAAAATGTGAACTACCATAATACTGTTTGATATTAGAGTTTCCTGATAGTTTGAGGAATCCAAAAAGGCATTTAAAGTACGAGGAATGTACGGATCAACTTTGCAATATGATTGATTATTCTGGCGCTAAATAATCTAGGCAGGAGGTGTATCGATAATTCATGATAACTCATGGATTAATTATGTCTGGGACCAATGAGAAAGATCCTGACAGTCTTATGACAGATGGAATAGATAGTTTGAGGAATCCAAAAAGGCATTTAAAGTATGACGAATGTGCGGATCAACTTTGCAATATGATTGATTATTCTGGCGCTAAATAATCTAGGCAGGAGGTGTATCGATAATTCATGATAACTCATGGATTAATTATGTCAGGGACCAATGAGAAAGATCCTGACAGTCTTATGACAGATGGAATAGATAGTTCCTATATTTCTTATTTGGGGACCTATCACAGCCAGTGGCTTGTGATTAAGTGGCACGACCTTGTGCGTAAGCCGGAGTGAGATCAGAGTCGAGATATTTAAGGATTTTGCAGATTAGCCTCATTGGATCCATCATGGCCAAAATGGCAATCTGAATATATGGCGGATGGCATTGCCCTGAAGAGTTCATGACAGCCCATCGGGGTCAGTTTATCAGTTATCACAAAGAAGTGTTTTAACCTCATGGCGGAAAAAGAGGAGATTTTCGGAAGACAAGGTGCTGAGGTTAGTGCTAGGCTAAAATGCAGGCCATAAATCTTCTCTTTAGGGAGTCATAAGGTGTAAATGAATCAGAGAGTTTATTACATCCGCTGCCTTCAATCAGCTTAGTTGGTCTTTACACATCTATTGGGCTCGCAGCAAAAACCTATTTTCTTAGGGTGAATTTGGAATGAGCAAATATTATATCGTCATCTTCTGTGAAGATCATGTCGAAACAGTGCAGCAGCCAGTGCTTGTCCGTCTAATGCTGATATGGCTTTTTATTTATAGCAACAAGTAGCAATTGATTATGCTGTACACTTGGCTACACATCGTTGGAGATTCCCTCATATTATGACTGTATAATTCGCTCTAGATGCAAGTTACATGACAAACCTTTTCAATCATTGCTAGGTAGGGTATTAGAGGCCTCTGCTACTTCATTTAGGAGGAGCCGAATGGCTGACAATTAGTAACGGTGACGAGCTGAACTTGAAGTATTGAAGCTATAGCAAGGCAAATACGACAACAATCAATATGAATATGATGCGTCTGACGTCTGGCTTAAATCTAGTCTCCACCGTGTAGGATTAACATGTAGCCTCTTCTGGGTTAGTTGTGTCATCATCAATATCATCATCAACATCTAAGCCTCAATCCCAACCATGTTGGGTTCGGCTACATGGATCCTTCTTTTGCAATCAGCTCTGAGACTACAGATTTAAGCCAGATATCAGACAGATCATACTGATTGTGGTCGTATTTGCCTTGCTCCGTTACTAATTGTGTCAGTGAACTCTGTCTCTTATCTGGTTGTGATTTATGTAATGGCTGGCTCTTAGCCTTCTATCTTTCAATGGAATATACATCTTTTGCAACGGCTCAGTTGCTTATGATAACTGACCCCTAGATCTCTGTAAGCCTTCTAGGACCAGTATGTAATGTAGCTTGGTCTTCTCCCCCAATTTTGGGGGTTACGTGCAACAAATTACCCACATTTTGCGAATACTATTTGCTACCCGTGGACTTGCAAAAAAAGGAGTTGAACTCTATCAAGTTTAATATGCACCTGTTAGTCTGTTACTCCCATACCTCATTTTGAAATACGAGTGAATCTTGTAGTTATTCATAACGAGATAGATTGTTGCATTATTATCTTTTGGTTTGCAAATTGATGCATTTTCTTATAATCGATATCATAATGCTTCTATAGAAATGTCTTTTTATCAGCTGTGTCCTGTTTGACATTGTTCTTAAAGAGAGCATTCAGCCTCTCTTTTTTTCGATTTTTTTTGTCAAAAATATTCAGTTTGTTACTCGCCCTTCGTAGTACTTTTCAGTGTGCCAATGACATAATCTAAATATTATAAATGACCTCTTGTTGACTTTTGACCCCTCCATTTCTGTGTACTTTTGGTTAATGTTTGGTTCAGGGAAAAATGGATGGAGAGTGGAACTGTCACACAACAGAGGTGGTGGACGCCGTGGTGGACGATCTCGTGATGACAGATCTGGATCTGATATGAAGTGTTATGAATGTGGGGAACCTGGGCATTTTGCTCGTGAATGCCGTCTTCGGGTTGGTGGCGGAAGAAAACGTAGCAGAAGCCCCCGCAGTCCTAGATATCGTAGAAGCCCAAGCTATGGCAGAAGGTGATGGTACTGTACTTTATAGTTAATACTGGGAAGTTTACCAACGGATGGTGCTATACATTTTTCTTCTTCTTGGTCTTCTTCAAACGGCTCTATGTATCATTATTATTTCCCCAGTTTCATCCAACTAAATTAAGCCGACCCCAACATAGATGAGACTGAGGCTTAGATGATGATGATGATGATGATTTCATCCAACTAAATTCTTAAACATCTTCTATTGTGGAGCATAGCATAGTGTATCAATCTCACATGTTTCTCTATTCCAATGTTTTAAACTTGATATGTGGTTTGTGAACGGAATCCATTTTACAATTGCAATCATCTTGTTTCATTTGTTACATAAATGAGTTGAAATATTAATAAATTACTACTATGTCAGGAGCCCCAGTCCTCGTGATCGTTCTCCAAGACGTCACAGTGCCTCCCCTCGTCGGCGCAGCTACAGCAGATCTCCACCCCACCGTCGGGCACGTGATGATTCTCCATATGCTAATGGGTAAGTTCATTTAAATGATTGCTTGGTGCATGATAATGAGGTTCTGATAGTAGTTTGTGACCTTGTACAGAACCTCTGCTGATGGAGAAAGGAACCGCAGCAGGAGCTGAGTCTTTATCCAGATGCAAACGCCCTTTCATGTTGGTTGTTATAATGCGGCTTGACTCTGCTAAGATTTGCCATGCTTGAACTTTTAAACCTCGGCTTTGGGTAACTTGTCCCAGGTTATCTTTCATTAATGGGCGTAACTAGTTATGAATTGACGTTGTCCTTGTTAGCTTCGAAGTATTGGTTAGATCTTCACTAAAACTTGTTATTTTGTTTTCTGGTGAGGCATGCTACTACATAACTGGCTTCGTTGACTGTTTGGTTGGTTCATCACTTTGGTTTTCTGCATCGTCTCTCTCGTTTCTCCCTACTGCTTCTGCTACACACTGCCTACTGCCCTTGTTGAGCTATGCTGCTTTTTTGATGGCCACACCGTTCACAAGTTAGTTGCTCTACATATACTCGAGAAATTTGTGGAAATTGTTAATCAGAAATGACACAGCCGATGGTGATTCCACTCTAGGCTTGTGCCAAACAGAAGGTTTAACGTCTCCTGCCCTACTTCTCTCCTTCAATGTGCTGTCTTTTGTGCTTGAGCAAAAGCATGTCGCTGTTCACTGCTTGATTTTCCCTCCAGGCAGGTAAGTTATATATTTTGAAACAAAAGTAGTGTCTTTGGTTCTAATAATACATGAACCTACAGGTTCGTCAGGGCTCTGCAGCTTGGCCGATTCTGCTTCCCTTAGGAGTGGCTTTTGCCGCATACTACTTTATTAGTCTCTGTGTGAGGTCTGCCTTAGATTTTCTGCCCCATGGAATATCAAAGTCGGTTTACTCCTGTACGTCTCAGGGCAACTGGGTTAAGCATCTGCTCTTCTGAAACATCTTAAAGATATGGTCACTTATAGGACATAGCCTTTACACCGCCTGATGTACATGCTGTCTGCTTGAGAAAGAGCTTGCTGCTCTTTACTGCTTGAACTTCCCTCCAAGCAGGTAAGCGGTATAAAATTTGGAACAGAACTCGTCTTTCGTTCTACATGTGAACCTAGAGGCTCGTCAAGGCTCTCAGCAACTTGGTCGACTCTGCTTTCTCTAGGAGTGGCTTTTGCCGCATACTGCTTTAATTTTTTTTATCTCTTCGTGAGATCTGCTTTAGATTTTGAACTCCTCAGTGTCACAGTTTGTTTTACACCTGTACGCCTCAGGCCAACTGAGTTAAGCATGTGTTAATCTGAGACATAAAGATATGATTTATTATAGAATGCAACTTTTCACACCACCTCAGTGTACGTGCTTGCGATAATTTTTATGTTCCCCAGCTCCTATCTAATTAATAGCCTAATTTAATGAAGTTTGAAATCATAGCAAGTAGTCTATGTTGGTTTTTAGATCTGAGGCTCTTTTCATGCGGCCCCCCATATTAGTGCAAATCAAGATGTATGCCATTATTGCCTACTAGCTTATGACGTTTTTTTAAGCTTTGCAGTTTCAAGGGGTATAATAATCACCATAATTCCACACTAAGTGTGTCCATGATTTTTTCTCTCTTAATCGTAAAGAGACCTCTTCAGGCTATTCTATAAAGTTGTAGTGGCCAAACCACGACGCAAAAATTTGTTCTGTTTGTGGAAGGTATTTTTCTTTGTTATATTTTATTCATTGCTTAGGCTTTTATTTTGGCCGAAAGGGAATAAAAGTGCAACGTCATAGATTGTAGTCAAGACGCTATCTAATAAACAAACCTACAATTTTGTTATCCAAGATCCCTTGGCTTGGTCCAACGCATTTTCTTCTTTCAATTGACGATGTTTGTACTTTTCAATGTTTGCCTCGAGCCGTGTGTCTATTTCTTTCTTAACCTACTACTAGTAGGCAAGTTGGTAAATGGTTTATTCATCAAATTCTCATGCTGAGGGAATGCTTCTGTTAGTGTGTAATTAGAGTGAAAAATAAGGTTAGTAATCTTTGTGATATTACGCTAGCATTTAAAATTTCAACATGCATGCTTGGTTGGTTGTGCTCCAAATCTTGTGAACTGTCATGTATTTATGCATATGTATAATATTTATGGTGTAACACAGATGGACAACCAGCCTATAATTGTCTGGCGGTGAATAATACATTGGCATGGTTTGTTTTGAAATAATAAAAACGTTGATGACAGGGCGGCTTTTGCGTGCCCAACATGCTTGTCTTTTAAATCGCATTGCACCCAGGTGTGTGGTACACTTCCGCTGACTTAGTTTGACAGGTGTCTTCCGAAATCCCAGCAATTACTATAAAAATTGCTAGCGGATCAGGTTGTATGTGGAACTCATAAAGCCTGTCCGTTAATTGCCGTAATGGTGGTTCGGCCAGAGTAGCCTGGTTGGTTACGGCTCGGTAAGTCCAGATGAAGGACTCATGTTCGAATCATGGCGAAGATGTTCTGCGAAAAGTAACACGGAGCTAATTGGGCGTGGGAGGGGGGTGATCAGACCACTTACCCTCTCATGCCCCGAGAGTTTACGTTGTCTGGGGGGGGGGGTCACGATTATGGCACTTCTACGGGGCAGTTCTCTCGTAAATAAAAAAAAATACACCACCAGAACATACATAGAACGAATTCAGTAATGCTAAGACATTGCAACTCATATCAGAATTATAGTAAAAGGCGCATTGGTTCTTGTTTCTGTGATTTTGACAGAAATAGCTTATCATGAGGAATTATTTTAACTTAGAGCGCGAAGCGTTAGTAGAGACGTTGGATCACAATGATGTTCCAACGATGTTATCTCCTTGAATAAAGCCATATAGCCAACAAGCAACTAGTAATCTCGCTGCTCTCCTAAAAGAGAGGATCACAAAGTGAAAGTAGATTGATAACTGTCGATAAACAATGACAATGGCATTTAGGTTGTCATCGGCAAAAAAATTACCTCTGAAGCAAAGAAATGAAATAAACAAGAATAGAAACACTAAGGAATCACAAGGGCAGTTGGGATAGAGTGGTGATAGTCTGCCTGAAGGATCCACAAGGGAGACCCATCGGGTTTGCCACGTCAATTCCATTGCAGCCGTCGAACTCCACCACCGTAATTGATGTAAAAAATCAAATCAAAAGTCCAGATGTTGGTGCTGCACGTCAGAAGGAGAAGAGACAGTACCTGGTATTACACACTACAATGGGTCGTCCCTTATTGACAAGAGGCTAGGGCTAGGAGGGGTGGGGCTATGCTCACTGTCAGTCGAAGCTCTTCTTCTAAGTAGACTTGTCAAAGAGGTGGATTGGGTGGGTTTGGGTTGAGTAGTTGTGAGTGTGGGTCTTGCGGGTGAGGATCAAAAAGTACAATGCTAAATGGGTGGAAGAAGAGTATACCCAAACTCGATCCAGTGAGTTGCGTGTTGCCAACGGGTGTCCATATAAAATATGTCAAATCAACAATCTTGACACAAAAACAACAATTACAACATCTCATAGCTATATTTGGATGTCAGATATAATGACAACTACTATATTTGATGTCAAACCAATCAATTAATTGTTGACTTATGTTTATACCAAATTAAAAGAAAAAACTAGTTATTGTATTTCTATATAATATAGGAAAAGAGCAATGTAGTCCTCATACATAAAGTATCATAGAAAGCAAAATTTATTTTTACATTTAACATTACACATTTCAAATTTTACAAGTACTTATTATCTATTGCAAACATAAGAGAATACAATTGTTGCAATTAATAATAATGATTTAAGTGATGAAAATTTGGTGTGCATCTCTTAATAGGTGTATATGTATAATATTTATATAAATATATTGATTTTATTTAACTGGATCATCCATGGGTCATTCGTGAAACCTGCTATATAAAGAAGTAGGTATGGGCTTGGGTGATTTTGCGATTGTAAAATTTCTTCACCCAAATCCAACTTAAATGAGTCATTCGTGGGTTCCCATGAATTTTAACTCAGTTTGACAGGTTTATCCCCAAACCAGTCATAAAAAACAATTACAAGCCCCGATCACCATGTTCTCTGTGGTGGGACACTAGAGCTAATGCTGGGTGATTTTGCGATTGATGCTTTGCATGGAACATGGACACATGGACCCTAGTAGCGATGGTTGGTGATTGACGTGATCATATTCTATGTTTTGGAAAACTTACGTGTACAATTGTCATTAGAGGAAGACTAAAGCTATAGGAAAAATCAATCTATTCATGCATAATTACATGACTGTCTCAGTGGTCACATCAGTTCTCAAACTCAGACTAGATGACTAAGCCTACGTTTGACACAGGACTGAAATCCGATTTAGGCTTGTCTTTTAGTGCCAACCTCGCCAAACAGGCGACCGATTGGGACTGAGTTGTGTTTGGTTGGTAAACTGATTTTGGCCCCGTTTCGGGATAACTGAACCTTGAAAACCGACCTAGGCCAGTCCTGCGACGGCCGAGATTGCGATTCCTAACCCGGTTTCCGCTCAGAACACGAGTACCCTCATTTTTGCCTCGCCCTACCCCGACACCCCCCTCGTCTGCCTCCCGACACCCCCTTCTCCCCTTTCCCCTCTCCCCCGTCTGCTCTCCCTCTCTCGAGATCTCAATGTCTTCCCATCTACTATTGCCTACGTGAGTTAAAGCTGACGGCCCATCGATTCCATCGTAGAATCAATGGAAGTACATGGGCGTAGTGTGTACAAACGACCAATGAAGGCGAGCAGATCGTTTCAGGGGTGTGCTGGTTTGCCTGCCATCGTCGAGCTATGCCGCCAGGCTAGACAGCGAGAGTCAAGGTTAGGTATCCCGACTTGTCATCTCCCATTAAAGCCCCTTGACTCCCCCTTTTCACTCTGTGCAAGGCATGGACTTAACCCTAGCGAGGGCAACGACTGCCGCAACTGCTATATAGTGCTACGTGTGTTCACCGATATCCTACCTGTTCAACTGTGCATCCTCCACCAAGTCTTCTTTGAAGCCGCCGCTGTCGAGCCCTTGTATTCTGAAGTCGCCCAGCTGCTTGAGACCGAAGTCGCCCAGCTGCTTGAGAGGTATGCGTTGGCCGATCATCTTTTTGTTTCAATAGGCGGGTGTTGTAGCTGCTTCATGTATGTACCGAGAGTTTCTTTCAGTAGGCTAATCTATATTCCCTTTACCTTGTCTTCATGTATGTACCGACCCTTCCACTGTGACTGGCCATGATCCCTCTTATACCTAGATTTCAGCTTAACAAGTATATCTCATGAGCAATACAAAATGTTTTCTGTAATTTGTTATGTAAGCATAGCCATTTTGAATGCCATGTTGAATGCTTGATACTGATGTAATATTTTCTATAATGAACGACACTGATGTTCCAGGGTTGTATGATCTGTTTGATAAAAACCTATTATATGGTATGATCCCTTGAATGAGGTCTGACTGCTTCGTTCATATTCATTCAGTACCAAAAAAATAAATGTCTCTATTTAACTCATCTACCTTCATACCAAATAAATCAGAATGATTCACCTTGAATGCTCGTTTGAATTTAATGTCCAACAAAGCTTGTTTTGCATTATGATTGTGTAGTGAATATTTGTGTCTTAAGAAACAGGTCATTACATACATAAATACCCCACCTATTGTGTATTATGTTTATTGTCAAGTATTTCATATGAGGACACATTTTAATATGTAATGAAGACTAGGTCATCATTAATTCTCTGTGATGGACCCAAATACGTACATTTGTTCACTTGAATGGAAAGTGATCCCTTGAATGAGGTCTGAATGCTTCGTCAACCTCATTCAGTACCAAAAAAATAAATATGTCAATATGTACCTTGAATGCTTGTTTGCATTTCATGTCCAACAAAGCTTGTTTTGCATTACGATTGTGTAGTGCATATTTCTATCTGTTAACAAACATGTCATCATATATAACTACTACACCTATTTTGTATTATGTTTATTTAAGTTGGAACCTTGTGCGTGTCTAGTATTTCATAAGAGGACATGTTTTAATATGTGATTGTGTAGTGAATATTTCTGTCTGTTAACAAACATGTCATTATATATAACTACCACACCTATTGTGTATTATGCTTATTTAAGTTGGAACCTTGTAGTGTGTCTAGTATTTCATAACATGACATGTTTTAATATGTAATGAATGATTAGGTCATGATTAATTCTCTGTGATGGACTAAAATATGTACATTTCTTCACTTGATCTTGTTCTGATCCCTTGAATGAGGTATGAATGCTTCGTTGAGCTTCATTGATTACCAAATAGATAAATATGTCATTCTTTAACTCATCTACAATAATACCAATAATGATTGGCCAAAATATGTATATTTGTTTACTTTAATGTGCTATGATCCCTTGCATGTGGTCTGAATGCGTGGTTGAGCATCATTGAGTAGCAATAAAATTAATATGTCATTATTTAACTAATGTACCATCATACCAAATAAATTATAATGATTTACCCTGAATGATTGGTTGAATTGCATGTCCAACATAGCCTGTTCAGAATTACGATTGTGTATTGAATATTTTCAGTGTTCATAAATAGGTAAATATTTACATAGTCCACCTATTGTGTATTATGTTTATTTAAGTTGGAACCTTGTCTGATCCCTTGAATGAGATCTGACCCCTTGAACTAGGTCTATTATGTTGGACCAAACTTCGACTCCGTCTATTATGTATTATGTTTATTTAAGTTGGAACCTATTATTGTGTAGTGTATGTTTTCTGTGCTCATTAACATTGTCTGTTCAACTATAATGAATGACCAAAATATGTATATTTGTTCAGTTGAATGAGCTCTGAATTCGTGGTTGAGCTTCATTCAGTAGCAATCAAATTAATATGTCATTGTTTAACCAATATACCATCATACCTAGAAAATTATAATGATATACCTTAGTCCAGATTGGTTGAATTTCATGTCCAACATAGCCTGTTCAACATTATGATTGTGTATTGAATATTTTCTGTGTTCATAAATAGGTAAGTATTTACCTAGTCCACCTATTATGTATTGTGTTTATTGAAGTGGGAACCTTGTCTGATCCCTTGAATGAGCTTTGATTTCCTGGTTGAGCTTCATTGAGTAGCAATCAAATTAATATGTCATTATTTAACCAATATACATCATACCTAGAAAATTATAATGATATACCCTAGGCCAGATTGGTTGAATTTCATGTCCAACATAGCCTGTTCAACATTACGATTGTGCATTGAATATTTTCTGTGTTCATAAATAGGTAAATATTTACCTAGTCCACCTATTATGTATTGTGTTTATTTAAGTTGGAACCTTGTCTAATCCCTTGAATGAGCTCTAATTTCTTGGTTGAGCTTCATTGAGTAGCAATCAAATTAATATGTCATTATTTAACCAATATACCATCATACCTAGAAAATTATAATGATATACCCTAGTCCAGATTGGTTGAATTTCATGTCCAACATAACATGTTTAGCATTACGATTGTGTATTGAATATTTTCTTTGTTCATAAACATGTAAATATTTACCTAGTCGACCTATTATGTAATATGTTTATTTAATTTAGATCCTTGTCTGATCCCTTGAATGAGCTCTGATTTCCTGGTTGAGCTTCATTGAGTAGCAATCAAATTAATATGTCATTATTTAACCACTATACCATCATACCAAGAAAATTATAATGATATACCCTAGTCCAGATTGGTTGAATTTCATGTCCAACATAGCATGTTTAGCATTACGATTGTGTATTGAATATTTTCTTTGTTCATAAATAGGTAAATATTTACCTAGTCGACATATTATGTATTATATTTATTTAAGTTGGAACCTTGTCTGATCCCTCGGATGAGATCTGACCCCTTGAACTAGGTCTGTTATGTTGGACCAAAATTCGACTCCTCCTATTATGTATTATGTTTATTTAAGTTGGAACCTATTATTGTGTAGTGTATATTTTCTGTGCTCATTAACATTGCCTGTTCTACTATAATGATTGACCAAAGTATGCATATTTGTTCAGTTGACTGAGCTCTGAATTTGTAGTTGAGCTTCATTGAGTAGCAATCAAATTAATATGTCATTATTTAACCAATATACCATCATACCTAGAAAATTATAATGATATACCCTAGTCCAGATTGGTTGAATTTCATGTCCATCATAGCATGTTCAACATTACGAGTGTGTATTGAATATTTTCTGTGTTCATAAATAGGTAAATATTTTCTATCTGTTAACAAATAGGTCATCATATATAACTACTACACCTATTATGTATTGTGCTTATTTAAGTTGGAACCTTGTGCGTGTCTAGTATTTCATAAGAGGACACATTTTAATATGTGATTGTGTAGTGAGTATTTCTGTCTGTTACCAAATAGGTCATTATATATAACTACTACACCTATTGTGTATTATGTTTATTTAAGTTGGAACCTTGTAGTGTGTCTAGTATTTCATAACATGACACATTTTAATATGTAATGAATGATTAGGTCATGATTAATTCTCTGTGATGGACCAAAATATGTACATTTGTTCACTTGATCTTGTTCTGATCCCTTGAATGAGGTATGAATGCTTCGTTGAGCTTCATTGATTACCAAATAAATAAATATGTCATTCTTTAACTCATCTACAATCATACCGATAATGATTGGCCAAAATATGTATATTTGTTCACTTTAATGTGCTATGATCCCTTGCATGTGGTCTGAATGTGTGGTTGAGCATCATTGAGTAGCAATAAAATTAATATGTCATTATTTAACTAATGTACCATCATACCAAATAAATTATAATGATTTACCCTGAATGATTGGTTGAATTTCATGTCCAACATATCCAGTTCTGAATTATGATTATGTATTGAATCTTTTCTGCGTTCATAAATATGTAAATATTTACCTAGCTCACCTATCATGTATTGTGCTTATTGAAGTTGGAACCTTGTCTGATCCCTTGAATGAGATCTGACCCCTTAAACTAGGTATGTTATGTTGGATCAAAATTTGACTCCGCCTATTATGTATTATGTTTATTTAAGTTGGAACCTATTATTATGTAGTGTATATTTTCTGTGCTCATTAACATTGCCTGTTCTACTATAATGATTGACCAAAATATGTATATTTGTTCAGTTGAATGAGCTCTGAATTCCAAGAAATGTAGTGTACATTATGTATTGAATATTAAAATGATATACCCTAGTCCAGATTGGTTGAATATGCCATAATACCAAGAAAATTAAAATGATATACCCTTGTATGATCCCTTGAATGATCTCTAATTTCGTGGTTGAGCTTCATTGAGTATCTATCAATCAAATTAATATGTCATTATGTGTAGGATACATTCTCTATGCTCATAAACATAGCCCGATCAACTGTACTGATTGACCACAAAACCCATTATTCTTCATTTTAATGTGCCCTGAGCCCTAGAATGAGGTCTGAATTTGTGCCTGAGCTTGATTAACTAGCAATCAGTTTAATAAGTCTACTTTAACCACTAAAACCCACATACCACATAATTCATAATAAATATGAATGATTTTACCCTCAATGGTTGGTTGACTATTTTCTGTCCAATAGAGCTTGATGTGGATTACTATTGTGTACTGAATATTTTATACGTGTTCATAAATAGGGTCATATTTCCCTAGTCCACCTACTTTGGTTTATGTTGAATTTAAATTGTCTCCTTGTCCACAACCCTTGACTGAGGACTGACCCCTTGACCTAGGTCTACTATGATGCTCCAAAATTGGAATCCATCTATTACATAGTATTTTTATTCAATTTGGAACCTATTATTGTGTAGTGTACATTCGTGCTTGAGCTTGATTCAGTAGCAATAAGTTTAATATGTCATTATTTGTTCAATTTTAAATATATTATGTATTATTTTTTGTTTAAGTTGGAACAAGTATCTGGTCCCCTTAAGTGTGCTCTAAGCCCTACATTGAGGTCTGAATTTGTGCTTGAGCTTGATTCAGTACCAATCAATTTAATAGGTCATTATTTGTTCAGTTTAAAATCAATTATGTATTGTTTCATCTAAGTTGGAACATATATTTGATCCCCTTAATGAGGTCTGAACCCTTCAATTAGGTCTATTATGTTAAACATCACCTAAATTCTACTGCTATTAATCATCTTATAAATATCAATACACCACCTATAACTGTAATAGACAAAATTTAAACACCACCTACAACTATAATATCAATGGTTGTTATCCCTAAGATGTCACCATTCGATCAGAAAACATCGACCTTATAATAGATTACTTTAATACAAGTTATCACTATCAAGTACACAGAACCAAACTAGGTTCGTATAAAGGTTTCATTTGAACACCCTGACTAAAGTGATCTGTTGCAGTGTCATTCTACTATGTCTACACCAGACCCAAAGATCCATATTGTATGGACGAAAGAGTTGGATGAGGGTCTGGTTGCGGCATTGAGAAGACAATATGACCTAGATAGGTGCGTCGATGGCATTTTTACTAGGGACGCAGGAGGGAGACGCTATGCAATTGACATAACAAGATGGGGAGGAATGAGGGTTCAATGGAGCAGTTAAAAACTCAGTGGAAGAACCTTAGGAGAGACTTTGCCAAGATAAAACTGGTGACCAACAAAAGTGGTGTTGGGTGGGATGAGAGCAGGCACAAGCCAATACTGCCTGACACCCCATAGTGGAGGGAGGCACTTACGGTATGTCTAATGATATATAGTCCCATGAGTATTAAATATTAACTTCAAGTTATTAACATTGACCTAATCATTAGTGCTTGACCATTTTAGGGAAACAAGGAACTAGTGAGATTGATCACTAGACCATTCTACCACTACTACGACGTCGAGATGATGGGGGGAGGAACATAGCTAGGGGCCATCATGCAATGTCCTCAACGGATAGACAACTTACCTTCTGATGTTGCATCTGATGATGATGTTGCTGTCGACCTAGATACATCTAATTCATTTGTCAGCCCAGAACCAACCGGTCCAACTGGTCAAACTGAAGATATAGGGTTATTCTGGGACGCAAAGTGAGGACAACAACGGCAGAACAAACAACCAAGGTGTTGGTGCAAGGACTCCTACCACGCACAGACGCATGAAGCAAGCCTCAACCACACAAGACAGTTGTGGCCTGTCTAATGATGTCGTTTCCGAATTCATAAAGGTGTTTTCCAAGGTACATGAGATGAGCAATGATATTGCCGGTAGATTTAATGACAAAGATGAGTATCAAACCATTTTGCACCATTTTCATGCAACCTACCCTGATGCCCCTGTCCCTATTTTTACCACTCTTGTGCATGCCATAAAGGAGTCAGGAAACCGTAACATTTACCTAAGCCTTATGGATACCCCACACAAAATTACAATTTGGTTGCAGGACCTTTGGGAAATGAACAACAGAGCTTATGGAGCTTCTGGATCACAAACACCCTTCACGCCACCACCATATTCACAATCGCCACTGTCACTGTTTAGTAGCATGAGTGGTTACAATAGAGGTCCTGCCCCGTATTCGTTCTTCTGAGGTTGTGTAATTTAAGAACTATATCAATAGCCTGCCTTTAATTTAAGAACTATTTCAAATTTAGATGTTGTAATATTTGATTTTGATACATTCACAATTTCTAAATTATGGTACTCTGTAATGTTTTATCTTGTTATTTGCTATTTGGTGGATATCATGGTCATTTAATTTCTACAATCTCTCTCTCTATATATATATATTTCTTATGTGGGTAATCACTTTTAATTATAGACGTCATGGCCAGTATTGAACAACCACAAACAAAAGATGACATTGTACAACTTTTGGTTCTTATATCCGGTCCAACTAATGACATTACTAACACAACATGCTGCCAAATAGCAGACCAAATATCACACAATATCATGGACAATTCAAATGACACAAGCACACAACAACCAATACTGAGATCTGTTAGTATTAGGGGCGGCTATCAAAAGGTTTTAGAAATAATAACCGACCATGAAAGGAGGCTGTATGATCTGTACCATATGCTATCCAACACGGTTTTAGCCTTTGTGGACAAACTTGAGGATCGAGGTTTGTTGAAAAGTACTAGAGGTGTGTCGTCAGTGGAGGCAGTTTGCTACTTCCTTCAAATGGTTGGACATGGCCGTACCAACCATGTTCTGGATGAGGACTACATTCACAGTGGTTAGACCATAAGTAGAAAGTTTAATGAGGTATTAGATGCAGTGTGTGCTTTGCGCAATGAATATGTTGTGATGCCAACTACATCGACAACTCTGCACCGCCACATACTAACTGGAGAGTTCAAGATTTTACCCTTACTTCAAGGTATGACCATAATTTTGTTGACCATGTGTATTCCATTGTTAGTATAACCACCTTTGTCATCACTGAATTTTGTATATACTTACATAGGATGCCATTGGGGCAATTGACAGGACAGACATCCCCATTTTGGTGAAGTGCGATAAGCAGAACTGTTATAGAAATAGAAAAGGGAATGTATCTATGAATGTCATGGCTGTAGTAGACTTCTCAATGGAGTTTACATATATCATGACTGGTTGGGGGGGCTCTGTGGCTGACCAAAGGGTACTACACACAACTACATCCACAGGCGGTTTCAAAGTACCCACTGGAAAGTATTATCTTGTTGATGCAGGGTACACCAACACCCGATAATTTCTTGCACCATACCGAAACGTAGCTTACCATATAACAGAGTATCGGGGTAATAGCAAATCATACACCATCAAAAAGGAGATGTTCAACCACTGACATGATCAACTACGTAACGTTATTGAACAAGCCTTTGGTGTGTTGAAGAAGAGGTTTTCCTACTTTCGAAAAGGAGCGACTTTTCCCATGCATTCACAGTCTCGCATTGTTATGGCTTATTGTATCGTCCACAATTTTATCCGACGCAAAAATGATGGTGATCCTTTGATGGACGAAAACTTAGAAGACCCTCATAATACCCCTGACATATTGAACAATTTGAGTTCTCTCCAACAAACAAGCGAGGCTAATGCTAGGGAGGGAGATGTTTTGCGCGAAACACTAGCCGATTCCATGTGGGAAAATCAATGATATTCATATTTTTTGTAACTTGCAGACATTGAAACATGTTCTACAACATGTTTCACTTATTCCCTTTTCATATTTCATTATGTAGCTTAACAGTCAAACATTTCTTCTCAAACTCTATTGTTGACTACAAATTTGCCTACTTCTAAAAAATGTCACAATATGTTTCATTAGGTTATCTGTCAGAAATGGATAATGGAATGCCATCATGTCCATGTGGTCTCCAGTGCACCGTACGAGTGTACATGGATGCCACATATGCGGCTAATGGATGGTTTGAAGACAACAACCCCCACAGGCTGTATGTTACATGTGGTAAGGGTCTTGTTCCGACCAGATGTCGTATGATGTTGTCCACGCAGTGAGTACAACCTACAATGACCACACTTACTGCAATTAGGGATGCATTGATAACATAACTTGCATATGCACACAACAAACGCAAGCAATGGTCAGAATAATGCGATTTTGTGTGCTCCACAAGAGCAGACACTGATAGGCTAATAACAGATATTGACAGTTTGCAGAAGAGGCGCTTATATCTTCGCGAACGGATTCACCTACCGAGTGATAATGACTCTTCAACAGAGGAAGATGTATACAATACATCATAGGTGTAGTATGTAGTATATTTGGATCTATGTTTTTTGAACCCGATAGGCTAATAGTATAGTTAGAACACTCAACTAGTTGTATTGAAATACTCTCCAACTATGTTTTGTAGAAATCTATGTTTTGAACCCGACTTTATGTTACTAATCACCAATCTTGTTCTAGATGTCAATGAATCCAACTGAAGTTCCGATGTGAGAATGTGGTTTGGTTGCATCATTGCGGATAAACATAGAGGATGCATGGTTATATGACTTTGGCATTCTTAGTGAAAGGCCGGGAGAAATGTATTACACATGTCCTTCTAGTAAGGTGCACTAGTAAAACCAAAAATAATCAGTTGCACTTGCTAAGTACATCACGTATTCATTGTTATTAACTAGAATTTGGGAATTTTTTTTAGGGAAAAGATCGATGCAAAGACTTTCATTGGGCAGTCAATCTCTCCCCAACAACTGATTCGTTGAAGCCTGAGATTACGTTACTAACTTGCAAGTGCAAGTCAGTATGGGGCCATGCAATGAACATGAAGGACTTTGTTGAAATCCATCACAACTCCGAACATGTTTACACCTGTAGAAAGAACGACTATGACGTTCTATAAACTTCTGTTCATAAGTTGGAGGAGAGTTGTGCTCTTCTTTTGGATACTCCTTCACCTCTGATGTCTCCATAACACATTTTTTGTCATTTTGTTGCATGGTTATGGATGTATAAGATTGTATGCCCTATGTTACTTACACACAAAATTCAAATATAACATTACATCCACCATTGTCGTCTAATATGGTTCTACTTATGCTATTTCAACATCTTACATACAAAATTTGTTTTATGGCTTGTCGTCTAATATGGTGTACGGAGCACAATCAAATCCTACTTGATGCGATGAGAAACCATTAGACCTGGGGAGATGTATCAACAAAGCATATACTATAGAGGCTTGGAGGGAGACATTGCTTGACTTTCATAACATAACCAGGGTGCTTAACATTGATTTGAACATGCTAAAAACCCATTGGAAGAACTTAAGGAAACAATTTATCAGACAAAATCGTTTCCTTTTGGGGCATTTATTGCCTCCTCATCCCTTAGTGCAATATGTGATCCCCCCAGGAGTTGCTGAAAACCTAAGCAATGTTGACAACAATAATGACACAACTGCGGGATTAGGTGGTGAAGCAAACGAATGTAGTTGCGAACAATTGTTGACCACCTTAGGGATGTTCAAATCTTTTATTTTATATACATTTAAAAACATTTGTCGTTATGTTTGATTCAGGAACATTTGTCATTATGCTCAATAGTTTGCATGTCTGAATCTATTTTAATAAATGCATAATTGGGCATACTCATTTCATGCACCTATAATTAAATGTGATACCGACTTAGCTATATGTGTTTTTTACCATTCCTTTTGGAACAACATGTAGATGTCACACAACAACAAATTCAATACAAAGTTCGTACGCTACACAAAGCGTAAGGATAAGTCGATGAAAGATGTAGTAGACTTATCAATGGAATGCGATGTAGATGGGATACTGTTGGCTAAATTGGACATTATTATAATTCCATTATTTTTATGATGACAAAAATTTCATTCTTATGGATCTAACGTGCTACTTGAGTATTTCAGGAACAAGAATAAAATGTGGTGGATGACAAATCTTTGGAAGATCTACATGTTTAATTTGCTTTATTTTCATGATTGTAATCAAATGTAAACTTGTACAAATATATAATGTACAAGTACTTAGATATCATGTAAATCAAGCATTTAGATCTTCCCTAGCCACTCACGGCACTTAGATAGGTCATCCCCTATAATAGTGTCACAACTGCACACTCATACACACACACTTAGTATTCATTTAGAACCACCAAAATAGAGACACTCTCGGTCGAACTCTTTGTCGACCGAAACAAGCTCGGTCAAACATCTTCTCGATCGAGAGTCTCTCGGGTTAAATCTTCTAATAGGTTCTATATCCGTTAGACACAACATACAAGGTAGTTGGGAGTTGGAATCAAATGTTATATACACTTGCTCCAGACCGTCCCTCGGTCGACAAAAACTTTGACTGACGGAATCTCGGTCGACAAACTTCTCGACCGAGATTGTCTCTGTCTGCACTTTTTAGAATTAATAAACTAGCCGTTGCTAAAGTAATTAGTGGATATCTAACGGCTAGTTGAGCACTTAGAATCCCCTAGAAAGTGTCTAGAACGTCCTTAAGTACTCATATGCCATTCCTATAAATAGGACATGCCTTAGGACACCCAAAACACACTTGTGCAACACTTGAGCATACATACTTGAAATTGACAATCTATTCTTGTGAGCAATTGAGCAACTCCAACATTTGCTATTCATTTCCATTGCTCCAATTTAGTGTCCTATAGGCTAGCATCTCCTACCCATTGCACTTACACTTTCATACACATTGGTTAGGAGATTAAAACACTTGATATAGGAAATCAAGCCTTATACTACAACGGTAATTGTAATTTCCATTTTCCTTCTTATTCCTTCTTATCTGTTTTGTACTCTCCTTGCTACTCCTAGATTGGAGGCTGTGGATTGGAGAGGGTTTATCTTCTCAGGTGAAGAAGGGTCTTCTCAGAGGAGAAGGTGGACTTTGGACTACTTCTAGAAGGTCTCAATGGGAAGATACTTCAAGGAGGAAGGCTACTTGAAGGAGGAAGGCTACTTCAAGGGGGATCTTGAAATTACTTCAAGTGAAGGCTGCTTCAAAGTTAGTGAGATGACTTCGGGGTGAAGGCTGTCTAAAGGGTTTGGGAAGGTAGTTGTATTTTATGTAACATCCTTGTGAGGTAATAAAATACAAGTGCTTTTAAATCCCAATTGGAAACAATTGGGTAGTGGACTGACTCCCTTAGCATCTGCTAAGGGTGAAACCACTCTAAACCCTGTGTCCCCCTGTCTAATCTTTTGTGGTTGATTGTTTGAATTATTGTTTGTTAAAATAATTATAAAACCCTATTCACCCCCTCTAGTGGTTTTTCATTTGGTATCAGAGCAAGGCTTCAAGGAACTCTAACAAAGTCTTGAAGAATGGGTGACGGGGTACTCAACAACCTCAACCTGGAAGGGACACTAGTGGCTAGACCTCCACCTTTTGATGGCACTAACTACACCTACTGGAAGAGGAGGATGCAGTTCTACTTCCAGGGAATTAGCTGGGATATCTAGAGAATGGTGTCAAATCCATATGACTTTCCTCAAATAGAGTATACAACTTGGGATGCTAATATGGTAAGATCAGCCCGAATGAATGCAAAAGCTGTAAGTATACTCTATTGTTCAATTTCCGTTGGTGAATTCAATAGAATATCAAATTGTGAAACAACATATGAGATATGGCATAGACTCTCTATAACCAATGAAGGAACTATTCAAGTTAAGAATTCAAAAACCGGAATGCTTAAACAAAAGTTTGAACAGTTTCTTATGGATCAAAATGAATCTATTAGTGAAATGTATGCAAAATTTTCTTCTATTATTAATGGTTTGAATACTTTAGGTAAAGCAATTACTGAAGAGGATCAAGTGTCTAAAATCCTTAGGTGTTTGCCTCCAAAGTACAAACCAAAAGTAACTGTAATTGAAGAAGCCAATGACCTCACCCGGCTAAGGATGGAACAACTCATTGGCAACTTAGAAGCACGTGAGGTAACCTTGGAGGAGGAAGAAAGATGAGAGTGTGAACTTCAAAAAGGGATAAAGAAGGACACTGCATTCAAAGCATCAACCAAGATTAGTCATGATACACGTGAAGATGATAGTGAAGAAGAAACTCTCATTGTAAATGGTAAGCAGTATAAAAGTTTTAAAACTAATAAAACTTCCAGTATTTCTTCTTCCAGGTGCTTTGAATGTGGTAAAAAGGGACACTTAAAAGGTGATTGCCCCAAACTTAAGAAGGGGAAGAAATCATTTCACAAGAAGAAAGAAAGAGCATATAAAGCTGCATGGGATGATTCAAGTGATGATAGTGAAGATGGAAAAGAAGAAGTAGAATGTCTTATTGCTACAACCAATGAAGAAGAATAAGAAGAGGTAAGCCTTTTTGATTTACCAAAAGAAGATCTAATTATAGTCTTCAAGATACACATGAGAAATATATTGATTGCAAAAAGAAACTAAAGAAAGCTACTAAAACTAATGAGGATTTGTATGCTAAATTAAATAATCTTTCTTTTGAAAAGGACAATATTGTTTCTGAAAATATTACCTTGAAATCTTCTTTAAATTATTGCAATATGAAGTTGCTTACTTTATAAACAAATCATGATCTTGTTTCTCAAGAAAAGGTTGATCTGCTTGCAAAACTGCATAATTTTCAGACTCAACCTATCCTATGTAATCATCTAGATTATGATGTTATTGTTAAGGAAAAAGATGTTTTATCATCTAATCTAGATCAAGCAAAGATATATATCAAAAAGAAAATGGATGAGATTACCAAGTTACAATGAAAAATTAATAGCTTGAGAAACAATGATCTTCTTGATAAAATTCTGAATAATTCTTCTAGTTATAATGGAAGGAGAGGTTTATGCTATGTTTCAAAAGGGAAATCCTATCAACCTAAACCTAGAAGAACACAAGCACCCAATGCCAAGATTATGTATGTACCCAAGAACAACTCAACTCCTAGAAAGAGAAATGAGATTGACTTTATTAGTTGTCACTATTGCTTGTGTCTTGGACACTACTCTTTTTCATGCCCATACAAGAAAAGGAATGATGATCTAGCGTGGGTTCCTAAAACTTAGAGATTTGAATTTGATTAGTTGAGATTTGACCTAAAATGTTTCTTTGATATTCAAATGTCTTATCTCAACAAAACTGAGCTTCACTTTTATATTCTTGCAAAATTATATTACCTTTTGCTTGCA
This sequence comes from Alisma plantago-aquatica, assembly GCA_963693085.1. Classification (NCBI taxonomy): domain Eukaryota; kingdom Viridiplantae; phylum Streptophyta; class Magnoliopsida; order Alismatales; family Alismataceae; genus Alisma; species Alisma plantago-aquatica. Next base: position 814,293,881 of record OY856409.1, on the reverse strand, counting down.
AATAATTACTGAAAAACAATACATAAACCTACTCGGTCGAGAAAACATTCGACCGAGACACTGTCGGTCGAGAATTAGTCGACTGAGCAGGTTACTATTTTTAAGCTTGCAAACATATGATAAAACATGTACAAACAGCAGAATACTCGATCGAGAAAATCTTCGACCGAGATAAATTCGATCGAAGAATAGTTCGACCGATTCAAGTTCTGCTGAACCTGTTTAATTGATCCAGTTTTCTATCAATTTTCTATTAATGATTAATTTAATCTGCTAATCAAGAATGAATCTTGGATACAATTCTTTAAACATATTGATAAGCTTGCATTATTAATATACTTTTATTGAAGCATTCTTATTAAACATTTTGCAAAACATGTATACTTTTTGCACACAAAAATTTGACATGCCTTCTTGTAAAAATGAATCAATACAGATATAGCATAGATTGCAAGTTCAATTGCTAGAATCTCCTACATGATTTGGCTTAAAACTGAAAAGTATGAACCATGTGCCTTGACGAAAACTTTATTGAACCTATGGATTTGATTCTATTGGATTGAATATATATTGCTCTTTCCATCAAGATGATTATAGTAATTCAACTCATTGGATACATAGATGATGCTATAAAATTGAAACTGCCATTATTGTATTAAGGTAAATTTCTATGGCACAAAATGCATCTTGACACATTATCTTGTGCTTAGCTTATGGAAAAGATATCATCTTTGTGATGCATGAAAATTTTCACTATGGACTTTAAGTTTTATGTTTTACATATAAAATCTTCTATGAAAAGACAAGAAAGATTATTTAATATTCTGCTTAGAATAGGATTATTAATGCTTTATCTAATTGTTTGTCTAAAAGCAAAAATGTTACAAGTCATATAAATTTGCTTCAAGTCATTAATACTATAAGAATAAAACATGTTTTTAAGGAACAAATGTTTCTATAGATAAAATGGGAATCTTTAGATATTTCCTCTCGATCAAAATCAAGTTTGAACGAGGGGCACCCTGGTCGAAGTCAAGGTCAACCTAAAATAAGCTTGACTAAATGCTTATTTGTAAATCATTTTCTTGCAATCAATCTTAGTATATTAAAAATAAGACATTAGTGCATAGCTCTCATAAATGGTTAACTTATTATGACCTAATGCTTATTATGACCTTAGAATCCTTAAATTATCTTGATTATAAGATTAAGGGGGAGTTCACAAAAATTTTGTAAACATCTTAAAGAAAATTTGAAACAAGTTATGACCTTAGTATTTTTAAGGTAATCTTAGCTATGAAAATAAAGGAGCCTACAATATTCATGAATGTGATATATATCTTGTTCTTAATGGAGTTCTCTAAACAAATTTGGGCTTAACATCCCATGTATTTGGTTAGAGATACATTCATGTACTCTACCATGAATCTAAAAGGATCTCATGTCATTTTAAGGCTTACCATCCTTTGCAAATGATTGAGAAATAAATTGTGGCTAAATTTGACAATAAGTGGTTTGCATCCCTTGCTTTTAAAACTGAATATCTTATTAAGGGGGAGCATCTAATTATCAAATTAAGGGGGAGAATTAACAGACACTTAATAATTATCTTGTCTATCTTTTTGAAATGACAAAGGGGGACAAATAATATAAAATAAAAAATACAAAATACATTGAGTTATAAAATAAGTTTCATAATCTATCAGGAAACACACACTTGCAAACAAGAGAATGGCTATAAAAGGTAAACTTCAGGTATACAACTCATATGATTTATATTTCATTGATTTATATTTTGGAAATGTTTTGTCATCTTCAAAAAGGGGGAGATTGTTGGTTAAATTGGACATTTTTATTATCCCTTTGTTTTGATGATGACAAACATTTCATTCTTATGGATCTAACTGTTGACTCAAGGTCAATTAGGTCAATGTTGACTCATGTCTAAATTGACTAAACCCTTGTTTTGATGATGACTAATCATTCCACATATTGGTGTCTAATGCTTCTACATTGAGTGATTTCAGATTAGGTTTTTTAGACACACTCCAAATGCCCTAACTTGCTCATATCAAATTGGAGAAAAGACAAGTCAAAATAGCTACAAGTGTGCAATTTGGGATCTCTATGTAAATGACCTTAGAATTTCTTTGTAACCACTTGTAATGATTGTATGACTTGTAATTAAGCTTAGAAAAATTATTGGGACACAAAAATCCATCATTTGTACAGTTATACGAAAATTCCAAAATACCCATAACAGGGATTTTTTCGGCCGAATTCCAAACTCGGCCGATCCATATATTCTGGAATTTTTGTTGCAATCGGCCGAGTTACAAACTCAGTCGATTCCCGTTCGGTCGAGTTTCTAGCTAGGAAACTCGGCCGATCCACTGATCGGTCCAAGATGAAAGTCGACCGATCGGCCGAGTTTCTCCAAAGGAACTCGGCCGACAGTCCAGCTTTCAGCCTTGTCTTTTAGTGGTTCGGCCGAGTTGCCTTTATTGAAACTCGGCCGATCAGACTGTACTGGAATGCAGAAAAAGCAAATCCAACCGTTGGAGACTTTGTTGGGACCCAAAATAGATCCGTTGCAACTTGTAAAACGGCTATTTTTCGTTCCTAAGTGTTCCCAAAGGCTAAGAGGCATCCCCAACTATAAATAGGACCCCTTGGGCTTCATTCCAAGGTTGAGCATTCATTGCAAACTCTTTGTGAGGTTCCTATTCTATAGTTGAGTGCTTCCTACAGCCTCCTCTCTCTCTCTAAGCTTAATCACTTACTACATCCATTAGAGTGAGTAGGAAATCTGTAAGAGAGCTAGTCATATTTGTATATCTTGTGAGGCTCTCACTTCCACCACCTCCAATCTCTCATTTCCAATCATGAAGATGAAGGTTATCTCTCTTAGCCAAGAGAGGTGAAGAAGAACAAGGGAAGGAGTCCCTTGGTGAAGATCAAGGCTGAAGACTTGGAGCTAGAGTGGGTAAGCCCTTGGAGAAGGCAGAAGACTCAAGCTCAAGTAGGTAAGTCCTTGGTGGAAGAAGCTTCTCCGAGTGAAGGTGAAGTCAAAGGCGGAAGATCCAAGAAGAGTGGGTAATTCCTACAAGGCTGAAGACTAGTGCAAGATTGGGTAAGTCCTTGGAGAAGGCCGAAGAATCTTGCAAAGTGGGTAAGTCCTTGGTAAGGTTGAAGACTCTTTGTATTGGATAGGTAAGTCCTTTGTTGGGTCATGTATTGTATGTCTTATGAATGAATATAAGAGTGCAATTGTTTGAAGTCCTAGAGGTTGACCTCTCTAGGCAAGTGGACTGACACACTTCTAGTTTGAAGTGTGGAACCACTCTAAATAGCTTGTCTACATGTGTATGTTCAATCTCTCTCATCCTTGCTATGCATGTTTTAGTTGCACTCAAATTACCTATTTAGCAACTTTATCTTGTGATCTATCTTGAAGGTTTAATGAATTTTGTTTAAGTGCTTTCAGCTCTATTCACCCCCCCTCTAGAGCATCTAGTCACCCATCTAGGATCCAACACTAACGTGCTACTTGAGTATTTCAGGAACAAGAATACAATGTGGTGGATGACAAAGCTTTGGAAGATCTACATGTTTAATTTGCTTTATTTTCATGATTGTAATCAAATGTAAACTTGTACAAATATATAATGTACAAGTACTTAGATATCATATAAATCAAGTGTTTAGATCTTCCCTAGCCACTCACAACACTTAGATAGGTCATCCCCTATAATAGTGTCACAAATGCACACTCATACAAACACTTAGTATTCATCTAGAACCACCAAAACAGAGACACTCTCGTTCAAACTCTTTGTCGACCGAGACAAGCTCGATCGAACATCTTCTTAACCGAGAGTCTCCCGGGTTAACTCTTCTATTAAGTTCTATAGCCGTTAGACATAGCAGACAAGGTAGTTGGGAGTTGGAATCGAACATTATATACACTTACTCCAGACATTCCCTCGGTCGAAAAAAACTTCGACCGACGGAATCTCGGTCAACAAACTTCTTGACCGAGATTGTCTCTATCTGCACTTTTCAAAATTAATAAACTAGCTGTTGTTAAAGCAATTAGTGGATACCTAACGGCTAGTTGAGCACTTAAAACCCCCTAGAAAGTGTCTAGAACGTCCTTAAGCACTCATAGGCCATTCCTATAAATAGGACATGCCTTAGGACACCCAAAACACACTTGTGCAACACTTGAGCATACATACTTGAAATTGGCAATCTATTCTTGTGAGCAATTGAGCAACTCCAACATTTGCTATTCATTTCCATCGCTCCAATTTTGTGTCCTATAGGCTAGCATCTCCTACCCATTGCACTTACACTTTCATACACATTGGTTAGGAGATTAAAACGCTTGATATAAGAAATAAAGCCTTGTGCTACAACGGTAATTGTAATTTCCATTTTCCTTCTTGTTCCTTCTTATCTGTTTTGTACTCTCCTTGCTACTCCTAGGTTGGAGGCTGCATATTGGAGAGGGTTTATCTTCTCAGGTGGAGAAGGGTCTTCTCGCAGGAGAAGGTGGACTTTGGACTACTTCTAGAAGGTCTCAATGGGAAGCTACTTCAAGGAGGAAGGATACTTCAAGGGGGAGCTTGAAGTTACTTCAAGTGAAGGCTGCTTCAAAGTTGGTGAGACGACTTCGGGGTGAAGGCTGTCCAAAGGGTTTGAGAAGGTAGTTGTATTTTATGTAACATCCTTGCGAGGTAATAAAATACAAGTGCTTTCAAATCTCAATTGGAAATAATTGGGTAGTGGACTCACTCCCTTAGCATTTGCTAAGGGTGGAACCACTCTAAACCTTGTGTCCCCCTGTCTAATCTTTTGTGGTTGATTGTTTGAATTATTGTTTGTTAAAATAATTATAAAACCCTATTCACCCCCCTCTCATGGTTTTTTAGATACTCCTTAACTGGTCAAAGTATATACGTTGTATCGATGACAACTCGGGTTAAGGTTTTAAAACTACTGTATAAGGGAATAATTGGGTGTGCAGATGTAGTCATGAACCATGAGATGTTGTGCCGGCCAAAAGAGTGCAACTGATACATCTGGTAGAGAGAGACTACATTTTTATCGACAAATAAGTGGAGTCCAATTAGCATGATAGGAGTTGTACGGTTCACAGTGGTCATTCAATGAAACACCTTTGTTTGTTATGAAATTTAGCTGGAATAGGCACATGATGCAGTATGGTTTGGTTTGGCTACTGTTACAGTTGTCAAATTAAATTAGACTAGATCCTATGACTAATCCAGCTGAATTTAGTAACAACTGTAGGTTTTCATTGCTTGACTAAACTGAACCAAACAAATCATACCATGCCAAATCGAACTTCATTTCCTTGTTGACAAAAATATAGTCTTCTATCTACCGACTATTTACATTGCCTTCTTTAGGCCAACGCAACAACTCTTGAAGTATTACCACTCACCGTATGGTCATCTAATGCCCTTACTACACTAGTACAAATTTGTCTTTGTCAATGTACCACATGTTTATTTGACTACATACTACACTTAGTTTGTATGTTTCCTACTAACATCTGGAATGGTGGACATGTACTAAGATTATTCACACGGTACTTAATTTTAAATGCTATATAATTTCTCATTCTACATTATCTCCACCATGAATGTTTCTTTACCGACTACACATTTATTTTTCAGTTTAACAGATACAATGAATCCGTTTGTATGGGATGCAGAATGTGATGCAGTCCTAGGAACAATGTTAGGTCGACAATATTACTTGCGAAAACTACGTGGACCTTCTGCACAACAGGGTTGGTGTGATGCCATAGCAGAGTTTCATGAGATAACTGGAAGAACATATATTAGTATGGGTGTGTTTAAGATGAGATGGAAAATTTTAAAAATTGTGGATGCAGTTCTAAAAACTTTCTGTACTAGCCCGCAAACTTATCCACTAGGACTACAACAACATCCGGTTAAACAACAACACACATCACATACTTCCACAATACATACAGAAGATACATATAGACTACCTGAGGATGTTGGTAGAAAATAAAAATCTTAGTGCAATGAATGCCACTTTGTATTTGATTGACTATTGTCTATTGTTTGCTTCGTTTGCTGTTAACTACACAAAAAATATGTTATCTTTTCGTTTGAAAAAATTATTTATCTGTAATGAATATCAAATAACCTATGTTGTTGTCTGTTGTTAGTACTTGCATTTATGGTACTTGTTCTCAACATTATTTTACATTATTGTAGGCATAACATCTAAATTGTTGACACTCTCTCCAACGACAACACCCTAGGACCATGCCATGGGCCTCTACCCCAATGTTACAATTCCCTATTGACGAACAATTATACATCACCCTAGATGATTGTTCCTTAGCACAACTCATTATACCTAAACATTGGCATGATCTAAATGGAAGATGCTACAAGGCTGGTGACTATATCTAAATTATGGAAATTCAACATCTATTATCGAGGTTAAGTACGATGTTGATGGAAATCTTGTATCCACATTTGGTTGGCGCGAGTGGGTTACGAAGATGCTATTGGGCCATACTGACAAACTTTTTCTTTGTCCGGTTGACCATAATACCATCAAGGTATGGATAACCAACATCAACAATAAGACGCCCGATCATCTCAAATGAATTGAGTGTTCGATAGAGGATAGCGAACATGACGATGAATCTGATGATGGGAACACATCCGACGATTGCTACGAAGTCCCTTTTATTCCTTTGGGCACCGTCAATTTTCCTATTACAATCAGTTCAAATTTGTCTAAAGACAACAACGAGCTCCGCGACACAGCAACATTATCAAAAAAATCGAAGTAGGTCTAATCAACAAATTGCTGATTCCAATCTTATTTTGTTTTTCCACTTTCTATCTTAAAGTAATCAAACTTCATACCTATTTTTTGTTGTTAAAACTTTAGGAGAAGACAACAACAATGAAAGGGCCCTCACAATTGCTGATTCCAGACCATGATGCTATTTTTAAGTTGTGTATCTAGTCTATTAGTGTCTCTCTGTTCCAGTTATTTTACTTATATTTAGTTAATATCATTCATCCCTTGTAATATTAGTAGAGTGGTTACAATATTTTTTGTTTGTATTACAATAACAAACTATTGAAGCTAATTTGTGTTGTATAACCATTATAATATAATCAGTTAATTTCTGAATACCTTACCACTGACGAAATCACCAACATCAAAACTACAGCCTTAGGTAGACGAATGAAATTGTAAAAAAGTTGGTCCAACTTGTATTTATTTATGATTGCTTGGTGACATTTTTTGTAAAACTTATGCCCATAATTACTTTATTTTTACCATCATTTCATCAAAGGTGTACTCATGTATTCTGTTTCAAAGTCTAACATTGCGTTACAATTTACATATCTAAGTTTATTTGCCAACTTTAACTTGTACAAATTGTTGCATATGCACTTTGTTATTATGATTATTTTGTCTTACTTATATTTATTTCAAAAATTTATTAGATGTTGACATCGTGGTCAAAGTCACGATCAAAGTTTGAAAATTTGTTGATGTCCCTGTCAAAGATGCACAGATATGTTGAGGAATACTTAGTCTGCAAACAAAAATGTTGTGAACCTGGAAAATAGGGTGAGCCTGCACAAAAGAGGTCCAAATTTGACAGCCACGAAGAAGAAAATGTTGGGGTCAATAAACGTATTCCTCATCTGCCGTTGCTGTTTGATTGGCCAAAAGACGAAATCAAACAACTACCTCAGCCATTGCAAGAGGACTTTTCTGTGTCATGGGACGAGTATGAGGAGGCCCTAAAGTGGGCCAACTGGGAAGGTTCTACGTGAGAACAAGAACAATCATTGTCCACCCAAAAAACCGACAAACACAGTGGCTAGACACCATCTTAGCATGTGTGTATGGGTGTGTAGTTCTAGGCCCAGGGCAAGAAACTCCTTTTTTGTCCGCTCTCCCTTGGTTCATGACGCTTTTGCCCCAGATCACATTATGTTCTTGTCAACTTTTCTTCGACGTTGTTTAAGTTCTGTTACAAACGTTATTATCTTTACTCTGTCATTTATTTTATTATGAAACTATTATGGCCATTTTAATCAAACTATCTTTCAAATGATGTTTGGTCAACTTATGCGTAATTTATGTTCTATTATGCTAATTACAATTATCTTGTCAGTTACCAATTACTAGGTTGAATATGCAAAAATTTATACATACATACAAAATGAACATGCCATGCAAGACAATTTATACATACATACATACAAAATGACCATATTCATTACTATACATTTAACTAAAAAACAAACAATATCACCCACATTATGTATCAAATTACATTTATTTTGTTAATTTTATACTTGTACTGTAGTGGCATCACAGTTTTACATAAGCTGTTATTGTTAAAACAACTTTATAAGAATAGGACAGAATAAGCAGATCCTATCTACGTTGTCAAATAGAACCACGCTGAATAATGACTGGCATCCAAACAGAATCAGTTTGAAACTAGACTCAAAACTGACCAGAATCAGATTGGATTACCAAACAAAATCAGACTGCATCCTGACTACCCCAACCCGTCCCGTGCCAAACGCAGGCTAAGAGTTCATTTTGGGAGTAGGGACTCAGGTTTGTACCCAAGTTGTGTGCCTCAGTAATCCTTTATCTCATCATGCAAGTCTAACTTCCGTATGAGTTTACACGCCCTCCCTCACGTGCGGGCAGTTGGGGAGAGCGGAGGATTTACACTATTGGAAGGGTTGGGGGGGATCTTTCCCAATCATGGCTCGTCTTCGGAAGTGAGCCTACATCATAAAAAAAACTTTTCAAATAGACTAATAAATTGGCTTGGTTCGATTTGATAGTCTGTTTAGATTTTACCACCCCTACTTATAAATGATATAGGAAGTGTTCATCTTGTTTCTATGTGATTTTTTTATTACTCAAAATATTTACGAACCTCTCTTGTTGATCTGTATATCTAATTGGCGACTTGATACTAATTAGATACCGTTTGTTTCTTTTTGGTCAAATGTATTTTTCTTGATCATGTAAAAGGAGCAATAACTGAAAATGGATTCAAGTTCATAGGTTGGCTATCAATATCTGCAATCGAGCTATTTGGTTATAATTTCTATCATTTTTTTTATTTTTCTTCCTTTGCCCCCATCTTGTTATGGTTTAAGATTGGTGCAAACAATTCCATAGAGAGCTATGTTAGGCTCCTACACGAAACACCTCAATGTTAATCCATTTTGCACTTGATTAAAAGCATGTTTATGCATACACACACACACACTTATGCACTGGTCCACTATAATAAATGTATGGACAAGCTCACAAAAGCTTTCCTTAGACATCGTTCATGGATTTCTATGTCAAACTAGTCCCCCATAAGTTTGATGTGTGGGTGCATTACCATACAATTGCATGTACCTACATATTTCTTGGATGCAAACAGAAGTCGCTTGTTGAGGAAGCAAAAAGATGGTATCATAGTTGAGTAGTAAACTCTCTTATATATCTAGAAAAAACACTTAGATAATAAGGAGATAATTTGTCACTTAGTTTTGTTTCACCTTTGCAGAATTTTAATTCATTTTTGTCACCCTAAGTACATGTTGTAGATATCAAAGTCAAAATGTAAATAGGACCCCAACATCTGATTAGATAACATGTGGGAATGATATTCCAAAATTTATTTTTTAAACAATTGTTGAAAATATCAATGATCATTATGAGTTGAGTCCATCCCAAGGAATGTCCACCGAGCTCCTTCTAGGCGTTGCCTCATGCTATGACATAACATTATACTATTGTTTTGACAATCTAGAATCACCGTCCACCTTTTGAGCCATAGTAGATCCCTTGAGAAGGAGTTACAACTTTGGTGTGGCAGTGGTGGTCAGACAAGGCTTCATTAGATAATCCATGGAGAGATAAACACCAAAGAGATGACCAAGGCTAGAAGTACTACACCTACTTTGGATGTGCATATATGCATCTGGGAGCTCTAGATTTGAAAAAATCCCCTCCATCCAAGAAACATAGACTTAGAAGAATGTACACCATCATCCTATGGATGTGTCTTGACCACTAGAAATGTCTTTTGATGAAAAAATGTTAAGGGTTTTGTTCCTTGTTCTAGTGATTTTCTTGGTAGTCATGGTAAATTGACTGTTTTTATGTAGATATTTGATTCTATTAATGATACTCTAACTCTTTGTCTGATAGTGGCTTACATCACTTTTCTACCCTAAACAATCACAAGTTAAATTGTCACTTACACATGGTACAATCCTGACGGTCTTCCTTGTGCTCAATTTTGGACCACCCCATGAAGATGCATGGCCAAAAAATAGGTGAGATATGTAGTGTGCCTATCGTTCAAGAGAGGGAGTAATAAAATTTGGGTTTTGATATGAGTCACCGACTTCCACCAAAACCCACCATAAGAAGCCCGCCATCTTGGCCATGTTTTATCCTTTGATTTAGATGTGGCCCTTCCATGATACTTTAATCCTTATTGACCCCATTTGGTCATCTATGAGGTTACCTTTATTATTAGTGGTCACCTTAATGGACTTCCTATTACCATACAATCCTTCAACTTGTTGCTCATTTTTATTGCAAGGTGATTCGATACCCTTCACTCATGCATTGACAATCAAGCAATTCTTAAAACTGATAATATGAACCATATGAGGCAAATCCTCTTCATTGCATTATTTGCTAGAAATAGTTCAACTTGTATTAAGAATGTGCTGGTTAGAATATCCTATTCTATTGATTTCCGCCACTTGCCTACCCAACCATCATGCTCCAACCTAGAGTCACTGACTTTGACCAAGGGGTAAGAAGGAAACAAGTTGATTGACACAGTTGGAGTATTCCGTCATTTATATCCTTCAACATTGTCACAGTAAAACATGATTCCCAAGAGGGAATTGATCGTCACAACGGAAGACGTACAAGTTGCTTCTTTATCCATCTAGGTGGATTATGTGAAACAAACTATTCAACATTAGAAACTATTTTCTTCTTTCGTATTTGATGACCTGCTATTAGATTAACTTTAAATTCACACACAAGGTCAGTCATACTGGGATTGGGAAGGTACATTTTGATAGATTTTAGGGATGAATGCAGTTTGGGAGTCAACAAACTTTATAGTATTGTATCGTACACAAACGGTAATCAAGTTTCCAACTCATCACAGTTCAATGTCAAAAAAGACAAACTGCTTCGAACCAAACAAGCCCTTATCGGTGCACATATCTTGATGACTTGCGCAATGAACATGTGTTCAAAAGAAGAAGCTTGTTATTATTTTTTTATTAATTATTGCAGTGAATTTGAGTTTTTTTCACTTCTTATGGACATAATAACGGAGAGAAGGATGGCAGTGCCGACAAGTAGTGACTAAGGTTGTAAAACTGAGGTCGTAGGGTTGTTACTTATATGGCTTTTGCGGTTGTTACTAAACTGATGACATAGGGTCTTTTACCAGTTACATCTGTGACTTTGTATGATCTTTGTGACGTCAGTCTTTTCTGATAACCAACGCCTCATACTCCTATCGGTGTCAGTTTCTTTTATCCACACAATCAAGGTTGAATGTATTTCATCGGTTTTGTCGTCCCCAAATAACCGACGTCTTAGAACTGTGGTTGTAGCGTCACCTACATAAGTGTCGGTCTTTAACCGACATTATAGGGTTGTTTTAACTGACACTAGAGATAATTTCTGTACCACTATGTCAAACACGATGTTCTCGAACAAATTAACTCGAGTTCGAATCCCAGATGCCACCCTTTTGGATGGTCTGGACTCCTCCATGGACATGGAAAAAGGAGGAAAAATCTTTCTCTATTAATTCCAAAGACGAGGATGGCATCTAAATTTATTTTTTAGCTCTAAATAAACAACTATACTCGAGGGTATTCTCTTAAACCTTAGCCACAAAGACCAGCAACAAATGGGTGCCTAACGTATGATTATGACTCAATATTGTATTATAAGACACATATCAAATTATGGTGTTTTCTTGAGTACTAGGCATAAGCCCGTGCTACACACGGTGTTATGACATAATATTATTTTTGAACGTGAAAATCATTTTGGTCAATAAACTAATTGATCGAGAAAATCTTAACACCATCACCTATTTTATGTATTGTATCATGCTCATGCATCTGTAAATCCATATGTACCAATGTTGACAATAGAGCAGATAGCCTAGTACTACCTTGGGACTCCTCAAGCATAGACACGTACATAAACACATTCAAGAAAGTGAAAACAATTATCACCAAGAACGTAAAGAGAACATGCGTAAAAGGAAAATATTGAATAGTGGAAGCCAGATTACAACATGAAGATCGTATCTGAGATAGTACATATACAATTGAAAACTGCAATATATTTACATAGTAGGAAATTTGGTGCATCCTTTTAATATGCTGTTACGTATTCTCTCTTTTTTATTTTTCATCACGCATGATATTCGGGATGTGTATAGACTTGCAACGGTCTACATGCATACTCAATGTGTGGCTCAAATTGGGGACGACAATCATCAAAACGGTCTAATAATTGTTCTGTAAGTAACTATAAGAATTCTTAAGTAATTCCGAAATTAGCTATACCAGAAATCATAGAGTACACTAATCACAAATGCTGACTTAAAAGTAAAACTACCTGTGGCAGAAACTAAAAATCCAATGGTAAATTGGCGTTGGTGTTTTAAAGCTAAGTCATTAACTTCATATATCAGACAACGCATCTAAAAAGTTTATCTTGGACACTGCATTAAGTACTGGAGTTGGTATTCTAGATTTATAGAATTACTATAGAAGGTGTGATTAGATAAGTATATGAAAGAAAGTTTTATTTGTTTGCTAACAACCCAAAACAGAACTACACTGTCAGTAGAACTGGTATCTACGAGAGAATTTAAATCGCTCATTTATGTACGATCAGTTGCTTTATCAATATTTATCTTGCTAAGCCGTTTGTGCATTGTCCGTTTCCACCTGCTTAGTAATCTTTTCATCACCTGTTGATTGATTCCCTTCAAGTTAGGCTAACAAATCTACCAGCCTGCATGAAACATCGTATGGTATCAACACATCGCACGTAAAAGACATTAGCATGAAGTTATTAGTACTGGTTTTGGATCTGCCTAGTCATATATGCATGGAGATGCAGATACTTTATTATAAAATTCATAGACAATTAGATATTGGATGTAAGTTGTTCGAGACCTTACTGCTATCAGTTTCATTTAGTCATGTTCACCGCCAAATTCTGAAAAAGCTTCTGGGATAGATACAAGACCAGAAAATTGACCAACCATGCAAATTATATTTGACAGGAACATGTTATCGAGCCATCATCTTTTTAGTTACTTTCATATATCTCAACCTCAAGCATTACATCTAACAGTGTCCATAGTTGACCAAGGGCTTAATTATTTCTGAGATAGCTATATGTAACGTTTTTGACTCAATCACAAAGGTAGGCAAGTGGTTCTAGTCTAGAGAGGACTATAACCATTTGATGAGAGGGTGGAAATACACTGTAGGTCTGAAGCATGGAAAAGAGTGTGATTTCACCTCTGCACGTTTGGGTATACCCATCGCTTTGTCTTCCCTTGTTGGTCTGTCGCACAGCAGGAGATCGGGAAAAAGAGAGATTTACGTTGGTATGGCTCGAGCCTCCTCCGATCCTGTATAGGAATGTACGGCCAAAAATTAAGAAAGGAAGGGGAAACCACCTTACCTCAGTCACCAGTTCGAGAGGGAAGGCTAAGATGGCAACAAGAGGTACCTGCAACGGCGGAAACAACAATGGCATTAGCAGGAGGTGTGGGCGGCAGCAGCATCACAGGCATACAAAAGCTTTGACCGGTGACTGGTCTTCCTTTTCCTGCTAGGACAGCACGCAAACGGATCGTGGGGGAAAAGGGCGTCAGGCCGTGTTGTAGCAAGCAGCGTGCCGTAGATTTTTCCCGAGGACACCGAAGTCCTAGCAGCGAGGACCTAACAGTGAGCCGACGGGAGCACGGTCATGAGAAGAATTTTAGAGTCTGTTAGACTGACCGCAAATATTGCACAAAAGCCCTAAGAACGAGTTCGTAATCTGGGAACTGACTGAAAATATTGCAGAACTAATCCCTAACGGCTTGGAAAAAATTGCAGATTTAATCCCAGACGGCTTGTATTGACGGATTGTATTGTATGGTATAGATTTCTACATTAACATTTCCTACAAATTGATACAAGTTACACATGAAGTTTTCAATACATAATTAAATACTAAATTAGTAAATAGAAAATAGGTATAAATAAATAACATTTAGTATACAGGTAAACCTCCACGTGCACGTATGTCAACTGATTTTAAAATCTTACTAAGATGAATGTGATCGTGTTCTTGAATAAGAACATGACACACATTTTCTTATCCATTTGGCTGGTTGTTGTCCTTCCTGCAGCTAGCTCTCATTGCAAGCGTCCACAATTATACAACGTTGTCACTTGGGAATATATGAATACTTGAGTAATGTACGTAATTGCGGCCAAGCCTAGTTATTATATTATTGTTGGTTGTCTTTATCACTGTAATTTGAAGTCCTTAAGGCGCGGTGTGTTGTGGAAATTTCGTATCAAACATTAAAAATAGACTACTTAGATAAGCAACAACACAAATAGACAACAATCAAGTTAATGAAAGAATATCATATTTCTTTTTGCATTCTTATGCAAAAAGAATCATATAATAAGTTTTGTTTAAAGCTGAACTACTTATTGTAAAACAACCAAGTTTCTAGAACAAATAGTATACTTGGATGCATCCATTCTAAGCCATCCCCTTAGCCGTTTTGATGACCTCTATGCAAGTTTAAATTCTTGTAAGCCAGTCATCTAGTTGTACAATTAACCTCTTTGCGATGTGCTCCAAAAATGTAGTTGCTCCCTTTCAGACTCAATTTCTCAATGGAAAGCTTCTTTAAGGCGCCAGTGAATATTGCATGCACCCCCGACCACTATACGGAAAAAAGTTGCCAGACACCAGAACAATCTTCCAAACTTGGGCAACACCTTCTCAGATGCCAAAAAAGGCAACAACAACATTGAACAATAGGTTAGGAAGTCTAGGACAAAATGACACCCTAGACCTAGATTGATCGAAGTGACACATAATGTAGAAACAAGAGTACGAATCAACTATCGTGTCAAAATCAGTGCTTATCAACAACAAATTAAGGGGAAAAAAGAAATACAACACATTCTTAGAGATGCATTGTCGTACCAGGAAGATTTCTCATTGATGTCAAGCAAGGGCTACTATTCTGGGTATACGTTTCAGTAAGAACTAACAAAATGTTGTTCCCTTGCATAGTAGGTTAATTAGCATCCGCCAGAAACTATTTTGGGAAGGAAATGCATCACTTTCCCCTCAATTCACATTTAGATGAGGCTGAAAGCTGGTACAATTGGCAAAGAAATGATAAGGAAGCCTCTGGGAATAAGGAACTGCCAATTAAAGATGTCCATATAGAGCAAGATGAATATTTCACAGAAACATGACCAAGTGCATCACTGTTCCATGGTTCAAAAAATGGAGAAGTTCAGCAAGACACTGTCAGTCAATCTAGAGGTAAAAACAAATTGCAACCTGAAACATATTCTAAATTATGATCAGTAAAATAGATACAGTTGAGAACTTTTTCAAACGTGAAATTTAAAATCACATGTGATAATTTTTCAGTTAAATTACGATGTTTTTGACCCTTGTGGTCAACTTCCTTCAAATGAAGAGAGGCACCATATTTATAAGTAAAGGGATCAATCACCCCAAGCATCCAAATAGTAAATCGTAATCATAGTTCCCGCCAATCCAAGTGATACCCTCGTACCAACCACAATAGCTTCAAATTGAAGTAAATGATCATAAACTCCCATCTCAGAATCCACCCAAATTATTTTGGATCATGTTTAGAATATGATCGGGAGGAGTAGAGTACAAGTGAGGAGGAATAGGCGCAGAAGAAGGGAGAAAAGACGAATCAGAAGAAGGGCGTTAGGAAAGGTGAAAAAGACCTTAAAAATGAGAAGGACGGGTAGATGTAGAGGAGGAAGAGAAGCATAGAATAAGAGGTGGAGAAATATATGGAAGAGTAAGAACATACTTACAACAATTGGAGCTGGCAGGCTACGACGGCAACTGGAGGTACCCACAACGACAGGAGCTACAACAGTGTTGGTAGGCGTAGCCGGCGGCGGAGGCACCATGGATATAAAAATCTTGGCCATCAGCGGTCTTCCTCTTTCAAGCTACGACAATGAGCAGCGACTCTTCGGACAGGGGTCGTCGAGACAGCGTCGCAGGTTTTACAGAGTGAGGACCCTAGCAGCCAGTGGACAGAAAACGAGAAGAATCGAGAACCCGCTACTACCCGACCCTTTCACAAATCGGAAATGTTGCAAAAAGTGTTGTAACGTCAAATACAGCCAAGGGCCTGTTCAGAATTTCAAAAAATTAGTGCAAATATTGCATGGAAAATCCCAGACAGGTTTTCCTATATAGTATAGATGAGTCGGTGTGTTACTTTAAAAACTTGGTAGGTTATTGATAAAATAGCTAATATGTGGCACAAATTCATTCAGCTACTTGTAGATGTTGACAATGTCTTTGATACAAGTCGCAGTGCATCCACTCTTGAGATATTGGTTTGCGTACTAAATTATCGGTATGGTTAGATATAACCAAATTGGTTGCAATGTAGTACTACAATGCAAGTAATTAGTCACCTTTTCATAATGAGCACAAAGAGCGTCAAACTGACTTTGTTGTTAAATTATAGCTTATATTCAAATCTAAAAGGTGCTCGACTTGATTATAATATGCTTCTATAAAATGAGCATGTACGAATCCCATTAGAAGAAAACCAAAGGCATAGGAAAGAAAAATCTATTGAAACATGTTTAATGCATGTCAAACATAGCTATACGTATTTCTGGAAAAGATTGCCTGAAAGTCTACACCCGTAGCAAAATAGTCAAGTTGTCCAACCTATATTGAGAGTGGTGAGTTTTTGGCGGCAACTTGCCGATAAGACACGGGAATACGTTTTAGAAGTCGAGTTTCAACTTTCTCCAACATGATATCATCACAATTAAAATATTTATTCACATTTCATTCAGTTGCATAAAGGGTAGCGAGAAACAATACTATATAACTCATCTTCTTGGTTGCAGATTTTCATCAAGGATAAGGGCATAGAGGACTTCAAAGCCCAAAAGCAATACTCCTTGTAACAATGGAGGATATTTGTTTCATGTCTTTCTAGTTTAATTTCATGGAAGAAATATTACTTATTTCAACAAACTAGACAAAAACATGTTTGAACTAAATCTAGTGTTTGATGCAAGAAGTAAATGTATGTGGTGTTTGTATCATGTACGCTATTATTGTTTACGGGATGGCGAATTATGTCATTGATCATTTGCAATTTTATACAACTATATTTAGACTTATAGTCATTATTACGCTTTATATGATAATATATTACTAATATCATTAGTTATGTACAAATACATATCATAGTAAAATTGATAGATACATAAGTTTAACACTAAGCTATCACTCTTTTGGTCTCAGTTGTCACATCAGTTCCCAAACTCATACCACATGACTAAGAGTCGATTTAGGGAGTTGGAAGTTCTAACCAAACAACATAAGCTTTCCAATTCATACATAATCAATTGGTTTTACTCAAATTGATAGCCTTGTTATTTTTGCCCATTCCTACTTATAAGTGGCATTCAAGGTGTCATTTTTGTTGCTATTCGATTTTTTTTTCTTTATTACTCTAAATCACCTCTCTTATTAGTCTATATCTGTCTAATTGGACACCTGATACCAGGCGATATTTGGTCAACGCCTTTTTCTCTGTCATATAAGAAACGATGACTAAAATTGGATTCCAACCAAGAGATTGACTATCAATCTCTACAGTTGAGCTAATTGGCTATAATTTTTACTATTGGCTCTTTATTTTTCTTCTTACACCCTCTTCTTGGCCGTTGGAGTTTGGCTCTTGGATGAAACACTTCAATGTAAATTTATCTTGAGCTTGCAAAGTAGTGCATGTAGCAGTGTATGCATGCAGACATGCAACTGCCAACTCATCTACCAACTACAAATCTATGGATGCGCTGGCTAAGTCTTTTCCTCTAGACACTGGCTCATGGTTTTCTATGGCTAACTAATGCCCACCAATATTTTGTGTATGGGTGCACTAGTATATTATCACATATACAAACATATTTCTTAGGCACACATGTAAGTTGCTTATTACGGTATCATAGTTGAGCACCAAACTTTTGTGGATACTAAAAGGAAACCTCTGGATATCTAGAAGATGATGATTTGTGACTTGATTTTGTCTCACCTTATTATTATTAAGATTCATTTTTTGTTTGTTAATCTAGACACACGTTGCAAATATTATAGACAAAAAATTAATGTGATCCCAATATACGATCAGATAAAACTATATTATATATGACTAGATAAAACTATATTATGGGTGGGAGTAATACTCTCATATATATCATCCAAAAACATCCCAAGGCTTGTCCACCCATCTTCTTATAGGTGTTGCCTTGCTCTATAACACATCAACATAATATTGTTTATATCATCTAGATTTATCTTCAAGTTATTGAACCATAGTAGATCCCTTGGGTAGAAGTCATAACTTTAGGGTGGGTTGCAATGGTAAAACAAGACTTCATTAGATATGGCATGGGGTGCAAACATCAAATAGAGATGGATCAAGGTTTGATATATTGCATGCCCTTTGGATGTGCATATATGCATTGAAAAGTCTGTATCAAAGAAATTCCCTCCAACATATAAACCTAGACTTGAAGAATGTCCAACAACCTTTTATAGACGTCCCTTGACCACTAGACATGCTTTCATGACGAGGAAAGGTTAGGGGCTTTATTCCTTTCTATATTAGTTTCTTTGGGATTCTTAGTAAAATGAAATTATTCTCACAGATTTCGGCTATGGTAAATGGTATCCTAACTCTCTTCACTTGATGACAGGTCACATCTCGCAACCCTAAACAAACACAAGTCAGACTATCACTTACATAGGGTGCTATCCCTGACGGTCCTCCTTATGCTTATTTTTGGACCACCCCAATGGAAAATGCATGGCCACGACATCAATGAAGATATGTATCACACCTATTGTTAAGAGAGAGAGAGATAAACTAGGGTGCTTTTATAAATCTCTATTTTTCATCACAAATCACCATGTTATCCATGTTCTATCTTATCCTATATGTAATACGTGTCACTCTAGGTGATGAGCCTTAAACGTGGGTCCAAGAATGGAATCATGTCTAGGTTATCATACTTTTAAAATTATAATACCCAAATGTTTAAGACACCTACAACTAGCACATGGTCGAAGTAGTTCGGGGTCGAACACATGGATAGGAAGAACGACGCTTCGGAACTCAAGTTTTACTTGTCTAAGCACATCAAAAGGGGGTAAAAAGGTAGAGTTGCTGTAAAATGAAAGAATCATAATGAATTAAACTAAAAGCCTATGTCCAAAGGGAGTTACCAGAAAGATTAAAGTTTTTAGGTTAGTAGTTTTTATAGAGGTTTTGTATATCATAAACTGAGATGATAAAGCTATTGTTAAGGTAAAGTACGAAGGAAGAAAACTTAAACATAACAAGCGGCAACGGAAAACATCCTGCACCCTCTTCTCTCAAAGGGAATGCCTCTAGCTATGCACCATTTCTCTCTCTCAAGAGTACTGAACATATACTAGAGTGGAAAGATAAGCCAGGGCAACCCTAATCCTGGGTACTCTCGTACACCCAGATTAGACCAAATTCTAGAGTTGAGACTTCCCTCTCTCAAAGGAGTCCAGTCGAGAAACATGATTCGATAGCTAGTCAAAAGCATGATCCCACAGAAGAGACTAGAGTTCAGATGCTATAAAGAAATCATCCAACCAAAATGAACCATACACAGAACAATATGAGATAAACTCTACATATTCCAATAAGCTTAGATATATGAAGAGGTTTAGTTACAATGCATAAGTAAATGAAAGTAAAATGCTGAGAAAGGGAAGATAGGTGTCAACCTCCTTAATGTAGGAGGTCGACATATAATAGTGGACCCCTATGGCTTCTGCTAACCTGGTACTGGGTAGGAGCCCCACCCAATACGTCCATGTCGGGCTCTCGACCATGTTGGGTCTCGAGCCGCGGTGGCTAGGGGCGTACCGGGGAGGACTCCCTACCTGATACGACCGTGTCGAGTTGTCATCCCTGTAGGGTGACATGCCGTGGTGGTTGGTCCATATCGGGTTTGGTATCGTGTCAGGTTAGCGTTCACTTAGGTTCTCGGGTTCCTTGTATCGGGTGAGGAAGGGTGAGCCATCTCGGGTTGAGGCCCATCTAGGAACTCGACATGCTGAGGTGGCCTTCTCGTTTGTATCGTGCTGCTGCGGCTATCAGGATGGGTTCTAAGTGAATTCCCCCACCCCTCTCGGGTTGGGGATGTGCTCATCTAGTATCGCCCGATACGCCTGGGAACTCAACACACTAGCTCCTTGTGGGTTCCCAAGTTAGCTCTTGTCAGGTTCCGACCCGTCCCATCGAAGTCCTGTAGCTACTATTTATAGGCAACGACTGGTAGGGGTTGCTGTCCTCGTTGGGCCACATGTCCTTTATCTGCTTCACCCTCCTAGCTTTGGGAGAGGGCCGATATGTCCATTGCCTGACACAGGTTGGCAGGGGTCGTCGTGTGCCGGGTTGTGAGTGAGTCTTGCTAGATCGTGATGGGTAAAAGCTCTGCCGGGTTGCTGCACCGAAGGGTGGCCTTGTCGGTCGTATCGTGGCGAACAAGAATCCATGTCGGGTAAGTAGCATGCCTCTCGTCAAAACTCCTCACGCGAAACGCTCATATCAGGTTGCTGCCGTATCGGGCAACAACTGCGACGTGTTAAGGGTGTGTCACGCGCCATAGGAAGGGCGGAGGTAGTTTGCTTGTTGTGGATGGGCCAGGACGGGCCCATTAGCATTCTTTGGGTGAAAAAATGAGGGAAACTTTACAAAAGATGGGAAATATTGTTAGGAGCATAGTGTGGGTCGTTTCTATACAAATGACGAGATAAAATGGAGAGGAAGAAAGTTTAGGAGGCAAATTTGATAATAAAACATAGGCTTTAACAACCATAAAATGGTTGTTATCAACTCCCTCAAACTTAGCATTTTAATTGTCCTCAATCAATCTGTACTTATTCTAACACTTTATTTGCAATACTTCTTCACAACCAGACATAGTCTTCGGATAAGGGGTTTAAGCGAGTTTTTGAGATGTCCTAGGGAAAATTACATCTGACTATGAGAAATAGACTTATTTTCCCTACCTTATTTAAGCAAAAATTTTCTCTTCATCTTCAGCAAGACTTGGGTGCATGATTTCGAAGTTAGCTTTCACACCAAACAGCTTGGAAGTAGAAGTTGGGTTGTTGGGTAGGCTTAAGGCTTTTTTGGGTTTTTCTTGTTTTCCATTGGTCCATCCATGTATGGTTCTGTTAACGGGAAAGTGGTCCCTACAGTCCAAGCCAATTGGCTTTAGAGTAGTGATTTCACATCCTACGTACCACTGCCCCAGATCTACCATGCCTAAAGATGGATACTTTTGGAAAGACAAGTGTTTTTTTGGCACAACTCTCATGATTTTATTCACTCTCATAAGGCTTTTCTCTCTTTTTGGGATTTTTTTATGGGTAAGGGGAACAAAAGAAAGTTTACTATTTGGGCAGCTTTTTCCTTCACATACACATCTCTTAGCTGTTGCGAGATTATTTTTCAAAATTGGCGTAGAAAAGTTGTAGCCTTTTTGTCGTTTGAGACTACATTTTTGAAAAGATCATAACAGAAAAGCGCACCGCCTTAGACACAGAGAAAACAAATTGGGAGAAGTTGTATCAGGTTTTTACTATAAAGTATCTTTATACAATTGTAGAGAGGCAAGCAGTTGCATATGTACTATTTTGTATTATTCATGTATGTATATGTACACAAGGTATGATAAGGAAAAGAAGAAAGGCAAAAAGGAAAAATTTTGAGTACCTCCCTCACTGATATATAGTATCCCCCCAAGCTTACCCTACACTCTATCTCAGAGTTGTGAGATAGATAAGGTAGGGTAGTGATAAGTCAATGAGGGTTTAGTTGGTGCGTGCACCTTCGTCTGATAGAAGCTCCATCACATACTCTCCACGTTTGCTATGATAGTCGATGTGGTGGAGCTTTTCCAGTGCTTGTTTTAACGCCACTGAGCTATAGATCCATTCTAGCACGTAGACGCCACAGTCATTTGATTGTGGAGCTTGTTGAGGACCGTGGTGGTAGAATTGAAGCTCATTCCACTTGGTCGTCGTGCTTCCTTGGTACAGCTGGATCAACGTCGCCACCTCGATATAGTATTTTTTCACTAAGTACTCGAGGGATGTCAACGGGGTTGATGTACACTGCATCAGATAGTCTTTGTTGGCGTCAGAGCTGTTGCAGAAGATGGCTGCTCATGGGTGAGTGTACACCATCAAGAGCGTCTAATGGTTGTTATGCAACATTGGAAAGAAGATGATGCACAACATGCTTCTTTGTATCTGGTGCAGAAACATCCGTTTCGCTCCTGATTTGTCATCCAGACAGAGATCGTTGAACAACATTGGATGCACGATGTAGGCGTGTTCAAACTTCTTATGTAGGATCGAGATGTAGGCTGATGCCACCGTCAGTGCTAGACACCCTCCTGCCTTGACTAAGTCCCAAAGATCATCGAGGGGGACTATTACACTGTCTGTCTCATAAATGACGTCTATGAGGATTGAATCAGCGAGTCTGAGGAGGACTTCATTGACCTATTCCTGCGATAATGTAGCACACACGGAACGGTCGAAGTTGCTAATCAATTCTTCAGATATAGTAGGTGAAGCAGAGCCTTCATTTATCAATACATTATGAAGGATCTCAATCTGCTTGCTTATCCCCTAGACGTCAATGGCCATCTGGGCTTCTTCTCCTGAAGGACTGCCGGGCTGGGAAGTGTAACATCCCTGACCTGGGTTATGCCTTAACTCTAGAAGTTTTTCTTAAGAAAGATAATTAGATCCTTAATTTTTTATCTTGTGAAAAGTAATTAAGGCTTAAGAGGAACGTATGTTTTAATTTTAGTCCTGTTTTGATAATGTTGAAGCAATGTTTGCTTATTTTGTACTAAAGTGCAAATTACCCAAGTTAAGGGGTTAACTTGCAAATGTTACATGATAATATGTTCCTCATGTGTTGAAGCATCATGAGAGTGGAAATGATGCAGTGGTATGGCTTGAGAAAGCTTGACTACCAAGAAAGAGCTGATAAAGCAATGGTTGTGCATTAAAACCTAGTTTTGGAGTAAAGTGCAATTTACCCAAAACCTAGGGTTCAATATGCAAATTACCACTTCAATAAGGTCCCTTATGTTTATGAAATCATGTAGAGTAAATAAAATGAGAGGGGCGCCTCATTTGAATAAATTTGGAGGAGAGAGAATCTTGATATTAAAATAATCAAGATTTATGCATAATTGAAACCCTAATTTAATTTAATGCAAAAAGATATATATTAATTAAAGAGACCTTCAACCAAAAGTTGAGGGATGAATTTGCAAAGAGTTTGTACGAGCTTATGCCTTGCAAAGGCACGAAAATATCCAAAGGAAGTGGATAACTCACTCACATTATTATAAGAAAAAGAAATATCCACTCACTTATGGATATTATTATAAAATGATTTAAGGTGCTTAATTTGCTTTTCTTTAAATCATGGATAATTGAGAGGAATAAGAGGAAAATAATATAGAATCGTATCCAAGGAATGGAAGGGGAAGAGGCGGCACTAATTTTGGAATTAAATGATTTTTATAAAGCATTTTCTCTCTCATTGATTTTCTTATAAAACACCCTTTACAAGCCAAATCAAAGGCTTTTCTGATTCCACTTCTTCTCCTTGCTTGGAAAATGACCAAGGGAGCTTTGGAGGATCATGAGGACGACCCCCAACCTATTGGTAAGCTTCTTGATCACTTTCAACCATGATTTCATGGTGAAAATCGAAAATAAATCATTGATTTCTTCTTTTCTTCACTCCATCTTCAACCCTAGCCAATCTTTTCACCCAAAAACTTGAGGACGAGCCTAGGGGTAGTTTCAAAAGCTTCATTCACCATTTTTGATGTGAATCTCCAAGATTTGAAGCTCAATTGGAGGCGAGTTTTATAACTTGAACCCTTATTATTGTTATTGCATTCAATTCCTTATCAATTGATGATCCTTTCTTCATTTATGAAATTTTTGTTTGGTTGATTGATGCAATCACCATGAAAATGATAGAAAGTTTCATGGGTTTGGAGATTGATTATGATGACATCATTATAAGCATACACCTCCCCAAATATCCCTTGCAAACGGTTTCAACAATTTGGTCCAAACGGTTTCCAAACCGTTTGGAGGTTTGGACCCCAAACCATTTAGAGGAGTTGACCATATGGATGAGTTGACTGTTTGAGGTCAGAACCCTAATACATGTTGGATAATGATATAATGGATCCAACTGATTAATTCAATACATATATAATCATCAAGTAGCAAACCCTAATCGGGTTAAGTGCTGATTTTGCAATTGATTGTTTTGGAACTTTGGGTTGATTAACCCAAACAGTTTCACAACTGTTTGGAGATCACCCAAACGGTTTCAAAACCATTTGGAAGTCAACCAAGACCATTTGGAGGTCTGGGGTTGAGTATGATTGAGTAATTGAAGACCCAAAAATACCAAATTGAAATGCAATCAATATCTAATTTGATGACCAATCCAATGATGCAAACCCTAATTGATCTTCACATATTTCAAGAACAAGTTGGGAAAATGGTTTCAAAACCATTTGGAGGGCATCCAAGCACCTCAAGACCGCATGAGGTCAAGCACCTCAAGACCGCATGGATGGTCAAAGGTGGTAATTGAAGGATTTAAGATCAAAGGGCCAATAATTGTTGAACTCCAACAATTCAATCGGTTGAAGGTTTCAATGTAGCAAATCATGTTCAACCAATTGCTGAATGTACCTAATGAACCCTTGCAGTTTTGAGACTGATTTGGCCCAAATGGTCTTGAGATCATTTGAGTCCAAACGGTCTTGAAACCGTTTGGGGTCAAACGGTTTCAAAACCGTTTGGAGACCAAATGATTTCAAAACCGTTTGGTGATGAAACCTCAAAACCGAATAAAGGTCAATGGTGATTCAATCATTTAGAAATTGAAGGTGATGATTGTTCCAATGATCAAATGATTGATAGTGATGGTAATAAATGAAGGTACAAAGGTTGAAATCCTAAAAGTACCTAAATGATTAGTACCATTAAAGGGATAAACCCTAATTGCTTATAAGGACAATAACTTAGTACACTATGTCAATCATAGCCGTATGTACTTGATTGAAGGGTTGATATAACTTAATCAAGTTGGGAAGATGATAGAATGGAATTCATACATGATTATGATTCATGTGGTGATTAAGGGTATGATCCTTAGCAAAGAGATAATGAAACCCTAATCATGAGCATAAACCCTAATTGACAAGGTTATTGAACCCTAACCCTAATTCAGGGCAATTCTAAGTGAAACCCTAATCCAGGGTAAGGATGTAACCCTAATCCAGGGTGATGATATGTGTAAACCTAATCTAGGGTAATGTGATGCAAAATCTAATTGGGATGTTTGGTAAACCCTAATTATATATAATTGAATAGTAAACCCTAATTATGGGTAATGGAAAATGAAACCCTAATTAGGATGAATAGTAAACCCTAATTGTGGGTTATTGAATGTAGACCCTATTCTGGGGTGAAATTTATGTAAAACCCTAACTTAGGGTGATTTTATGAGAAACCCTGATGAATGATGTGATGTGAGAGTCAAATCTAGGGTGATGCCATGTAATGATATGTGAAACCCTAGTGATGGTATAATAGCCAATACACTAAAATAGGGTGTGGTTTATATAATCAAGTAATATGAGGATGTTATATCCATGAAGGGTAAAGTTGATGAACCATTTGAATGATAATGTTGATACTCTAATGAATAAGGATATAAGGGACACGATGATGCCTAGATCATTATATATCTAACTCCATTCATGTGTAACAACCCTATATACCATACAAAGATGAGAACATGAAATTCTTAGGAATGATGTATGCAACACTAAATAATGATGTGGATAACATCCTAAGAGTTAAAATACATAAAGTGGTTGATAATAGTTTATTCTATATCAACAATGCTAAACCATTAAGATAAGTCCATATCATTAAAGATAGTTGGACAAATTTAATGTGTAACCTATGCACTATATAATGAAAGTGATAGGTGAATGGTTAAAAGTATTAAGAGGGAAATACCTTAATACAAGGTTTATTGATTAACCTAAGTAAGATGGAAATGAGGAGAAAAATCATACATCAAGAAATGATAGATATCACATTTAGCATTTCAGGGTTGATATACCTTGATGCATCTTAATCCAACATACTTGGATAAGAAACACAAGAAGTGTGTGTTATGTTAATTATTACAATGAAGATGTGATGAATTCAATGCACTTTGATAAGTGTTGGCTAAACACTATGAGAAAGGGGTTAAGCCAAGATAATGGGTATGATATAAACATACCATGGTAAGGTTGAGAGGTGAACTCATACCTTGAATAGATATTCATAAATGATATATGATGAAAGTAATGATCATGAGTAAATATTTATGATAGTTTTGAATGATCCTAGAGGGGTGGAGCAATATATTGGGGTTGAACTAATGATGTAAACATGAAACCCTAACGAATGAGAAACGGGAGATCCTAACCCTAAATTGGGTAATGGAATGGAAAATCCTATTTGATAGTAAACCCTAATCCTGATAAAGGAATGGTGGTGTTACTATTGTATCACATGATGTGATAAGTGACTTTTATGACTGTCATCATGTCTATTAATCATGCAGACATCATGAGATGATGATCATAGACAGATTTGAGCTATGACTTTTATATAATGACAATGTGGATTGGCCTTGTATGCCTTAATGTTTTTGTTTCTTAGTAAAAGTAACAAAATATACATGGACTTTATGAGTCATATGAGTAAGTTGTTGCCTAGTGAAAGGTGACAAGACACTTAATGGGCCTTGTGAGCCATGTGTAATGCTTGTGTAACAAGTACCATGTATACCTTGGTCTGAGGACCTAGAGGTAATAGTTACCTAATAAGTGGTAACAATGAATGTTCAGTGATGAACCTAAGGTTTAAATACCCAAATTTTATAAGCATGGTAATAATGTGGTGGAGGGATGAGAATTCCCAGTATTTAAATGATGGACTGAGATCCCAATGTCTTATAAAGACTAAGAATTGATTGATGAAACAATACATGGTTCTTTGTAGCATTTGTCATAATAAGTTATGTTTGAGAACTTGACTGATGCTAAATGAATATGATAATGTACCTAATAAATCAAGTGAAATCATATCATGTAGAGACCTGGCCATGGATCCATCATCGTCAGTAATAGGTGATGGTGAAATGGGTTGCTCCACGGCAAAAACCCTGAATGCATATTTTTGAATATGTGGGGGTTAATGGGCGAACATATCCTTACGTCTTGATGAGGAGATTGATGGGAGGTAAACATTAAACCCCTCAATCCTTCATTGTATGTGTTGGGATGGATGTATCACAAATCTCTCGATGATTGGATAGATGCCGTACACATCTCCCAATAATACTTAATGTCGGGTCGATGTAGATAAACATTAAATCTCTCGATTGCCGATGAGAGTGCAATTGACGCTGTAACTCTATAGCGAAGTTGCCAGTATACCCTGGAAAGCTATATTGAGCAGTTGACATAAGTCCTGCTTGTGGTCTCTCACTGACTGGGATGTGGGAGGTTATGGGAATCCGACTCTTCCATTGACCTATGTATGGTACCGATTTCAACTTCGTAGTGGTCAGTTGGAGAATGAGCGGTATACCTCATCTCCTCAGGGCATAAGTGTGATTGAAAAATATAATCAGCCGTATAGCATGTTTGCTTAGGGATTGAATACGGAAATTCATTGGCTGATGTTACATTTCTTTCATGCATCTCTAGTTGATAGATGTGAATTATGTCTCTTTACATTCCTTGCAAGGTGGATAGATGAATAATGATTCTACCATGGATAGATGCAATGCTCTCCTTAGGAAAGGATATTACTTTACTCTATTCATTCAATGATTAATACTGTTGTTAATATATAAGAACTCATGTTCAGTTTTATTATAATAAACTACTATAACAATGTTTTGGCGGAGAGTTATGTCTCCCGCTGGGGCAATTTATAATTGTCTCACCCCCGTGGGATCCAACTTTTTAGGCAAATGCAGGAGAAGAAGCAGGAACTCTATATCAAGGGAAAAGCAGCAACAACAACAACAAGGATAGCAGTGATAACTCAGGTGGAGGCACTGGCTGCCAAGTTTGTATAGAAAGTCCTATGTGTCATCTTTGTACTCTCATGTCCTCGGAATTAATAGTTAGTGCTTTTAATGAATCAATATGAGATTTTAGCTTGATGCCTCGAGGTTTTTATACTGCATGTGTATAGTGTTAATAGGACAGTTAATGTTTGTAATCCTCGAG
Source organism: Alisma plantago-aquatica (assembly GCA_963693085.1). NCBI lineage: Eukaryota > Viridiplantae > Streptophyta > Magnoliopsida > Alismatales > Alismataceae > Alisma > Alisma plantago-aquatica. The sequence goes on along the minus strand of OY856409.1, from coordinate 814,264,998 downwards.
AAGAGATGGTACAAGGCATGTACTTATGAACCAGGATGTAAATGTATTACATTGGTTCCTGATGAAAGGGTTTTCCCATGATTGGATCTCTTTGCAAAAAGTTTTTAATTTTTAGTGATTTTAAGTAATCTGCTGCAAATGATTCGCTTCCGCTTAAATAAATCTTGTTTTCGTGAGTTGGATGTCACAGGAAGATTCCACCTCTGAGTCTAACAACTCCTCTAATAGATCTATATCTCGGAAATAGCACTTATCCTTGATCAACAACAATGCGTATGTGCTTCTGAGCTGATAGAATTTTTTCCCTTGGAGATGCCTCATAAATATGAAGATGTTGAGCAGATCCATGGTGCGCAGGATGATAAACGTGCTATTCCCGCTTCCCGACTCTTCATGGATAGGGAAGTCTCTGAGCAAGAAGAAGTTCTAAATGCCGCTGTGGCATTGGACTCCTTGCTTGATAACGCAGTGAAGACACAGTGGAAGAAGTCATAGATACTTGTCTTCAGGGCGTATTTAGCTTTGTCCTGTGTATGGAACCTCCACGTTGCAGTAGTTGAGGAGCGTGATGTCGTGATTGTGGAGGTCTGACACATAGAGGAACCTATTTTTTCTATGCTGGTAGGGGGCCAACACCAGAATTGGATTATGCTTCTTGATGTGCTGGAGCATGTCGGCTACTTGCTTTGCCTCGTAAGCTCCTGCCATTAATCGTCTAGCCAAGGCCGGGGTGCATTGTAGTACGGTTGTCGGTCTGTCCTGATGGCGATATTTTCAATTATCGCGCCTTCCAGGACCCTGAGAGGATCTTCCCCATGACGGCTTCTAAGCGGAATATGCCTTTGAGCGCTCCGCGTCGTACTGAGAAGTAACCATCGCTCCAGACAATGACCTCTTCATCTACCTGTGGCCTCATGACCATATCCAACAGCTTCTGGTCCCAGACTATCAAGTAGCCGATGGTGCGCCTATCGAAGTCAGCCATCTAAAAAGAAGGAATCTCCGACGACACAGTAAATTCATCTGCCGTCGAAGTCTTTGCTCTGGGGTGGTGGTTGTTGATGGAGCAGTAAATATCACCCCTTTCTCCCTCTGATTCTCTAGATGATCCCTCCACTAGGCGGATAGGTACGCCTTCATCTTCAACTTCACCTAGGGAGAGTAAGGGAGCAGCTATGCCGACGCTACGGGTGCTCTCTTGTCGTACTGGAGCCCCGTCGGAAGTTTTGTTTGTCGTCTCTTCCTCGGGTGTTGTAGAGGACCCACTGGGGAGGAAGAAAACAATGATCCGGAGGAAGATGCTGAAGATGAGGGTTGAGAGATGGATCTTGGAAGTGACGACGATATCCTGGGATGCCTGGAGCGGTGGTGGTCGTCCCTCTGGTTCAGCCTCTCTTCAATTGCATCGAGATGTTGGAGCGCCGTCTGCATTGTATTGTTCAACACCTCTAGTTGGCCTGGCAGGCCAACTAGGGTCAGCAGCTGACACTCTTGCTCCTTTAACCTCCTTTGGAAAACATTGAACTTGTAGGCTAGGGAAGAAAATGTAGCCGTGTGGTTGTTTGTTACCTCCCGCAAGTTGTCGAACGTGTAGTCGAAGACCTGCCCTAGTGATGAGGGGGCCTCTATTGTTCGGCTACGAGTTCGCGTAGTGCTCCTCGCATGAGAAGCTTGGCTTGAATAGGATGCGTCATCAATCGGGGCCGAGTCCATCTGAATTGTCTGTGAGGGTGTGGGTTCAGGGCGAGGCGTTGGCACCTTTGCAATTGCCTTCGCCTCATCAGTTTGCAGTGGTGGAGAAGGGCACAAAGTCAAGAGATGCTGATCTACCCTCCAACTCTCAACATTCTTCTCTGCAGCAATCACCGGTGTCGTTGGCGGTGGTGTCAGTGTTAGCTACACAGCCCCGAGCTCTGCCTCTAGGAGCTCAGCGAACACATTATCATCAGTGTCTGGCTGCACTGGTGCTTCTGCCATCATAGGTGCAGCTAAAGCTTCAGGAGCTATGGCTACCTCTCCCGCAACGGCCTCTGGGCTATCATCATAGCAGCTGCCCCAGTGGTCATCATTATTTCTTCAGTAGCTACGACAGGTGTTGCTGTGGTGGCCGGGACTAGTTCGGTGGTGGCAGCAATGACTTTGGGAGCGGCTGTCGCTGGTTGTGTGGTGGCGGTGGACGTATCGGCAGTGGCGGTGACAAGCAAGTCGGGGATGATAACCGCCGCTGATATGTCTCACCGAGCATCAAGGGGGATTGGCCTTCTTGTAGCTGCCACCCTTTCTTGTACTCTTGTGGTGGCGGCATAAGTGGATTCGACAATCATAACTTCAATCTCTACTGTGGTGAAGACCAGCTTCTCTGCGTCATAGTTGATGCAGAGTGGGAGGGGCAGGAGTAGATCCGTCCTCGCAAATTTGTAGAAGAAGTGGCTGCCCTCCTTCTTGAGAATATTCTCCCTTGTGAGGAAATTGATGTCTATCCCGTCATCACCCTTTGTCCTTGACAGGCTGCACGACTCTTTAGGGTACCCCAGCCCTACCACGATTAGGTTGATGAGCCCTCCCATATTGTACTCCTTGGCGGCATCCTTCATTGGATGTAGCCTGTTGAGCAGGAGCCACCCCAAGTTTATCGTGTGGCCCTCCATCATATACCATATGAGGTGGAGCTCTTCATTGTATAAGTTGCTTGTTACGTACTTACTGAAGAGCAGGCTCGTCACGACTTTATGGATTATCCTCTAATAGAAGGAATGCACCGCCGCCACCTTACTTCCCGACTAGAATGAAGACTCACCGGTTAGCCTCCTCTAGAGTGCGACTGGGTTGAACTCGTCGCCTTCGGTGATTCTAACACCATTGTTGAGAAGCTCCTTCTCAGCTTCGTTGGAGGAGAATATATCATTGAGCAACTTTTCTGAGATGTCTTCTCAACATTGTAGATGCACCTCTTCAATCTGTCTGCTCTGCCAAATCTCTTGGCCTCCTCTGGTGTATTCTTGACCCGACAAAGGGACGACATGAACTCCTTTGTGAGTTTAGTGTAGGAGGTGGTGTAGCTATAGTAGATCTTTCTCATCCTGACAACTTCTAAGACGTTGGCTAGTCTGTCGAAGATACCTATTTGCTGTAAAGACGCTTGATGGCAGAAGCGTGTTGGCCGGTATACATTTGTTGCCAATTATACATACCACCTCCAATGCTCCTCGTCTCTTGGCGCGAACCAGCCCAGTGAATGATCCAAGGGCTCCGGTTCTGCCGCCATTGTTGAAGTTGTTGCTGGGGTTGGTTTTTATTCTACTCTGGGCCGCTTCTCGACCTCAGATGGCCCTGCCATATCGGGGTTTGGGCGCTTCTACCCGGTGGTGGTGGCTTCGTTCTCAGCCTTAGGATTGATCCTTAGGCCTTTCTCATCGACCCAGACTACAGTTTGCTTGGTGCGGGCCATTATGTAATGTTTAAACAAGGAGGAGGTAACACATTACCAGTTGAATCCCTTTTCCCGATATCGGGTGGCAGGTCAAAAGAAGCTTGTCTCCCGATAAAAGTTAGGCGACATTCAAAAAACCGATATCAGGTTAGAGCCTATAAATTAAAGTAATGCCACACGATACAAGAATGCCCAATACAAGCAAGTCGGTATCGGTAAAAACACATCTTGTCGCCTGACAAGGGTGTCGTGTGACAAGGCTAAAAACATGATTCATCATCGTTCTATTCATCGTGTCAGGCGAGGCTTTGTGTCACCGACGCAAGGGTCAAAAATTTTTGTGAAACAAACTGGCTCAAAGGATCTTGTCACAAACTCGTGACTACGGCCCGTTAAGGTCTAGCATTTGTATCGGTCAAGCATGCGTGTCACATGACACCTCTATCGCGCGATATGCATATTTCCCGATAAAGGTAGAAAGCTGATATGATCTCAAGGCGGCGGTGTAAATGCAAACCTATCGCGCGATAAGCAAAACATGGTATAAGCAAGGGTTCTGCCCGACACAGGCTCATAAAAAAAGTTGTCAAGCGATACGAGAATGTGTCGGACGATACAAGCCAAAACTTCTTTGTAAAACAAACTTGGCGACATGAATCTTGCCTGGCATGAGCCCCGTCATTTGTATCACACGACACGCGTGTCGCATGACACAAGCAAAAAACACTATGACTTTAAAGCGACGAAGACACAAAGCAAAAAGGGTCTTCCTGACATGGGCTTCGGGCAAAAAGGGTGTCACACGATACACTTTTAGGCCGACACGATCTGCGCGACACGGGCAATTGAACCACACGATGAATGTATCAGGTTTATACCTGTATCGGGTGGGGGATCGTTGATGCGCGACATGGGAAGCGGGGGAAGGATGGTCAAAACGAGAGCTGGAGTAAGCACAAGGATGCACGATACGGGAGTAGGTGAAATGGTAAGTTCTGTGTCTGACATAGTTAAACTTAAGTTACTATATATAGCCATGGCGAATGGGGTAAAACGAGCATAAAAAGGACACATGTCGCGTGATAAGATGGATCGTCTTCTGAGACACGGTAAAATTAGTCTAAACTGTCTCATCATGGGGCAATTTGTCTTCCTAAGCACACTTCGTGCCACACAGTATTGCATTGCGCGGTATGCCGACCCGATAGGTGCAACTGGCCGATAAGGTTTGGGTGATACGGAAGGTGCATACATTGCCTGACACACTGCTTCAGAGAGTCGAGCGTGCCGCCCAACATGGAGGGAAAACTGGATGGGCGATACGGTCATAAGAAAAAGGAGTGTCGAGTAGAGAAGATTGGAGAGGAGGGCTTCCATATGCATGCCTGATATGCTAACAAAACTCAAAGAAAAACAAGGATAGAAAAATGAAATCAGAAAGCACTTGATGGAAAAAACATCATTGGCCTAAGGGAAGACTTTCAGCCTCAGATAGTATTACTCACCAAGGCTATAAAAACTAAGTTGGTGGCCCATAAAATGAGAGAGTCTGTGCACGTGGCGCATGCATAGACTTGGACCTTATTACAATGATAATGTTTGTAATGTTCTTTTGCTAGGAAAAGAAATAACATCCTATGCTAGGAAAAATAAAGACTCGGGCTACCTCCCGAAGAGCGCTGTGGTTTGCGTCATCAGCTCAACGTCTTCAAATCCTTCTACTCTGCTCTGGCAGTTGTAGTTTCAGCATCATGAAAGGTCACCTCGGACCTCTTTACAAAGGCTTCACCTTCGTAAAACATCTTGACTCTATGTCCGGTGACTAGAAAGATTTTCGTCAGATCTTCTTTATCATAAAGCTCCATCATCCCAGATGGGTATATCTTTGCGACCGTGAATGGTACGAACCACCTGGTCTGCAATTTTCCTGGAAAAAGGTAGATAGAAGATTTAAATAATAAAACCTTATCACCTTCGTTGACGTCCTTTGCTCACAGATGGGAATCATGCCAGACTTTGGTTCACAACTTGTAGATCATAGAATTTTCATAGGCACTGTGATGACACCCGCCATCATTTAAGATAACGAGTGTCATTAACAATAATAAAATATGCGTAAGCGATCGTTAGCAGCGGATTACTGAAAATCACTAAAAATTAAAACCATTTATCAAGAGATTCATTCATAGGAAAACTCTTTCATTTAGAACCAAAGTAAAACATTACATCCTGGTTCATATATATACATATCATGCCTCTTTGCACAAAATCTCAGATCGGAGAATCAAAACACTAACTCCTAGGACTCGAGAGTACAGAGACGACTCATAGGACTATCTACACAAAACCAGACAGCCAATGTCTCCACCTATTGGATCACTGCTGTCCCTATGACTGCTGCTGCTGTTGCTCACCCACTGAAAGGTTTCTTCCTCTTCTTCGACGATTACCTAAAAATTTAATCCCACGGGGGTGATACAATTATAAAAATTGTCCTAGCGAGAGATATAACTCTCCGCCAGAAACATTGTTATTGCTGATAATAGAATAACACTGAGCAGTAGAATTATATTTACTCAACAGCAGGTAAATCATTGAATAAGATATGCAAAGCAGTATTCTCTATGCAATCATTTCAATTATAACTTGATTAAGCATCAAGTCATTCATTTAAGAAGGAATATGAAGAACATGTATATCATTTATCCAACTATGATATAATAGACCATGTATCATCAACCATTGATTCTCGCAATTCAACCCTAAGCGAATATGCTACACGGTTGATTATGTTTTACAATCATACTTATGCCCTGAGGAGATGAGGTATACCGCTCATACTCCAACCGACCACAGTTATGTAAAGCATCGGTACCACACATAGGTCAATGGAAGAGCCGGATTCCCATGACCTTAACTATCTCGGTCAGTACGAGATAACATGCAGGACATCTTGTGTCTCTGCTAGGTAGCTTTCCAGGGTATACTGGAAACATCGCTATTAGAGTTATATCCCATAGCATATACTCTCTTCAGGATATGGCCCGTAGCCAATGCCCGGTATTATTTTGTGTAGTCATGGCCCGTAGCCATGCTCTTATTGGGGTATGGTCCGTAACCAATCCCGTTCATAGGACATAGACCGTAGCAATGCCTATGGGGCATAAGGATATAATTGCCCAATTACCCCCACATATTAAAAAATATGCGTTCCGAGTAAACTCGTTTCACCATTCAGCTAATTCTGACGCTGATGGATCTGTGATCAGGGCAACTACATTATATGGTATCACTTGATTAATTAAGTACATTATCATATTCTTTTAGCATCAGCCAAGTTTCCAAACATAACTTAATAAGACAAATGCTATAAAGAAAACATGTACTATTTCCATTAATCACTTCTCAGTCTTTATAAGAAATGGGGATCTCAGTCCCTCATTTCAATACTGGGAATTTTCATTCCTTTGCAACTCAATGCCATAATCATATGGTTCTGGGTATTCAAACCCTTAGCTCATCATTGAGCATTATTACTACTTTTTCAGGTAATTATCACCTTCAGGTCACCTGACCAAGGTAAATATGATGCTTATTACATAAACATCTTCTCATGGCACTTAAGGCCCATTACTTCTCTTATTACCTCATACTAGGCAATAAGGTATAGCATGGCACATAAGGCCCAATAAACAATGTCAATACATAAAATGTCATAGCTCATACCTGGCTATGTTCTTCATCACATCATACCTGCATGGTTAGTACAGATGATAATACATCAATTTCATATCAGCACCATGCAAAACAATATATAACATCATTATTCAAGGGTAACACCACTATTACCTTACCAGGGTTAGGGTTTCCCATTTCTCATTAATTCAGACCCTCTTGAGTTAACCAACTTTATCTTGTATTAAGTTATTTCCCCTCTTAATACATTCCATCACAGAATACTCACCCTTAGCATATAATGCATAGGCCACACATTAGAATTGTCCAGCTATCTCACATGATATGGACTTATCTTAGTTTAAGGCATAACTTTATTATAAAGTTGCCTATAAACAATCGCAATGATACACCCTCAACTAGGGTTTCACAAGGTTACACCCTCAACCAGGGTTCACAATGATACACCCTCCACTAGGGTTTCACAAGGATACACCCTCAACTAGGGTTTACTAACATCCTAATTAGTGATTTCACATGTAGAAACCTCTTATTAAGGTTATACATTGAATCAGCCTCAATTAGGGTTTACATCATGTATTGGGTCCATGCATTTGTTATGCATTAATGACTAGTACCATTAAAGGTATCTCCCACCTAATCACATTAGGTTTTCAAAAAGGTTTGATCAATTAGACCTTCAATAACATGAGGTATCCAATTGAATTAACCAAATTGAACCACACTCAATTCTAATCAATGGAACTTCAACCAATTGGATCATCAACTCAATCATAATTTGAATCATGGCTCACCCCTCAATTGGGACTTCAATTATGGTCTGATCTCAATGGGATTAGGGTTTATAAACACCAATTAGAGCTTTGAAGTTGATCATCAATCATGCTACTAATTGTGTTTCAATTGATTGCATTGGACCTTCAACCATTGAATTCATGGAACCAATCATCAATTGGACCTATGCTCATACTTCAATTGAGTTTAATAGGTCAACCTTCAACTAATTTGACCCTCAATTGACCCTCAATTGGTCATCAATTAGGGCTTGATTCAATTGAATTAGGGTTTGGAATCGAAGATCCAACAACACTCATCAATGCAAAATTGGTTAATTTGAAACTATTGAACCATTATCCAAATTGGGTATGACCTGACCCCAAACGGTCTTGAGGTCGTTTAGAAGACCTCCAAACGGTCTTGAGACCGTTTTCCCATCATATCACTCAAATCCAAGCCATCCAATTAAGGTTTGGATCATTGGATTGATCACCAAATCAGCATTGCATTGTATAACAGCTTGGTACCTTTAGACCTTCAAACACCTACCCATACTCAACCCTAGACCTCCAAACGGTCTTGGGTGACCACCAAACGGTCTTGAGACCGTTTGGATGAGCTCCAAACGGTCTTGAGACCGTTTGTCCCATCCAACCTTTGGATTCTAGTGAAAAATCATCATGGATTGGTCTATCGAGTTGATCAACAAATCCGCACTACATTGCAATATGATTAGTACCTTTGGACCTTCAATTGGTCAACTATACTTGACCCCAGACCTCCAAACGGTCTTGGGGTGATCCCCAAACGGTCTTGAGACCGTTTGGGTTATCCCCAAACGGTCTTGGAGCCGTTTGGGCTAATCAACCCACAATCTCAACTTAACTCATTGGAATTTCAGCACTGTTTTCAATTAGGGTTTGCCTAATTGAATAGCCTTCAACTCATGATTACTTGGGAGTTAATCCCTCAAATTCGGTGAGTCATTATATCACATCATTAGAAACAGTAATCCCAAACTGTAAACTCTTGGTCAACGCACTCAAACGGTCTTGAGACCGTTTTCCCAAAAAGTTCAATTAAATCAGATTGAAAATCAGCACTTAATCCAATTAGGTTTCCCTAATTGATTAGGCTTCAACTCACGATTCCTTTGAAGTTAATCCCTCATATTTGGAGGGTTATTAATAAACATAATTATGAACAGGAATCCCAAACGGGCAACGCTTGGTCAACCATATCAAACGGTCTTGAAACCGTTTTCTCAACCAGGTCAAGTTAATCAGGTTGAAAATCAGCACATAATTCAATCCGATTGCCTAATTGATTGGCCTTCAACTCTCGATTCCTTTGGAGTTAATCCCTAAAATTTGGAGGGTTATCAGCCTACATAATTAGGAACAAAATTCCCAAACGGTCAATGCTTGGTCAACCATCTCAAACGGTCTTGAAACCGTTTTCTCCCAAACGATTTCAAACCGTTTTCCCTTAAACGGTTTGCTGAAACCGCATAGCCAATCAAATTAAAATGATTTGGAGTAGCTATCAAAACGATTTTTCTTGGTAATTTTCTTTGGATAAGCATCTAGGATGATTTCATCATCCCCTTCCTTCGAACAACCAAGAACAGCAACCGTTCTTGATGGAAATTGCAGCAAGAAACAAGAGTGCATCAAATTGAAGAAATCAATCAACAAAGCATAGAGAATTGATGCAATAGCAATGTTTAAGGGTTTAAGTTATAAAAACCGCCTCCAATTGAGCTCTAAAGCTCCAAGCTCACGCCATTAATGGTGGATGAAGCTCTTGCAACTCCCCCTAGGCTCGTCCTCAAGCTTTTGATTGCAAAAGTTGGCTAGGGTTGAAGAGGAGATCGAAATAAGAAGGAATCCATAATTTATTTTCGATTTCCACCATGAAATCAAGGAGAACGAAGGTCAAGAGCTTACCCACAGGTTTGGGTTCGTCCTCCTGGTCCTCCCTAGCTTCCTTGGTCGGTTTCCAAGCTAAGAGAAGAAGTGGGGTCGAAATAGCCTTTCATTTGGCTAGGAAAAGGCCTTTTTATAAAAATTCAATGAAAGAGAAAATGCATTATTAAAATGCATTTAATTCCAAAATTGGTGCCGCCTCTTCCCCCTCAATTTCTCCTCAAAATCCTTAAGGAAGAGGCTATCTTCATTGCCTCTTATTCCTCTCCATTATCCATGATTTAAAGAAAATCAAATTAAGCACCTTAATGCTTATTATATTAATATCCATATGTGAGTGGGTTTTCTTTTCCTTATAATAATGGTGAGTGGAATTTCACCTACTTAGGATATTTTCCTTCCTTATCTTGGCAAAGGAACGTCCATCCTTATTCAAAATCAACCCAAAACATTTTGTTTAAAAGCCCTTCATTATTTTTATTCATTTTTGCCCTAAATCGAATTAGGGTTTCAATTAGGCATTAATCTTGATTATTTTAATACCAAGATTCTCTCTCCTCCAACTTAATTCAAATGAAGCACCCCTCTCATTTTATTTTCTCTACATGATGCCAATAAACATTAGGGACCTTGTTGAAGTGGTAATTTGCATATTGAACCCTAGATTTTGGGTAAATTGCACTTTACTCCAAAACTAGGTTTTAATGCACAACATTGTCCAACAAGCTCAATCTTGGTGTCCAGGCTTGTGGAAACCATACTACTACATAATATTCATCCTTATGATGTCTCAACATCAGAGGAACATCTTATCATATGCAATTTGCAAGTTAACCCCTCAACTTGGGTAATTTGCACTTTAGTCCAAAACAAGCAATCATTGCTTTAACATTGTTCAAACAGGACCAAAATTGAAACATAAGTTCCTCATGAGCCCTAATTACTTTTCACAGGATAAGTACAAGCATATAATCAACTTTGTTAAGCAAAACTCCTGGGGTTAGAACATAACCCAGGTCAGGGATGTTACAGGCATGGATCCACAACTCTTTGAGTTCCTGAAGCTAAAGAAACCTTTTCTTTCCAGCCAGCTTCTGGTCCATGTTGAGGCACTTGATCACCCAGAACGCTTTGTGCTCCAATTCAAAGGGAAGATGACATGCTTTTCCATATATCAAGCGGTAAGGTGTGGTACCCAGAGGCATCTTATAAGCGGTTATGTATGCCCAGAGAGCATCATCTAGTTTAGCTGACCAGTCCTTGTGGGACTTGCCAACTGTCTTTTCTAAAATCTGCTTGATCTGCCAATTAGAGACTTCAACCTGTTCGGATGTCTGCGGATGGTACGATGTTGCAACCTTGTGACGTACGCCGTACTTACGCAACAATGATTCAAACTGATTTTCTACAAAGTGAGAGCCACCATAACTAATGACTGTCCCCGACACTCTGAATCTTGGAAAGATAATCTTGGTAAAAAGTTTTATTACTGCCTTGGCATCACAAGTTGTGGTGGGAACTGCTTCAACCCACTTTGATACATAGTCGATCGTGACAAGGATATATCTAAAACCATAGGAGGAAGGGAAGGTTCCCATATAATCTATACCCCAAACATCAAAAATTTCAACCTCAATCCAATCCAAAAGCGGCATCTCATTTTGGTGAGAAATGTTTTCGGTTCGCTGACATTCATTGCAAGACTTCACAAAAGCATGTGCATCTTTGAAAAGAGTTGGCCAGTAGAAACCTGACTGGAGGATCTTAGCAGCAGTCCTTTCGCCTCCTAGGTGTCCTCTACAAGGAGAGGAGTGACACTCAAATAGAATTTTTGAAACTTCCTCCTATAGTATACACCTTCTATATAACCCATCGACACAATGCCTAAACAACAAAGGGTTGTCCCAGTAGTAATTCTTTAAATTAGAGAAGAATTTCTTCTTCTGATTATAAGACATAACCGGGGGAAGCTGTTTACAAGCTAGGTAATTGCACAAGTCTGCATACCACGACCCCTAAGGGTTGGCTGTTTGGGTAACATAGATGGATTCATCGACATAACTATCATTGATCAGGAGTGGGTGGTCATCATCCACCCTGATCCTTGAGAGGTGGTCGATGACCACATTTTCTGAACCTTTCTTATCCTTTATTTCATGGTCGAATTCTTACAACAGTAATGCCCAACGTAGTAGCCGAGGCTTTGTGTCTTTCTTTTGCATTAAGTACTTGATGGCCCCGTGGTCAGTGTGCACCACTACCTTGGAACCCGCGAGGTATGACCAAAACTTGTCAAAAGCATACACAATAGCAAGCATATCTTTTTCGGTAGTCATGTAATTCAACTGAGCTTTGTCCAAGGTCTTACTTGCGTAGAAAATGACGTGGTGCTTTTTATCTTTCTTCTGTCCTAGAACAACACCAATGGCAAAGTCACTAGCGTCACACATAAGCTCAAACGGAAGACTCCAGTCAGGAGACTAGAGGATGGGTGCAGATAGTAGAGTGTCTTTCAGAGTGGAGAACACCTTCATACACTCATTCGTGAAGTCAAACTTCACATCTTTCATCAAAAGGTTGGACAGAGGCTTGGCTATCTTTGAAAAATCTTTAATAAACTGCCGATACCTGTAACTATTGTGGGTGGAGGTAGCTTGGCAATAGCCTCGACCTTGGATAAGTTGATCTCAATACCTTTGTTGGACACCTTGTGCCCCAGAACTATACCCTCTCAAACCATGAAATGACATTTCTCCCAATTGAGAGTGAGGCTTTGTTCTTCACACCTTCTCATCACAAGCGATAGGTTGTTTAAGAAGTCATCAAAGGAGCTTCCATACATGTTGAAATTGTCCATAAACACTTCCATTTTGTCTTTGAGAAAATCGGAAAAAATTGCATTCATACACCTCTGGAAGGTAGCAGGCGCATTACAAAGCCCGAAGGGCATCCTCCTGAAGGCAAATGTTCCGTAAATGCAAGTGAAAGTGGTCTTTTCCTGGTCATCAGAGTGGATAGGGATCTGGTAGAACCCTGAGTACCCGTCTGACTAACAAAAGTAGGAATGATGAGCCAGGCACTCCATCATCTGATCAATGAAAGGAAGGGGGAAATGGTCCTTGTAGGTGGCGACATTGAGCCAACCGGTAACCATCTTGGTGGTGACCTCGACTCTATCATCTCCCTTGACCAACGTCATAACTCCTTTTTTCGGAACCACTTGGATTGGGCTTACCCACATACAATCACTAATGGCATAGATAATGCCAGCATCTCAGAGCTTTACCACTTCCTTACTAATAACTTCTTGAAGCTTTTCATTTAACTTTCTCTGTGGCTGGGCATACAACATGGAGTCCTTCTCCAGATGGATTCTGTGCATGTAGACAGAGGGTCTTATCCCCCTCAGGTCTCTGATTGAGTATCCCAGGGATTTCCTCCACAGCCTTAGCTCTTCCAGCAACTTATCTTTTTGACCATCGGTCAACTCCGAGTTGATTATAACCAGATGCATCCTCTCTTTATCTAAAAGTAGTATTCTAGGCCTCTTAGCAAAACTTTCAATTCTGGCGGGGCTTCTTTTTCCTCTTCACTGGAAGGGTCTTTTCGGAGAGCAGCGTACATGAGTGTTTCCACGAGATCTTCATCTTTGGAAGTACCTTCAACATCTAGAGAAGCTAACAATTCCTTGACCTCAGGATCATCAACCTCTTGTACTTCGCCAGTTAAGGCGCACATCAAAGGGTCTACCATAACCTTCTCCTCCTGTACTTCGTTGCATAGATGTTGATAGCTTTCAATGAAATAAGAGGATTCAAAGAATGAGGAGGCCTTCATGCAATCTCTGATGTTGAAGTCGATATGATCTCCTACAACCCAGATCGTAATCATGCCTGCCTTGACATCGATGAGAGCCCGATCGGTCACTAGGAAAGGTTGCCCAAAGATGATAGGGCATCTGGTATCTTCCATGGTGTCGATCAAGACTATATCATGGGGGATAAAGAAACACCCGACTTGAATGGGCACATCTTCGACTACCCCTACCAGCCTGGTAAAGGTATGATTAACTAATTGGATCCTCATATTGGTGCTCACCATGTCGGTGAGCCAAATCCTCTTAGCAAGGGACAGAGGCATCAAGTTGATGCTTGCCCCCAGATCTGCTAAACCTTTACGGGTTATGCTATCCTCGATTTGAAAGGGGATGGCAAAGGCTCCATGATCTCTTTTCTTTGATGGCATAGTTGCTGTGACAAAGGAACTAGACATCTACGCTAGCTTTACTGTCTCTACATCCTCACCTCTCTTCTTCCTTGATATCAGGTCCTTTAGAAACTTGGCGTAGGTAGGCATCTATTCAACGACATCCAGAAAAGGGACGTCAAGGTGCAATTTCTTTATCACAGCCATAAACGTTTCATATCTCTTTTTCAGCTGGGCTTTCACCAGCTTATGGGGGAAGGGTATGCGGGGTGCGTACTTGTTGGGGCACTCTTCAAAAGAGATGTCTTTGACCTTGTCTTTAGTTACTTTCTTTGACTTTAGCAGAACTTCTTCGTCGACTTTCTTTGGGTTGACTTCTTCGGCATGCTCTATTGTTGATGTTACTATCTTCTCAACGGATAGTGAAACTATCGTTCCTTACCTCAAAATGACCATTTTCATAGTCTCATGTCCTCTTGGATTGGCCTCAGTATAGGAGGGGAAATGTACCACTTGATGATTGATAGTTTGGGTGAGACTCGCCAGCTGTTGATCAATATGCTTATTATGCTACTGGAACTCCCCAATCTGGGCTGAAAATCCTCCCATTTGCTGCTGCATCAGTTTCAACAACGCCATGCTGTCCATAGAACTCTTATGCATCTTCTCATTGAGGTCATTTTGCCTTTTTGCAAAGGACATTAACTCCGTCATCACTGACAGTCTTTGCTGCTGATTCTGCTGGAAAGTCTACTACTGCTGGAACCCTGCCTGACGTTGCTGACTTGACGGTCCTCCCGAAGGATTTCCGCTGACCAGCTGATGAGAGTTCTCAATAGCACTGGTATTCCCGTAAGAGAAACTGGGGTGATTAGGTCATCGGTATTGAACAAAGCTTACATTCTCTATATTTTCCTCATCAATATCTCCCTGAACAATTGTGTGTGGACAGTAGTCAGACACATGGTCTGGTTCTCCACATGTGACACAACTTCTCACAACTTCCTGTCGAACTTTTCCTTTATATCCCTGTTCCTTGAGGGTCTGAACATCAGTCACTGTTTTTTCAAGCTTAGCTGCAAGGGCTTCCATTGCCTTAGACTCCCCCGGAGTGGTGTGGCTAGTTGTCTCCCAGTCATAATCGCCATCCTGTTGATCTGTGGCCATGTTTTCAATGATTTCCCTGGCACTTTGAGCACTAAGTCCCAAGAAATCGCTGTGAGCTACAGTGTTCAAGGACTTCCTCTCAGCGGGACACACCCCATTGTAAAATGTGGTGATCATCTTGGGTTTAGAAAAACCATGGCGTGGGCATCCTCACTGATAGCTCATAAATCTCTCCCAAGTCTCGTGAAGATTTTCCGAAGGCTTTAGGGAATACCTTGTGATCTTGTTCTGACATTTGATTGTCCTCTCAATCGGGAAGAACTTAGAGATAAATGCATTAGCAAGATGCTCCCAGTCGGGAAGACTTCCATCCTGAAGATTGGTGTACCATTCCAACGCCTTATCCCTTAGCGAGAAGGGGAAGCACTGGATGTAGATATGCATTAACGGAACCCTATTAATCTTGAAAGTGTTGCACGCCCTCTTAAACGTCATCAAATGGTTGTACAGGTTCTCATCGATAGTGTTCCTGCCAAACCTATTGTGTTGGAGAAGCTGAAGGAAAGAAGGCTTCAACTCAAAGTTGGTGACGTTGAGGGGTTTCGTAACAATGGGATTCCTTTCCTCATTTGCCCAAACTTGGACAAATAAGCGCAAAGAGCGGGCTTTGGGAGGTTGGTTAGCCATTACTTGCTAGAGGTAAAGATGACATAGCGAAAGGAAGAAAAGTACTTGGAAAGGAAGAAAGACATAAAAAGTATTAGTGTGTTGTATAAACTATGTACAGTAAATATTATGTGCAGTAAATATTTGTAGTGTTATATGCATATGTGCAAGGTTTTTGGCAAAGTGCAAGCAAAACCCAAGTTCGTAGAATGGTTTTCATTGCCTATACCCGACAATGGTGCCAAAAAGTTGCAAGCCTTAAACGTGGTTCCAAGAATGGAGTCATGTCTAGGTTATCAGACTTTTAAAATTATAATACCCGAAAGTTTAAGATGCCTGCAACTAGCACAGGGTCGAAGTAGTTTGGGATTGAACACAGGGATAGGAAGAACGACGCTTCAGAACTCAATTTTTACTTATCTAAGCACATCAAAAAGGGGTAAAAAGGAAGAGTTGTTGTAAAATGAAAGAATCATAAGGAATTAAACTAAAAGCCTATCTCCAAAGGGAGTTACCCAAAAGATTAAAGTTTTTGGGTTATCAGTTTTTATAAAGGTTTTATATATCAGAAACTGAGGGGATAAAGATATTGTTAAGGTAAAGTAGGAAGGAAGAAAACTTAAACATAACAAGTGGCAACAGAAAACATCCTACACCCTCTTCTCTCAAAGGGAATGCCTCTGGCTATGCACCAATTCTCTCTCTTAAGAGTACTAAACATATACCAGAGTGGAAAGATAAGCCAGGGCAGCCCTAATCCTGGGTACTCTCATACAACCAGATCAGACCAAACTCTAGAGTTGAGACTTCCTTCTCTCAAAGGAGTCCAACTGAGAAACACGATTCAATAGCTAGTCAAAAGCGCAATCCCATAAGAGAGACTAGAGTTCAGATGCTATAAAAAATCATCCAACAAAAAGGAACCATACACAGAACAATATGAGATAAACTCCACAGATTCCAATAAGCTTAGATATATGAATAGGTTTAGTTACAATGCATAAGTAAATGAAAGTAAAATGCTGAGAAAGGGAAGATAGGTGTCAGCCTCCTTGATGTAGGAGGTCAACATACAACAATGAACCCCTAAGGCTTATGCTAACCCAGTATCAGGAAGGAGCCCCACCCGATATGTCCATGTCGGGCTCTCGATCGTGCTGGGTCTCGAGCCGTGGTGGCTAGGGGCGTACCGGGGAGGACTCCCTACCCTATACGGTCATGTCAGGCTGTCATCCCTGTTGGGCGACATGCCATGTCGGTTGGTCCATATAAGGTTTGGTATCGTGTTGGGTTAACATTCACTTAGGTTCTCGGGTTCCTTGTATCAGGTGAGGAAGGGCGAGCCGTCTTGGGTTGTGGCCCATCTAGGAACCCGACGCGTTGAGGTGGCCGTCTTGGTCGTATCGTGCTGTTGCGGCTACCGAGATGGGTTCTAAGTGAACTCCCCCACCCCTGTCGGGCTGGGGATGTGCTCACCTAGTATCGCCCGATACGCCTGTGAACTCGACGCACTAGCTCCTTGTGGGTTCCCAAGTTAGCTCTTGTCAGGTTCCGACTCGTCCCATCGAAGTCCTGTAGCTGCTATTTATAAGTAGTGGTTGGTAGGGGTTGCAGTCATCATTGGGCCACATGTCCTTTGTCTGCTTTGCCCTCCTAGCTTTGGGAGAGGGCCGATACGTCCATTTCCCGACATGGGTTGGTGGGGGCCGTCGTGTGCTGGGTTGTGAGTGAGTCTCACTGGATCATGACGGGTAAAAGCTCTGCTGGGTTGCTGCACTGAAGGGTGGCCTTGTCGGTCGTATCGTGGAGGGAAAGACTCCATGTCAGGTAAGTAGCATGCCGCCCGTCAGAACTCCTCATGCGATACACCTATATCGGGTTGCTGCCGTATCGGGTAACGACCACGATGGGTTAAGGGTGTGTCACGCGCCATAGGAAGGGCAGAGGTAGTTTGCTTGTTGTGGATGGGCCGGGACGGGCCCATTAGCATTCTTTGGGTGAAAAAATGAGGGAAACTCTACAAAAGATGGAAAATATTGTTAGGAGCATAGTGTGGGTCGTTTCTATATAAATGATGAGATAAAACGGAGATGAATACAATTTAGGAGGCAAATTTGATAATATAACATAGGATTTAACAACCATAAAATGGGTGTTATCACTAGGTTACTCTGATAAATGTAACATTCATATTCACTCCTTAAAACTAGTCATCTATTGGGTTGTATTTGGTATTAATGGTCACCTAAGAAATATTTCTTGCACCCTACAATATTTAAACTTTTTGCTTATTTTTGTTACAATGTGATTGCATACCCTTCACCCATGCTTTGTTAATAAAGATATTCTCAAAAATGACAATACAAACCATATGTGACAATTCTTTTCATTGCATTAACTTACTAGAAATGGTTCAACTCCTATCAGGAAGTGGTTCACAACCTAAATTAGAATCTCCTACTATATTGATCCACCATGTGCCCACCCAACCGGTAGCATCCCATGATATTAGACCTTAGATAAAATAATCTTACGGGGAATGACTAGACTACCCATAACAACAAGGTGCTTCACACCTCCTTTTTATGTATCTCATCAACATGTACTATGTAGATAAGCAAGCTTGACCTAAATTAGTACCATGATGGGTGATCTGTTGGAAAGTTGAACTGATTTGTGCGCGAGGAAAAATAGTGCAACTGAGACATGTTGGTCTATGGGGTCAATCAGCATTTATAGAACCAACTAATTCCATGTGCTTTGGGTCTATGCATTACAAATGGTAACAAATATAGTACCCCTCTAGTAGGTGGGGCCCGAATTGGCATGTGACACCCTAGTCTTTAGCCGTGTGGATCATACACGTGGAAAGGGATACCTAAGGCAACACAAATATGTCCTTGTATACATATTCATGAATGGGAATTGGGTGCACATGAGACATTTTAGGTCTACACCAGAATGGGAAATGATCATTTTTATGACCCACTCCATGATTAACCAGTAAGCACATCGCTTAGTACATCATTAAGTTGATTAAGTTGAGTTAAGTACTCACAGATGCAATTAGTGCTTTGATCTAGTGTTATAGTCTAATTAGCTTGTTTTCTCACCTTGAGGTCGTGAATTTCACGCTTGAAACTTTGCGAAAGAAATCATTTCAATCGGACCCCCGAGGCCATAGTTATGGCATTTTTAAATTTCTTGGACCAATAATGTAAATTACCCATTTAATTGGCTATTAATTCCTTTCTCCCTTATCTTCTTCCCCCGATTGATTCATAGGAACCGCTTGAGCAGTGCCCAAAGCAGCTGCTTGAGAGAAACAAAGGAGAGATCGTGTGGGCGATTTAGGGCGATTTAGGGCTTTGCAACAGCCAACCTCTGTCCATCCACCCTTCTTCTTCCTTTCCCTCCTCATCTTCACCCCAACCGCGCCTTAGGGTGGCGCCCCCAAGCAACAGTGGCCGACTTCCTGTAGCATCTGCGTGGGAGCAGCCAGGAGCCCGATTGGTGTGAGCAAGCAGCACAAAAATGCCACCCGACTTTGTCCTTGAGGTCTAAACTTGAATCCGCAGCCCTAGCAACGAGCAACGACGACCAACCAAGCTTCTTCTTCCCCTTCAACTTGTGCGTGGGCTGCTTGCAGTAGGTCCAAACCAGGGCCTTTGGCACAACAAAGCACCTCAAAATGGTTTCCTCAACTCCGGCCATGAGGATAGAGCAAGCATCCACATCCAATAGCTACAGTTAGCACCTTGCCCAGTCCCCTCTTCAACCTGTACGTGAAGCAGGTCTAAAACCAGGACTATTCAGAGGTTGAAGATGACCCAGTGGATGCCTGTAAATAGTCTCTGGATGGATTTTTGGTTGATTTTCAGTCACCTTGACCCATTGTGAGTAGAATCTCACTTACCGAGCAAGATTTGACTCTAATAATCAGACGTTTTGGTTGAAATCAATATCATTCGCAGATGTCAGCATTTACCCAGATGCCCGGTAGTACATGCGTCACTCGATTTCTAATTTGTACATTTTATTTATTAATGTATGCACGACGCTAATTAGTTAATTGATATGTGTGATTTGGATTAGTAAAAATACACAATTAATCGAAACTTAAATTACTCAATTAAATGTTGAACTCAGTAGCACATGACTAATAACAACACAGTTTGGGTATAAACCCAGGCTGTATGTTTTTAGTAAGTTAATAGATGCTCGATTTCAAAGAAATGACAATGACATGAAAGGGTTCAATAGAAACCTAGTTGCACACTCCCAGTCATATTTAATGTGAATTTATTTATAATTATATGAATCGACACATTTCTCAAGGATATCATCAGAAACTCTTAGTTATTATCAATAATTCATGTCATGATAAGTAACTAACTCTTAATTGGGTTAAGTGATGCACAACTCATGATTAGGGTTGATGTGCACGTTTTTCTAGGAATTTTAGATAATTTACAAGTGCTACTGATGATTTCTCATATGTCGAGTAATCAACCCTTATCAGTATATTAAGATGTTTAATTGCATGATTTCAGTATGTATGTGCGAAGTTGACAAGTATTCTATTTATTTAAATCTTCCTGCAAGTACAATATGTTGATTTCTCAGTAAATTATAGTGTTTGAGCATATTGCACTGCTAAGTTAGAAATGATATACATGTTGTATTTATAAGTTTCAGATAAATAGACTCGGTACCATAGAGATACCAAAGCCAAGAATAAGTCAGAGAGAGATGCAATGTAGTAAGAGATTTTCTAGAATAATAAAATAATAAGACATAGGTGCCCTGAACACCGTAGATTCCCTATGGATGTCTGCACTATAGGGAGGAAACGATCCACCCTGGCAGTGACCAGTATACGGGGATCAAAACACACCCACAGAGTGTGCGGGGATATGAAGCCCTTGAGGAAGTCTCCTAAGAGAAGATAGGTTACCCAACATGAACTAGAGATCCCAGTGGTAACCTAGAGGTACCCACAGAGCGTACCAAGATGAGGCCCACAGAGCGTCTCAGACCCTCCACCTGTGTACTCAGCCTAGAGGAGAGGTCCAGTTAAAGGCCAGCTGTTTAGCCGCCTTAGTCAGATGTGACGGTTCGAGTCAAGCAGACCCAGATTCATTTCTAGGCTTAGCTTCCTAGGTTTTAAGCTAAGTCTTGTACGGTGAGATCATAGTTCGCTACAAGTCTTCATATGTAGAGTACACTGCATATGATCAGGACATAAGTTAAAATATGATAATCTAGGTTTACAGAGTTTCTTAGAATAAAGAGTTAGGTAAGATTTGAGTATAGTTTGTAATAGTTGTTATTTAATGCAATGTTGGCATTTTCCTATTATTTTAATTGAAATTGTTAGATCTGCTCAGTGTGGAAATTCTTGCATTTTATTTCAGTTTAATAAACATAATTGAGTTATCTGTGATGGTTGGGTGAAATTCTATCCACTGAGCTAGTAGCTCACCAACATATTGAACAATTTTTTAGGTCAGTGTCAGCACGATGAAGCTGAAGGATCGTACCACCCAAGTTCTTAGAAGGTAGTTTGTAGTTAGATAGAGGTCTCTTAGTCCTTTCCCCTCGGTCCTTGGGCATGTGGTGTGGTAGTGAGAGAATGTAATGTAATATGTAGTTTAGATTTAAGACATCTGTTGTGCTTTATATTCCGCATGAAAAATGTAATATGACATGTAAATCTGCTTTATCTATCTAGTAATGTAAATAGTAGTTGCTTCCACAGTTAGTAAGGTTTCAGTTTATTCTAAGTTAAAAGATTTTTTCCTTTAAGATAATTTTAAGTGATTAAGAAAAGAAAAAGTTAAGAGTGGTTTACCGAGGGTGACTCCTCAGTCTCTGGGGTCATTAGAGATGGCACGGGGATCAGGGCATCACAAGTATTTTGGTATCATAACATAGGTTGAGTTCGTAGTACTGTAAGTCAAGGTCAGGGGATGATAAGAGACCAATAGGATTAGGACTTAGGTGTTTTCCTTCTAACTGCAATTTTCTAATAGGAAGTGTTCTATTATACTATTGCAGATGGAAGGAAGAGGACGTGGTCATGAGGACCAAGCTGAGAGCCACATTGGACCTGATCCTCAGGTGATGGGTCCATGTGGTGGAGATGATGTGGATGAGTCATCAAGGATGTACATGATGTTTCTTGAGACCATGGAAAAGTATAAGATGGAGAGGCGAACTTCTACCTTGAGAAGAAAGGAGCTGATGAGATCCTATGAGGTGGTTAAGATGCTTGGAGGTATCAAGTTCATTGGAACTACAGACTGTGCAGTGGCAGATGAATGGCTGAGGCAGATAGAGAAAATGTTTCGTCTGATGGAGCTGTCTGAGGAAAGACAAATCAATCACGTAGTTTATTTGCTTAAAGGTGATGCAGAGCTCTAGTGGCGTGGAGTGGAAGATAAAAGGAGGAACACGGTATTGACTTGGAAGGATTTCATTGATGAATTCCATCTTAAGTACTACCCACCTACCTTTCTGAGTGAGGAGATAAGACAACTGCAGAATATCAGACAAGGAAGTATGACAATTGGTGAATATGAGGCACACTTCACAAGGTTGGCAAATTTCTATCCGCAACTTGTTCCTGATAATGTAGAAAAGTGCAGAATATTTCAAGAAGGATTAAGATCAAAGATTGGACACACCGTTTCAGCCATTGGTCGAAGAGATAGAAAAAACTTTGGGGAATTTTTGGAAGCAACGAGACGTGTAGAAGAGTCAGTTAATGCTAAAAAGCAGTCTGAGAGTAAGAAAAGATATGGAGACATTATTAGAAGGGGATAGAGCAGTGGTGGATACAAAGGAGGTGGTGGTTTCTTTTCAAAGATAGGATGAGGACTTGGCTTTTTTGGTAGACAAGGATCTAGTTTTTTCATAAAGTGGAGGAAGGCCTAATTCCGGAAGATGGAGTGCACAATCTACATGGACATCTCCAACTATGTCTTCT
Source organism: Alisma plantago-aquatica (assembly GCA_963693085.1). Taxonomy (NCBI): domain Eukaryota; kingdom Viridiplantae; phylum Streptophyta; class Magnoliopsida; order Alismatales; family Alismataceae; genus Alisma; species Alisma plantago-aquatica. The sequence goes on along the minus strand of OY856409.1, from coordinate 814,242,197 downwards.
GGATCATCAGTTTCAGTGATAGGTCCACTGAGGAGAGAGACATGAGCATGTGATATCTGTGGAAGACCACATTCAAGATAGAGTTGGGGAACATAGTTTCAAGGATGTGATCAGTGCGGACAGATGGGGCATTTCAAGAGGAATTGCCCCCAGTGACAGCAGTCAGCATCACAGGGTTCCCAGTCATAGTATTAGAATGTCCTGAGCTAGTCTCCAGCTGGAGGACCCGATTCCTCTATAGCTTTAGGTTCCCGAGGTGGTGCAACACCTAGTGCTAAGGAAGGACAACGAGGACATCGTGGGAGAGGAAGAGCTTCATGACGCTTCTTCTCTTTGACACCACAAGAAGGTATTGTTTCTTCTCGAGTAATTACAGGAGAAATGCTTTTCTTTAACAACATTTCTATTATAGTTTTGATAGATTTGGGTGCTACTCACTCGTTTATACAGAGTTCTTTAGCTTGTGAGCTTAACTTGTTAACCCAGAAGTTACCGGTTGAGTTGTTGTTGAGGGTTCTGTTAGGTGAACCGACAGTGTTGACGGAGTTTTGTCCTAGATGTTTGTTGACTTTTAGTGGTTACACCATCACGGTTAATCTTATACCCCTAGATGTTAACTATTTTCAAGTTATCTTGGGTATGGATTGTCTAGAGACGTATCGAGTTCAACTCGACTGTTGGAAGAAGGAGGCTGTCTTTCAACAGTGTGGATTTTCTTGTGTCTTTTCTGGAGACAGGAAGGTTTTGCCTACATGTATCATATCAGCCGCTGTAGCTGATAAGATGTTGTAGAAAGGTTGTGAGGCATTCTTGGCACATGTAGTAGATACTAGAGCTGAGAAGAGCACATCCAGTCTATGGGATGTGCCAGTAGTCTGTGAGTTCCCAAATGTTTTTCCAAATGAGTTACTAGGTCTACTTCTTGAAAGAGAGATAGACTTTGAGATCCAGGTGTTTCCACGTAGTCAACCTATAGCGCTACCAGCCTATAGAATGGCACCTGTAGATTTGAAGGAACTCAAGATTCAGTTATAGGAATTATTGGATAAGGGATTCATTCAACCTAGTTCTTCACCTTGGGGAGCTCCAGTCTTGTTTGTGAAAAAGAAAAATGGTACTACGAGGTTATGTATAGATTACATATAGTTGAATAAGATCACCATCAATAATAAGTACCCGTTGCCAAGGATAGATGATCTATTTGATCAGTTGCATGGAGCGACAATATTTTCTAAGATAGACTTGAGATCTGGGTATCATCAATTGAGGATAAAGGCTTCAGATATTCCTAAGTCAACTTTCAGAACAAGATACAAGCATTATGAGTTTCTGGTCATGTCGTTTGGACTGACTAATGCCCCAACAACTTTCATGGATATGCTGAACCAGATTTTCAAACCATTTTTGGATCAGTTCATAGTAGTTTTCATAGATGACATTCTGATTTATTCTAGAAATGATGAACAGTACGAGCAACATATGAGTATAGTATTACAGTTGTTGAGACAACACCAGTTATATGCTAAGTTCAATAAGTGCGAGTTCTGGTTAGCTAAGGTGTCTTTTCTTGGACATGTCATCTCAGGAGATGGAGTAAGTGTTGACCCTAAGAAAGTCGAGTCTGTTCTACAATGGGAGCAGCCTAAGACTTCTACTGAGATCAGAAGCTTCTTAGGATTGGTAGGTTACTATAGGAGGTTCATCCAGAACTTCAGTGTTGTAGCGTCACCTCTGACACGCTTAACGAGAAAGAATGCACCGTTTGTCTGTCAAACAACTGTGAGAAGAGTTTTCAGATCTTGAAGAAGAGGTTGACTACATCGCCAGTGTTGATCCTACCCGAGATAGGTAAAGGTTACATAGTGTTTTGTGATGCTTCTAGGAGAGGTTTAGGCTTTGTGTTGATGCAGGAAGGTAAAGTAGTAGCTTATGCATCTAGACAACTTAAGAAGAATGAGGAGAATTACCCAACACATGATTTGGAGTTAGCTGTAGTAGTTCATGCTCTTAAGACATGGCATCACTATCTTTTTGGTGAGGCGTGCCAAGTGTTTACGGATCATAAGAGCTTGAAATATATCTTCACCCAGAAGGATCTGAATCTTAGACAACAGAGCTGGTTAGAATTGATCAAGGATTATGATGTGATGATAGACTATCATCTTGGTAAGGCAAATGTGATAGCAGATGCCCTCAGCAGGAAGTCAAGTTCAATAGTAGATGTATTCTCTATGGCATGCTTCAAGGGAGACCTACTAGTAGAGATGAAGAAGTTGAATTTAGACTTAGGGGTGACAGAGCATAGTGGTTTAATTGCATAGATGCAAGTCAAGCCTACTTTTTATGATCAGATCGAGGAACTTCAGTAGAGTGACAGTGAGTTACGACAGATCATGCAGGATATGACAGAGGAAAAAAGACCAGAGTTCAAGTTTTCAGATGATGGTTTGTTGTATCAGCATGATAGGTTGTGTGTACCTGGAGATAGTGATTTGAAAGAACAAATTCTTGAGGAAGTACATGCATTGATGTATGCTATACATCCATGTAACACTAAGATGTACATGAATCTTAAGGAGTTGTACTGGTGGTCAGGTATGAAAAAGGATGTAGCTGAGTACGTGGCTAGATGTAGTGTGTTCCAGTAGGTTAAGGCTGAGCATCAGAAACCTACATGTACCTTGCAATCTCTTCCTATACCAGAGTGGAAGTGGGAACATATCATAATGTATTTTGTGGTAGGGTTGCCCAGGACACCTAGAGGTTGTGACTTGATATGGGTGATTGTGGATAGACTGAGTAAGTCTACTCACTTTCTTCCTATTAAGTCAACCTTTGATGTCCCAAAGTTGGCTAAGATATACATGGATGAGATAGTCAGGATGCATGGTATCCCAGTTTCAATAATATCAGATAGAGATCCTAAGTTCACCTATAGGTTTTGGAATCAGCTGCATCGTGCTTTGGGTACAAAGTTGAGGTTCAATATAGCTTTTCACCCACAGATGGATGGTCAGTCAGAGAGGACCATTCAGACTCTTGAGGACATGCTGAGAGCATATGTCTTGCATTTCAGTGGAAGTTGGGAAGAAAACTTGAGCCTTATAGAGTTTGCATACAACAATAGTCACCATTCCAATCTTGGTATGGCCCCGTATGAAGATATATATGGCAGAAAGTGTAGATCACCCGTATGTTGGTATGAGGTGGGTGAAAAAGAGATTCTTGGACCAGAGGTAGTGGATTTGACTACAAAAAAGATTATAGTGATCAAAGAATAATTGAAAGCTGTACAAGACATGCAAATGAGTTACGCTGAGAAGAGATGTAGACCTCTTGAGTTTGAGGTTGGTGATGAAGTGTATTTGAAAGTTTCACCATAGAAAGGAGTGTTGAGGTTTGGTAAGAGAGGAAAACTAACTCCTAGGTTTATGGGCCCATATCCTGTTGTTGAGAGGATTGGACCTATAGCCTACAAGTTGGATTTTCCATTCGAGTTGGCTAATTTACATGATATGTTTCATGTATCAATGTTGAACAAGTGTTACCCTAGTATAGAGAAGATAGTAGACCCAGAACCTGCACAACTTAGATTAGATGTGTCCTATGTTTAAGGACCAGTACAAATAGTTGATCGCAGGATCAAGAAACTCAAGAATCGCGAGATACCATTAGTGAAAGTTTTGTGGAGAAACCACAACTTCGAGGAAGCCATGTGGCAGCTTGAGTTAGAGATGCATAACAAGTTTCCTTTTCTCTTTTAGGAATTTCGGGATGAAATTCTTATAAGGGAGGGAGATTGTTATGACCCGCTCCATGATTAACCAGTAAGCACAATGCTTAGTACATCATTAAGTTGATTAAGTTTAGTTAAGTACTCACAGATGCAATTAGTGCTTTGATCTAGTGTTATAGTCTAATTAGCTTATTTGATCACCATGAGGTCGTAGTGAATTACACGCTTGAAACTTTGCAAAAGAAATCATTTCAATCGGACCCCCGAGGCCATAGTTATGGCATTTTTAAATTTCTTGGACCAATAATGTAAATTACCCATTTAATTGGCTATTAATTCCTTTCTCCCTTATCTTCTTCCCGCGATTGATTCACAGGAACTGCTTGAGTGGCGCCCAAAGTAGTCGATCGAGAGCAGTAGAGGGGAGATCGCGTGGGCAATTTAGGACGATTTAGGGCTTCGCAGTAGACAACCTCTATCCGTGCACCCTTCTTCTTCCTTTCCCTCCTCATCTTCACCCCAACCGCACCCTAGGGTGGCGCCCCAAGCAGCAGTGGCCAGCCTACAACAATAGTTGCACGGGCAGTGGCCAGGAGCCCGATTGGCATGAGTAAGCAGCATGAAAATTTTGCCCCTACTTCACCCTTAAGGTCTAAACTTGAATCCGCAGCCCTACCCGTGAGCAATGATGACCAACCAAGCTTCTTGTTCCTCTTCAACCTGTGTACGAGCTTCTTGCAGCAGGTCTGAACCAGGGCCTTTGGCGCAGCAAAGCACCTCGAAATGGTGCCCTCAACTTCAACCATGAGGATAGAGCAATCATCCGCAACCAATAGCTACAATTAGCACCTTGCCCAATCCCCTCTTCAACCTATACGTGAAGCAGGTTCAAAACCAGGACTGTTCGGAGGTTGAAGACGACCCAATGGACACCCAAAAACATGCTCTGGATGGATTTTTGGTTGATTTTCGGTCACCTCAACCCACTACTAGTAGAATCTCACTTACCGAGCAAGATTTGACTCTAATAATCAGACGTTTTGGTTAAAATCAGTATCATTCACAGATGTCAGCATTTACCCAGGTGTCGGGTAGTGCCGACGCCGCTCAATTTCTAATTTGCACATTTTATTTATTAATGTCCGCACGATGCTAATTATTTAATTGATATGTGTGATTTGGATTAGTAAAAATACACGATTAATCGAAACTTAAATTACTCGATTAAATGTTGAACTTAGTAGCGCATGACCAGTAATGGCACAATTTGTGTATAAACCCAGGCTGTACGTTTTTAGTAAGTTAATAGATGCCCGATTTCAAAGAAATGATAATGACATGAAAGGGTTCAATAGAAACCTAGTTGCACACTCCCGATCATATTTAATGTGAATTTATTTATAATTATATGAATCAACACATTTCTCAAGGATATCATAAGAAATTATTAGTTATTATCAATAATTTGTGTCGTGATAAGTAATTAACTCTTAATTGGGTTAAGTGATGCACAACTTAGGATTAGGGTTGATGTGCATGCTTTTCTAAGAATTTTAGATAATTTACAAGTGCTGATTTCTCATATGTTGAGTAATCAACCCTTATCAGTATATTAAGATGTTTAATTGCATGATTTCAGTATGTATGTGCCAAGTTGACAAGGATTCTATTTATTTAAACGTGCCTGCAAGTACAATATGTTGATTTCTCAGTAAATTATAGTGTTTGAGCATATTGCACTGCCAAGTTAGAAATGATATACATGTTGTATTTTTAAGTTTCAGATAAATAGACTCGGTACCATAGAGATACCAAAGCCAAGAATAAGTAAGAGAGATGCAATTTAGTAAGAGCTTTTCTTGAATAATAAAATAATAAGACATAGGTGCCATGAACACTGTAGATTCCCTACGGATGTCTGCAATGTAGGGAGGAAACGATCCACCCTGGCAGTGACCAGTATATGGGGATCAGAACGCACCCACAGAGCGTGCGAGGAGATGAAGCCCTTGAGGAAGTCTCCTAAGAGAAGATAGGTTACCCAACATGAAACAGAGATCCCGGTGGTAACCCAGAGGTACCCACAGAGCATGCTAAGATGAGGCCCACAGAGCATCTCATACCATCCTCCTGTGTACTCAGCCTAGAGGAGAGGTCCAGTTAAAGGCCAACTGTTTAGCCACCTTAGTCAGACGTGACAGTTCAAGTCAAGCAGACTCGGATTTAGTTCTAGGCTTAGCTTCCTAGGTTTTAAGCTAAGTCTTGTACGGTGAGATCATAATTTGCTGCGAGTCTTCATATGTAGAGTACACTTCATATGATCAGGGCATAAGTTAAAATATGATAATATAGGTTTATAGAGTTTCTTAGAATAAAGAGTTAGGTAATATTTGAGTATAGTTCGTAATAATTGTTCTTTTAATGCAATGTTGGCATTTTCTTGTTATTTTAATTGAAATTGTTAGATCTGCTCAGTGTGGAAATTTTTGCATTTTATTTCAGTTTAATAAACATAATTGAGTTATCTGTGATGGTTGGGTGAAATTCTATTCACTGAGCCAGTAGCTCACCAACCTATTGAAATTTTTTTCAGGTCAACATCAGTATGAGGAAGCTGAAGGATCGTACCACCCAAGTTCTTAGAAGGTAGTTTGTAGTTAGATAGAGGTCTCTTAGTCCTTTCCCCTCGGTCCTTGGGCATGTGGTTTGGTAGTGAGAGAATGTAATGTAATATGTAGTTTAGATTTCAGTCATCTGTTGTGCTTTATATTCCGCATGAAAAATGTAATATGATGTGTAAATATGCTTTATCTATCTAGTAATGTAAAAAGTAGTTGCTTCCGCAATTAGTAAGGTTTCAGTTTATTCTAAGTTTAAATATTTTTCCTTTAAGCTAATTTTAAGTGATTAAGAAAAGAAAAAGTTAAGGGTGGTTTACCGAGGGTGACTATCCAGTCTCCGGGGTCATTAGAGATGGCACGGGGATTGGGGCATCACAATCATGATGTCATATAGTTGAGGCTTGATGAGGATATCAAGATTTAAGTAGGAGAGACTTGTAACATCCTAAGGTTTTAGGCCTTAGATAAAACAATCTAAAAGTGAATGATGGGATACCCATACCAACAGGGTGTATCTTTGTTTTACATATATTATCGAATATGTATCCCATAATATAGTATGCTCGACCAAAAATAGTCCTAGGATGGGTGGGAAGTTGAACTTGGGTTGTGAATGAGTGATGACAAAGTGCGTAGACAAGACTACTAGTGGTCTGGGACCAATTATCATTCCCAAATCTATATTAAATACTTGGGTTGTGGTACTAGACTGTGACAACCTAGTTTTCCCTCTCATCTATTATGCTCTCTCTCTCTTTTCCTCTCTCTCTCTCTTCAAGAGACCCATCTCCCTCAATATAATTTCAATCACAATACTTAAGTGTCATGATATCCCAATTTGATCACCTCCACGACTAATTTCATGATTTGTGGCTCTAATTTGAGAAATTGAAATGTGTACCATTCATTGATATGTCACCATCTTGTAAATAGAATTGAACCTTTTATATATGATATTCATGCTCTCCAATGTATTTCATGTAGTAAAGGTGTCAATTACAAATCATATGGCACAAAAATCAATCCAATAGGACCTTTATCGACCAAGTTATGAGATTTTAAGTTTCCCTTAATTTGCCTTGATTTAATTGGATTTTTGCCTTTTAAACTGCTCTTGGGCGCGTCCCAGCTGCTCTCCCCTCTCCCCCTTCTACTTTGGGGAAATATCACAAGGTAGGGAAGATCTTCTTTGACATCCAGCCATATCAGGCAATGGGGGAGGGGAAAGACAATAACCCTAACTCCATTTGTCTCCCTCCCTCATTTTCTCCTCCTTTTCCCTAGTCTTCTCAAGTCGTCGGCTCCCTATTTTCTTTCTTTCCTTTCCCCTTGCATTGGTTTTTCCAGGCTACTGGTTTGTTACAATGGTGGCTAGGGCAGGCAACAAATCTCTCCCACACACCATCACAATGGAGATCATGGCTAGAAAATCCGGTAGCCGACGTGCCTCAGATCTTCACCCACCTTTTCTACTTCTTTTTGGGCATTGCAGGTGCAACAGCCGTCGAAGGTGTTGGGCCGTATGATCTCCTATTTCTCCCCTGTTCCTACATGGGAAACATAGGATGTGCGACCTGACCATCTATGAAGAGAGATGAAATGAGGTAGTCGGACGATGTGAGCGTTGGGTGAGCGGCTCAAAAAACACCTTGGCCCAAGACCAGAGGCCCAGATCGGGACCCAATGGCCATGAGTGGTCGAATGGTGCCTAGGTTGGAAAGCCGAGTGATGGCGATCTGGGAACGGATCTTGCTGACTATCCCATGGCACAACCATTTGACTGGGTAGGGACAATTGGGATGGATCACATGATTTGAAGGCAACAACCTAGGTCCTTTTCCTATAGTTCCAATCAAATCTTCTAAAATGCATGTCACACCCATTCTAAGGCCAAATTAAGTGATATTATATATCAAATTTATCCTCTGGATGAGACCTACACAGTGGACTAGTTGTAGACACTGATTTAACCTTTTACTCCCTTATTTTCCCTAAAAGGTGTAACATTTGATTGTATGAATGAAATAATGGATGATTATGTAAAATATTGAATGTTTGATGCACTCCTACTATCATATTCATCAAATCAGTAGCTTTTGTGCTCTTGTGGCCCTAATGTTGGTCCCAATAATCCTTCTCGCTTGATGTTTAACCCTAATACACTTATGTGAGTTGTTTTGAACATAAATGATGGAACTTACCCTAGAGTGCTAATATGTTTATAAAGGACATCTACAATAACTCTAAACTTTATCATCAATAAATTTCTACCCTATATTACACCTATCTTATCCCATGATCATCCTATGTCCTTAATATGCCAATATGGCTTATATGCATGGTTGTTATCCTTTTATGATGATGCATGTTATAGCTTGTTGCAAATGATGACTATGAACCCTTTTGTACATGAATGCTTTTTAGATCATTTATATAGTAACGTTGTGGCATGTGGTGACTTTAATACCTATAACCCACCCTCTTTCTCTATGATGGTGTTTGAAACCCGAGTTTGCCTAATATGATGTATATGACTTTGTCTTTCTTGTGCCCCAATCATGATATGGATCCACTTCTTATGTCTTCCACTCTCAAATTAGGTTTTGTTGTAATCCTTGTGATCCTTGTTATGTGGATGGTTCACTTAAATCACATGTTGAATCTATAAGCTATATATGTTGAATGTTGAATATAATGATTACCCTTATGAGGGTAGACCTATGTGACCATCCACCCATCCTTGAAATATGATAATCATATCTTTACCCTACATATATAAATCATCTTTGATGTTTGGATCCCTGGTCTTGATGATCCTTAATCTGATCTCGCTCTATTATGAGTCTTTGACCCAAAAATGCACATAAGTGACTCAAATCTTGAAATGCTCATATAATTTGAACGGAACATCAGTATCACACAAAACTTGAACCACCCCTTCTTGACGATCACTAAATCAGTAAAAGATAATCAAATGTACTAATAAGAAACCTAGAACCTAACTTGGACAAAAACCTAAAATGAAGCTGATTAGGGTTAATGATGAGAATCTAATGCATGTATGTAATCTTATGCTTAAACATGTGGTTTCTTGTGATCTAGATGGTCAAGATAGGTTATGTTGAAATCTCTAAAATTAGGTACGGGCTTTAATAATTATATGACTATGACTTTCTTGATTGAAATGAGATACATATGTATGCTTGTTTATTTGCTCACATATTGCATGTAGTATTCTAGTATGTACTCAGTGTTTGTCTCGTATCATTGTTTTGTAAATTGGAAACATAATGTATGGAAACTCCATTATAAAATGTTAAAACAAGGTTTACTCTTGGCAGTGGCCTCGAGGTCCCTCACGTATAAAAGTGTTGGCTAATTTTGAGCTCCCTTACAGACCCTTCCTATGGGAAGTTGGTCAAAGGCCTTATGATACATGAAATTGTTGGTATGGATGGAGTAAATTACATAAAATATGAGCTCTCATTTTTCTAAGAACTTAACTTGTTCATTATTGCTCATTTACTTATGCAAATCTTTTCAAATTATGCAAAGCTTAGGTATATGTATCTTTTAGCCCTATATTCGACACCTTGCGTGCTTGACCTGCCTTGTTTAACATATGTATTGGTCCAAAGATGGCTAGAAGTTGATGGGCTTGGTGAGCTATATCATGTCTACTTGTTTTATGATCCCTAGTATACATGAGCAGACGTGTAAACTTTGACTCTCAAATTGTACTTGAAATGTAATAAAAGAATGTTGCTTAATAATACTTATTGAATGTTGAGATTATAATTGGTGCTTTTATCTTATTATCTGTTCATGTATGCTAAGCTTTACACTTCTACATTCACACATTGTTAATACTATTCTAGGGAAGGACACCTAGGTCCTATCACCATTGACTGTGTAGTCATTTGGAGTTAGGATTTGGGTAACAAACAATTCCATGACAGATGGAATCAGAGTATGAACAATAACTACACCAAACATTTATCACATGAAACACAAACTAAACTCACCTTACATATCGACCCTAGGAACTTAATGAGTTGTCCTTTATGGAATATGTTGAGTTAGATTCTAGGTTAGAACCTAGGTGTTCTATAACTAAGTGTAGACTTTTGTAATCCATAGGACCTTTCTCTCCTCCTCCTTCTATCATGTAATATGGGATGTAGGTTCAGGAGGGGTGAGAAAAGGGAGATCTTATTACAAACCTAGACATATGTTTACGAAATGTGCTTAGGGTAGCTACATAGGTGTGCACCATGTTCTTGCTAGTTCTCTAGGTGTCATGGTACTAGACCACCTAATGAGTGTGGTAACTTATTTCAATTTTGGTTTTATTTGAATGGAGTATGGTGGTTTTCATAGCCTATTTCAATGTTGTAGAAAACCTATTTCAAGTATTAGTATATGTACATATGAAAATGTTGCCACACAAAAAAGGTAGTGAGTGTCCATGCAACCTATGAGAAAGAGATGTAACATTAGTCTAGATGAGAGAGTTTATATGTAGTCTCTAGAGTTGTCTAGAGCCATGATAAAGGTTAGGATAGTAAGTAGACTAGATGACTGGCATTGTTGATGATGATGACCTGACAATGTGGATGATGTTGATAATGATGTTGATGTTGATATGACCCAAGTTTGTCCTTGAGAGGGTCAAGTATGTTTGACGATATGAGATGAGTTTTTCCAAGAAACCCTAGATAAACCTAGCACCTTGTACAATACATGTGACTTGGTTGATGTGCTAAACATAGATAGTAGGTTGGCATGCTTGCTTATGCCTAGTCTTGTATAGGTTGAGATATGATATGTGACACATGGTTCGAGACCAACTGCATGCTTTGTCCTCACTCACACGCAAGCCAGGATCAACATCCCAACTGGTCACCCATCCTAGCACTGCTCCAAGATGAGCATGCTTAACTATGGAGATCTTTAGTGATGGGCTCCTTGAAAAGGATGTTCACCTTGGTGATATGGGTAGTCCAATCATTTCTTATAAGATCATTTTATTTGAGGCCTTAAATCCTGGGATGTTACAATCTCCCCCACTTAGACTCTTAACGTCCTTGTTAAGACTCAACTATATGACCCCATTTCAGTGCAGACCCAGAATGGCTCATGGACATCCAACTATAGATCACAGAATACCAACACAAGGGTGGATACATCACCATGGACAGACCTTTCCAATTTGCATGTACCACACAACTCAAGACTGGCATGCCACATGCCCATGTGGGCCCCACCTATTTGAGGGGTTATGGATCTGATACCATTTGTAATGCACGGGCCCACTACCCAAGGCTCTAGTAGAGTTTCAGGAATGACGACTGACCCCACATACCCCCACTAGCCTTAACTACACACTTTTTCCTCACTCACACGCAATCCATGATCAACTTCCCGACAGGTCATCCATCCTAGTACTACACCAAGATAAGCACACTTAAATATGGAGTTCTTCAGTGATGGGCTCCCTGAAAAAGAGAATTACCTTGGTGATATTAGTAGTCCAATCATTCCTTGTAAGATCATTTTATCCAAGGCCTCAAATCCTAGGACGTTATACCAACATAGGCCTCAATTATCTTTATAAAGTAGGACCTCTAACATGGGACATAAAAAAGGGTGACCTCTTGATATGATTTGACCCGCCCTGGGAGAAGGTTAGAGTACCTAAACTCCAAAATATGTAAAAAGTTGAAAAATATGGTCGATGGAATACATGATGGTGATTCTATAGTTAGAATACTTCCAAGTATATGAGTTGAGTCAGCTAGTTTGTGGTCCCTTGAAAAGGTTGAAATCTAGATCTCCTATGAAAAAATCTAACCCTAGAGATTGATCAGGACCACGAACCGACCGATTTAGAAGTGAACCGACCGGTTCATGGGTCCCAACCGATCGGTTGAGGTGTCAACCGACCGGCTCAGATCCCCAACCGACCGTTTCAATTGTGAAACGATCGGTTCAGGTTGCGAGTTGGTTGTTTTGTGGAAAATCTCGAACCCTTCTACTCCTGCTTTAGTCCCGCATTGTCCGGGATAGAGAACCATGTCCCATGACCCTCCTATATATAGGGGTATTTGGGGCTTCTCAAAGTACAACTCAGTGCAAACTAGTTGCTCTACAAAGTTGTCATTCTCTCTGGTTTTGGTAACCGAGAGAGCCCGAGCAAGTGCTACCCGATAAGGGAGGCACAACAAGGGAAAGACAACTGCATAAAGTGACTGGTGGCAGGAGAGTGTGTTGGCGACTAGTACGCCGACAGGAGGGTGTGACTCCTTTCTATTCCTTGTGGGACAAGGAGATCGGAGTTCCAGGAAGTCTGTGTGGACGACTGCAGAGGCTGGAGACCTCTACCGCTCAGAGGACAACTATCAATCCCGACAGTCCCGGTGAGACCAGGAGTCGTCAGTCCCGGTGCGACCAGGAGCTGCACAGACACCGTCCAAGACCGGAGGTGAAGACCGCACAAGGCGCGAGGTACTGTCGCCGAGCAAGCCTCGGGACAAGGTATGCATCCACAAACCATCTTTCCTATTATATAGACGTTGACACAATTCCTTTTGTTCTGGGTTTTGGGAGAAATTGTTTTGTTTCCGCTGCTTCTCTACCTCCCCTAAAACCCAATAGAGTACCCTATCCTCTGTGTTATCCCTATAGTGGACCTGGATACTACCTTCCTTATGGTAGATCCCCGTTAAACCCCTCATGGTCCCACCTATAGGTGAACCAGTTTCTAGGGTTGAGTCACATGGCACTACTCGTAAATAGCCCACTCCTTAACTCATGGCAGGCTAATGGGTCTCATGGCGCTACACTTGGTATCCCATTTTCTAACCCATGATAACCTGGACCTTACTCTAGGTTACCCCTTTTTAGCCTTTACAAGTCACAGAGGTGGACCCGGATCTAGCCAGTTATACATGTATATTCATAGTGATAGTCATAGTCACTCTATAGTTGCATGAAATAAAAGCATCCAATAGTTATTTTCAAGCAACTGATAAAACATTCGGAAATCGCCGTGAAACTAAAGCGATTATTCATAAGCGTAACCACATACCTGATTTGATGATTTCACAACATTAAGCAAATCCAACCAAGAATGAAATCCAAGTAAGCAATTCAACAATCACATAATTCCTGAAAAGAATATGTACTCTATTTATTACACACTTTATCAAGAATCTACTTTATTGACTTGGATTCACTTTCTAGGGTTTCATTTTGCAATTAGGGTTTCCCTTTATCTTTTACCATATTAAACCCTAATTTTATGCCATTACTCATAAACCCTAATTATCTCATCTATTCTTCAATATTAAGGTTATCTTAACAACATATAACTCTATTTTCATATTACAGGCACATTAATCATAAATTAATTTCGTTAAGTTTCTTTTTCATTAAAACTACTATTTTATCCTTTTAATTCATAACAAGATCATTATATGCATTTATCATAAATTCAAAGTTCATTATGTTCTAATTAGCAAAAGAACTCAATTTACCATTAATTCTACCTTTTATTCATGAGAAGACCCTAATTACTACATTTAGGGTTTTTATCCATAATTAGGAATGTTAATGCTCAAAATAAATTAGAACCATCATATAAAAACATATTTTCATATCTTTCAAATTATATATGATCTTGTCCTCTTTTACCCTAAATTAGGGTTTCTAACTACTTAATCATTCTCATAAGAGGTAAAAACTATAAATCATGCAATTTTACATCTAGATCAGGTTCGAATCTAACATTATCATTCAACAGGTTATTAATACTTCGATTAACCCATTAAGCATTCTAGATTCAACCTTTAATCATAAAAGGGTTTTTAACTTAACTTTAATGTACTTTTCATCAACTTATTGTACTTTTTCAATTAGGAACGGAATTAATCTTTAATATCATTTTTATTAGATTCCTCTCGTTCTCTTGATCAAAATTCATATATTACTTGTCCTAATTGGAGTTACCAATCTTTAATTATGAATTTTGTAAGAAAAATACCTTTCGGCCAATCGGATTGCGCCACGTCGTCAAGCTCGTTCAACGTTGCTTGGCTTTTGGAAACATAACCAAATGACGAATCTACCCCCGCTTAAGTTGTCGATGCTTCATACCCCGGAGGGGTAGAACCATCCAACGTCCTCCAGGTTGTCTTCAACCTCGGGCAGCCCTACCTGGCCGCCGTTGTAGCCTGGTGCGGCCTCCGTCTCTTGCTCTCAGGGCAGCAATTCTTACCGGAAGTCACTCCTCCACCTCCGCCATTCCATGGCACGGGGTGCCCTCAAACCCTGGCCATGGTGGCCGTCTTCCTTCTCTCCAAGCCATGCACAATGGCCGTCACTACAGCCTAGGTGGTGCTGCTGCGTGCGCTCTAGGGCATGGATTCGATGGAGAAATGATTCCTTGACACCGTGATACACCAGACCTTCATCGCACCCCTCTGGTTTCCCTTCTTTGCGTCATGCTTATGGTGATCTTGGGGTTAGGGTTTGAAGGTGAAAGTAAGGAAGAAGAGCAATGTGTGGGATCCTCTAGACTTGGCCCAGGGTCGTACCCCTTATATAGGGGAGGGTAGATAGGCCCTAGGTTGCTTATCCATGAGATCCAAGAGGAAAAACAAGCTCCACACTTAAAGGAAACCTTTTCCTTCCTTGAGAAGAAATCTTCTCTTTCCTAACTTATTCCTTTGATATTCTTTATCCTTGATATATTAGAATTTCGAAAATCTCTTCTTTTATCTTCTTAGTACTTGCCCTTTATTTTAGTGGCACGAAATTCTATTTTCATTTAATAGAAAATACTTCTTTTTTTTGCAACACCACATAATTCATTAATTAAGAATACTATCATCTTCTTATTTGACATTATCGATATTTCCTCGTTCCTCTTCCTTCATTGGGGCTCCTTGTACCCCAAGAAACTCTATTATTTTGAAATTACTTTTTAAGGATACTTATTATCCTTCTAGATGCATCTATATGCATTACTTCACATTATCTTGTTTATTTCTTATTAAAATATCTATTTTTGAGGATTTCTCTTTATTTCTCTTTTATTTCCTCATTGGCATTCCTTTTATCATTAGGAATCCTTGGGATACAAAATTCCACCAAGGATAATTCCATTATACTTCTTTTGACTTGTTTTCCACATTTTACCATTATTTTCAATTTCTTTCTTCATAAAGAAATATTTAATTAATCTTTTCTTTTCTTATTGCATTCTCTATGCAACTTTGGACTCCTCGGAACCCAAGGAACCCATGAGACACGAAATCCCTCTTTGGATTTTCCTTCTGGAGGTTTCCACATCATTCTTTTCTCAAAAACTCAATCATTCATTTACTAATTTAATAATTGAATTTCCTTTCTTTATTTCCTTATTATTGGGCCCAATAGCCAATAAAGACCACAACACAATCATCAAGGCTATTGTAAAAGAAATCCATTTATTCAAAACAAATTATATCATTATTTGTTCAATTATCTTTAATATGAGAAATTACATTTCTCACCAATTGAACCCAAAAATTGGGGTTGTAACATCCTTCCCCTCTTATAGGAATTTTGTCCTCAAAATTCTATCAAGCAAACAAACAATTCAGAATAGGACTTTTCCATGTCCATCAATGGCCCCTATGTGACTTTACCTTACCCATGGTGCTTCCAAAGAACCTTTATCATCACATATTCTTTTCTCTGAGTTCTTTCATCCTGGCATCTATAAACTGCATAGGTGACTCAAGCCGTTTTAGCCTCCCTTGGGGCTCACTAGGTTCATTGCTCAGCACATGGTCAGGGTACCTCACATAGTGCTCTAAATTGGACACCTGAAACTCATCACACATTACTTTATCCTGAGGGGTAAGGTCAAACTTAACCTTCTCCACCAAACCATGTCAAAAGAACCCATGCATCAGGGACCCAACTCTCTTAGCTATAACTTAGAGGGGTTGGATTTTTCATGTCACATATTCTCCCACAATGAACTGCATGTCAGTCTACTTTGCATCTTCTCATGACTCTCGTCATCTCTAGGCTCCTTTCAGCCATTACACGATCAAAGTGACTTCATCTACATGCACTGTGGTCCATTTCTAACCATCATGTGGTCCTTTCACCAACATCACCTTACTGAAGTGGTGAATGACACAACCTCCCTTACAGAGCTTCTTATAAAACCTGATACTGGCTATGGTGGTCATCGTCACATTTCTCATAGGACAAGAACTGTCTCTAGATATCACCCTGAACGAGCACACATGCTCTCATCAGACCCTTTAGTCTGGGTTATACTAACCATTAGTTAGGGGTGATAAACTGTACTAACATCGAGTTCTTCATGTACCTACTTCCACCTTAATGGAAGTGAACCTTTAAGTCATACTCATGAACTTTTGAACTCGCATCATGGTGTAGTTGAACCATCTCTCTCATATGTAATTCAACCCAATATGTCCCTTGACAGTACTCTTTATTTCTCATGTCATCTAGGTAAGGAGATCTATCCTAACCCATATTGCATCTTAACCTTCCTTGGTCTAGACTTACAACATCCATAGTGATGAACTCCCATTCCTTCTTAGGAACTCTTTATCCTCTATATCAATGCACTAGGTTAT
Organism: Alisma plantago-aquatica; assembly: GCA_963693085.1. Taxonomy (NCBI): domain Eukaryota; kingdom Viridiplantae; phylum Streptophyta; class Magnoliopsida; order Alismatales; family Alismataceae; genus Alisma; species Alisma plantago-aquatica. The sequence goes on along the minus strand of OY856409.1, from coordinate 814,225,176 downwards.
TGGTGTTCGTCCTTCACCCTCGGCTTGCATGGCCACATACCACATGTAGCCTCATCTTAAGAATCCAAAGTGCTATTGTTATTTACTATCTTGGTAGAACCACAGTGTATGACAACCTTCAATCATGATTTCCTATATGTCATTATTCTTCAAGATCAATTCTCCGAAACCCTAAACCACTCTCATCAGGGTTTTATCACCTTCTTACGCATTAGGTAAAGTTGATGTCATACACCTTCATGTATTCCACTTATTATCTCATTTTAGCTCTAAGTCTACTTTATCAAGAACACCTTGAGCTCATCTTCTTGGTGATCAAACTCAACCTTGTATGACTCATATCTCATGATAAAATCATCCTCATAAGGTGACTACCTCATTCCTTTTTGTGTTTACAAACCATCCATGTATCATTCACTTTACTAGGGTATGTTATCTTCTCTGTCCCCATATCTCATGGCAACGTTCCAACCCACATCATCTTTATCCTTAGTGTAAGGCATGCGTACTGTCCTATCTCTCACTCCCATAACAAGAGGAAATAAGCATTTGGCTGCAATCCAAATATAGAGTTCTTCCTGTTCCAAGAGTAGAGATGGTACATCCCACCTTGCCAGTACACCTTTAAATCTAAGTTGAAACGTGCCTCATATGTCACTTCATCACAATCATCTCGATATCAAAGTTACTTCCATGGATAACTGGTCTCAAACCTACTTAGGTCACTACACAATCCTTGGTCATTTCCTCTAGGTCTATAGGGTGCCGACACTTTTAGGGTCATCCCTCTTCCCTTATGCATCCAGAGAGTGCCCTACTCATCTGCCCTTTGGGTCCCATGAGTTCATGAAGGTGATCAATCTCCTAACCCATGGCCTTCAGGCAATGATAGCTGTTACCTCCCAACCCTATGGTCATGTGCAACTAGGGAATTAGGCAATTCCTACTTCCATCGGTCTTATCCCTACCTGACCCTAGGATAGACTTAGGATTCCATTATAGTACATGTCCAACTTAGAACCTTTCCCAAGCCTTCATCATCTCTCTTTGTATACATGGGCTGACATCCATCCTTTCATAGGAGTCATGGCGACCTGCCTATCTTGGTCAGGCCCCTTACCGGTTACCTCCATGGTAACACATCCACATGCACTTAGAGATGGATATATATGGGTGTACAGGTTCATTCTCATACCATGTACTTTTCACTTAGCTTCTCAAGATCCTATGAGACCTCTTTAGGTTACCTTAAACCAACAAAACTGATATACACCCTATCAAAGGGGTCCCTCTCCCAAGATGGGAGGAAAACTATCTCTTGACAACAAGGTCACAAAAGCTCTTAGGTATAGGGTTTACATCCACATGAGCCTACTTAACCCTAGAAAACTATTAAGACACAAGCAGATCACCTACTGAACCATGCTAGGTCATACTTGTCCTCTTTCCTCAAAGTTGGATCAAGATCATACCTTCCTTTATCATCAACCTAGCTGTGAGGGGTTCATCAAACATACCTTACACGTAAGGGGTTTTCCTTTCCTCTCAACCTAGGAAGTACCATGCTCGCTTCTATAAGAACTCAACTCTCATCATGAGCATTAGGTACACCACTTCCCCTCTTAGGCCTAGGAATCCTAGGTTCACTTGTAGGTGTCCAACTCCATGCTCTATCTCTTAACCACTAACCAAGCATGCAAAAGGCATGACATGCACTTCTTGTCATCCTTCAACTCGAGAAACACTTAGAGTTGGGTCCTCCATAAGGACAAGCAACAAGGTACAAGGCCTCATAACCTGTTACTATACCTCTCCAGGGTATACAAAACCTTTTCTTCCTTTCTTAGAAGGTAAACACTTATACCATAGGCACATAGGTACCATAAGCCTCATCCTCTCTCTAGGGTTTGGTTCTTCTAAAGGCAACCAAGATATCATCATCCTCCAGGGGTCAAGTATAAGGCAACCACTATCATCCACTTAGGTCGCATCATCCTCAACTCCCTACTTTTCCTCATATCTCAGAGTCTACGATTCCAATCTCCCTTGCTTGGTTCATGCTCTCTCATTATAGAGCTAACCCTACAGCCAACCCCACCATTAGAGGTCCTCTCTTCGTGAAGGGTCAACCTCAAAAGCATGCCCCTACCTAGATGAAGCCTATGTTCAACTTATGTTCGCTCAAGGTTATCCATAGTTCTTTATGCTTATTTCATAAACAATCCTTCACCCTCTCCTGGTCAGGGTTTCAACCTATTTCTTACCCTACTAATGTACTCTGGATGCATGCTATGCCCTACTCGCATAATCCCATAGAGTTTCTACAGGTCCTTCACTAACATCGTCATCAAAGGAGCTATCCTTTACTCTAACATGCACGACCCTTCCCAGGGTGGGGTTGCCACAGGTGCTAGGACACCCATGGATCATATGGCATCCCAAAGGCATGTCCTTTCAAACACCTAGTCTATCGTGATATCTATTCACCACTTCATCTCTATCTAACCAACACTTAGGGTTAGGGTTATCATCATCCTCAGAGGATGAGCCAGGTCTCTACTTGCAATGGAGATTTCTATCTCCAAGACTAACTCTCTTTATCTATCCTCATGATAAGAGGGTCTAGCCCCGAGTCTCTTTTGAGGGCATGACAACTTATGTCATACGACCTAAGCATGTGTTTATTCTTTAGTTTGCGCTTAATCTATTAAGCTTATGCCCATGACATCTTATTTACATACTTTTTCATTAATTTGGTGGAGGATTCCTTAGACCTTATTAACCTTACCCATACCTCAAGAGGGAAAGGAGAAGAGAGAAAACCCTAATCTTTAAGGTCCTTAACAAAATTTGTGATGAGAAGGGATGAATAAGATGAGAAACTCCTAAAGGTATCTTATTTCGATTCATACCCTAAGACTTTGGCCAGGCAGTCACATGGATTCGGGAGTCCTCGTATTCTGACTAGCGGTGTGGAGGAAAATATTGCCAGCCCCCGGTCATGATACTTTTCTAGACACCTCCGTCTTTCAGATAATCCTCTAATAACTCCCTTGGCTTCTATGGTGTTTATAAAATTTAATAATTATTAATGGTTAACTGAGGAACCTACACTATGATACCAAATGTTACGACCCCACCTCCCGATAACCCCCAATTAAGGGAGACCGAGAGGTCGAAGCCGCACCCATAACTTTCAGATCAAAGGTTCGACACTTAACCAAGAATAAATATCAAATTTTAACAGACTAAACGGGAAAACTGTAAGAAAATAAACTTTTGCATACCTTTTTGAAAACTTGGGTCTCTAAACTTCTATCCACTTATGGATTCTATTCTAACTAATCCTCCTTGTATTTTACTTCATGTATTTCACAATATGACGATTCACTGTTTGTCCTTTTGGCTTGTACCTAAAACATCGACAAACAAAACGTCGGTCAGCCGAAGCTGGTATGTGGGGGAAATAATAAACGTGCAACTATGATAACAACGTAATCATTCAATTAATCATTTAACAACCAAGATTATGTTTTAAATCTAACTCCACGATACATGAGTACCCTATCCTCTGTGTTATCCCTACAGTGGACCTGGATACTACCTTCCTTATGGTAGATCCCCATTAAACCCCTCATGGTCCCACCTATAGGTGAACTATTTTGTAGGGTTGAGTCACATGGCACTACTCGTAAGTAGCCCACTCCTTAACTCATGGCAGGCTAATCTGTCTCATGGCGCTACACTTGGTAGCCCAATTTCTAACCCACGATAACCTAGACCTTACTCTAGGTTACCCCTTTTTAGCCTTTACAAGTCACAGAGGTGGACCCGAATCTAGCCAGTTATACATGTATATTCATAGTGATAGTCATAGTCACTCTATAGTTGCATGAAATAAAAGCATCCAACAGTTATTTTCAAGCAACCGATAAAACATTCGAGAATTGCCGTGAAACTAAAGCGATTATTCATAAGCATAACCACATACCTGGAGATCAGATGTGTCCTATCTTAATTCAGCGATCGGTGGGTGATCGGGGGTGATCCCTAGGGCGATCATGCTCTTGGCAGTGCCGCCGCCATCCACTCCGGCTAGGCACTCCGCCTACCGGAGGCCACCGCCCACTCGTTGCTAGGGCCTCGATCACGATGCTGCCTTTGCCACTATTATGCAGGGTGACTAGGCAGAGTATGCGAGGATGCCAAGCTCAACAGGCTGTTGCGGAGAGGAGAAACAATTTGTTGGCGACTGCCATTTCAACGGAGGAGGTGCTACCTGACATTAGGTTATGATGTCCAACGAGGATGCGCTGCATGGATATCGCTCGCCGTCTAGGGTGAATACGGATGAAGGACGGAGTGATGGGAGACCTAAAGTTCCTGGGCCCGGGCGGGCGGGGGAACCCGTGCCTGGTGATGCACCGAGGGCGTCATAGGAAGCTAACCATGCAGATTCATTTCCACTGGAATCAAATCATCGGGAGGGACATACCGCTTTGACGCCGCCCCCGCCGCCACTGATGGGGGAAGGAGGGCCAACACCTATGGTAATCGCGATGGCCTACTTGCCGATTGCCCCTACTGTTCCGGTGGAGCAAGCACCACGATCGTCTGGGTATAGAATGACGGAAGTACATGATGGATCCGCTCCTAACCCTAGGGTGGGTGCCGATCCGCCAACCACTACGCCGCCAGTGGGCACAATGCGACCCCAGAGGAAAGTACCTCTATACGGGATCCCACACGACACCTGCTTCAGGTGTATGGGGAGAGGCCATTGGCAAGCACAATGTAGAAGAAGCAAGGTCTGCTATAAGTGTCGTAGACCGGGGCATGTGGCTTCTAGATGCACACAGTCTGTTTCGAGACTGAGGCCACCGGACATACACTCAAGAATGGCTTTTCCACCATTGCCTACAGGTATTCCGGCTAGGGGCGCACTGCAACACGTCCCTAAGCGTATCGTTGTGGATGTCAGTCCTGACGACGAGATGCGGAGAAGGAAGATGACGGAGCTAGAGAGGGCGGTGGAGATATCTTGGCCCTATGGTGTTCAATGGACGAAGCTTTGCCCTTTCTTGCGACAGTGTTGGCCCAATGCTGCGGATTTATACAGATTTGCAGAGCGGAAGGCTGTTGCCTTCTTCTCATGCGATAAGGAGGCGAAGGAAGTGAAAGAGAAGGGAGTACCGTCTCTACGTGGGAAAAGAATTGATTTACAACACATGATTAATGGCGAACAACACCAACCGAAGGAGGCTTTCTGGTTATGGGTAGCAGACATCCCTATTACATGTAGGGATGATGATACAATGGAGAAGATTATATCGCCTTTCGGAAAATTGAGGTATATTTCAGATTGGTAGAAGGATAAAGATGACTTATCTGGACTTCTTATCCTAGTAGAGGCTTTTAGTGAAGATGTCCCCCAATTTGTATCTCTTACATACGAGCAGCGTCGGACCTCTATGCAATTCTTCATGTTGGCGAGAGGGCCGGTGGTATCAAACTACACGCAACTCACTAAATTTGGGAGAGATTCAGAGATACCTCGGGAGACCTTACTTGTGCAAGAGAAGATGTCTGCATCTAATTCTATGGTGTTTGTGACAGGTATAACCTCGAATTCTAGGGAGATATCACAAGCGTGGAGTCCGTCTCCGGTCAGGCAGCATCACAGAACACCAAGGCGAGTGGTAGTGGATAGAGAGGGCAACAGCAGATGTCTGTCGAACAGACGACTGGAGGATTTCATGTTCCTTGAGAGTGAATATAATGAGAATAGGAGGAGGTTTGGAAGGAGTCACAACAGACATAGAAGAGATGGTGATGACAGCCGGTACCACAGATGTTATCACTCTAGGAGAAGACACTCAGACTGTGATGGAGAATTCTTTGATGGGTGATGGTCGGAGTTTGAAGGGGGTTACAGCCCTTGATCGGTCTCATCTTTGCTGTGGACGGCGGCACAAAGTTGAACATGGATTATACTTCTTTTTTTTGGAACATCAGAGGTGCATCTAATAACCCTACGAGGAGAGTTTTGAGTAGAATCTGTGGTCGTTTTAAACCAGGTGTGGTTTGCTTGTTTGAGCCGTTTCTCCATGCTAAACAGGCAACAAAACTCATGGACATCGTGAGGCTTGATTGGGAAGTGGATAATCAAGAGGAGGAGGGGAAGATCTGGTTTTATGCAGACAAAGATATGAACCCTACTGTATTCAGGAGACATAGACATCACATCACAGCGAGAATGGAGGCCAGTGATGGGTCAAAGTTCTTTGTTACAGCTATATATGCCAGTTGTGATAACATTGAGAGAAGGACTTTGTGGAATGAGATACTTGTAATGGCGGAACATATTGGTGATGAGCCATGGATGATCGCAGGTGACTTCAATGTGGTACGTAGTACAAGGGAGAGACGAGGCGGCAACCTTCCAGGCTACCAGGACATGATGGATTTCAATACTTTAATTGCAGATGCAGCTTTGGATGAAATTCCGTTTGAAGGCAACCGATTCACTTGGGTGAATAAATAGATTCTTACACCTACTATGTGGCAGAGAATAGATAGAGTGTTAGTGAACGAAGCATGGATGATGGCAAGGCCCGCAACCAGGTCGATACACTTGACCAGAGATAGGGTCTCTGATCACAGTCCAATTGTAACGATTCCAGGTGCTCAAGCATTAGATCGAAAGAAAGCACATTTTTTTTATGAAGGCGTGGCTTGATCACGAAGATTACTTAAAGGTGATTGAACAAGCTTGGAGTGAACCAGTGACTAGGCATCCTTCTTTCATATTTTACCACAAGCTTAAGAGAGTTAGAATGGCTCTGCGACGATGGAGCAAAGAGTCTTTTGGAGAAATCAAACAATGTATACAAGACTTGGAGGACGTGGTTTTTACTACACAGGTTGCATTCGATGGGAACCCGACTAGGGTGAATGAAATGAATCTGAGGGCAGCTGAGAAAGAACTACAACTATTGTTGGATGAAGAAGAAGCAATGTGGAAGGAGAAAGTGAGGATAAGCTGGCTTCAAGACGGGGAGCGTAATACGAGATTCTATCACGCTACCGTCAAAGCAAGAAGAAAGCACAGGAGGCTTAACAGGGTGGTCTTGTAGGATGGCACTTGTATCTCAGATCCAAAGCTGATGGCGGAGGTGGCGGCCGATCACTATCAACATTTTTTCAATGAAGTGGTGGAGACAAGTGAACCTGACATGGAGGAATTCCTACAATATATTCCGGAATCAGTATCTATGGATGACAATTTCTCCCTTCTCACTGGTCCCCATGAAGAGGAGGTTGTGAAGACCCTATAAAAGATGGATTCCTCAGCGACTCCAGGTCCGGATGGGTTCACTTTGATGTTCTTCCGGGCTGCTTGGTCCATCATTGGTGGGGATTTTATGAAACTGACAGAAGCTTTCTTTAGAGGCCAGCCATGTTTTAGGGGTCTATTCTGCTGCCGTATTCTGCTTATACCGAAGGTGGACACCCCAAAGAGACTACCGGAGGATTTCAGGCCGATATCGATTGAAAACGTTGCCCTCCGCATCCTTGCACGAGTTCTCAGTGATAGGATGGCTCCCATGATGCCGAGATTGGTTTCCAAGGTGCAAGGTGCTTTTGTTAAAGGATCCGACATCACTCATCATGTCCGGCTTGCGAAGGAACTGATGCATGACATCAATAGGGGCCAAGGGACACCCAATGTGATACTGAAGTATGATATGTCGAGAGCTTATGATATGACTGACTGGAATGTACTGCGGAGAGTGCTGTAGCAATTTGGGTTTATTATGGAAATGGTGAATTTGTGATTAAGCTTCTTTTCTGCTACATGGGCCACGATCACTGTTGGGGAAGAAACCGCGGGCTTTTCCCCGATCAGTAGAGTCATCAAGCAAGGTAATGCGCTATCACCTTTTCTATTCATTCTGTTTGAGGAGATTTTATGTAGAAGATTTCTGAAGTTAGAAGAGGAAGGACTCATCTCATGATTCCAGATAAGGGGGGAGGCAATCCCACCAAGCATCCTTTTACATGCAGATGACATTGCTATTTTCTTCAATGCTGATCAAAGATCGATGGAGAAGGTTAGGGAAACCTTTGAGGCGTATGAAAGGGCCACGAGGCAACATATCAATAAGGCTAAGTCCACCTGTGTAGTAGGTGGGAAAGATTTGGAGATGATCGACAGAGTGGTGAATTGTCTGGATATGGGGGCAACAAAGGAATCTTTAACCTACTTGGGTATTCCTATAACTAAAGGAAGGATGTGACTCAACGACTTCGAGTTCTTGATGAAGAAGATTGTTGATAAATTCACAGTCTGGAGATCCAAGCTTCGATCCTTCACGGGTAGAAGATTACTGATCGCTCACGTCCTGACATCCATTCCAGTATATACGGCGGCTGCGATTGGCATTCCAACGGGGATTGCAGACCGTATTGAGAGCAAACTCTCTCAATTCTCATGGGCGGGCAGAGATGAACAACACAGAAAGGCATGGCTCAGTTGGCACAGAGTTGCAAGACCTTTCTCCCAAGGTGGGCTTGGGATACCGTCTTTGCGACTGATAAATGATGCATTTGTTGGGAAGTCATGTTGGGAGGTGTTGACGTCGGATTCAATATGGGCCGAGTTCTACAGGTGGAAGTATGCCAAATTGGCAGCAGGTCGTGATAATGTTTACCCCAGATCCTTGAAGCTTGGGTCTTATCCTTCTCCGTGCTGGAAAAGAATCTGGGATATGTTGCCGCGGGTGTTCCCTATGTGTAGATGGGTGGTAGGGAGAGGTGAAATTCCTTTCTAGGACTTGCGGTGGTGCGACCAGCAATTGGCAGATCATGCTAGATTTTCTAGCGATAGAAGACATCCCTTTCTTATTAAAGATTTTTGGATTGATGGACATGGATGGGACTGGGACCTACTGAAGATGATTGTCGACGATGATGGTCTGAAACTTATCCGTGAATCTAACACATGGATCGCTGATGAGGATGATAGGATGATATGGAGTCCGGGGATGAGAGGAATTTTTTCTATGAGATTGGTTAATAAGATACTGATGCTAGACAGAAGGGAGGGTCTAGTTGGACTGGGTTTGATTTGGGATACTAACTTTCCTAAGGCTGCAACCTTCATTTGGAGATCTGTTAGAGGGGCCACGTCAACGGATGACAACATTAGAGCCAGATGTTGTATTCCCTTAGCATCTCGATGCAATTGTTGTGTGGAGCCGCATGAGGAAAGCATTGAACACCTGCTGTTCCAAGGACAACTGCGGAGTTCTTTTAGGGAAAATTTGCTGAGTTGACAGACATGCTTCCACCCATCGATGTAAGAACCCTAATAGACACCTGCTTATTGGGGAAGAGGAAGAATCTTAAGGAATGGTTACCTGGAAACCTGGCGGTTCTGATCCCATATAGTATATGGAGATTGAGGTGCGAAGCTAGGTTCGAGGGGAAAGTTAGACCATTCATTCTTGAATGGGGTTTTGTTATTAGAACTTTGAATTTTCAGCTGAAGAGAAGATATTTTGTGATTACTTCTGATAATAGTATTTATGCCCAAATGAGGGAGGTGAATTTGGTGGAACCTAGAGTCATGATGATGCAGATCAAGCTGCTGAGGTGGCTGACGCCCAACCTACATAATCTTAAGCTCAACCTTATGATCGGGAAAGATAGAGACAACCAAGGAGTTCCTAGAAGATGGGCGGCGGGAATTATTAGGAATCACAGGGCTAATATTTGCACGGTATTCAGAGTATGGCTCAGGAGCACAGATTACATCCTTGCGTACATGCAAGTGTGTGCCATCGGCTTGAAGTTAGTGAGAGATCATGCATTGGGCATATCGTGTGTTGAGATTGACGAGGCTTACATGTATGACATCATATGGAACAACGTGAAGGAACCATGGAAGACGACACCTTTCGTTAGGGAGCTACGAGAGGAGTTTCACTATGCTATGATTTATGGATCCCTTGTTCACAAGGTCATCAACTCGATACCTCGTGAACTAGGAATATGGGGCAGCAGGTTGGATGAGCCATACATTTCTTTTGATACCCTGAATATGCCACGTAGATTAAGAGGTATGGCGGCTTTGGAGAAGTGTCGAGTCCCTTACATCATAATGCAGAAAATAGATTGGTAGGCTGAGAAATATGGCTGGGCCATCATGATGTATTTTGTTATTTCCTTTTATTACCTGCATTTGATATAAGCAGGAGCTGTATTTCTTTGATGATTGTGCCCACAAGAGGGGTGTGGGATGAATAAAAGTGACCCCTGGCTTAACCAAAAAAAAAACCACATACCTGATTTGATGATTTCACAGCATTAAGCAAATCCAACCAAGAATGCAATCCAAACAAGCAATTCAACAATCACATAATTCCTGAAAAGAATATGTACTCTATTTATTACACACTTTATCAAGAATCTACTTTATTGACTTGGATTCACTTTCTAGGGTCTCTAGATCTATTTTAGGGTTTCATTTTGCAATTAGGGTTTCCCTTTATCTTTTACCATATTAAACCCTAATTTTATGCCATTACTCATAAACCCTAATTATCTCATATATTCTTCAATATTAAGGTTATCTTAACAACATATAACTCTATTTTCATATTACAGGCACATTAATCATTAATTAATTTCATTAAGTTTCTTTTTCATTAAAACTACTATTTTATCCTTATAATCCATAACAAGATCATTATATGCATTTATCATCAATTCAAAGTTCATTGGTCTAATTAGCATATGAACTCAATTTACCATTAATTCTACCTTTTATTCATGAGAAAACCCTAATTACTACATTTAGGGTTTTTATCCATAATTAGGAACGTTCATGCTCAAAATAAATTAGAACATCATATAACAACATATTTTCATATCTTTCAAATTATATATGATCTTGTCCTCTTTTACCCTAAATTAGGGTTTCTAACTACTTAATCATTCTCATATGAGGTAAAAACCCTAAATCATGCAATTTTACATCTAGATCAGGTTCGAATCTAACATTATCATTCAACATGTTATTAATACTTTGATTAACCCATTAAGCATTCTAGATTCAACCTTTAATCACAAAAAGGGTTTTCAACTTAACTTTAATGTACTTTTCATAAACTTATTATACTTTTTCAATTAGGAACGGAATAAATCTTTAATATCATTTTTATTAGATTCCTCTCGTTCTCCTGATCAAAATTCATATATTACTTGTCCTAATCAGAGTTACCAATCTTTAATTATGAATTTTGTAAGAAAAATACCTTTCGGCCAATCGGATTGCGCCACATCGTCAAGCTCATGCAATGTTGCTTGGCTTTTGGAAACATAACCAAATGATGACTCTGCCCCCGCTTAAGTTGTCGATGCTTCATACCTCGGAGGGGTAGAACTGTCCAACGTCCTCCAGGTTGTCTTCAACCTCGGGCAGCCCTACCTGGCCGCCGTTGCAGCATGGTGCGGCCTCTGTCTCTCGTTCTCAGGGCAGCGATTCTTGCCGGAAGTCACTCCTCCACCTCTGCCACTCCATGGCACACACGGGGCACCCTCAAACCCTGGCCATGGTGGTCGTCTTCCTACTCTCCAAGCCATGCACAATGGCCGTCACTACATCCTAGGTGCTGTTGATGCACGCGCTCTAGGGCATGGATTCGATGGAGAAATGGCTCCTTAACACCGTGATACACCAGGCCTTCATCGCACCCCTCTGGTTTCCCTTCTTTGTGTCATGCTTATGGTGATCTTGGGGTTAGGGTTTGAAGATGAAATTAAGGAAGAAGAGCGACGTGTGGGATCCTCTAGACTTGGCCCAGGGTCATACCCCTTATATAGGGGAGGATAGATAGGCCCTAGGTTGTTTATCCACGAGATCCAAGAGGAAAAACAAGCTCCACACTTAAAGGAAACCTTTTCCTTCCTTGAGAAGAAATCTTCTCTTTCCTAACTTATTCCTTTGATATTCTTTATCCTTGATATATTAGAATTTCAAAAATCTCTTCTTTTATCTTCTTAGTACTTGCCCTTTATTTTAGTGGCACGAAATTCTATTTTCATTTAATAGAAAATACTTCCTTTTTTTGCAACACATCATAATTCATTAATTAAGAATCATATCATCTTCTTATTTGACATTTTCGATATTTCCTCTTTCCTCTTCCTTCATTGGGGCTCCTTGTACCCCAAGAAATCTATTATTTTGAAATTACTTTTTAAGGATACTTATTATCCTTCTAGATGCATCTATATGCAGTACTTCACATTATCTTGTTTATTTCTTATTAAAATATCTCTTTTTGAGGATTTCTCTTTATTTCTCTTTTATTTCCTCACTGGCATTCCTTTTATCATTAGGAATCCTTGGGATACGAAATTCCACCAAGGATAATTCCATTATACTTCTTTTGACTTGTTTTCCACATTTTACCAATATTTTCAATTTCTTTCTTCACAAAGAAATATTTAATTGATCTTTTCTTTTCTTATTGCATTCTCTATGCAGCTTTAGACTCCTCAGAACCCAAGGAACCCAAGAGGCAGGAAATCCCTCTTTGGATTTGCCTTCTAGAGGTTTCTACATCATTCTTTTCTCAAAAACTCAATCATTCATTTACTAATTTAATAATTGAATTTCCTTTCTTTATTTACTTGTTATTGGGCCCAATAGCCAATAAAGCCCACAACACAATCATCAAGGCTATTGTAAAAGAAATCCATTTATTCAAAACAAATTATATCATTATTTGTTCAATTATCTTTAATATGAGAAATTACATTTCTCACCAATTGAACCCAAAAATTGGGGTTGTAACAATAACTCTTTGTTTGACTATATCTTATGAGTTTGTGGTATGATTTCTATAATTTATGTTATTTTACTCATTCATCTAAAATTACTGGAATTTTAATTTTTTGACAAATAAATTTATATTACTTATCACAACATATTGATTTGCTTAAAGGAGGGTATAGTTTTCTTTTCATTGATTTTATATAGATGTAAAGGGGGAGAATTGACCTCAGCCATATTGTTTTATTGCTTATATGATCCTTTTCTTGTCAATTATCTACATATATGTGACTTGTTAGAGGACCATATAGTATGTATATGTGCTATGGTTATTTGTGAAAAAACTTACCATGCACGCTTAGGTAAGCATGGATTGAGGGGGAGCAATTCACATTGTTCATTCATGTATCCCCTTGCAATGCACAAGGTTATTTTTTTTAACTCTGACATCCTTTCTAAAAGATAAAGGTTTTAATTTCATATTCTTTTCAATATATTGAGGAAAGGTTTTTCATTCTCAAAAAATGGGAAGACTATTGACTTGAGAGTTATACATTGTCCATATTTTAATAATGACTTAACCATTCCATTCATGTGTATCTAATATGTTTCTCTTAGATTGACTTCAGGCATTAGGTACATGAAAATGATCAAATTCACCAAGCCCTAGCCTGCCTTAGTTCAAGTCAAAAGCAAATGCAAATGCATTTTTTGGAAATCACTTCAAATCACCTTAGATAATTTTTTTAATCATTTGTATTGATGATATGACTTGTAACTAAGATAACAAAAAATTAGGGACTCTTAATTTGAACGTTTGATCACTCCAAAGACATTTTCCAAATTCATTATAGGTTGTTCATTGGTCAAGTTACAAACTTGACCGATCCTTCATGGATTTTGAGAATGACCTTGATCGGTCGAGTTGCACACTCACAAAACTCAACCGATCCTTGCATAGCCAAAAATTGATATAAGTGGATCGATCGAGTTTCCATCAGGAAAAACCCGACCGATGATTTATATTAGCTTTGGTGCATAGTTTCCATCAGGAAAAACCCGACCGATGATTTATATTACCTTTGGTGCATAGTGTGACCGATTGAGTTTTCTATATTGAAAATCGACTGAATACACTGTATAGAAGATGTAGAAAAAGTGATTCTAACCATCAGAGTGTTGCAAAGCTCGAAATTATATATGTTTCAACACCCCAAGTGGCTGGAAAATGTTTCTTAAGTGTTCCTACCCTCTAGTGGACCCCCCCAACTATAAACAAGACCTCTTGGAGTTCATTCCAAGGTTTCTCCTTCATGCTATTCAAGCTCCTTGCTATAGTTGAGTGCATCTAGTCCACTTGAGCCCCTTTCTCTCTCTTGATTACACTTCAATTTTTCATTATGAGTGAGATAGGATCTGTGTAAGAGAGCTACTTCATTGTATACTTGTAGAGTTCTCAAAGAATCTCTTTTCACAACCCCTTTCTTTAAGATCAAGTTGATGAAAGCTTCTACAAGTGAAGGAGAAGGTACAAGCTTCTTCAAGCTGTAAAAGAAGGTGCATAAAGCTTCTCTGAGTGAAGGAGGAGGACAAGGCAGAGGATCCAAGGAGAGGAGTGGGTAAATTCTTCAAGGCAAAAGACTTTGTGCAAGAAGGGGATATCCTTCGTGAAGGAGTCCATATGCTTGCAAGAGTGGGTATGACCTTGGTGAGGTAGAATACTAGCTCTTGAATAGGTAAGACCTTGGTTGTCAGGTTATTGGCTCCCTTGACCTCAAAGAGAAGTTGAGTATCCTTGTCCCAGAAAAGGAAGGCCATATCTTATAACTCTTATAAGTGAATATAAGGAGTAGACATGGTTAAGAAATCCTAGAGCTTGACCTCTGTAGATAGTGGACAGACTCTCTCCTAGTTTTGAGAATAGAAACACTCTAAAATAGCTTGTTCAAGTACTTGTTTCAATCTCTCTTATCCTTTCTATGCATGTTTATATTGCCATCAAATTCTCTATTTGCAATTGTGCTTAGTTGAAGTAACTTGAAGGTCTAAAGATTTTTATGCAAGTGTTTTTAGATCTATTGACCCCCCTCTAGAGAGCTTCGATCCAACACGTGTTAGTGATAAAATTTGGGAAATATTGCATCATTGAAATTTGAGTGTGGCATATCCAAAACCCAACAATCTCCCCCTTTTTTGATGACAAATATTTCCATAAGATGAACTGAAAGTAGACAATTTAGAACTGCATACCTTTTAAAAGCCTTTAAATTTCTTTGTTGATAGCCATTATATCTCATCCATTTTTCTCCCCTTTTAAATTTCTTTATTGATAGCTAATTTATCCCATGGATTGTCATTCCCCTTTGTCCTCCCAATAAGATAGAAAGATATGAAGATAAGATGACTCATCCTTAGTGTGATACTCTCCCTTAGTGAGATACTCCCACTAAATATGATGCTAAATTTGGAGAGGGATTAAACTTATACCCAATGTGCAAATTGAAAAAGAATACCAATTGACGGGGAGAGCCAAAAATAAGGATAGACATTAATCACATTAAGGCATATCCAAAAAGACATATATGATCAATGAATGATATTAAAATATTGTCTAATTACCAATGAGAGGAATGTTAAGTCCTTCATGATAAGAAGAACACAATTAACACAAATTATTTAAAGGATACGCTACACCAATGGTAAGTAATGTTAAGTCCATTGTGGTATAAAGATTCCATGAAAAAAACATTTTCTAAAAAATATCTCATTATCAATGTAAGAAATGTTAATTCCTCCATGATATTGAGATTCATAATTATAAGATAAAACCAAAGCTATTTTCTCAATCATTTTCAAAGGATGTTAAGTCCAAAATTTATTAGAGAATCCATTCAGCACAAAATGAGATCAACAAGAGAAATCTAGACCAAATGTAAGGGTTGTTGAGCCCATATTGGTATAGAGAAGCCATTAATTATCATAGTAACAACTCTAAAAGAATCTCTAAACCAAATGTCAAAGGATTTTATGCATTTTTTGATATATAGAATCAATTAAAAGTAGAAAAGATATACAAGTTACATTAAAATATTTTGAGACCCCCTCTTAATCTCATACCAAGTAAAATAAGGTCAATAAAAATGCCATTTAAGAACCCAAGTTCCATGATAAAGCATTAATGTCAGATGTAAAAACCAAGAAATCTAGTAAAAGTTAAAATTTTTAAATACATTTTAAAAGATCCAAATAAATTCGGTCACTGATAAGATCTAGGTTGAGAATGTGTATATTGAATTGCTGCTCAGTCAATATTTAGTCGACCGAGATGCTCAAAAATTTCAGTAGGAAACTAATTTAAGTACAATAAGCATGAATGCGATAACAATTATTATTTATATCCATATTAAGATAAAAAGGATTTGCAAATATGCTCATGATCTTTTTACTTGTTATCTAGAGAGACATTTTGCTTACCCAAACCATAATGCTCTCCTTCTTCTTGAAAGGACATGCGAATGTATAAGGTTTGAATCTTCCACAAAAGTATGTTATGTTACTAATAGAGGTGGAAGGTCTTGCAATTAATTTATCATATATATGATTCTTCTTTTTCTTTCTCTTATCACGCTATCCAAGATCATGAGTACCTAAATAATTATGAGAATGTAACATGCTATTCAACACATTTCTACTATTAGAAAATTTATCTAAGGACAAATTTTTCACTTTCTTTAGCAAGAAATAGATTGTCTTTAATAGTAAAAATCAAGCACCGTCTAGTGCTAGCAAGATTGTCTTCAAGCATATAAATTTTATCATTTAAATCAAGATTTTCCTAAAGAAATATGAGCATAAAAAGGAGGTAATTTTTTATAATGTAAATCAACTTTTCTTTTAATGCAAAGACTTGATGTTGAAAAGAAGAATTATAGAAATAAGATCATCCAATCTCTTTTTGTCAATATCATTTTGTTATTTAAGCTCAAGGAATCAATAACACTAGACAATTTGTTGTTTTTCTTCTTATATTTTTCAACTTTATCTAAAGTAATTACAATAAGTTATAATGACCATTTTTGGATACAATAGAAAGAGATACATCATCATCATTATCATTACCTCGAACTTCATATTCATTATGTGCACATGCATGTAGTCCTTCTTCATTATCACGTATTCCCACGATGGTGCCTTTGCCACTATCTCCAATGTGACTGATCCTCCCTTTCTATTTTCAATTATATTGAAGGCATTTTTATCTCCAACCATACGCTTGGAGCACCCACTACCAACCACCCAATCCTGTAAAGTTGAGAAGGTTTTAGTACTCTAGTAGAGTTCATGATGGTTAGAATAAAATAGATATTATGAATGGAACTTATATTACCTAAGCAAAAAAGATTTTTACATATATGATATCAAGACATATTCTTGCAAATATTTTTATTTTCAAGTTAAAGTTGCGACAATCTTATTTTCAGTCAAGCTATTTCTTGACACGAGGCCCCTCAAATGAAGATTTTGTCAGCCGTGAGGTAGTTATGGAGAATCCAAATTTTTGTTTAATAGGATATGCAAATAAATTTTCATTTAAAAGATATGCAAATGATTTTTTTATTAGAAAGATATGCAAATTAGCATCAAATTAGGTTTAGATAAGACACAAATACATTTTTCAAGATTAAGAATAGGTGAAATCTCAACATGTTCTCCTTTTTATTTTAAGTTGGGAATATTGGAACCTAAGCCATGTCACTGGCTCCTTTCTTCTGATTATCACATGAAAATGAGTAATGTCCAAGATGTTGGTAGTAGTGGCATAAAATAAAATATATTTGATTTCTCTTTTCAACATTTTAAGAGTCTACAACTTTATTTTTAGGCCCATATATAGTTCTAGTCTTGGGAATATATGTCTTTTTGGTTTTAGGCATATGTGAATGTTTGTTCTTTGGCACATATCCTCAACATCTTCTTCCTACTTATTTAGAAGTATTAATAAAGATATTATTAATACTTTTGTTTCCTTGCATTAATATAGAGTTTTTTTGTACATAGACATTTTCAACAAGTTTTTTGGTTATATCTAAGTTTACTTGAGCAATATTCAAAAGAAAAATATCTCTTTCTTTTACTAAAAAATCATAATCTGAATGAATGCACAAAATAGGTTGAGTTTGATAATGATTTAGTTTAGCAAACATATCGACCTTTTCTAGAGCGAAGATTATTATTATTTGCAAGGATAAGTATTTTAGTCTGATAACTCTCTATAAATTCTTTTAATATACTATTTGAAAATTTTAAATTCTCATTTTAGAACTAATATTATTTAGATTAACATGAGGTCATCAATAGTTTTAAAAAGTTTCTTCTTTTATTTCTTGCAATCAATATATTTGGCATGAAATCTTTTAAGGCTACTGACTAATTCTTCTTTAGATAATTCAAAAATATTTACCTCATTGGTTCCTTCTTCATACACTTTTTCCATGAGATATTTTACCTCCTCTTTGCTTCTTTCACTATCATCACTAGATTGATCCCATGTAGCTTTGTAGGTTTTTTCTCCTTTGTCCTTCTTGAATGAGGACTTCTTACCTTTCAAGATCTTTAAGCATTCAAAAATCAAGTGGCCTTTCTTTTCTCATTTAAACCACCTAGAAGATGATGAAGGAGTATTGAAATCTTGTTAGAATGAATTTTCTTGTATTTCTTATCATTTACCATCAATGCACTTTCATCATTATCATTGCTTGTGTCATTGCTTTCTTGAGTGATGTTCTTTGATAACTGTTTGGTGGAAACTTCAAGAGAAAGATCCTTCCTTCTTCCCTTATGTTGATCGGCTTCCACCTTTTCTTCTTCCTCAAGAGTGACCTCATGCGTTTCCAAGTTCTCTATGAGATGTTTCGTCTTTGTTGTTGTAAGATCATCTGCCTCCTCTATTGCGGTGAACTTTGATTTGTACTTGGGTGGAAATGACCTAAAAATCTAACATATATGTCTACAATAGATTCATTAGGTTGCATACAGAATAATTCAGATTTATGTTTTAGCATGTTAATCTTTGTATTCTTTACTTGTGTAGTACCCTCATGAGTTATGGACAATTTATGCCAAATCTCATAAGTTGTTTAAGAGAATATGTGATTAAATTTACTACAAGATAAAGAACAATAAAGAATACTTACAATCTTCATATTCAGTGCAGATCTCTTTACCATTTTCATCATCCCAATATTCTAACTCTAAGATTGGAAGTGTGTATGAATGAGCAATCATCTTTTGCTATTTGAAACTGATTCCTTAGAACTAAAACTGCATCCTCCTCTTCGAATACATGTACTTGGATCTGTCCAACACTGGAGGCCGACTCACATGTGATCCTTCCAAGTTGAGATGGTTGAGCATATCCCCCACCCATGCTTCAAGATCTATTACGAATTCTTGAAAACTTGCTTTGATACTAATTGAAAGACTTTAGAGAGGGGGTGAAAGAACTTTAAACAAAATTTTAACCAAATAAAATATTGAGCTAAAAAAAAAGAGAAAAACAAGCAAACAATGAGAGACATAGATTTTGAGTGTTTCTATACAATGACGTACGTCCACTACCTAGTTGTTTCCAAACAGTATTCCTAAACCATATATTTTATTCCTTTTCTATGCTAATACACACTACATAAAATTTACCAGTGCCTTTTGAAGAGCAAGACAAGCTCTCCTTTTCAACTCAAGGAGAACTATCACCTTCTTTAATGGGCCGCTAAAAGGTCACCCACTTCACCTCTTCTTTAATGGACATGGAAGAACACCATACCCCATCTCTTCTTTGATGAAAATGGAAGACCACCAATTGAGAAGACTCCTCCTCCTCTCACAGGCTCCTGGATAGCCTTTACTCTAAAAAGTAGTCCAAGAACAATGCAATAATGTAGAAAGAGATTGGAGAAAGGAAACAACCAATTAAGCTCACAAGTATCCTCTATCAAGCATATGGATCAAGACCACAATAGATAGGGCAAGGTTGAATGGTGGTGTTAATATGCTTTGAGTAGGACAAAAAATTTGCAACTATTAGGAGATTTCAAGTGAAGTGCTTTAGCTCAGTTCTCTCAAGTATAGAATGCTCAAGTGTACAAGTTGTGTTCTAGGTGTCGTAAGACCACTACTATATATAGCAAATATTTACAAGTGGTTAGGATAACTGTGGGGAGTGTTTAGGGCATTGTAATCAAAGAACTAGTTGTTAGGATGAGGTTAGTTGAGTTGCAACGACTAACTTGATTGTTAATAATTTTTGGTTCTATTACTTTTTCAGTTGAGAAAAACTTTGACCTGGACTTTTCTCGATCAAATAGTGATTGACTGAGTAATATCTTGAGTGCAAAAATGGTCTAATGACTATGTGTCAGTTGAACTTCTAGGTCCAACTAGGTTTAATGGATCTTTGTCGATTGAACTTTCTTGAACCGACATTCTGGGTCGAGAATTTCTTCAACTGAGAATGACCCAGAGCTGAGGTATATGCAATGAATAATTCTGGGACAAACTTTTCTTCGACCGACAACATCAGTTGACAATTTCTTCATCCAAGTGTGAGCCAAAACTTCAATGTATAGGTAAAAAGTAGGAAAACATATCTAATGACTTTTCTAATAAAATCTACCAACCCTAAAGGATTTATATGAGTATGGAATAGGCTTTTGGGTACGTGGGGTTGATACATAGTTTAATTTTATATGAACTCTAAGTACTTGTACATTATAATTTTGTACAAGTATATTACGAATGAGTTTCATATGAATAACTTAAGCATTTGATGTGTAACATACTCAATTCTAGACATATAAATGTGATCCTCCATTCTTCTAGGCCCCTACTCGACTATTTTGATAATCAAAATCCTTCATTCCCTCTTTTGGACCCTTTTCATATAAATGCCTTTCAGAATGCAAAATTCCCTATTTTAATACATATTAGACCTTGTTAAGATCTTCTAAACTTAATTGACTGATGTGTACCTCATGGACATAAATCATAAGATGTAATAACCCTAATAATGGAATTATGGGAATTTATGACTAGTAATACAAATCTAAGATCTTAACCCTAATAAGATCCTCTAAGATAATCCTAGGGCCTTAGAGTTAGAGAACGGAGATAATTCTAAAGGATTCACCCAATTTGACCATTATGATGGGCTTAAGACCCTAATTAAATGACTAGTTTTATAACGGGGTAAATATAACACAAATAATGTGAAATTGTAAAAGTAAGTCCAAAATTGTGTTCATCTCAACTAAATTAGCTAACCTACCTATTTTGAGCTTAATTAGATTTCAAATGCGCCCTTTAATGGTGGTTTAGAAGTAAAGATATAAGTTGTAATGGGTTTATTTCATTTATATCATTAGTCACCTTGATTTTGGACTAAAGTCCAGATTCAATCGTCATGTGCGTTATTTTTTTAGGATCAGTTCAGGTAATCAGGCCGGTGGACTTCGTCCCCTTCCCCCGATTTCCTCGTGCCTATGTCTGTACTGCTCGACGCCGCTGGCTGCGTCAGGCCATTCTCCATTCATGCTCGACAGTTGCTCATGATTCCTTCGTAGCCAGATCCATCTTTTCCTCTTGAGTCCAACAAACCCTAACTCGGCCTCACTTTAACCCTAGATAAGAAACACCCAACCCAACCTTGCTACTCTATCAATGCCTTTTTGGGGACTCCTTGACACCCCACCAAACTAATTGCCCAATAGCTTCTAACCACACAGAACTCACCATATGCTCCTCCTTCACCCTGCACCCTTGTCAATTGATGTCGATCCTCTTAGATTCACACTGAGAGATCAAGATGCTCTCTTCACTGATCTCCTTGTTGTCCCAATGACTCACAGATGCACAGATCAATTCATTACGAGGTAACCAATTGGGAGCATCCCTTTTTCATCTCATATACTCTTCTCACTGTGTTTTTGTCTAATTTTCTCAAATGCCAAGCGCCACTACTCCCCTATAGATTTGCTTCCCTCCCATAGTTTGTCCATAACACTGACACCCAGGGGAATCAACCAAAACCCACCATGTTACATGGTGGAATCACAGAGTTCTTAATCTTTCATTTTGGATGTGTTATCACCTCTGGGAGTCATCTTTCTCCTAGGAGTAGTCACCTTGTGGCATGTGTATCTCTATCCTGACCAAGTTGTTATGTTTGGGCTGTAATTGAGCACCTAATCTATCATCGTGTATCAACCTGATCATTTGGTGAAGATCCTAGTGCCTCGACACATATAGGAGTCCCAATCTTCCTCCTCCCACTCATCGTTGGTGTGATGCATGCCACCTCTTACCTATTGCTTGCCAGTGTCACCATCTACATGTCCGCCACCCCCTTGGCACTACCAGCAACACGACCGATCCACCACAGTTTGGAGAGGAAAATGGAGTGGGAGCCGCAGGCACATGGGATTGTCTAATGACATGCTCGACACCAAGCTCCACAACTCCAGATTGCTCAAGCCATGGTGCGAGGGTGGGATTCATTCCCTACTATGAAAATCCCTCTATGCCCATGATCTTTTGCGCTTGCCAGTAACCCCTACAAAGGGGCACATCAAGTTCTCCTCAACTTTGACCATCATTGACCAAAAGTTTTTGGTAACACAACACTATAGTCCAACGTCACACTGATGTTTTATACTTGCATTCATTGAGGGGTATTTTTGTCATTTCACAGTTTGTCCTATTTAATCTAGAAATGAATTTATCTTGTAAAATTTATAAGAAATTATTGGGTTATCAAAATAATACATATAAATATGTTGTTGGAATCAGAAAAATACAACTGATTTAGTGGGATAGGTTTTATGAGTAGATTTGCAACCTACAGTAGGGTCAGTTTCTAAGTAAGGAACATAAAGCATTTCATATTAACTAAATGCACATATATTGTGATTAGGTTGAGACAACCTTGACCCTGAGCTTAGGAGGTGTCACTGAGTATCTAAGTATGATTATAAGGTATGTACATCCTCTATTTTATTTTGGGCATTATTTGACTTAAACCTAATTCTTTTAATGAGGCATCTCTTGAATATCAATTCTATTTGGAACTCAATTGTTGGACATTCATATTTCCTTATTTGGATTCATTTAAATTCCTGTATTGTTAAATTACTCTATTATATTGAGTCTTTGGACCCCTCCTGCTATGATTGCCTTTTTATGTGAAATTGACTAAAATGCCACTCTTGCCGCTCTATTTATGCATGCTACATGTTTGACTAGGATATCTAGAATAGTGGTACTTATGTACAACCATATTTATATGCGGCGTGCATATTCCACCTGGGGTGTGCATTTTCACCCTTATTTCTTTTTAGGCCATGATCCTATTGTGTTCTGGTTAGGTATATTTAGTCTATATTGTGATGCATGCAAAAGTTATTGTTTTATATTGAGATTGGTGGTAAACTCTTATGGCAAGACACTTTTATTATCAGGCTTGTAATTAGAATTTAACATGCCTCATTTCTTTTGTTACATTTCTATTGAACTTACCTAAATGCAAACAACCCCCCTCTTGCATGAACATCTCTTTTATACTTATAACCCATTATAATGCCCAAAGTGTTTTATATATGTACATACTCAGCTTTGCTGACCTATACCTTGTTTCCTATGTTCAGGGTGTGATGTTCCCTTCCACCCAGATTAGGTACATTAGAAGACAAGGATGTGTATAGATTTTATACATAGTTTGAGACCTAAGGATAGCTTGGAATGGCCGGGTAACCCTCTGCAACAAATCTTGCATGTGTTTGGATCTATAAGATGTGTTCCTTTTTACTTGATGTACCATCTCTTATGGTGAGGAATAATTTTAAATGAATCATCATGTAATTTTGTAATAGTTTTGTTTCTGCTGCTTTATTATTACACGGCTTTTGTATTATGTCATTTGAGTGGATCTCTTGCCGGGTCCCACTCTTTACATGAGGCAAATTTCTTGATCTACCTTTTCCAAGATAGTTCTTTTCACTTGATAAACTTAATACACATGTTAGTGACACAATTTGGGAAATATTTGCATCATCAAAATTTGAGTGTGGCATATCCAAAAAGCCAACACTATTTTCTTTGTGACTTTGTAGTCAAGGATATCAAGGAAGACATGTACTACCCACTATCTTTTATATACTATTCTTGGCTACTACTCATTCATGGATTAATGCAGAGTTTGGTATGATGACCTTAGGAGTGGGCATAGAGTCTAAGGATTTCAATGTTTACCCTATATCCAAGAGGAAATCTATTTCCTTGATATTGAGTACAAGATAACTCAATTTCATTAGCAGACTCCACACTGATGATCCCTTAGAGAAAACTCCTGTTGATATGCCAGCCTATGATTTATATGATGAGCATGTTGATTAGGTGGACCTTTGATACTATAGAAGATCATCCCTATACACATTTCATTGATGTATTTTTCTATGGTTAATTAAGAAGTAAAAGCACCTGAGGCACTTGACTTGATGTCTCATCCATTGGGATCAAATATGTTTTCCTTGATGAGAAGTAAATGTACCCAATGATTAATACACAGAGTTAGTAGAAGTACAAGAAGACACACTTCTTATTAGTATGAAGAAAATGAAAAAAAATGTTTACGTACATCTAGTTGATCTTATAGGATTCAGTCCCATCCTCTTTATGCATCATATTGGTATGGTGGATGACAAGCCTTCCATAGAACATTAACACATTTTAAATCCTAACAAAAGGGAAGTGGCTAGTAGGGAAATGGTTAACATGAACACCTAGGGTCATCTATTCCATTTCCAACTCATCACGAGTTAATCCTATGGCAGCTTCACCTAGGAAGGGGGGCACACCAATGTTCATGAATAATAATAATAATGAACATATTCCTACAGGAAATGACTTAGTTGGAGGACGTTCATAAACTACAATAAAGCTGAAAAAGGCCACACACAAATACCCCCTCCCCTTCTTGAATCAAGCCCTAGAGCATCTAACTTGCCAAGAATTTTTCTATCTCACCAGATACTCAAGATTATATTAGATTCCAATCCAATAGGTTAGTTAGGAAAGTACTACCTTCACCTATCTATTTGGTGCATTGACATTCATGAGGATGCCATTATAGCTTTGCAAAGTATATACTACTTTTAAATGATGCATGCCATCCATCTTCACAAGGTATATTAAAAAAATATTGAGGTCATTATGGACAATTTCTCTATATATGGAGACTCTTTAGAGTCATGTCTATACCATCTTTCCCTATTCTTGTATGCTTGAAGAATCACATATGGTGTTTAATTGAGTTCAATGTCACTTCATGGTGAAGGAGGGCATTGTTTGAGGACACATGGTAATCTTTGAATCCATATATAGGATAGGTTGTACCTCGCAAGAAATTTGAGGAAGGAGTAATTAATTTATGGGTTTCCTCCATATTTTGTCAAGGAAGTGCATTCATTTCTAGGACATAGGTTATTAAAATAGAGTCATTAGTGATTTTATTAGAATTTCACAAGCCCAAAAAATCATGCTAAATCTTGAGTTAAATTTTGTAGTGATTGTCTCCAAAGTTTCCATTGCCTCAAAGAGGTACTAGTGTCCACACGCGTTATAGAATCAATGGATTAATCTCTTCCTTTCGAGATTAGGCGTAAAACCAATGATTATGTTGTGGGAGCAGTGATATGTCAACTCAAAGATAAGAAACACCACATTATCTACTATGAGCACTGGACAAAGCTCAAAGAAATTATTCAATGATAGACAAAGAAAGAGAGTATATCAATTATACATGGACTTGATAAATTCATTTTGTATTTTTTGGGATCACATGTCACTATCTACACCAATGTGTGGTCATGGTATCCATTGTCCAATAAGGAGGGGAAATTGAGGCTTATTCATTGAATCCTACTTCTCTAAGAATGTGATTTGAAGATCCACAATAATAAAGAAAGAAAAAAAATATGGAAGCATGCCATTTGAGAAAGTTACTGTTGATCACCCAAGGCAAGAGAGTTTTAAATAATAATAATCTCAATACGTCAATCACCCATAATCATACAAGATCAATTGTAGTTGAGGTCGAACCCCAAGGAGCTAGGCTAGCTAGTCACATAATTGCTAACTTTCAACAATCTAAGTCAGATTGCAATACTTGAGTTTTGAATAAGATAAGTTAACTAGCAAATTAAAGAACAAGAACCAAATTAAGAGGATTTAGCTCAGATTTAGGAGATCTTAGACATAATATTTCACTTCCATTCTATTACATCATGTACAATTACAAAATCAAAACATGTTAATTAACTTGCAAAGGAGGTTTCCAGTATCATACACCTCCCGGTGACATGAGACAATCCTCACTTCACATAGCACTCTTGTGTCTACATTCAGATTTGAACGCAACCTTGGATCCTCAACATTTCCCAGCCACTCCCATGGTCAAGAGTTTTTTGTCATTAGATCTACTCCATACTCCCTCATAAATCCTCCTCAATCGTATAAAGAAGCATAAAACATGCATATTTGATGGTCAGTCAAGCATACACGCAATGAAACATCGCAAAAACTCTTGGAAAAGCAAATTAACTAACATTAGATATGAATTACAAGTTCACATGAGTAATAGCATGGGATCTACTCTCCTATGCCCAAGGAGAGCTTTACTTGCACATTGTGCGGAAACATAAACACATATTACAATTTTTAGAGTTTTCCATAATTAGACAGAATAAATGCTAAGAGAAACAAAAGAGTGAAGTGGAAAGAGTAAAACTCTGGATTAAGGACATATATCCACCCTTGCAGCTACTCGAACTTAGACTTTCTTCCATCTTGAGTAGCTTGGCCGGAGTAGAGAATCTCTATTGCACCCTTGGAGAAGAAAAGGGGAAGAGAATGATGAATAATGGAGGTTCTTTTCCAATAACATCTCCTTCTTCCCCAAAATCACCTATCTCTAGCTGTGCACCATTCTCTGATCATAAAGTGTTTCAAATGATGAGTGATAACCACCACATATGTCTGGTCTCAATTTAAAAATGTGGAGCGATTCTTTTCAAATTCTAAAAAAACTGACAAAAGACACACCATGTTTTTGAAAGACACACAGTATGCTCATTGTAACTATCGGGAGAACTACTGTCTATGAAGAGTGCATAGTGTATCTTCTAAAAGACACAGTGTGTATCTAACCTAGAGTCAACCTGGACAGATGGCACACTCTGTGTGTTAGTAAACACACACAATGTACTTTGGCAGAACTTTGAATCTTGACTTTTGAACACGCGGACACGCCGTGTCTGGTAAATGACACTTCGTTTCTTCTATTCTACAGCTGGGGACAAAATCCTCTGGAAACTTGTACGCTGTGTGTTAATTAACACATGATGTGTTTTCTGCTTAGTCGTTGAGGATTGCCCTTCCTGGAAAGTTACATGCCGTGTGTATAATAACATACGGTGTGTCTTCTTCATTTTCTTCGGGATTGACTCTATATCAAATGCAAATCATCAGGGAATCCAACTAAGGTCAGATTTGAGTTGAATTAGCCCCATTTCATCATCTTTATTGTGTACCTATGCTCGCAGTCATGCAATGAGTAAAACAACTAAAAAGATGGTAAATTAAGTATGATTAGAGGCAAAATGGAGAGAAAAATGAAATGAATTTGTGTGCTAAAGTGTGAAAAAAGTATATATAAAATGCACACATCAAATACCCCTAAGTTTGAACTATTTCTTCTCCTCAAGCAAAAAGAAGATAGAAACACAAATGAAGGAATTGTCATGTTCATGCATAGATCAAATGAAATGAAAGATGAATGTGATAGATTGGATCTTTCTCTCTTTTCCATTATGGAATTCTAAACCCTTCCTTGCTCAACGTTCTTATCTTACCTTCGATCATATAATTGAATATGATTTGATACATAATTGATAACTATTGAGTGTAATTGATACCTTGGCAACACTCAATTTGACTCTAACATAGTTGTCAATCATATCACACATCATCATTTTTTCCTTTAAATTGATCATATCCTTGTGAAATTTTGTGTTCTATTCTTGTTTACATTTTGTAGAGCTCATTCTTACGTTTACAACAAACCAAAATTTGTGCTAGTATGAGAGAGATATGCCCATTTGATTATCCATAGTTAATTCTTTGATTTACTTGTTGCTTCTATACTTTTCTCTGTCGTGGGCCGACCTTATTCTATTTGGGCCCAATCCGGGTGCATGTGGCTAGATTAGAGGGCGAGCCCCCGTGTTTAACCCACAATCCAGTCCCATAGTATCCAGCCAATTACATTGCTCGAGTACTTTTTCAGACGACCCCAACCGTCCAATGTGCATCCCATGGATTATGCCCAAAATCAACGACTCATACTTTGTCCCCTACCTCTGTATGGTGGCCAGCGACAATGGTGCATAGGACCACCTACTACCCTCCGTTTCCTACTCCTTTGACACCATTTATCCCTAATTTCTCCTATAAAACTATTTCCCTTATTCATTCAAACTCTTTTCTTGAGGTTTCGTGAACTCTAGCACTCTTTTTCTGAGCTCTTTGTTCCCCCTTTTTCATGGCGGCCGCCGCCTCACCCTTTTAGGCATATTCACTGTGGATCCCCCCGACACAAGGAAGGACCTGAGATGGTCCCTTGGCACCTCAACAAGGCCAGGTGGGTGTTTGGGGACCTACGTCATTGTATGTTACTGACTGAAGATCAACCACTAGTGAGCAGCTGTGAACCAGAGCCATCGTCGCGTAGACCCTGGTGTGCGGAGCTGAAGGCAGAGGTTGATGGTACTCGGTAGTGACCATGGAGCGCTAGCCATCGCTCATAGATTGGCCACTAGAGGTGCGTGGCATTTGGGGGTCGCGGAGTAGTCCAGGTTGCCTGCCTCTCCAGGCTACGGGCCCAAGGAGCCCATCTCCTTCAACAACCACATATACAACCACAAGATCTAGATCTAACGGTCCTAAGGAACATGTTTTAGGTAATTATTTTAAAAAATCTTCATAAATCCAACCTTTGGCCTTTTTTGGGAAAAAATATATGATTTTTGTCTAAAGAATGAGCTCTATCCATAAAAATGGTTTCAAAATCCAAATCTTCTTGTGGTTCCTCTGTTTTGTCTAAAAGTTATACTTTATGCTTGTTTGAGGATGATTATTCCCTTTTATGTGTCCCTTGAGTCCATGATGATCTCGTGATGCCTTAAATCCCTAAAATTGTAACTTTGATATATTTAGAACTTTTCTAATGCTTTGTATCATCTTGATATATCTTTAATGACCATCTGGAACCCCTATGGCTAACCTTTCCCTAAATTTCTTCTTTTGTGTGCATCCATGATATGGCTTAATCAACCTTGTGACTTCAACTTACCTTGTCATCATCTAATCATTTAACATCAAAATAAGTAAAATTGTGACACTCATTCCATACTTTAGTAGGATATCATGTTACTTCTACCATTAGTATCTCAAAGATTCTCTTTTGTACCATTTTATGTCCCAATATGTGATGTTTAAGTGCCTACATGAATGAACCTCTAATTCTTATGCAAAAGTGATCCTATTCAACCATTTAATTTTGCTTCCAGATCAGACCCTATATGACTTGTGGGACTAATTTCCATGTAATACACTCATGTACCTTTGATTACATGTAACATACTTATGACCCCTAACTTGTTCTAGATGCATGTGTTGTTTATTTAGATCTAAAATTGTTATATCCTGATATAATGTTTTTCCATGATGTCTTAATGACTTTAAATCAGTAGATTCATCATGCTATAGCTCTACATACTAATTTGTATTACTTAGTGCTTGTATGATTTGGAAAAGTGACAACATTACATACACTGATCTAATATGCCTAGTTATGATCTTACATGGTTGAACATTGATGGAAATACAAATATCATGATCCCCCTACTCCAAAATCAGACCTATCCTTATCTAGTATTATTCATGATGTGGATGTTTCACCTAGACCTAAGATGCTGATGTGTCCTTTGAACTATGGTTGTTTGATTGCATGCACGTATGGAACTTTGGACCTAAGTTGATCTATTTGAAACCAAGTTCTAGGGAAACATCCACATGACTCATATGATGATTATATTATCATACCATAGTAATCTAATACTCTATCTGTATCTTTTACATCTTAGGTCCACTTGGGCTGGACCACCTCTAGAGATCTTATCATATCTTGCTCACTACTCGTAAGGCACGCTTAATCTTTTGTCCCTAATATGGTATTCACTTCTTTGTTTGTATGCTCGTATGAATGCTTGGCTAGTTAATTACTTGTTTGAGATACTTGTTCCTTATGATTTGTATTTTTGTTTTACCTAAAATATGTTGAACAAACCTTGAACATAATTGAACTTATCCATTATACAAACCTTGTGTACCTACCTATATTATCGGGATAAGGGCACAAGGTTGGGTGTCTTACTTGAGATGTCAAGATAAGACAGACCACGTCGATAAAAGGGTTGGATAATTTTGAGCACCCTTACGAACCTTTCCAGTGGGAAGCTGGTCAATGAACATAATATGTTGTTAAGTATAATGCAAATGCACTTAAAACACACTTTGCATAAAACAATGTCATTAAGTGTTCTCGCCTTGTTTCTACTTCTTACTTAATGTGATGTTTCTAGCCAAGCAAATTTTGTTATACTCTTAAATTGTTTACATGGCTTTACATAACATACTTAATGTCTTAGCATTAATATATTATGTTTATAAATTTTTTCAGTTGCCAAATGAAGATCTGCTGCACTCAAGACTCAGATATGAAATGAATCACCAATGGGTATACTTGAATATATAATGGGTACATGCTTCTCTATCCCCTTTTAGTATCTTGTTATATCTTGTTGTTACTGATTTTACATATATATTGCCTGTATGAACTACTTATGCCATTCTATGGATGGGCACCCTGGTCCACTTGCCTTTGCCTGTGTAGCCATTAGTAGTGTGGACGTCAGGTAACAAACGGTTTCGTGAAAAATGGTATTAGAGCCATACACATAGGCCTCTATATATGTTTAAGACATAACACCTCTTAAGAACCCAAGAAGGACTAAAACCCTTCCCTCAAAGTTTAGAGAGTCTTCTATCATCTCATCTCTTCTCTAAGGATCAACCTAAGACAACCAAGTAAATGATGATTAGTTTGTCTTCTCATCTCCTCACGTGATTCTTCTCTCATGACTATCAAACACATGGTTTCTCAATTTTGGATAGCTTATGCATGGAAAAAACTAAAATTCACTTGAAATCATGAAAGTTGATTTAGATGAATGCCATGATCTGATCTTAAATTTGAAACCCTATTTGATGTAGAAACTACTCTTGAAAGTGAGGAACATGTGTGTAAAATTAATGAAAATTGAAGATCAGATATTAGTGATTTCTATGTTTGAGGTAAATCTTGGTGCGGCAAAATAAGGTGGAATATAAGTTATACACCTCATGTATGATGGGGTCCCTATTGACTATACCTATGATGCCCTTATTTTGATTAAACTTCAAACATAACCAAGAAAAACTCACCCTATTGATATGTGGTGTGCTACCTACCTTGAAATGACTACAAGTCTACAACCTTAAACCTTAAGATCATGATGTGACAACTTAGATATGAGAGGCATTTCCCTATTGACCTATATGACTCTTTGCAAGCTCAATTTTGAATAAACATGATGGACATGGATATCACTGTAGCCTTATTATGCTCAAACTCTAGAGTTCTCAATTTGACTTCTCAACTTCCAAAACCTACCCTTACTTTGATGTTGAAGGGAAGGGAACGAAATTTTGACCTTGATCCTACACAATTTTGAAATATGGTTTCCCTATTAATGATTTTGATGCTTGACTCTTGATCATGTGAGATATGATTCACTAGTTGATACTCTCCCTATTTGGATATGCTTGATGGTTCATGACTCATGACTTCCCTACCTGAGTCACATCTCTATTAAAAATCCTCTAAATTGTAATTTTGTTGATTATTTAGAGTTCAAGAAAGTAACACCTTCCACCCAATTTTGATTTCTTGACATAAGTCTTTAATAGGTCAAATCCATGATGACATTGATACTCAATCTTGAATCTCAATTTAATGACGATCTTGAAATATGATGTTGGTGACTATAATTAGTGGTTAGGTTCCTAGAAAGACCTAGGCCTAGATCATTCATCACCCATGAATACCATGAAAATGAACTAGATGTTGATACCACTAAATGTTGAATAATGCTTGAAATGTTGCTTAATTGTTGCTCGATTGTTGTATGTGGTTGAATGAGAAACCCTAAGGTCTAAATAGGAATCTACACTCTAGCTTCAAAGTGTTTGGACCTATGAATTTGATGTCCAAAATTGACTTCTCGACATTGACTTGATGAAATATCGACTCATGATTATTGACCTTGATATTGATTCGAATCCTATCATCATTATCAGTTTTGGATCTTGAGATCACCCTTGGTATCTGACTGATGACTTTCATGTTACTAAATCTCAAAATTCGAAATGATGATTATGTTAATTTGCTTGATTTGTGACTTAGGGCTAAGCTCCATGTGGACTAGGGTGGCCCCTTCCATTGATTTTGGAGCACGAAATCAAGATGTTGAAATTATGATGTTTGTCTCAAATTGTTGAAATATGAAATCTCAATCAGGGATATATAACCCCATCTAGGCCAATGTAGAATTTAGAACCCTAAATGTTGAAAATGAAAGTCATGTCTTACTCCTGAACTCCATCCAATCAACTTAAAATGTGATCCCTCATGATTTGGTAATATATAGGATAATCTCGCAAAATTTCTAATCGATGAAATGATTCCTAAATTTGATGATCATGTGGTCTACATGGATTATGATGCTCAATTGATTAAATTTTTAGAAATATCCTGATGTTGAAGGAATACCAAGTAGATTATGATAAGAAATATGAAAATCCAATCTCTAATTGTGAAATTCTTTAATTTTGGGGACAAAATTCCTTTTAAGGTGGGGAGGAGGTGATAGACTGGATCTTTCTCTCTTTTCCATTATGGAATTCTATGCCCTATCTTGTTAAATTTTCTTATCTTACCTCCAATTTGTAATCGAATATGATTTTATGCATAATTGATAACTATTAAATGCAATTGATACCTTGGTGACACTCAATTTGACTCTAATATAATTGTCAGTCATATCACACATCATCACTTTTTCCTTGTAATTTATCATATCCTTGTGAACTTTTGTGTTCTATTCTTGTTCTCATGTTGTAGTTCATTCTTACATTTTCAACGAGCCTAATTTTGCTTAATTCTGAGCTAGGATGAGAGAGAGATATGCCCATTTGATTATCCATAGTTAATTCTTTGATTTATTCATTGGTTCTATCCTTTTCTCTATTGTGGGATGACCTTGTTCCATTTGGGCCCAATTTGGGTGCATGTGGCCAGGTTGGAGGAGCGAGCACCCTTGTTTAACCTGCAATCCAGTCTCATAGTATCCAACCAATCATATTGCTCAAGTACTTTTTCAGACGATCTCGACCGTCCAATGTGCATCCCATGGATTACGACCGAAATCAACAATTCATACTTTGTACCCTACCTCTGTATGGTGGCCAATGGCAATGGAGACTAGGACCAACTAATACCCTTCTTTTCCCGCTCCTTTAATGTGGTTTAACCCTAATTTCTCCTATAAAACTACTTCCCCTACTCATTCACACTCTTTTCTTGAGGTTTTGTGAACCCTAGCACTCTTTTTCCAAGCTCCTTGTTCCCCCTTTTTCATGACGCCCCCCACCTCACCCTTTTGGTCGTCTTCACTCTAGAGCCTCCTGACCCAAGGAAGGACCTAAGCTGGTCCCATGACACCTCAAAAAGGTCGGGAGGGTGCTTGGGGATCTGTAACACTACCTATTACTGACCAAAGATCAGCCACCAATGAGCATCTATGAAGCAGAGCCTTTGTCACACAGGTGCTGGTGTGAGGAGCTAAAGGTGGCAGTTGATGGTGCTTGGTAGTGACCATGGAGCGCTGTCCATCGCTCGTAGAGCATCTAGTAGAGGTGTGTGGTGTTCGGGTCATGGAGTAGACCAGGTTGCCAACATCTCTAAGATGCCAGACCAAGGAGCCCATATCCTTCAATGGTCATAGATCCAACTGTAAGATCTCGATCTAACGGTCCTAAGGGACCCGTTTTAGGTAACTCTTTGAAAAATCTTCATAAATCCATCATTTGGCCTTTTTGGGCAAACAATATATGATTTTCCATTCAAAGAATGAGCCCTATACATTAAAAATGGTTTCAAAACCTAAATCTACTCGTGGTTCCTCTTTTTTGTCTATAAGTTATGTTTTATGCTTGTTTAAGGATGTTTATGCCCTTTTATGTGCCCCTTGAGTCCATTATGATCTCATGATGCATTAAGTCCCTGAAATTTTAAATTTGATATATTTAGAACTTGTCTAATGCTATGGATGATCTTGATATACCTTTGATGGCCATCTTGAACTCGTATGTCTAACTTTTCCCTAAAAGGCTTCTTTTATGTGCATCCATGATATGACTTAATCAACCTTGTGATTTCAACTTACCTTGTCATCATCTAATCATTTAATCTCAAAATCAGTAAACTTGTGACACTTGTGCCATACTTGAGTAGGATATCATGTCACTTTTACCACGAGTATCTCAAAGATCCTCTTTTGTACCGTATTATGTCCAATATGTGATGTTTAAGTACCTACATGAATGAACATATAATTCTTATGCAAAAGTGATCCTAAATGTTCAACCATGTATGTTTGCTTCTAGATCAGACCCTATATGACTTGTGGCACTAAGTTCCATGTAATACACTCATGTACCTTTGATTACATGTAACATACTTATGACCTATAACTTGTTTTAGATGCATATGTTTTTTGTTTAGCTCTAACATTGTTATATCCTGATCTATTGTTATTCCATGGTCTTAATGACTTCAAATCAATAGAATCGTCATGCTATAGATATTCATCCTAATTTTTTTTGCTTAGTGCTTCTATGACTTGGAAAAGTGACAACATTGCATAAATTGATCTAATATGCCTAGTTATGATCTTACATGGTTGAACATTGATGGAAATACAAAAATGATGATTCCCCTACTCCAAATTCAGACCTATCCTTATCTAGTATTATTCATGATGTGGATGTATCACCTAGACCTAAGATGTTGATGTGACCTTTAAACTATGGTTGTTGAATTGCGTGCATGTATGGAACTTTGGACCTAAGTTGATCTATTTGAAACGTAGTTCTGGGGAAACATGAACATGACTTATATGATGATTTTCCTATCATATCATAGTATTCTAAAAATCGATATGTTTCTTTTGCATCTTAGGTCCACTTGGGTTGGACCACTGTGGCAACACATCCCATTATCACACAGATAACGAGGTGTTACGCGAAAACGTGCGGAAATCACGATAACCACAGATTATGAAAACACGGGTTAATTAAAACCGATTGCAGAAAACTGATAAACTGTGAAACTATTACTTTCCAGTCCTCATCCTGCACAGAAACATGTCATATATATACATCCACGAGATCTGATACGTGTCCACAGCTCAGAAACAGCTATTCGTCCATCACATGAGTTCACCACCTGTTCATATACAGACAAGGCCCACATCCGACCAACAGCAGGACATACAAACATCATCGATCGATCATTGTGAAACAACGTCAAAACACTACCAAGGACCTAAGAGTACATGGATGACTCTAGACTCTACTACAAAATGTCCAAAACAGCAGCATGTCCATCGCTTGCCTTCTACTGCTCGTCAAGCTGCTCGGCCGCAACACCACGACCATGACCACGTCTACCTCGACCACCTAAAAAGGGTGTAAACCAGCGGAGTGAGACAATTGAACAATTGTCCCAGCGGGAAACATAACTCCCCACCACAACTACAAAACCTCAGCAAGATAAACTATAACAACAGATATCTAATAACAGGTATAACAAGAGCAGTCTATATGAAGCAAGGCTATCTTTACCGAAAAGCTTACCAACTGTACAAAAGCATATAACCAGATATATCTCAAGGAATAGGATTAGCAAGATAAGATGTATCACTATGTAACATGATTATCAGAACAAGATATAATGCCACATAACCAGATTATCGAGTTAAGACATATTACCACATAACCTACAAGATATAACACAAACAAGGCCTCAACCAATGTTTCGTGTTTATCCTAAGCAATAAGTACTAAACGGCTGTATTACGTATCATTATGCCCTAAGGATTTGAACTGTACCGTTCAAATCCAACCTTCGGTTAGGAAACCCAAGCCGGTGCCATACAAGGTCAATGGAAGAGCCGGACTCCACGACCTCCCACCTCGTGGTCAGTACACGAGTACAACACAAGCAGGACCGTAGTCACATGCTGAAGTGGTCTAAGCCACAGGGTCAGCTCCATAGGCTACCCTCACTCTAGCCCGCCTTGGTACAGGTCTCGGCGCTAGTAAAACTGAGCCACGGGCCTGTTCACCGTGCTCTGAGCCATGAACGCATTCATGCTCAGACATCACATATCATGAGCCATGGGCCTGTTCACCATGCTCTATATACATATCTGAGTCTGTAACCGAAGTTACACTCTTACCTCCTCAATTTCAGGCTAGGAGCAACCTACACATATTCAACAATATGCGCTTCCAGGTTAACCCGTAGGAGAACCTGTTTCACCATCACCAAGTCCTGACGATGATGGATCTATGGCCAGGGCAAACTACATGATATATTTCACTGTGATTAATTAGTATCTTTTAGATGGATTGCAGGATTCAACCAAGTTGTATAACATGCAAGATATAAAAGAAAGTAAACAACATTATATTATTATTTAATCACAACAACCTGATCCATCACAAGGATCCAACATCACATGTTACCACTTGGCCTCTTGCCAACCATCCAGATTCATCTCGAGGATCATCACATACCATGGGATCTCAATCCCTCATCATGTACTGTCAATGCCTCTCAAGGCTCACATCATCATCATGGAACTTAACACATTATTCATATCATCTCATTAACCAGAGTAATTATCAAGTGATGTTACTCATCACATGTGTCCCATAGCCCTTTCAAGGCTAATCATCACCTGCATGGTTAGGGTACCCAATAATTGTAGATTCAAAATAAAGAATATGCTATCATCATGAAATGTCATTCAAGATACACTACTTATCATTCTTACACTATTTGGTGATCAAGTCACATCATTAACAAGCCATATACATGCTTACTCTTATCTCAAGATTATACAAGTAATCAAGGTATCCAAACATACAGAACAAGTACTATTATTACCACTACCATTATGTCACCATCCACTATCATCATTATTATCATATCATTGAGCAAGCTACTAGTGTAACTAACACCATTCTCATTTAACAATTAAGCGCAAGGATTACTTCATGCATATCATTACTATCATTATTGCCATCATTATTATGATCAACAATATTACTATCATCTTCTTTACTATTAACAAATAAGCATAAGGATCACATCATGCATCTTATTACCATTACCTTCCTCATTACCATCCCTACTACCATTATCATCATTATGATCAGCATTATCACTATCATTATCTTCATTATTACTATCATTGGCATTATTATTGTTTGCAAGGTATCATATTCATTGTTGTTATCACTAACAAGACACCACCATCGTTTATTGGTGCATAGCTAACCACTTCCTAATCACAAAGGACCGTTACTATAGGATTACAAGACTCTCACCATAACTCTTATCAACCCTCACTAAAACCTATCAAGGCCTGTCAGCCGACACACACATCAACCCTATCGGCCATCACCACCCAAGGCTGTCGCCCAACATGGCTATCGGCCATTAGGGCTATCGTCCAGCACCAACAAACCATCAAGAGACTTAGGTCTGTTGTTCACCACAAAGAAGAGGTTGTCATCCAACCCTATCGCCCATCATGCTCACCATATCGGCCAACACAACAAGATGTATCGTCTGGTACACAACAACATCCATCGGCCAACATGCATGATCTATCGTTCAAGGCAAGGAAACCAGCCACACATGGCCATGTCGTCCGACATAAGAAGAACCACACCTGGTCTCTCGTCCATCAAGAGAACAAGAGTGTCGTTCAACTCAAGAGGAACCATCTTGCCCAACATGGTCATCATATCGACCAACACATCATTCCAGCCTATCGTCCAACCCTAACACACATGCCCTACATGGCCCTATCGTCCACCACATGGACAAGGAGATAACCCAACTCAAGAACACCCACTATATCATCCATCCCAAGGCACCCATGTCGCCCAACACCATCATACCATCAAGCTCAACACAAGAACAAAGGTGTTGCTCAACACAAAGACCATATCACCCAACACACTTAAACAAGAGAGAGGGTATCACCCAACTCCAGGAGCACTCACCATGTCGACCAACACAAAGAACACCACTATGTCGCCCATCACAAGAATAAGGGCGTCGCCCAACACACCCAAACCAAGGGAGGATATTGCCCAACACAAGGCAAGAGAGGATGTCGCCCAACAAGGGTCATCTTCAACCTCCAACTTAAGGATACTCAAACCCTAGAAAGCAAGGTGCACAAAGGAACCCTAATCCTTAAGGGGATATCGGCCACCAAAGGAAACTCAAGCAATGTATAAAATCAAGGAACTAAGCTAAGCTACTAACATGCAACAAGAACATAGCTAGAGGAAAAGGAGTTAGGGTTAGAAGCTATGCAACCCGCCTTAAGCTCCAAGATCCAAGGAAGAAGATGCACTTCAAGCTCCAAGGGATGTCGTCCACCAAAGCTGACCCAAGAGAGGGTATCAGCCACCACTGCAACTCCAGGAGAGTGTCTCGGCTGACACAAGCAAGAGAGGGAGGAGTGTTGTGCACTCAAGGTGGAGGAGAGATCAAAAGAGCAAAGGAAGCTAAGGCAAGGGAAAGAGCCACATATATAGAAAGAAGGGGAGGAGAAACCAAGGTAGACCTATGATAAGTGTCGTCCACCCAAGGGAAACTTAGCCTAGGGTTCAAGACAACACACTAGCAAGCTAAGAGATACTTGTCAAGGATACGTACCAAGTGTCCACCAAACATGGTCAAGGTTGGACCAAGCAACATGGGCGACACAACTAGCAGCTCTGCTGGGCAACACACACTACTCCAGGTCGACACACCACCTCTAGGTCGACACACACTCTTCCTTGGGCGACACAGGCCAACCTAGGGCGACACAAGCTTCACTTGGCCGACACAAGGCTCAAGCAAGCCCAAACAAAGCACCTCAAGGCCCAAACAAGCTCAAGCAAGGCCCAAGAAACTCAAACAACAAGCCCAAGCCTTCCTCTCAACCCTAGAGGAATCAAAGAAGGGAAAACATCTCACAAGATGTCAAACTTGCACACAAAACCCTAAACTTGGGTTATTTGCAAGAAGCCCCTCAAACTCTCTATAAAGCACAAGAAACCCTAATCACCACTCAAAGGTGATTAGCAAGCATCAAACCACCAAGGTTAGGCAAAACAAACAGGGTAAACCCTAAATGCAGGTCAGGGTCCTTACAATCTAACCCCCTTTAAGGGATTTCATCCCCGAGATCCGAAGAGAAAAGCGAGAGATACTTCCTCCTCATCTCTTCCTCAAGCTCCCACGTGGCTTCCTTAATGCCACGTCGCTGCCAAAGAACCTTCACAAGAACCAGGTCCTTCCTCTTCAGCTTCTTGATCCTTCTGTCAAGGATCGCCACTGGACCTTCCTCGTAGGTCACATCTGCATCAAGCTCAAACTCAACTGGCTGTATCACTGTACCTGAATCCGGATGACTTTTCTTCAGCATACTGACATGAAACACTGGATGCAACCTGTGCAACTCTGGAGGCAACACTAACTCGTAAGCTACCTTGCCAACACGTGATATCACTGGATAAGGCCCCATATACCTGGGAGCTAACTTACCCTTCCGTCCAAACCTTAGCACAACTTTCCACGGCGAGACTTTGAGATACACTTTGTCTCCTACCTGGAACTCCAAAGGTCGTCGGCGATTATCTGCATAAGACTTTTGCCTGTCCTGTGCCACTTTCAACTGTTGCTGTATCACTTTGATCTTATCTGTCATCTGCTGAACTAACTCAGGACCCAAAAGCTGATACTCATCTTATTCATACCAACACAAATGAGATCTGCACTTCCTTCCATACAAAGCCTCATAAGGAGCCATGTCGATGCTTCGCTGATAACTGTTGTTTTAGGCAAACTCTATCAAACTCAGATGTACATCCCAGTTGCCTAGAAACTGCATAACCCAAGCTCGAAGAAGATCCTCCAAAAATCTAAATAGTCCTTTCATATTGTCCATCTGTCTGCGGGTGAAAAGCTGTACTGAATCTCAACTGTGTTCCCAACGCCTTGTGTAACTGTTCCCAAAAATGACTCGTAAACTGTGGACCTCTGTCAGAAACTATCGTCGCTGGCACACCATGCAAACGTACTATCTCATCCACATATACTCGAGCTAATTTCTCAGCTGTATACGTCGTCTTCACTGGTAGAAAATGGGCAGACTTAGTCAATCTTTCCACTATCACCCAAATGTAATCATGATTCCTAGTTGTCCGGGGTAGACCAACTACGAAATCCATGGTTATGTGATCCCATTTCCACTGCGGTATCGGCAAAGGTTGCAACATACCTGCCAGCTTCTGATGTTCAGCCTTCACTTGCTGACATACCGCACATCTCGCCACGAACTCAGCTACATCTTTCTTCAAACCGGGCCACCAATACAAGTCCTTCAGACTATGATACATCTTGGTGACACCTGGATGCATAGCATACATCGACATATGTGCTTCTTCAAGCACCAAATTCCTCAGATCATCCACATCTGGAACCACCATCCTATCATGATAGAAAACTAGTCCATCCTCGGACTCATGAAACCCATCACGCTTGTCGATGCCGAACTCTAATCTGATAAACTATACTGCATCATCTATCTATTGTGCATCCTTGATCTGCTGTCTCAACGTAGGCTTAACTTGCATCTGTGCGAAAAGACCAGACAACAAAGAAACTTCCATCTGCACATTCATCTTCCGCAAAGAAACAAACATATCTTGCCTATGGCATATCAGAAAACTCAACTGTGCCTTCTTTGAAGAAAGAGAAGAAGACTTTCTGCTAAGCGCATCAGCTACCATGTTCGCCTTACCAGGATGATACTCGATAGTGCAGTCGTAATCATTGATCAACTCCATCCATCGTCGCTGTCGCATGTTCAACTCTTGCTGCGTAAAGATGTACTTCAGATTCTTATGGTCCGTAAAGATCTGACACACTTCCCCATACAGATAGTGTCTCCAAATCTTTAACGCATGAACCACTGCTGCCAACTCCAAGTCATGAGTCGGATAGTTCTCCTCATGTTTCTTGAGTTTTCGCGAAGCAAAAGAAACTACATGATCTTCCTGCATCAACACACAACCTAAACCTTTCTTGGAAGCATCACAGAAAACAACATAGCCTTTCCCAGGCTCTGGCAAGATCAACACTGGAGCACTGGTCAGCTTCTCCTTCAAACTCTAGAAAGCTCGCTCACACTGATCATCCCAAACAAAAGGTACATCCTTCCTGGTCAACTGCGTCATCGGCAACACGATCACACTGAAGTCCTTGATAAACCTCTGGTAGTATCCAGCCAAACCAAGGAAACTACGAACTTCTGTCGGCGTCTTCGGTTGTTCCCAATCCGCAACGGATTCCACCTTCTACAAATCTACTTTGACTCCTTCTGCAGATATCACAGGACCCAAGAAAGTCACTTCATCCAACCAGAACTCACACTTACTGAAATTGGCATACAACTGATGTTGACGAAGAAGAGTCAACACTCTGTGAAGATGTTGCTCATGCTCTAGCCTGTCCCGACTATAGATCAAGATGTCATCTATAAAGACTACAACAAACTGATCTAAGAACGGACGGAACACTCTGTTCATCAAATCCACGAAAGCAGCAGGTGCATTGGTTAACCCAAACGGCATAACCACGATCTCGAAATGACCATACCTCGTCCTGAAAGTTGACTTGGATATGTCATCCGCCTTTATCCTCAACTGATGATATCCAGATCGTAGATCAATCTTCAAAAACACTGTACCACCACACAAATGATCGAACATATCATCTATCCTCGGCAACGGGTACTTGTTCTTGATCGTGACCTTGTTCAACTGCCGGTAATCTATACACAACCGCATCGAACCATCCTTCTTCTTAACAAACAACACGGGAGCACCCCACGGCGACGTACTCGGTCGGATAAAACCTTTCTCCAACAACTCTTGCAACTACTTCTTCAACTCTGCCATCTCTGCTGGAGCCATCCTATATGCTGACTGTGCAACTGGATGTGTCCATGGAACCAGATTGATCTCGAAATCAATCTCTCGGGGTGGAGGAACACCAGGAAACTCCTCAGGAAACACGTCTGCAAACTCTCGAACCACTGAAACCTCTTCAAGACTAGGACCTTTCGCTTTGGTAACCACAACGGTATCCACTACGTGAGCTAGGAATGCCTCACATCCTTGTTGTAACAACTTATCTGCCACCATAGATGACACCAAACACGTTGGGAGAATCTTCCTATCTCCCTGGAAGATCCACTTCTCTCCAGCAACATCAAACACTGCCCGCTTGGAACCACAGTCCAAAACAACCTTATACTTCTCTAAGGTATCCATCCCAAGGATAACATCGAAACCATGCATATCAAGTGGTATAAGATCCACTTGGATGCGATGTCTCGAGAAAGACAAGACACAAGATGGACACTCTTCTCGAAGCAAAGAGGAACCATCAAGAGGGGTTTCTAACAACAAGCCATCCTTCTTACAACTAACAAGTAAACGACAGTTTTCAAGCATACTATAGGCGATAGAAGAGTGTGTAGCACCCGGGTCAACCAGAACAGATATAAAGCAAGAAGAAGACATATCAGAATGAAATAACTCCATCTGACCTGTCCCCACTCGTGGGTTGACTATCGCCTCCGGCTGATTCATGGCATAGAATCGAGCCGTTGCTTGCTGTCCACGACCTCTGCTTCCTTGAGCAGACAATCCAGCTTGAGACGCTTGACCGCGTCCTCGACCTCTACTACCACTGGCCTGCGGTCTCTCAGACTTCTGGAAACTCTCTCTCGGCTGCTGCGTCACTTCGACATCTCAATTCGGGCAATTAAGCCTGAAATGCCCGACTTGTCCACAAAGATGACATGACTTGTCCTCAAACCGTGGCCTAGCTGTCCCTGTCACTGCCACAGAAGCTGAACTGTGCGCCTTAGATGGTGAAGAAGCATAACCTCTCCCCTTACTCGGAGACCACTGAGATGGTACACCGGAACTTCTCATCGCTGACGGTGCTGAAAACCTGGGCTTCTTAAAGCCACCAAACCTTCGTTCTTGAAACTGAGCATGTCTTTTAAGAGACATAGACTCTCTTTTCTCCCGTACTGTCCTCTCGATCCTTCGAACAGATTCCACAAACGTAGCAAACCGCTCTCGGTTTTCCAACGCAGACACTGGGGTTGTCAACTCAACACTTAAACCCTTCTCGAAACGTCTGATCCGTTCCTCGTCTGTTGCCGCCATGTGAGGACAGAACCTCAACAGATCCATAAACTTAGCTTCATACTCAGTGATGTTCATCGCTCCTTGCCACAACTTCTCAATCTGACTAACCTTCTCATCCAGATACGTCTTCAGAAAGTATCTGGTGACGAACTCACGTCGAAACACTTCCCAATAGATCACCTCACCAGGACGCTTCTCTTCCTCAATGGTCCACCAGTGACCAGCACTACCTTTCAAAAGGTAGACATCATGCTTTACCTTGTCTGCTTTGGGGATGTCAAGGATCCGGAAAGCCTTCTCGAGACTTTTCAGCCACAGATCTGCATCCGCTGGATCAGCCGTTCCAGCATAATCCGAAGCTCCAACTCGGCGAAGCCGCTCAAAGGTCTTCCCAATACCCGATGCTTCTCCATGGGGAACCTGTGCTCGCGTGGGAGGCACTGGT
This sequence comes from Alisma plantago-aquatica, assembly GCA_963693085.1. Taxonomy (NCBI): domain Eukaryota; kingdom Viridiplantae; phylum Streptophyta; class Magnoliopsida; order Alismatales; family Alismataceae; genus Alisma; species Alisma plantago-aquatica. The sequence continues at coordinate 814,181,035 of OY856409.1, read as the reverse complement.
AATCGTTCAACCATGAGATTCATCGTAGCCACCATCTCCCCATAAGCTATTGGTAAGCAGGATGTTCAAGTATGGCTGGGTTAAATTGGGGGACCTCAGACACCCGATCTTCATGTGCCTGTCCATCTGCTCCATCAACCGATGCAGCATCACTATACTCAGTAGAGTGTTCTTCATGGTTTCCAGACATCTTGACTTTTCTTCCGCTGAGGGCAGAAGATATTGTAAGAAAACCTGGAAAACACATAAGAACAGACTCAACCTAGTCCTAGATCCCTGTAGACTCAGCGAACCTAAAGCTCTGATACCAAAACTTGTGGCAACACATCCCATTATCACACAGATAACGAGGTGTTACGCGAAAACGTGTGAAAATCACCATAACCACAGATTATGAAAACACGGGTTAATTAAAACCGATCGCGGAAAACTGATAAACTGTGAAACTATTACTTTCCAGTCCTCATCCTGCATAGAAACATGTCATATATATACATCCACGAGATCTGATACGTGTCCACAGCTAAGAAACAGCTGTTCGTCCATCACATGAGTTCACCACCTGTTCATATACAGACAAGGCCCATGTCCGGCCAACAGCAGGATATACAAACATCATCGATCGATCAACGTGAAACAACGTCAAAACACTGCCAAGGACCTGAGAGTACAGGGATGACTCTAGACTCTACTACAAAACGTCCAAAACAACAGTATGTCCATCACTTGCCTTCTACTGCTCGTCAAGCTGCTCGGCCACAACACCACGACCACGACCACGTCTACCTCGACCACCTAAAAAGGGTATAAACCAGCGGAGTGAGACAATTGAACAATTGTTCCAGCGGGAAACATAACTCCCCACCGCAACTACAAAACCTCAGCAAGATAAACTATAACAGTAGATATCTAATAACAGGTATAACAAGAGCAGTCTATATGAAGCAAGGCTATCTTTACCGAAAAGCTTACCAGCTGTACAAAAGCATATAACCAGATATATCTCAAGGAATAGGATTAGCAAGATAAGATGTATCACTATGTAACATGATTATCAGAACAAGATATAATGCCACATAACCGGATTATCAAGTTAAGACATATTACCACATAACCTACAAGATATAACACAAAAAAGGCCTCAACCAATGTTTCGTGTTTATCCTAAGCAATAAGTACTAAACGACTGTATTACGTATTATTATGCCCTGAGGATTTGAACCGTACCGTTCAAATCCAACCTTCGGTTAGGAAACCCAAGCCGGTGCCATACAAGGTCAATGGAAGAGCCGGACTCCACGACCTCCCACCTCGTGGTCAGTACACGAGTACAACACAAGAAGGACCGTAGTCACATGCTGAAGTGGTCTAAGCCACAAGGTCAGCTCCATAGGCTACCCTCACTCTAGCCCGCCTTGGTATAGGTCTCGGCGCTAGTAAAATTGAGCCACGGGCCTGTTCACCGTGCTCTGAGCCATGAACGCATTCATGCTCACACATCACATATCCTGAGCCATGGGCCTGTTCACCATGCTCTATATACATATTTGAGTCTGTAACCGAAGTTACACTAATACCTCCTCATTTTCAGGCTAGGAGCAACCTACACATATTCAACAATATGTGCTTCCAGGTTAACCCGTAGGAAAACCTGTTTCACCATCACCAAGTCCTGACGATGATGGATCTATGGCCAGGGCAAACTACATGATATATTTCACTGTGATTAATTAGTATCTTTTAGATGGATTGCAGGATTCAACCAAGTTGTATAACATGCAAGATATAACAGAAAGTAAACAACATTATATTATTATTTAATCACAACAACCTGATCCATCACAAGGATCCAACATCACATGTTACCACTTGGCCTCTTGCCAACCATCCAGATCCATCTCGAGGATCATCACATACCATGGGATCTCAATCCCTCATCATGTACTGTAAATGCCTCTCAAGGCTCACATCATCATCATGGAACTTAACACATTATACATATCATCTCATTAACCAGAGTAATCATCAAGTGATGTTAATCATCACATGTGTCCCATAGACCTTTCAAGGCTAATCATCACCTGCATGGTTAGGGTACCCAATAATTGCAGATTCAACATAAGGAATATGCTATCATCATGAAATTCCATTCAAGATACACTACTTATCATTCTTACACTATTTGTTGATCAAGTCACATCATTAACAAGCCATATACATGCTTACTCTTATCTCAAGATTATACAAGTAATCAAGGTATCCAAACATACATAACAAGTACTATTGTTACCACTACCATTATGTCACCATCCACTATCATCATTATTATCATATCATTGAGCAAGCTACTAGTGTAACTAACACCATTCTCATTTAACAATTAAGCGCAAGGATTACTTCATGCATATCATTACTATCATTATTGCCATCATTATTATGATCAACAATATTACTATCATCTTCTTTACTATTAACAAATAAGCATAAGGATCACATCATGCATCTTATTACCATTACCTTCCTCATTACCATCCCTACTACCATTATCATCATTATGATTAGCATTATCACTATCATTATCTTCATTATTACTATCATTAACATTATTATTGTTTGCAAGGTATCATATTCATTGTTGTTATCACTAACAAGACACCACCATCGTTTATTGGTGCATAGCTAACCACTTCCTAATCACAAAGGACCGTTACTATAGAATTACAAGACTCTCACCATAACTCTTATCAACCCTCACTAAAACCTATCAAGGCCTGTCGGCCGACACACGCATCAACCCTATCGGCCATCACCACCCAAGGCTGTCGCCCAACATGGTTATCGGCCATTAGGGCTATCGGCCAGCACCAACAAACCATCAAGAGACTTAGGTCTGTTGTTCACCACAAAGAAGAGGGTGTCATCCAACCCTATCGCCCATCATGCTCACCATATCGGCCAACACAACAAGATGTATCGTCCAGTACACAACAACATCCATCGGCCAACATGCATGGTCTATCGTTCAAGGCAAGGAAACCAGCCACACATGGCCATGTCGTCCGACACAAGAAGAACCACACCTGGTCTCTCGTCCATCAAGAGAACAAGAGTGTCGTTCAACTCAAGAGAAACCATCTCGCCCAACATGGTCATCATATCGACCAACACATCATTCCAGCCTATCGTCCAACCCTAACACACATGCCCTACATGGCCCTATCGTCCACCACATGGACAAGGAGATAACCCAACTCAAGAACACCCACTATATCATCCATCCCAAGGCACCCGTGTCGCCCAACACCATCAGACCATCAAGCTCAACACAAGAACAAAGGTGTTGCTCAACACAAAGACCATATCGCCCAACACACTTAAACAAGAGAGAGGGTATCACCCAACTCCAAGAGCACTCACCATGTCGACCAACACAAAGAACACCACTATGTCACCCATCACAAGAACAAGGGGTCACCCAACACACCCAAACCAAGGGAGGATATCACCCAACACAAGGCAAGAGAGGATGTCGCCCAACAAGGGTCATCTTCAACCTCCAACTTAAGGATACTCAAACCCTAGAAAGCAAGGTGCACAAAGGAACCCTAATCCTTAAGGGGATATCGGCCACCAAAGGAAACTCAAGCAAGGTATAAAAGCAAGGAACTAAGCTAAGCTACTAACATGCAACAAGAACATAGGTAGAGGAAAAGGAGTTAGGGTTAGAAGCTATGCAACCCGCCTTAAGCTCCAAGCTCCAAGGAAGAAGATGCACTTCAAGCTCCAAGGGATGTCGTCCACCAAAGCTGATCCAAGAGAGGGTATCGACCACCACTACAACTCCAGGAGAGTGTCTCGGCTGACACAAGCAAGAGAGGGAGGATTGTCGTGCACTCAAGGTGGAGGAGAGATCAAAAGAGAAAAGGAAGCTAAGGCAAGGGAAAGAGCCACATATATAGAAAGAAGGGGAGGAGAAACCAAGGTAGACCTATGCTAAGTGTCGTCCACCCAAGGGACACTTGTCCTAGGGTTCAAGCCAACACACTATCAATCCAAGAGACACTTGTCAAGGATACATACCAAGTGTCCACCAAACATGGTCAAGGTTGGACCAAGCAACATGGGCGACACAACTAGCAGCTCTGCTGGGCGACACACATTACTCCAGGTCGACACACCACCTCTAGGTCGACACACACTCTTCCTTGGGAGACACAGGCCAACCTAGGGTGACACAAGCTTCACTTGGCCGACACAAGGCTCAAGCAAGCCCAAACAAAGCACCTCAAGGCCCAAACAAGCTCAAGCAAGGCCCAAGAAACTCAAACAACAAGCCCAAGCCTTCCTCTCAACCCTAGAGGAAGCAAAGAGGGGAAAACATCTCACAAGATGGCAAACTTGCACACAAAACCCTAAACTTGGGTTATTTGCAAGAAGCCCCTCGAACTCTCAACAAAGCACAACAGACCCTAATCACCACTCAAAAGTGATTAGCAAGCATCAAACCACCAAGGTTAGGAAAAACAAATAGGGTAAACCCTAAACGCAGGTCAGGGTCCTTACAATCTAACCCCCTTTAAGGGATTTCGTCCCCGAAATCCGAAGAGAAAAGTGAGGGATACTTCCTCCTCATCTCTTCCTCAAGCTCCCACGTGGCTTCCTCAACGCCACGTCGCTGCCAAAGAACCTTCACAAGAACCATGTCCTTCCTCTTTAGCTTCTTGATCCTTCTGTCAAGGATCACCACAGGACCTTCCTCGTAGGTCACATCTGCATCAAGCTCAACCTCAACTGGCTGTATCACTGTACCTGAATCCAGATGACTTTTCTTCAGCATACTGACATGAAACACTGGATGCAACCTGTGCAACTCTGGAGACAACTCTAACTCATAAGCTACCTTGCCAACACGTGCTATCACTGGATAAGGCCCCATATACCTAGGAGCTAACTTACCCTTCCGTCCAAACCTTATCACACCTTTCCACGGCGAGACTTTGAGATGCACTTTGTCTCCTACCTGGAACTCCAAAGGTCGTCGGCGATTATCTGCATAAGACTTCTGCCTGTCATGTGCCACTTTCAACTGTTGTTGTATCACTTTGATCTTATCTGTCGTCTGCTGAACTAACTCAGGACCCAAAAGCTGATACTCATCTGATTCATACCAACACAAAGGAGATCTGCACTTCCTTCCATACAAAGCCTCATAAGGAGCCATGTCGATGCTTCACTGATAACTGTTGTTGGAGGCAAACTCTATCAAACTCAGATGTACATCCCAGTTGCCTAGAAACTGCAGAACACAAGCTCGAAGAAGATCCTCCAAAATCTAAATATTCCTTTCAGACTGTCCATCTGTCTGCGGGTGAAAAGTTGTACTGAATCTCAACTGCGTTCCCAACGCCTTGTGTAACTGTTCCCAAAAATGACTCGTAAACTGTGGACCTATGTCAGAAACTATCGTCGCTGGCACACCATGCAAACGTACTATCTCATCCACATATACTCGAGCTAATTTCTCAGCTGTATACGTCGTCTTCACTGGTAGAAAATGGGCAGACTTAGTCAATCTGTCCACTATCACCCAAATGGAATCATGATTCCTAGTTGTCCGGGGTAGACCAACTATGAAATCCATGGTTATGTGATCCCATTTCCACTGCGGTATCGGCAAAGGTTGCAACATACCTGTCGGCTTCTGATGTTCAGCCTTCACTTGCTGACATACCGCACATCTCGCCACGAACTCAGCTACATCTTTCTTCAAACCGGGCCACCAATACAAGTCCTTCAGACTATGATACATCTTGGTGACACCTGGATGCATAGAATACATCGATGTATGTGCTTCTTCAAGCACCAACTTCCTCAGATCATCCGCATCTGGAACCACCATCCTATCATGATAACAAACTAGTCCATCCTCGGACTCATGAAACCCATCACGCTTGTCGCTGCCGAACTCTGATCTGATCAACTGTACCGCATCATCTATCTGTTGTGCATCCTTGATCTGCTGTCTCAACGTAGGCTTAACTTGCATCTGTGAGAAAAGACCAGACAACAAAGAAACTTCCATCTGCACATTCATCTTCTGCAAAGAAACAAACATATCTCGCCTATGGCATATCAGAGAACTCAACTGTGCCTTCTTTGAAGAAAGAGAAGAAGACTTTCTACTAAGTGCATCAGCTACCATGTTCACCTTACCAGGATGATACTCGATAGTGCAATCATAATCATTGATCAACTCCATCCATCGTCGCTGTCGCATGTTCAACTCTTGCTGCGTAAAGATGTACTTCAGATTCTTATGGTCCGTAAAGATCTGACACACTTCCCCATACAGATAGTGTCTCCAAATCTTTAACGCATGAACCACTGCCGCCAACTCCAAGTCATGAGTCGGATAGTTCTCCTCATGTTTCTTCAGTTGTCGCGAAGCAAAAGAAACTACATGATCTTCCTGCATCAACACACAACCTAAACCTTTCTTGGAAGCATCACAGAAAACAACATAGCCTTTCCCAGGCTCTGGCAAGATCAACACTGGAGCACTGGTCAGCTTCTCCTTCAAACTCTGGAAAGCTCGCTCACACCGATCATCCCAAACAAAAGGTACATCCTTCCTGGTCAACTGCGTCATCGACAATGCGATCACACTGAAGTCCTTGATAAACCTCCGGTAGTATCCAGCCAAACCAAGGAAACTACGAACTTCTGTCGGCGTCTTTGGTTGTTCCCAATCCGCAACGGATTCCACCTTCTTCGGATCTACTTTGACTCCTTCTGCAGATATCACATGACCCAAGAAAGTCACTTCATCCAACCAGAACTCACACTTACTGAACTTGGCATACAACTGATGTTGACGAAGAAGAGTCAACGCTCTGTGAAGATGTTGCTCATGCTCTAGCCTGTCCCGACTATAGATCAAGATGTCATCTATAAAGACTACAAAAAACTGATCTAAGAATGGACGGAACACTCTGTTCATCAAATCCATGAAAGCAGCAGGTGCATTGGTTAACCCAAACGGCATAACCACGAACTCGAAATGACCATACCTCATCCTGAAAGCTGACTTTGATATGTCATCCACCTTTATCCTCAACTGATGATATCCAGATCGTAGATCGATCTTCGAAAACACTGTAGCACCACGCAACTGATCGAACAGATCATCTATCCTCGGCAACGGGTACTTGTTCTTGATTGTGACCTTGTTCAACTACCGGTAATCTATACACAACCGCATCGAACCATCCTTCTTCTTAAAAAACAACACGGGAGCACCCCACGGTGACGTACTCGGTCAGATAAAACCTTTCTCCAACAACTCTTGCAACTGCTTCTTCAACTCTGCCATCTATGCTGGAGCCATCCTATATGCTGACTGTGCAACTGGCTATGTCCCTGGAACCAGATTGATCTCGAAATCAATCTCTCAGGGTGTTTAAATGAGGTAGTTACACCTAGGGTTTAGGGGTGTGTTGGAGGTGAGTGTTGGGGTAGAGGTGATGAAGGAAAAGGGGACAACCTTGGTTTCATGGTTGAGATGGCATGTATACAAAGAACAACTACTCCGTTCTTCCTAATAACCATTAAAGAATGTGACCTAAGAAAGAGGAAGGTGTGAGTTTTTGTCTCCTTGTTAATAACCTAATTACATATTACAAATAACTAATAATTCATTCATTACTTCTAGCTTTTATAACAACTAAACGGAAAACCCAATTGCTCTAAGAATTCAACCATGAATTTAAAATATATTTAGCTAAATTCTAAAAATACTAACTCTCCCTCATTAATGTGTCTGGGATGACTAACTAAATTACTCTAGTAATTAATTCAATTATTTATATATCATATTGGGAACTATATTTTGGTGTGGTTCTAATGGCTAACAATACATATATATGTTCAAGTATTCTAGTGTGGGTCGCAAACATGATTAATTGATCAAATGAAGCATACATTATATTTTGGTTCCTAAGTATAAGATAATTTAATAAGGAACCAAAATAATGGAGGTTCGTCAACAAAGAATATTCAAGAGAGACAACTATGTATAATATCTCAAAATAAAATATAGTACCAAATTTCAGTATGTTACATATTCTATCATTGTATTTATCCATTTCATATGATTATACATGTTGGATTTTATTTAAAAAATATTCAATTTTTAGATTGAAGCCATTATCATATTTATTTATATTTGCATCATAAACTATATTTGGAATTTGGCACAAAAACCACATTGTTTGGAGTAAAAACTTGAGTTAACTTTGCTTTCGAAAACACTCCAATCATTGTATTCATAGTTGCATCTTTTATTATCATACTTGTAATCTGAATTTTAATGTGCCTCATTCTCTTGTTATCATTCTTTTGAACTTACCTAATTGCAAATAATCCCCTTCTTGTGGGAATATCTTTTTTGCTCTTTTAACCCAATATAATGCCCAAAGTGTTTATTATATGTACACACTCAACCTTTGTTGACCTATACCTTATTTTCTATGTTTTGGGTGATGTTCCCTTCTACCTTGGTGTAGGTACATTAGAAGACAAGCATGTGTGATGATCGTATACGGGGTATTAGAACTAAGCATAGCTTGGGATGGCTGGGTTGCGGTCTGAAACATGTCTTACATGTGATTAGTTTTGTTAGATGTATGATTTTTATTTTTCTATATCATCTTTTATGGTGAGGAACAATTGTAAGTGGATCATGATGTAACTTTATAATAGTTTTATTTCTGCTACTTATCAACTATCATGCTCTGTGTTATATGTACCATCTAAGAAATAAATGAAATTCCTCGTTTCCTTTTGATGTGGAATTGTATGCACTTATTCCTCAATTCAATGAAGGGTGGATCCCCTATTGGGCCCCACTCTTTACAAAGGGTGGACTTGAAACCTCATATCTGTGAACCTCTTAATCATGGAAGGAATATAATCTTTGATAATATTTGATGAGGAGTGGAAACCTCAACCTCTATGGAAAAGGAGGTGAAAGCATGGGAAGATCTATTCTATACAGGTGTGAACCCAAATCAATAAAGTGGTAACTGACTTGCAATGAAATTGTCAAAGTTGTGGTAGGTTACTTCATTCGATTGAAGCCTTATTGGATGACTCTAGTTGTACATGTTGCAACTATCATGAGTTAAAGGTTCTGTTATTGTAAGGCCTAGAGGTAAGGATTTCTTCCTCATACTACTCTCAAATGATTATAACATGATGATTGTTGTGGAAGGAGGCCCATGATTTTTATCTAGGATAACACCTAATCCTAAAGAAGTGGGATAATGGAGACCCTATGGAGAAATTAAATCTTACAAAGATCATAATTTAAGGTCTATGCTCTTCCTCTTGTATACTATGTGAGGAGATGTTGAACTGTATCATCTCTTTCAATGTGAAATCTATTGATGTAGATAAACAAACATTATCCTTGAAGAGACTTGATTTCATAAAAATGTAAGTTTTAGATCCTGATGTAATATTGTATTTTGAAGGGTCTTGGTATTTAATGTTAGTATGAAACTATTGATACTACAAGGTTTGAGTTTGAAATAGAGATAGCAAAATGTATGGTCTATGATAGCTTTAGGCATGATGCTTCTCTTTGTAGAGAATCTATTTAGAAACTACCAATGAAAATTCATAAGGGAAGATAAGGATTCTTAAACAATTGAATATAGAAACAAGTGATTCTAAATAATTCATTCATAGAAAGGTGGATATTAATTTGGTCCATGATCAAGACTCTAGATCTAGTTCCTCAACTAAAGTGACTTCACAAATAAAAAAAATCTTCTATTGTAATTTCTTTTGCTTCATCCTCCTATTCATGATAGGTCTAATTGGAAGTCATGATACAAGAGGATAAAGTCTCCTAAATTATATATGAAATGTTATAATAGATTAATGGCATACGGAAGTATCTACAAACAAGTTCTCGTTTCTAGAAATATGCATAGTTTATTTAAAAATGAAGAAGGCATGGGAAAAACTATAATTCCAAATGGATAGATCTCTCTCATCTATTTCCACAAACATAATAGGAGCTCACTATGAATGTGAACGTATACAACAAGAGATTAGAAGAATCAGGTTTTACATTTACATCATCCCTAATCTGTATTCAATGCAAAAAATTTAGATCCTCATGTTATTATAAGTGGAAAGATGCCAACTATATCGATCACTTCATTTTCCATTCTTATACTAGGATCATCATTTTTCATAATAATCCTTCAATCCATGCAAATAAGGTCTTTGAGATGAAATAAATATTATGTTTAGTGGTTACATTATTAGTCTTACTGTTGCATATGGTGCAAATGATAATAAGGATATAGTTCTTTAATGGGAAAGGTTGTTATATTCTTCCCTTTGACTTCTCAAGAATGGTGTGGTTTTGGATATTTCAATGTTTTTTTACTTTCAAGTGAAAAAATGGGTAAGAAGCCTGCTTTAAATGTAAGTATGGAAAAGTATAATAAAGCCTCAACAACATGAGCTCATTGAAGTTCCTACTAAAGGCTCATATTTTACTTGGGACAAAAGAAGCAAAATTCGACCTAGAACTTAATATAAGATAGACATAACACTATGTAGCATTGATGTTTAAAATAATTTTTCTAATGTTGTGGATGACGCAATCTCTACTTTAGTTAGTGATCAGAGCTATCTGTTTCTTATACATTAGAAACCATGCAAACTTTGCTAATATTGATGATGTGCTCTACTAAAAATTATGGTGAAGAAGGATCCTTGCACCAGAAATGGTATCCTTTCACCCCAAGAGAATAAGTAAGGAACATATATTTGATATTGTAGGTTTAATTTTTTAGTATTTGAATGAGCATAAGTAGGGAAGTCCAATATACATTAACTTAGATAATGGACATTTACTAGACTAATCTATTTTAGGAGTTTTGAAGCTAATAGAATATAATGGAGAATGGTTCATTTATCAACATGATTTTGATATTGATTCATCCAAAAAAGATTTATCCAATCATGTATTGAGAAGAATGCATTAGGCATTTTCTATCAGTGTTGTGTTCATTCTTTTGGCTATACTATTTTTCTAGGGTTTGTAACATACTTCATGATGTCTTTTTATCCCATGATCACTAAAAAACTATTGAATTCCTTAGAATAAAAATCCAAGCAATCATCAATATAAAAAGTATTTATGCCCATGTTGGTTTGATATTCAATAAGAACCTTCGACTACTTGAAAGTAAATAATGCATTGTCCTTTCTCTTAAAATAATAAACCCATACCTTCCTTTTGCATGCATTACTAAATGTCATTATATATTTAGCACCACCATTGGAAGGGACTTGCAAAGGTCCTCATAGATCAAAAGGAACATGAACTAGAGCATCATTGAAAAAGTGAATTGTTGTAACACCCCAATTTTCATATCACATGAGTGGAAGCTATTAATTATTATTCTTCTTTTTGAGGAGTGTTACTAACATGATATGCATTACAATAACGACAGATAAAACCCAAAGAAAACTAGTGTAAAAATGCATTCTCATAAATTCTTAGAAAAGAAACTCTATTGCGAAAGAAACTTAATAACATGATACTTCCTTATACAAATATCATGTCAAATCTGGGACCATGTAGATGGCACCCCACCAAGCAAACCTCTTGAAATTGTCACTGCATCATCTTGTCATGACTACCTCCTGAAGTTTTGTACCTGTGGACATCTCATCCCCAGCCATGCACAAAGGGAAACCTAGGTTAGAGTAAGTGGCATTGAACTTCTAATATGATAACCATAAATATTATATAACTGAAAAATGAACTGATATCTAAAAGTTATAAACTTATACTAAATTGATGTGTCTTTTATTTACATCTTTTATCTTCTTGTGGCCACCATTATACGATAAGTCCTCCTGAATTGGCATATCTACACACTGAATTGGTACCAAAGTACCCTGAATTGGCACTACATGCCTCTGAATGACACCGAGGTGTCTCCGAATTAGCATAACTACGCCCCGCTTAGTACCAAAGTACCTCTAAATTGGAGTAAACACTCCTATGAATTGGCAACAGATGCCTCTAAATCATCCCAGGACTAACTGAATGAGGACTTATCATATAATGTCTTATGTGAAGGTTTTGACTTAATTATCTCAAATCTGAATTTACTGAATTCTTAATCTGAACATATCTTATACTAAAATTGAATACTGATAACAGAACATGTACTAAATTGTGAATCTGAATCTGAATGTAGTCTATATATTTTAGAAAGTTTGTCTTACTTAACAGATGCATTTTATTGGAAATTGAAATCTTAGTGAATTGAATTCTTGATCTGAATATCTACTATTAAATCCTAAATTAAATCTAAATATAAACTTTGAATCTAAGTTTGAGTATTTATCTTGATTACTAAATAAGTGAGATTGGATCTAAGACTCGTACTAGGTATATGGCTCTATGACTAATCTAAATCTAAAACCCAAAATTTAGGGTCTTGTTTTCTAAACAAGTCTTCATCTGAAACTCATATTTAATAGATGGCTTAGTTAAATATTGATATCGAATATATGACTTATGTATCTAAAGGCTTGAGAAATAAATTGAACTGAATAAATGAATACTAAGCATTTGAAAGTAGCTTAAATATCTACAATCTATAATCTGATACCCTCACAACATAAATTCATCTGAACAATATCTGATTAATAGAAGCATCATTGAATATGAGATGCACATTAATAACTAAATATTTGAAGGTATCTTATTCTCTAAGTTACTTTGCATATGGGTAGGCTGAATCATAAAAATAATGAAATTCAATGGACATGGCCTACTTACCTTTTGTGCTAATGACATTCTTAAATTATTTTTGACTCCTTGTCCCATTCCATAACCTAATCACCTGGATATCATCAAAGTTCTATAAGTCTAAGAACATTTCACATTTTCCATTCTAAAATCTCAAACTCATTCATCCCCAACTTATACACCAAATTTGGATTCTAATTTAGATTGAGTACGAGTCCAATAGAATAACATGACAAAGTCTTAGTACTGCACGTGTATCAAAACTTACATTATAGAGCTAATATAATCTCTATACTCAAATAAGTCAAAATCATTATGTGCACTAATATGAGCATACACATCATATAATGAGAATAAATCTTAGACGTGGTCACATATACTAATCTTATTAATTCAATTATGACATCATAGGAAAATACAATTTCAAATCATCTTCCATACAAAATATGCATACACATCCCATATTGCCTCATAAATAATTATCATTTGTCTTGTCTAATAGCCAATTAGGCCCAAAATCAATACTAATACAAGGATACATGAAACTCCATCAAAACTTAAGGAACAGTAAGAGTTATGTATTTTAAGGTCTAGATAAAATCTCAAATTATTTCATGGTGAAATAAAGGGTGAAATACCCATAATTACCTTATTTGGTTTTGCATCAAAAACATTAGTAAAACTTAAAATTAGAAAGATCAAGCTTGATAATAGTATTTAACATATCAAAATACACATTCACTAAAATTTTCATGAACTTCTACACTCATTTGCTATTTTTAGTTGACAAATCATCTAAATCATATAGTTTCGAATTCCAACATATAAAAAAGAGCAGACATCAAAATTATATTCTAGAGATATTTTTATAATATAGTACATTCAAAGAGATTTACTTAGGTAGATTGTTTGATAATTTCTGAGTTTCTGATGTCAAGATATGAATTTTAGAAGTTTACCTAACCTTGGTCAATCTCAGCTGTCAAGATCTGATCTAATGGCTATCAACTCATGTGCATAATAGTCTTAGGACCGACACTTCCTCTCTTTCCTTCTACAGATCGACACAAAGGGGATGACATATCCCCTATTTCATGCGAAAAATATAGCAAGGATGCACACCTCCTTCTCGGCCGCCACAAGTTTGATTCTAGGCCATCTCCATGCACGGTGGTATGACCAATAGCTCCGGTGCCCCCCTATGGTCTAGGTGGCACCGTCTCTTCTTGTAAGGTGTTTGGAATGAAGGTTTTTGGCTTCATAACACTCTCAGCTGCCGAGACCTTCAACTCCTTCATTCTCCTTCTCTCTTCCTCGGTGTTAGGCAAAACCCTAGATCTAGGTGCGTGAGGATCTATGCTCTGAATCCATGAGACTTTTATGGACTCTTGCCCAAAGGATCTTGGGCGGATCTCCTTCTTCTTTAGACTATGTTCAGATCTGTAAAGATCTTCAGTCTGTGCGGACTAGAGTTGCCCCCTTTTTGCATAAAAGTCCAAATCAACAAAATAATTATGTAACCACCCTGTAGCTCTGTTTGACATCAAAATTTAGGGTAAATAGTATATTATCATCATCTTTACATTAGAAACATTTTAGGTAAAAACTAAATGGATAGAGACTCTAAACATGTCCTTTAAATAAATTACCTAGGTCTCTAAATAATGCAAAATCATCCAAAATTTCACCAATAATCTTACATTTTAATTTCCCATCTACTAAAAATATATTGAGTATTTATCATGAGTATGAAACACTAAATCCACAAATTTGTACTCCAAGGACCCATATGTAAACTATCATTGGCCCAAATGGGCTTGAAATTGTTTCTAGAGCACCTGGCTCATTCATTGGTCTTGCAATGGGTCCAAAGATTGATCCTATTCCTGATTACAAAAGAATTAAAGGGTGAACTAGAATAATTCCTTAATTGAAGCTTCTTTATGATACATTATCAATGTTACATTTGTTCCTAAATATTAAGATCATAACTAGATCAGGGCTTAAATAGTTAACTAGAGTCATCACCTTTATTTCAATACTCTACCTTGATTGTCTCCTCATACCATTAAATTAAATATCATGAAATAGGATGAAACCTTATTGTGACCATAAATCTATCCTATATTGATTTCATCAATAACTTAATCATGTATTTGGTAGTCCCAAAAATATGGGTGTGACAATTGTCATGTCAAAGCTAACTAGTTTGACCTTTCTCTAAAACATATTGCTCATAGAAATCTAACTTTCTAATTATTACACCACACATAAACCCTCTCTTTCTTATAAGTGCATCCCTTTCTTTGACATGTGTCCCAAACACATACTCGCAAGCCTTGTGGGGTCTTTATATGAAGTTGTAACCACTACACATCTCAACATGGTGCAACCTTACTAGATGTATAGTTTGTGTGAGTTTCTCACCCCCTTCATGAGATCCCAGTCAACTTTAAGAATATTAGTACCTATATTTTTACCATGTAACATGCATACCTTGTTTTCAAGTGTGCCTAATGAGATTAGATTAATCTTCAACATGAAAATGTGTCATACATCCATCAAAGCTCTGACTTCTCCATCAAACATCTTGATTGTTATCATGACAACACCAAGTGTCCTATAAGGGTAAATCTCCACCTTGATGAGACTCATTGGTACAAATATAATCATTACGCCCAGTGTAGTATGTACACATTGAATCAAGAATCCAATCCTTCTTGTAGTCATAGGATAGAAATCAATCAAGAATATAGATTTCATATTCAAAACCTCCATGAGACACCTTTGGATGAGTTGCATCATCATCAGATTTCTCATGCTTATGCAAGTTTTGCAACTTGTAACACTCATTTAAATTGTCTTATATTCTTGTAGTAATGACAACTCTTTGATTTTGTTGACTTTGACTTGTTCTTCTTTTTCTTTGAAATTTTTGGATCTTTATTAGGAGCACACCCTCACCCTCTAACATGCAATGCTTCACTTGTAAATTTTAAGTAAGTAAGATATTTCTTTATTTTCTCTTAATGCCAAAACACTTGAATTCATGGTGATAGTCTTTGAATTCCAATAGATTATCACATTCATGACATTTTTTTAGGGTGATGGAAGGGTAAAAGGCAAAAAAAAGTGCAATCATTTTCCGCTATCTTCAATCTTTTAGAGGTCTCATAGGATTTCACTGAATTTTTTTAAAATATCCATAAAGGAACCAATTCTTACATGCAAATCATGAAAAGGTGATTTTTACTACAATATTTTTGGTGATGGACTTCTTCAAGTTCCTTCAAGTTCACCCCAAACATCTTTGGTTGTCTCCAAATGGACTAGCTCATGGTGCACTTCATCCTCCAAGTATAGAAAGATGTATGTATGAGCTTTTTGATCAATATCCTCTTACCAATCACCCCGCCATAGATTTTGGTTTCTTATCCTTTTTGAGAAGAGATTTAATGGACTCCTTCTTGCATGAAGAATTTGTACTAGATTTCTAGAGAGAGAATCTATTCAAGTAATCAAATGTATCAATGTTGTAGTTCAACATCATGGTGGAGATCTAATGGTAGAAGTTTTCTATGGTATAACTCGTTAGGATATGGTGGTGATGAGAGAAACAAACAACAATGCCCAACCAACTTGTTACAAATATGAAGATTATTGAGATTTAGAAATCCAATCTAAATATTTACTAAAACAGTCAATGTGGAGTAAGTAACAAATCACAAAGAAAAAAATTCCATGCTTCAAAGAATTCACATTGTGGGAGAATATTGTCATGGAAAGATGATATTACTGATGGGTAAAGTTATGAATAGGGTGATTACGCAAGATCAAAGAAGAACACATTCCCAATTACACTCAAAAGTCAACCATGAAAGAACATAGTGGGTTGGATAGGAGCTCATGGAGTCTTGAAATCCAAGTAGAATCCCTAGGTCCATATATGGCTTTAGGTTTTCAAAAAGTGACATTATTTAAAGTCTCTTCATAGGTTTTCATGGTTGGGACATGAATATAACTTTTATATTCCCTTTACTTCATATATTTTATTCCAAATTACTACTACTAGACACTTTAGAATGGAAATTTTAAGATTCAGTAAACTCTCTCTCTCTCTTAATTGATTGCCTCAAATAACTTATATGTAGGTATATGATGAGCTTGTAAGCATGAATAGAAGGGGAAAATGTAATAACATAAAAAATTGTCATTAGTCTAATGGTATGATCATGAAAGAATGTACACTTAATTTGTATACATAGTACATGTGCAAAGACTAAATAAAGATATAAACTAACTATATGACTCTAAGTAGACATATAATTCAATATGAAACTCGTCACGTAATAACTTGTTTTAAGTGAGTCAAATAAACTTATGCATCTAAAGAATATCTAACAAAAACTACCTTTCAAAATTCTAAATAGACATGGGGAAACATTTATTATGAAGTTTGAATTTCTACAAGACAATAGAACTTTTGAATAATTAGTAACCATTCTTTCATGATATAGTAATCATCAATGTGGGGATGCAATACATTAGTTGTTTAAGAGATAAACATGTCTCATCACATGAACTCTTCATTCTTTATTGCAAAAGATAACAGGAACGAGGGGTCCCAAAAGGTGCTCTGGTAATTGGGGGTAGACTTAGGAGGGGAGATTGTGATATCCCCTGATCCTTCCTTTTCCACATGTGAAGTCTAATCCAAACCCTAGTATAACATTACATGATGTAGGCATGAAGGAGTCTACAAGGTAATACTCAGATCTCTTCTTAGGGCATAAACAAAATTAGGTCACCAAGCTCTAGTTTATTTGAATGTTGGTGGAAAATGGTGAATTGAAGTAGAAGTGATGGAAGACGGTTGAAATTGCTACAAGGTCATGGAAAATAGTTGATTCTATGTTGTGGAAATGAAGGCCAATGCTGATTAGGTAATTTGAATCAATCCCAAAGATAAAGTCATCATTTGAGATAATTGTTAGAAAAAGCTTCTTCCTAGTAAAATTCATAGAATTGTAGGATTTGAAGATGACTCTGGATAGTGGGCCATGGTTTATGGGAGGTAAGCCGCTTCTTCTAAAAAATGGGAATTAGATGAACCACTCAATAAATAAACACTTACTAATAGTTTAATTTGGATACAATTTCCTAATCTACCTTTGGAATCTTGGGACAATTAGATGCTTAGTATTTTGGGAAGCTATTTAGGGGAAGTGATTTTTTCTACTAAATCTATGAAGTTCCTTGATTTTTCTCATATTCAAGTTTGAATATGTGTTAATTCAAGTTTCCTTATAGAAGTTGTTCTAAATATTTATGAAGGAGATAGAAATGTTATCCATGTTGAATAGAAACATATCCTAGATAGATTCTATAATTGCAAATGTCTTGGTCATGAATCAGAATATTACATCACAATTATTCATAAGAAAATTGGGATACATGTTATAAACAATGTTAATATCAATGCTTCTACTTCTAAAAAATTATGATGTATAAGTAGTTGCTAATGTACCATCTGACATATCATCTAAAAATGCTACTAACTCTAATTATGTTGACACTCATATCATGATCAATTTTAGTAATTAGGGAAAAGACTCAATGTTGATATCTCTATGAATAAAAATGTACATAAGCTTGCTGAGATCCAAACTCATATGGTCCTTGTTAATCTTCTAGTAAGGAACAAATGAATGTAAGGCCAGATTTGGTTTGAATGTCCAATCATAATACCCATACTCTTAGAAGAACCATCATTGTTTGGAATCAATCTATCCCAATATTAGAAAAATTGAGGAAAGTGGTCAACATGTTCATCTTTTTATCTACAAGGGTACTTAATTTTTCCATGACCATATATGGACACAATGATTAAAAGAAAAATCTTCTTCTATGGAATATTTTGGTGAATATAAAGACTGTTGTAGGGGGGTGGATTCTAGTAGGGAATTTTAATGTGATTAGATTCTCTAATGAGAAGAAAGGTATGGGATTATGTCCAGTTAGGGCTATGGAGGAGTTCGGTTCTATGATATTTGAAGTTAATTTGTTTGAGATAGATCTAAAAGGATCCCATTATATGTTGGATAATAGATGAGAAGAAGACTTTTAAGGAGTGAGACGTTAGAGGGGATGTAGTCCTTAATTAATTTGAGGAATAATCATATCCAATCAACACACACTAACATTTAGGTTGGAATAGGTGTGTTATTTTCTCTCAAAAGAATGGTATACACAAGTAGCAGTAGAAATATATACTATGACTATATTAAATTTACAAGATTATAAAATAATCTCCCACTTGGGGTTTACATGAATGAAACAACATCTTCACTAGGTAAAGGGATATGAAACTATTTCAAGTCTATCACCCAAAATTGAACTCCACTATTACAAGTCTATGTCATCATGTCAGGTCACCATGTCCTTCCCCTAAGGGGTTGGAATCATACCCGACAAGAAAAGTCACAATAGAAGTTGACATCATAAAAACATTGGTATGAGCATATAATAGGATTGAGCAACATTATGGAAAAATACATCAACAAACTTTAACAATGCTTCCCACATCAAGAGGGGAAAAGAACACACAAATGGATATCAAAGAGTAAAATCAAAGAAGATAATCAATAAGAGATTTTCTTGCTTTAATTAATGCCACATAAATAATATTATTTTCCATAAATGGTGGTGAGTAATAAACAAACTATCGTATACTACAAGCAGGGTAGGAACCCATATATTTCATACCAAGGGGCATGAGGATTAAAATCTCAGTGCCAAATAAATATAGTATTTTGCAGGGGGACTAAAACCTCAGTGTGTGGAATGGGAATAAAACCCAATGCCTAATATGATATGTGGCAAGGGTATAAATCCAATTCCTAGAAGGTAAATAAAACCCAATGCCTAAATCATCATAAATGGCAGGGGAATACAACCTAGTGCCTAACATATGGTGTCACTACTTCTATTTATAACTAGTCAATCACACATGCAAATAGGGCCGACAATATAAGGTATAGAAAAACTCAAATAAGGGATGTGAACATTCAACTGATATCAATAGTCTCAGACCCATAAACAAGATTTCAATCATCTCCACAAATAAGATTCATCATAATATCATAAAAATTTCACCACTTGAAAAATAAGGTTTTATGTAGTTCAATCTTTCAAATTAAGGTTTCCACATAGATTAGCATGAATAAGGTACAATTTAGGATTCAACAAATATATCTAGAAAAATAAGAAGAACACAATATCTTGTCCAATAAGATTTATCCAAATAAAACAATCAAATATGAAAGAGGAATTTCAGTATACTAACACCTCATTAAAGGTTCAAGTGATAGAAACAAGAGTAAATGCTCAATATGAATCATAGGGTAATGCAACATACCTCAAACATACTCTTATCAAGATCTGAAATAAGCCTTAGATCCACACCAAGGGTCCAAGCCACCTATTAAACACATGCATGAAGTTAGGGTTAAGTTTTCATTGATTACTTGAACCCTAAAAGTTATTCGTTTATTAATATTATTGAATTAGGTTATAAACCACAATTTTGTAGATTATATTTTTTATGTTTATAGATATTTTACTTTTTTTACTTTTATATTATTAGTTGTGAATTCTAGAAATTCTAATAAATTAGGAAAATCCTTGAAAATCAATATTTATTAAGTGGGAATTACACGATTAGACCAGTCAATAGGATGAATAAAAATCTCATGATCCCAAAACACATTTTATCAATTTTGATGTATTAATTGTTTACTATGAATTGTATTATATAAGTAGATGTATTTATTTATTAAAAAGAATATGTGTTCCTGTTGTACCCAACCTGAAAAATCCAATATCCTACGATCATAGGAAAAGCAAGGGAAAATGATAAATCGATAAAGCTCATAGTTGCCACCCACTTTTATACTTAAATATGGAAAAACAAGGATAGGCGTTTAAATCATTAGGAGAATACATAAAAACCCGATTTTTACTCCACCTAAGGGCATATAAGAAAGATTCACATTAGTTCATATATCGGATCCAATAATACTATTGTGAGTGGGGAAGGATTAGCACCCCCATCTTGTTCGATAGTGGTATTTCAACCTTCTTAGTCATCTTGGATAAAAAATAGTAGTGCCCGACGTTATTGTTAATGAATACGATGATAAAAAAATTAATAAAGTGATTTTAATGTTGGCACACCTTTGGGATTGGAGACGATTGTGGCTCTCCCATTATAGTCCTAACGGTCCTAGTTTTAATGTGTGTTGTGGTCCCCATCACCTTAGTACCTCTCATGATGGAGATACATCACCGACAGTTGGTACTGATGCATATGAAGAGAGAGAGGAGAGAGAGACAAATTTAGTAAAGCAAGATCAAATCTTTGAGAAAAAGCATGCAAATACGAACAACTACAAATAAATTAGAGAAAGAAAAAATTATTAATATGGATATAACAGAGAAATCTATAGTTATTGTTGCGTAGTCAACCACTTTTCACAGGGCAGTAGGTGTTAGAGGAAAAATCTTTGATCATAAGAAGAACATAAAAGGGAGAGGTAGTCATTTCTCTGGATTCTGGAGAGAGGAGAGGGACATGGAATACGTCGGGTATGGGGGTCTATTTATAGGTTGATTTTAAGGTTTGGTGTTCTATGAAGAACCTACTGAGGCGAAATATCACAACAACATGCCCCATAGAAGGGCATGAGGATCGAGACAACCCACCACATGTCACATAGCAGAGGGTAGCAACATGACCAATGTCCATGGCTGGGAAAAATTAGTCTCCCATTAGGGTTTTGGAAAAAATTGTGAAAAAATTGCATAGAAAGATAATTATTTCTAAGATTTTCCAGAAAAGCAATTGAAAAAAGTAAATATTCTATTTTCAGATAAATCTACTGGCCATTTTTTGAACAATAGTCTACTTTAGTAAGAATTGAAGGGCAATTGTACATCTAAAGATAAGTTGGAGTTATATCTCAAATTTTCTTGGAAAAGCCAAATGGGAAGGGAATATTTAATTCTAGACACTTCAACTGGGCAATTATTGAAAAATAGCCTATATAAGGTAGAATTGAAAGACAATTGGACTTTTATTCTAAAATAAGGTTTCTTTGTAGAAAGCCCCAAATTGGGTAAAAAAGTGGGTTAAAATAGATGGATTTAATAGGCGAAAGATTGTGGCAAAATGTGGGAAAATGTGGAAAAAGGATAACATATGTCGAATGTGATGAAATCTGTCATTAGCTAGAGAATTTACATTTAAGTATTTCTACTGAGTGAGAAATAATAGGGTATCATTAGTATTCCCCTTACAAAGTGAGGTTCGAGATAAGAGTGAGAACCGCAAGTTTGATCCAAGTTTGACCCCATTCGCAGGTTTGAAAAAGGTTGGACTCATCAAAGATGTTCTGACAAACCTTATGGAGGGAGGAAAGTGAGTGTGATGTCTCTTCTTTATAAAGCTGGATTTGTGAGTAAAAGATTGGGTATAATGATTTCTCCATAGTAAGGGAAGCCAATCTCTTGGGAATTTTTGTGTGTCTGACCGATCATTCAATCCCTTGAAGTTCTGATGTTTTCTCCCATCACGGAGTCAGTTCTCAAACCACTGCATGCATGATTCTCCCACTAACTCATTCCTTAGCGAGAAAAGTTGGATGTCAAAAAGTGGATATGTAAGGACCCCGCCTCCCAGTAACCCCCAATTAAGGGAGATCGAAAGGTCAAAGCTGTTAACCAATAACCCGAATCAAAGGTTCGACAAATAATCAATAATAATTATAAAATTCTACTAACTAAACTAAAAACTGGTATAAAATTAAAACTTTTCATACCTTTTAAAATTTTGGGAATCTATCTATCCAAGCTTGAATTTACTCTATCCAATCCTCCTGGCACTTTATGTTTTATTTTCACAATGTGTCACTTTACTATTTGTTCATTTCAGGGTTGTACCTAAAACGCCGACAAACAAAATGTCGGTCAGTATATCGAAATATACTGGTATGTGGGGACAACTAAAAGTTGCACATATGGATAACAATCTAGTTATCACAATCAAGTTAATTAACAACCCAATCAGTATGACATTCTCAACCACTTTTGCCCTAACCCTGGCATACCCACCTTAGGGTTTCTTTTGCCAATGACTTAAAGCCACCTTCTCAATCCCAAGCTTGGTTCCTGGGGGTCACCACTCATGGTGCCCACTAGTCATGCAATATCATGGGCCACCTTCTCATGGTGCCCATTGGTCTACCCATCTGGGCCTCACCTTTGGCATCTTCCATCAGGGTGGCATGTAGGTGCAAAAATACATACTTATAGTATTAATGTGATAATCATAATGACTTTATGATTTTCCAGTATAAACATCCAAACTGATAATTTGCATTCAATGTGATTAACCATCCGGAAAATCCTCGGGAAACTAAGGTGGTTATTCATAATTAACCACATACCTGTTAAGCAGATTTGAATGCAGAAATAACCAATCAAACAAGTGCACACAGGTTGATCCTAAAAAAGGCATCCAATTTCTCTATCATTAATCATGTCATCTTGATCCATTAATCCTAGTTGTTTCCTAGGTTATTTGCCCTTTTTAGGGTTTTGACCATAATTACGGTTTCACTTCCTTTTTGCCACTTTTACTTTATTTTTATCAAAATATCCATCAAACCCTAATTATCTCAGTTTATTTTCCATTAAGATCCTAAGATCATATTTGGATCACAAAAACCCTAATTTTCAGATTATTATATTCTTTCTTCCCTTTTCCCCTCACTTAGGGTTTCTAAGGGTTTTAATCAACATATTAGGTTTAAAAACCCTAAACCTTGCAATTCTATCATCAAAATAGGTTAAAAACCATCTTTAACACTAATCAAGTAAACCATGCTCGAATTAATCTATTTGCAAGATTAAAACCATCTTTGGTTAACAATTAGGGTTTTCTAATTATAAATTAACACTTTTTCCATCAAAATATGCACTTTTGCAAAAAGGAATGAAATTAGGTTCTCAAACTATTTTTAACATGTTCCTCATAGTTTTCTAAGAAACTTTCATATTTTAACTTTACTCATCTGAGTTTTCTAGATCAAGATATGCTTTTTATGAGTAAAACCCCTTTTAATTGATTTATTAGCATTTTTCAGAAAAGCATGGATCGTTTTATCTGTGTTCCACTGGTCCACTTAGGATCCAGCGGCCAGGATCACACGCGCCCCTTTCTTTGCAAATAAAAGAATCAAAGTTCGAAATTGACCTTGAAGCGGCCAAAGGAGGCGAGGGTCAGGTTGGTAATTTTGCGGAACGACTCCTTCTTCAACCTCGCGCGCACACAACGACTCCGGTGGTCAACTCGATCGTTGACTCTGAGCTCTCGACCCTCTTTGCTCACACCGACCAGCCAGGGAGCTCCATCTCCCTTCCTCGAAGTTGTTCAAAGGTTCAATTCTTCGTCAAGAATGCGCCAAAGCCATTCCTTACTCGCTGGACTCCGACGAGGTTCGTTGCGACGTCGAGGGTCGAGATCAAGGTGAACGAAGCAATTGAAGGTGCTAGGTGGATCCTTGAACTCCACCGCAGAGGTTGGAATAGCTAAGAGAGACTTTGGTTCCCTCCTTGACCCTCCCCTATATATAGGGTCAAGGTCAGGTCCGTGAGGTTTGGGCGTTTCCCAAAACCACGACCAAAGCCAACCAAACCGAGGATGATTCCCTGCGGTTTCATCTCCCAAGTCCAAAGGGACTATCCCCAGGCTTGCTCATACACTGGATCTCTAGAAATTAGGATGGGAAATTCTCCCTGTATCCAGCAGAGTCCCAATCCACTTGGGACTTATACAATGAGCATCCATCTTTGGATTAAGATCCAATGGACCTCATCACTTGCGTTCATCCAGAGGAAAGATCTTTTTCTTTAATTCAGAAATAATTTCCAAATTGAAGATAACTTGCAAAATTGATTTCTCCCAAACCATAACTCTTTTCTGTCTCAAATTTTAAGGGAAGGTTTGTCTTGGCATTATCTAGCTTTGTATGAAATTTGGGAAACAAATAGCAATGGATGAGAAGTATTTCTTCTCTCCCAAGTTATCTCTTTAATTAATCCAAATTAATTGTTATTTCTTTTCCTTTTGCCAATATCTTGTCCTTTGGGTCCCTTGGACCTCAAGAAATCCCAAAGGCATGGATTCCCATGCTGGGGAACATCTTTTTTCCTTTATCTTCTTTTAAAAGTCAATTTCTCATATCTCCCTTTTATTAATCAAATTCTTTTCCTTTTTAATTCTCTTTTAAGGATTTCTCTTTATCTCTCCTCTATTTTCCTATTGAAATTCCTTTTAGCATTAGGAATCTTATGGATACGAAAATCCATCAAGGATAACTCAATCTTACCTCTTTCCACTGATTTCCCACATTTTATCATTGTTTTCAATTTCTCTCTTAACAATGAAATACTTAATTAGTCTTTTCTTTTCTTATTGCATTCTCTATGCAACTTTGGAGTCCTTGGGACCCAAGGAACCCAAGAGGCATGAAATCCAACTTTGGATTGTATTCTTTTGCCTTCTGGAGGTTTCCACACCTTTCTTTTCTCAAAAACTTAATTATTTATTTACTAATTGAATTTCCTTGTTATTGGGCCCAATAGCCAATAAATCCCACAAAGCAACTATCAAGGCTATTGTAACAAAATTCATGCATTCAATCAAAAGACATCATTATTTGTTCATTTATATTTAATATGAGAAATTACATTTGTCAGCAAATGAACCCAAAATTGGGGTTGTAACAGGATAGAATTTATGGTTTGTCAAAGATATTGGAATCATGAGCCTCTAATCATTGACAATAGTGGAAATTACTCTGCTGTAAAAAGATCTTGAAAGTTAGTCATCATATCTCTTCCCTTTTTGCACATCTAAGTTTTTATTTCTTTTCAAACTTTTGAAAAGTAGTGCACCAAATTAGGGTTTGGACCACGACCCTAAAGAGGTAAAATCGAGTGAGTTTGACTTGTGGAAATAGGTCTTTAATTGCTCAAGATTGAACATTGGGGCATCATAGAAGTTTCCAGTTAAGGTGACCTTTATGGCCACTAATTGTGATGGTTAATTGTTTGCTCCCTAGAGCATGTGTGGTCATCTAAAAGATCTGTGTGGTCATCTAAAAGATCTTACCTGATGTAGGGATTGGAAATCTTGATATACGCTCAAGACATTATTGGTGTAGTCTAGGTCATCATCTTGGATCTTGAAATATTTGGTATACGATTAATTCAGTTTTAGGTCATGATCTAAGATGACATATTGATTTGAACATGAATACATGAATAGTTCAGTTTTATATCATGATCTAGGACCATAGAGTGGGTATCAAACAGATATCTATAATTAGAGCATTTCTAGTTTTTCCAAAAGAGCTCAAGATAGGTTATTTGGGCATAAGACAATTTCTGATTTTAAGGTGGCCTTAACTACTAGTGATTGTATGGATAAGATATCTAATGCCTAGACCATCATCTAGTCATTTGAAGAGTTCCAGGTTTCTTTTTAGGACCTCAGGAAGCATCATCTTATATTCTCTACATGAGTGCTCAAGATGGATACTTTGGGCATCAAACAAGTTTCTGAATTTAAGGTGACCTTCACGACCAGTGATTGTATCATTCATTTGTCTTGTCCTTAGATCATCTTCCTGTATTGATATGATTGATTGATAGATTGATTAGATTGATATGATTGGTCACATTGATCATATGGGGCTCTAGACAAATTTCTCAATTTAAGGTGGTCTCCATGACCACTAATTGTATCAATCAATTGTCTGTTCCCCTAGGCCTTTATTGTTTTTGAAAAAGTTCTTAAGATAGATAAGGTTGGAAGCTAGATAAGTTTCTAGGTTTAAGGTGGCCTTTACGACCAGTGATCATATCCTACCATTGTCTTCTCCCTAGAGCATCTTTTTAATACAAGATGGTTCAGTATGACAAGATAGGGATTTGCCTCTGGGATTGGATTGAGGTGCCCATCTATAGATAGGTATTTTGTAAGGAGTGTTTATTCGAATTTAAGGTTTTTTTCGGTGTGCGTACCTAAATGTAGGGCTTGCAAGATGTGCCTACTTGAATGTAGGGCTTGAGGTATGTGCCTACTTGAATGCAGGGCTTGATGTATGTGCCTACTTGAATGTAGGGTTTGCGTTCATGGAGACATATATTCAAGATAGAGCTTGAATGTGTATGCCTATTTAGGATAGGACTTCATTCATGAAGAATGTCAGTTCAAGAATATCACTCATTGTATGTCCATTTGGAATAAGGTTATTTGCATAGGTGTAATAATAGGGATTTGGACAAAGGTACCCACTAGATGTAGGGCCTAGATTGGAGGATAATGCCTATTCTATAGGGTTTGGAGAGATGCAAATGTAGGTCTTAAAGGGAGGTAATGCCTACTCAGGATAAGGCTTTCACAAAGGCGTCTACTGGATGTAGGACTAATACTAGAGGGAATGCCTATTTGGGATAGTCCTTGGGAGATTCCTACCTGAATGTAGGGCTTTACAAAGAATGCTTACCATGTTATAGGGCTTTGTTGGGAGTGCCTATAAAGAGTAGGGCTTGAGGTGATGCCTACCTGAAGGGATTTAACCAAGAGAGTTTCCTATATAGAACATGACTTTCAAAAGAGGAGATGCCTATTCAGAATAGGGCTTGAAGCATGGATGTATCATGGTCACACTAAATCATGAGATTTTGAATTTGAGTAGCATGGGCAACAATTTAAGATTCAGGATCTAGATGATAGGTAGGACTCAGGGGAGGTAAATATTTTAATTTAGGAGTGGTTACATGGTGTAGGGATTAGATCATGTAGATGCCTAGTTGAATGTAAGTCTTTGAGATGAAATTCCTATTTTGGATAGGGCTTGACAGCAAGGGTGCCTACTGATAATGGAGCTTAAGTGTAGGTTCCTACTTGAGCGTAGGGCTTTTTGGTTAGAAAATAAGGAAAGGTGTCGATTCAAGATAGGGCTTGTGGTCTAGTTTAAGGCCTTAGTCCAAGACCCAAAAGAGATGGTAGATAAAGCATGTGATTGGTCCAATTTTAGTTCATGGTCCATGACCCAAAGGAGATTGGAAATGTGATCATGGGTTTGCTTCAGTTTTTAACATGATTTGGGTCTGTAAAAGGATTTTGAAATTAAAAGCACCTAGTTGGTCCAGTTTTATGTCATAGTTCATGACCCAAAAATATTTTGAAAGTTAAGTTAGTGATTGGTCCAATTTTGGGTCATGGTCCAAGATCTAAAAGTATTGGAAGATACATGTTTGATCCAGTTTTAGGTTATGGTCTAGATCTAAAGAGATCAGAAGTTAAGTTTGTGATTGGTTCAGTTTTAGGTCATGGTCCATGACCTAAAAAGAGATTCAAAAATTAAGTTTGTGATTAGTCTAGTTTTAGGTCATGGTCCAGTGCCCAAAAGATGTTGGAAGTTAAGTTTGTGATTGGTCCAGTTTTAGGTCATGGTTTAGGAGCCAAAAGAGACTTGGAAATTGAGTTTGTGATTGGTCTAGTTTTAGGTCATAGTCCATGTCCCAAAATGGATTGGAAGTGACCATCTGTAGAAGTGGTCATGATTGAGGATGTTTAGAAGAGTGTAGGACTTTCAAATCAAGGAAACACCTCAAGGAGGTGTCCTTCTACCAATCGCATGGTTAATGACTCTAGGTCATGCTTTAACTATGAAGTCTGATGTAGGTTGTTAGAATTTTGAACTCCTCAACTTCAATTTGAAGGTAAGGAAAGTCATTGTAAAAGAGAAGATGATGGTAACAACCTGGAATCAAGGCCCAACATATCAATCAATATATTTTGGTGATGTGGCTTTGATTATGCAATTCTAATAGGTCTCTGGTGGGCCAGTGGAAATTGATAACTGCATCTTGATTAGAAGTTAGAGGCTTGAACCTGCTCTATGGTTGTCATCAATAGATGTTGTATCATGCTGCATCTGCTACAAGAGAAACGTTCAGAGGAAACATGAGTTCATTGTATATAGGTTGTCCATCTACAAGGTCTTTAGAGAAAATGTACTTTGTTGCTTCAATAGCTATTGTGCAGAGAGAAAGCATGTGAGGCCATGCTAACTGATAAGAGGTAACCCTCATTCATGGTTTTAGGTCTGTCTTGGAGAGAATGTATGGGTTCTCAGTATCTTGAGAGATGTTGTGTCTTGTCTGAATCTTTCTTTGAAGATGTATGCAAGCATTGTTGGAGCTAGATTTGAGTCAGATTTTATTTGTGTATTGAATAGTTCATCCTGCCATTATTGTCTGTAATCTTCTGCCAATAGTTCCCTAATGGACTCTACTGGTAGAGATATGTAATGATTGTTGAAGGATGCCTTATTGATGTTGAGTGATATGTGATGGTGACGCAGAGTGAACCACTATCATCTAAGATCTCCTTTCTTCATCGGTCTTTGTCGAGTCAAAGGGTCATCATGGTTTGAATTGTGGTTGTAGAATTTTGCCCCATTATTTTGTTTCAATAGTTTGAATTCTTATTTTGACATCAATATGATCATGTTATCCGGTAAGAAGTTTTTTTTGAGGTTTTTGATGCAAATTTTGATTTAACATACCATTCTTGTGGATTCTTATGTTGCTATAAACCATACAAGATATTAACATTCAAGCTTTCTAGATTGAGACCCCTTTGAGGAGTTAGTGGTAACCCATGTTAGTCAGGAGGCCTATCATAAGATGTAAGGGATGGTCATGAAATTGTTGTAGTTCATCTAATGGAAAATGACAAGTACCCTTCTTACCGTACTTTCCACTTTGTAGTATTGCAATTTATGTTGATTTGAGACCCCCAAGCATAGCTAAGCTTGCCCAAAGTCTTATATGAATTGGTTGGTTCATCCCTTGGAATGATCATAGCCAGATGTACCACTAGGGGAAGGTTCTTTTTGGGTGGATTTGATGCTCCACTGGCTCTTGATTTCATGCTTGTACGACTCAAGTTGTTCCATCTAGTGATCAATCGAGTGAAAATTCCCTACCTAGTTGGGTTAAGGAACCAGGTGTCAGAGACACCCCTAGGTTCTATTATTGACACTTATTGGTGTATGCAGTGCATCACAAGCATGTATCTTTTGACCTTTTTTTAATATAATTAGTTTGCATTTTAGTCCATGGGCATTGATTCTTAGAACATTAGGATGATATTTTAGACTTCTCTAGTCCTGGATGCCATTCCTAATAAACAAATCATCATAATTAATGTCCATGTATGGGTGCCCTTTAGGCTTCACAGTTGATGTATGTTCAGTTAATTCATTGACCTTGTGGATATTGATGCTCATATTCTTAGGTTGGGAACCTATTAGCAAACTAATGGGAGTTTCCTAGTGGTTCCCCATTGGTGGTCCCCAGGATAGATCATCATGAAAAATGATGAGACATGGACAATGTCATAAGGGATCCAAATCTCCTTATCATCCGGTCCACATGTCTTTATTGATCCTTGTGAGAAGGGATGTTGTCATATTTAAACATCAAAATTATGTAGGGAATGACCCCTAAATTTTTTTTTAGAATGTCCTAACTTGGTGGGTATTTTCCATCTTGCTTTTGGGGGCTCATCTTAAGAACACCTAGAAGAGGACATTTATTTCTTTTGAGGTGTGGTGTCATCCTGCAATTGAAGCTTTTAAATGAATTTATTGACTGAGTGATTTTATGGGTGAGATTACATTTTTGAATCATTTGAGACTCGAGATAATAGATGTTTTCCTTCCATCCTAGGGCCTAGGCCCTATGGTTCTACTTTAACCCTTCCACATCAGGGTGCACAAGTCAATGCGTCCATGTACTTAAGTAGATTAAGTGAGTTTTTTTTCACTTTGAAAATATGAGTCTTTTTCATTTTGATTTTTTTTTCATCTTGAAATTCTTTGTTTACTTTTTTTAAACCTTTTCATTTTCCATTTTGATGATTATTTTAAAAGCAAAAATGTTTAGATAGATCCCTCACTATTCCCTGATGCTTTGCGACTCATGATAGTGATGTGTTTTAGTTCTCTCTAGAAGAGCTCTGGCTTGAATAGATGCTCAATCGACTTTGAGACCACATCGGCTGGTGTGTTTCTATTGTGCTCTAGCTTGAGAAGCAATTTGACTAATTCTATGACTTAACCTGGCTCTTTAGTGAAAGGATCTAGAGTGACTTGTGTAAGGGCATTGTAACGACCCCACCTCCCGATAACCCCCAATTAAGGGAGACACGAAGGTCAGAGCCGTTATTCAATTAACATGATCAAAGGTTCGACAAATAATCAATAACAATTAATAAAATTTACCAACTAAACTGAAAACTGGTATAAAATAAAACTTTTCTTACCTTGGAAAAACTGGGATTTCTAAACTTCTATCCATGAAGATGCTAATCTAACTAATCCTCTTGTTCACGTTATTTCTCATTTAATTCCACATATGTCGCTTTACTGTTTGTTCTTTTCATTTGTACCTAAAACGCCGACAAACAAAATGTCAGTCAGTATATCGAAATATACTAGTATGTGGGGACAACCAAAAGTTTACACATATGGATAACAATCTAATTATCACAATCAAGTTAATTAACAAGCCAGTTTATGATTTTCAGTATGACATTCTCCACCGCTTTTGCCCTAACCCTGGCATACCCACCTTGGGGTTTCTTTTGCCAATGACTTAAGTCCACCTTCTCAATCCCGAGCTTGGTGCCTGGGGGTCACCACTCATGGAGCCCTCTAGTCATTCAATATCATAGGCCACCTTCTCATTCCCGAGCTTGGTGCCTGGGGGTCACCACTCATGGTGCCCATTGGTCTACCCATCTGGGCCTGACCCTTATGGCATCTTCCATCAGGGTGGCATGTAGGTGTGAGAATACATACTTCTATTATTAATGTGACATTCATAGTGATTTTATGATTTGTAAGTATGAACATCCAAACTGTTTAGATTGCATTCAATGCGAGGAAACATCCGAAAAACACTCGGTAAACTAATGCGATTAATCATAATTAACCACATACCTGATCCAGAGCAACTTGATTGTCCAAGCAATAAGGATAAAGAACAAGCAACAAGCAATCAACAATATCCTGAAATTAATACATGGCATCCAAGTGTTATAGTTTATCCAGAACATTCTAAAGCTAGACTTGGATTTTGCCTTAGGCTTTCTAGGCCACTTTAGGGTTTTATTAGGGTTTTATCCATCATAATACTGTTATCATATTTAATGCCTTCTTATTTCACAAACCCTAATTTCAACATCATAGGCACATTTAAAGTCCATTATTTCTCTTTTATACTAAAACTACCATCTTTCTCCTTTTGAGTTATTTCAAGATCAATGGACTCAATTGCCACCTTTAGTTTCCTTTGAATTGACAATTCACACTTCATTATGTTTTAATTTCATAATTGTATTCCATTAATATTAATTCCTCATTTATCCATTAGAAAACCCTAATCACCAACTTGAGGGTATTATATCATGAAAACTCAGTTCTATAATTATATTTTCATATTTAACCCATGAAAACCCATATTTTCTCAATTTAGGGTTTCTAAACATAATTATGTGCATAAAACCCTAAAACAAGCATGAAACTACCTTTTTCAAAATTAACTCTCCCTTTTACTCTTATTAGGTTAGTATTTCTCAGAATTAGGGTTCCAAACCAAATTAACCCAAAAGAGTTATTAATTCCGAGTTCCATATCAAATTAGGGTTTTACCATAATCTAATACACCAAAGGTGATAACTTTGTGTACCTCTTTAATTTCAAGCAATATCAGGTTCCAATTATATTTTTATTGGATTCTTCACGTTTTTTTGATCAACTTTCATGTATAACATATCCTTATTTGACCTACCAATTATTTACTATGAATTTAGCAAATTAGTTACCTTTCGACCAATCGATGGCTGCCACGTCGGCCCTTTTATTTTTCTTTTCTTTTCTGCTAGCAAGGCGCCTATTCACCTGATT
Organism: Alisma plantago-aquatica; assembly: GCA_963693085.1. Classification (NCBI taxonomy): domain Eukaryota; kingdom Viridiplantae; phylum Streptophyta; class Magnoliopsida; order Alismatales; family Alismataceae; genus Alisma; species Alisma plantago-aquatica. The sequence goes on along the minus strand of OY856409.1, from coordinate 814,148,074 downwards.
GTACAAATTTACCCCTTCGTCCATTCCTTGAAGTCGCCCGCGCCTAGGGACAAGGAGGTAATTTCCTCCTTTCTTCTTCAACCTCCGCGTGTTGCTCTGCTTTGCGAAGCAGGTCCCTGGCTCGGTCAACCGGATGTTTGACTTCTAGTTTCTAACCATCCTAGCGTCAACGAAGGGTACCTTCACCTCCGCAGCCCTGCTCCGAACTCGCAGAGGAACTTAATTGCTCGAGTAGCTGTTGGAGCAGATGAGGCATGGTTGAAGTTCTTTCGGAAAAGAGGCAGATGGGATGGAGGTGAAAACAGCGTCCAAGGGGAAAATTGAGGGAGGAAGATTATTTGGGGGTCTCGGCCGCATGTCTAGGTTTATTTTTGCCTTTGCAGAGGGTCTAAGGACCCCTATATATACTTGCCCATGGCGGCAAGATTCCTGGAGATTGGGCGAATCTCCTAGAAACCACAAACCTAGGTGAAATCCAGGGTGGGTGTGGTCGGCTCGATCTCCCGGATCCAATGGAAGTATTTCCATAAGTGCTCGTGCAGATTTCATCTAGGAAATTGCTCCCGAAAAACACTGGTCTCATGTTCCCACTTTCCTAACTGATCGTGAGCTAGGAGATGAAGGGATCATCATTGGATCTGAATCCAACGGCCCACAACGCGCATGACATGTGCATGGGCTGGGCCCAAGATTCCTATTCCAATTATAAATGTGACATTTTCCATAATTACAACACATTAGGGAATCTTGTAAAAGCCATAACTCCCAAACCAAAAATCCAATTGCTCCCAAATTTTGAGGGAAGGTTAATAATAACTTTATCTACCTCATTATCTAAAAGAAAACGTGTCTTTTCTTTAATTGCAAGATATTACTAAATTATGAATATTTCTCACCTATTTTCTCTTTCCTTTGCTATAGAATTATTATTCTGAGTTCTTTGAACCTCAAGGAACCTTAATGGCTCGATTTCCCCTCTTGGGAATATTTATTTAGCCTCTTTCCTTATCTTTCATCCTTTTTCTTATTATCTTACTTGTTCTTTATTAAAATATCTCTTTTTGAGGATTTCTCTTTATTTCTCTTTTATTTTCCTCATTGGCATTCCTTTTATCAATAGGAATCCTTGGGATACGAAATTCCACAAAGGATAACTTAATTGTACCTCTTTTCTCTTATTTTCCACATATTATCATTGTTTTCAATTTCTTTCTTAATAAAGAAATATCTAATTGATCTTTTCTTTTCTTATTGCTTTATCCTTGCAATTTTGAACTCATGTGGAATGAAATCCACCTTTGGATTAAGTTCTTTTGCCTTCTAGAGGTTTCCACACCTTTCTTTTCTCAAAAACTCTATTATTCATTTACTAATTGAATTTCCTTGTTATTGGGCCCAATAGCCAATACAACACAAAAAAAAATCAAGGCTATTGTAAACGAAATCAATTATTCACAACAAATTGTATCATTATTTTTACAAATATCTTTAATATGAGAAATTACATTTCTCACCAAATGAACCCAAAATCGGGGTTGTAACAGGCATCCACTTGGACCAAACTGGCATCGATTAGATCTTGAATGTCATGCTTGAGGGATATACATGAGTCTGTTTTGTGCCCCTTGTTGTGATGGAAATCACAGTAAGTGTTGTAATTGTAGCTCTTTGTAAGGGGATCTGAGGGATTCATGGCTGGAAACTCCAAAAGGTGCTCAATCAACATAAGCATGTTACTCTAATAGGACCCTAAGGGTGTGAAACAATTTTTGGATTTTGTGTTAGTATATCCTCTTTGACAATGGTGGGACAAATAGTCACTTTTGAAAATGTACCCCCTTTCATCATGCATCAGTAATCAGGCATTGTGATCTTCTGGTGATGACCTTTCAAGGCATTGATTTATGCTATCTTGACTCTATATCTCCCAATTTTTGCATGATTTTTGTGATACTATGATCAACAACATGTCGAATCTCTGAGCAGACTATAGATGTCAATGTTGTGACTAAACTTAGATTATGCATGTACTTGTATGGTCCCAGAACTAGAGGATAGTTTCAATATGGTGGTAGAGGCTACATTGTGTGATTGACTATACAAGTCCTCTTCTTCTATGCTAGATTGTAATCTTTTGATCCTTTGTATATTTTGGCTATATGCCTTGATAAACAATGACTTCTTATTGGTCATTGGATTCTTCTGTCTGATCATCTACTTGGCCATTTTGTGGAGTGATTATGTGTGTCATAAATGTCTCCTGCTATTGATGCTTAGATATAACTTTCTTATGTTGGTATACCCTTATCGAACATCATCTGGGATGATCTTTTTGTTCACCCTGCAGATTGTATGGTGATGATAATTGTGCATGTCATGCAAAGGGGAACACATGTGTTTGTGTCTCTGGCTGACCCATGTTAACTTGGACTATCTACTTGCTACTTAACTCAAGTGTCTTCATGACTTGTGGTTCATTACATCATCATGACCACTGGATGGATCATGTGTCAACCTGAGCCCTCAATTCATGATGAGAGTCTTCTAGAAGTGTCTTCATCACCTCACCAATTTTAGACTATTCATTGGTTCTTATCATCTCAAGAATTCTATAACTATCAGTTTTGGTGTTTGGAACTTTTTTGATGTCCTCGTCTATACGGAATATGAAATAATAGGTTGTTAGGCTCAGGAGACTTACAACGAATATACCCCTTGTGTAGAAAGAAGTTCAAAAATGAATAAACATAATCGTAAACAAACTTCCCCTTGCATAAGGAAAGAGGATTCAACATATGGAATTCATGTTTTTGTATTCCAAACATTTCTGGTAGGAATAAATGGAAATTTTCCCTTGCGCAGAAGCCGGTTCCAAAAATTGGAATAGACAAAGGTTAACATGACCCTTGCATGGACAAGGGGACAAAGATCATGTCACAAATATGGAAGTTCACCCGTTGTGTGGAAAAGGATTTTTCATGTATTAGCATACACTATCATCTCTAATGGTATGAGGAAATGAACATGCCCCTAGAATGACTGATATGGAAGGATATTTCCAGTCTTGTCATGAGGTATGTCCAGTAGCATTGCGATGAAGCATGAGGATCATGGTTGTTGGATGAAGACAAGTGAACTTCGGATGGTCTCCAGGGACAAGGTGACCCGCTTGAGGCCAGAGACTGTAGCGGGAGATCGATGTGTGAGGTTTCTCTCTCCTCAAGGATGGTTTTATGAGATAAATTATCCCAAGACAAAGGGGTATATAGGGATAAGGAGAGCCTCTATGGGCCAGGTTCCTGGATATGGTTGTGTCAGATTCCTCTCTCCTCAAGGAAAATCTTATGAGAGAAATACTCAAAAGTCAAAAGGGACATCCAAGGACAAGCCGACCCACTCAGGAATAGAGATTGTGGTTGGATATGGGTGTTGAGATTTCTCTCTCCTCAGGGGATATCTTATGAGAGAAATACTCACAAAGAAAAGGGGTGTGTTGGTCCAATTTTAGGTCATGGTCCAAGACTGTCAAAAGATAAGAAGGTGAACATGTAGTGATGGTCTTGTTTAAGGTCGTGGCCTAAGATCTTATCAATATGAGTGTGAAATCCAGGGTGATGTTTTAGGTCATAGTGTGGGACCATATGGATGTGATACTTAAGGTGCATTATGATCTACTTTTAGGTCATGGTCCACAACCTTATAGATGTGAGCTTGGAAGCAAGGTGAGGGCCCAGTTTGAGGTCTTGGTCCGAGACCATGGTTTGGGTACACAAATATGGGAAGACCAGATGCTACTGGGTAACATCTCAGTCAAGTTGGAAAATCATTTGGATTAAATGGAGTTGATATTCTCAGGGCATGAGTTGATATTTCAATCAAGACTTGGAGGTTATATCCAAGATTTGAGGATTGAGTAGCCTTGTAGAAGATATCAAAGGTTTTAGGCATGAGTGGTGGCTCGTGAATAGAGATCACAATTGGGCAGCCTTAAGGTATGAATCAAGTTGGGAGATTTAAAAATGTTTTCCAAGATTGAAAAGACTTTCTTTTATTTTATTTGACTCTTGAGAAAATTTTCCATCTTCTTTTATAGACGGTTCAATTTTGTTGAGTTTTGAAATATGGTTCAATTTTGTTGAGCTTTCTTGAAAATATTTTAAATTGTTCTTTTTATACTGTTCTTTAAAAAAGTTTTTTTGAAAAAAAATCATTTTTGGAAAAGATGTGTTCTCTTTTTTTGAAAAGATTGTTTTTTTGGGAAAAGATATTTTCTTTTTTAAAAAATGCTTTTGTATCATTTTTTAAAATATTTTCCTTTTTTTGTTCTTTTGTGAAAATATTTTCCTTTGCATAGATCCTTCTTTTTTGGAAAAGGTTGTTCATTTTCAAAAGTAAATTGAAAAGATTGTTCCTTTGTAAAAAGTTTTTTTTTTGTTTTCAAAAGATTGTTCTCTTTTTTTGAAAAGATTTTTCTTTTGGAAAGAATTTTTAGCATTTTTTGAAGAGAGTTTTATTTTTTAAATATTGTTCTTTTTTATAAATAAAGAAGAGATTTTTTTGGGGAAAATGTTTTAAAAAAATTTTGTTTTCTTAAAAATATTAGATCTTTGAAAAAGTGTGTGCAGAAATGAGCATCTATGAATAGATCAGAGCAATCAATACTTATTGATATGGATATAACAAAGGAAGACACATTTATTGTTGCACAACCTACCGATGTTAACAAAGAAGTTGGTGTCAGAGGAAGGACCCTCTGATCAGAAGTAAAAAATTAAAGGGGGAGGTAGTCACTTATTTGGCTTCAGGAGAGATGAGAGTTTCCTATAATATGTTAGATATGGAGGTCTAATATATGTAGATTTTAGGATTTAGGATTTTGGGCAAAACCTTATGAAAGAGGCACCGGTTCATCACGATGCTCCCCATGGAATGAAACACAGATTGAGACAGTCTACAATGTGTCACGCCAGATGGATGCAATCAACTGTGTCTCTAGGTGGAAAAGGTAGTATCCCGTTAGGAATGTTCTGGTGGCAATCGGGAAAAACTTGCATATAAAGATAAGTCAAATTTATTTCTCATATTTTTACCAAAAAAGTAGTTGAAAAAAGAAATATTCTTTTTCAGACAATTCAATAGGAAAACTTATTAAGAATAGCCTATTTAAGGTAGAAATAGAGGACACTTATGCACAAAAAGATAAGTCAAAGGTATCTCCCAGATTTTTGTGAAAAAAGTAGTTTGAAAGGGATTATTTAATTTGATACAATTCAACTAGGAAATTTGTGAAAAATAGAATATTGAAAGCAGATTTAGAGGACTATTTCACTTTCAATCTGAAAAAAGGTTTCTTACAGAATGACCCAAGCGGTTAAAAAGTGGGTGAAAATGGATGGATTAAATAGGCAAAAAATTTGTGGTAAAATTTCAAAAATGTGGAGAAGGTGTAAAATGTGATGAACCTCTGTCATAAGCCAAAGAATTAAAATATGATTTTCTACTGAGTGAGCAAAAGTGGGTGTTAACAGTTCAGATTACCAATTTGCCCCTACATCATGCATCCAACAATTCAGGCGTGGCATGGTGTATCAATCTTCAACCTAGGGCCAAAATTCACGTGATCGAGGATTATTAAAAAAATCAAACGTACCAGAAAGCCCGTGTTACGTGTAACAACATCAATTTGTGTGAGGGATCGTATACTGGTTATCTTCCTTGTTAGACCGATTGTGTTGATATCACGAGAAAATTTAGAGCATCAGTAGCACAATGCCAACATCCAAACTCATGAAGAACAATGACATTTTAGAAATGGAGGTGCTCTTCACCATCCTCACCTCTCACCTGGAATGCATGGGGAACCTTCCTCCATCAGAACTGAAAGAAAAAGATCATCGAGAAATCATAGAGGACATGTCTGGGGGGGGAATCAAGGCTTCACAAAAACCCAACCCGCAACGTGAAACTACCATTATGGAAAGTCTGGGAAAAACAATATAACACTCACACAATTGCTCAACATAATCGAGCACAGATCGAAGGACCACAAAAAGAGGGGCATTGGGATTACCCAGAGAAAAGCATTGTAAGATTCACAAAATTACTATATAGGAGTCTGAAGACCTGGAGAGGAGAGGAGGAGAAAAGAGGGAATGGAACATGAGAGAAATAGAGTAAGGTACGGACCTGGAGTTGGAAACCATGTGGAGATTTTGGAACCCTGAGAAAGTCAGAATCAAGCTGGGTGAGTGGAAACAAGAATCATGTCGGCCCTTGAATCTTATGAAGAGAGCCAACATATAGAGAGAAACTTGCGAAAGAAATGGGAGAGAGGGCAATATATTGTGGTGGATAGAAATGGAAATAAGGTGAGGAAGAAGAAGATTTAGGCACCATTCAATCAAAGATCTAGGGTGCAAAGAAATTGTGCCACAATAAAATGTGGACAGAAGGAAGTGTGATGACATAAATTCATGTGGCAATTAACAATCCAACAAACTTTAGGAAAGTGATATGTAACCACTAATTATTTGATATATCTGGATATTTTCTTTGTGATTTTAATTAAGGAGTCAAACAATGTTCAAATAAAGCCAAATTTGACACTTAGACCATCTAAGGTGTGTAGAATCCCTTTTGCCATTAGTTTCTTCTTTTGGGCACATTCATTATATTATTTGATATTTTAGAGTTATTCTTATATTTTCTTTATTATATAAAATTAAGGCATCAAGATTATTCATTTAAAGTAAAGCTTGGCCCCTAAACAAGCTAAGACATTAAGATCTTGAATCTACTTCTAGTTTCTTCCTTTAAGGCTATTCACAAAGTTATATAGTGGATTTGTTTTAGAGAGAGTTATATTCATATTTATGCACCTATCTTGATATTATATTCATTTTAGGATTATCTTCATGTCGTTGACTTTTAGAGAGTGTTATATTCATATTTATACACCTATCTTGATATCATATTCATTTTAGGATTATCTTAATGTTGTTAACTTTTCCTTAGTTATTAAATGTAACTACACCCATTATTAAATTCTAAATTTCTTTTAAAGATAGTTAGTGATGTTATCTTTATAATTGATAACAAAACACTCTCCATTATTACATGTATCCTTTTTATGCCCATTAGCATATTTCCCCTTTATTATTATGGATTTGGATCAATTATATATATACCATTTCAGACACTTTCTTATTATTTTTATTTAAGTCTTGAATGGTGTAACATATACTATGTTTGGGGTTATCCTAGGAAACATACCCATTGGTGCCTAATTTAGGGGGATTAGGGTTTCAAGGATAAAAAAGGAAGGTTTTGGTATGTTACAAGATAAGATTGTTCTGTCAAAAATAGTAGAAGCTTTTATAATAAAGATTCTAGAGATTTGTTTAAAGATCTTTGGGGTTATGTATAGAGTACAACATATAGTGAATGTAGACTGTTAATTGTCAAATTTGATAAGAAGACTAAAAGCAGATACAATTATTTCAAGTTTGTTAATGCTTTGACTTCTCACCCAAACTTAAATATTGTCAGGCTTTGAACATTGAAGTCAAAGGTAATCCTATGTATAGGGTTAGTAAAAAACTAAAACAATTTGAGAAACTTATAAAGTGGAATAAGAAAACTTTTTGAGAAAATAAACTCTGGTATTGTGAAAAGTAAGAACTAGAGGCTTGTGATGTTCATGCTATTGTTGATTTTAGTCCTAGTAGTGTTTATCTTTGTGCTATAGCTAATGAAAAAAAGGAAATTATCTCTTGAATCTTCTAAAGACGAGGAATTTTTTGCAAAGAAGACTCAAGAGTTAAATGGCTTAAGTTCTTATATAGTTATATTAAAGTCGACACTGTAAGGTATACTATCAAATGCCTTAATACTTATGATGATAAAAAAATTAATGATGGAATATTATATATGAGCCTAAGTTTTAGTTCTATAATATTTTTTTCAATCAATTTGATTCTTATCACATTCTCTAGGATAACAACTAGCACATACCTTCTTTTTATTTTAAAAAATGATCTTCTGAACAAGGCAATGACTATGGATGAAATCAAAAGAGTAGTTAGATAGGTTTATGGGGAAAAGCCCAAGGAAAATATGGATTGAATGGTCATTTGTATAAGAAGTAATGGTATAATATAGGAAATAATGTTATTGATGTTGTTATGAAATTATCCAAATGTAGCAAGATGCTTGAAAAGGTGAATAAATTCTATATTACTCTAGTTCCTAAAGTGAAAGGAGTTGGACAGTCTCAAGGATTGGTGCTCCATGGCTTTATGTAATTTTATGTACAAGATAATCTCTTAAGTTATATACGATGAGCTCCAATTCATTTTCCCTTCATTCATTAGCAATAATCACATTGCATGTGTGAAGGGAAGGAAAATTTTGATATTCTTCTTCCTACTAATTCTATTATAAGATATTTCAACAAGTTCAATTCTCCCACCAGAATTTTGATTAAGGATGACCTTATATAGGCATATGACTATAGGAATGACCTTTCCAATCCACTTCTATGATGAAAATGGTGTTCCCAATGTATTGTCTAAATTGGATCAAATCTATTATGAAGTCAATTTCTTTACATGTTTTGTTAATGATAAAGATAATGAGGCGGTTATACCCTCTAATGAGATCAAACAAGGGACTCCTCTTGCTCCATGTATGTTTGTTGTTGAATGTAGGAATTTTCTACCATCATGATACACTATAGATTTGAATCTTATCTAGACTTTAAAGTATGATAAGTCATCCATTTATCATATACTATTTGTGTATGATGTTGTATTTTTTACAACAAATGAGTTAATGCTTGTAACCTTAGGATTATTCTGGATAAGTTTGGAGATGTTTTTTTACCATAAATATGATATAAGTAAGGCAATGTATTTTGTATCTCTTAAGTAGATATAATCTCCATGTTTCAGGCTATTAATAAGGAAAATTGATAGTTTCATGTGTGTTCTTTGGGACTCCCCTTGTTTTGTTGCAAGTTAAAGAAATATTTTTGATTACCTTTGATTGATAATATTAGAAGCAAGCTAGAAACCTAGAAAATGAAGGATTTATATTTTGAAGGAAGATTTGTGCTCATTGTGTCTACTCTTATGGCCATGCATTTCTATTTTGGTCGACTATGTTTCCTCTTACACTATGAAGAAACAAGTGGAGAGTATTTTCCACTATTTTGTGTGGGAGGTTCTAGTATATATGAAGAAGTAGATTCATTGGAAGAAAGTTTCTAGACCTAAATCTAAAGGTGGTATAGGTATTCAAAGGATTGGTCATGTTAACAGTGTTAGTCATTCCTAAATACTTGGTATATGGTTGTTGAAAACAATACTCTATGTATGAAGTGGCTTAATAAGAAGTATATTGATGATGATTCTTTTGGTCATTCAATATTAACCATAAGGGGTCTTGGATGCAAAGACAAATTTGTAAGTATCAGAAGCATGGCTTAGTCCCACATATCTATTGTTACTCAAATAGGAGAAAAGACTAAGGTTTGAACAAATCCCTGGCTCTATGTTAATGAGTTCTTGCATCAATTTATCGATACAAAGAATGTTCTTAGAATAGGGTGTGGTGTAAAAGGTATATTGAGAAAATTTATCTTAGAAGGTGGGCTACTTAATTCTAACTATAGAAGATATAAAGTTTTGTTGGTCTTGTTCAAATGCTCAATTTAAGACTAAATTCTAATGACAAAATTTTCTGGAATGGAAAGAAGAGTGTGAAGCTTGAAAGTTGTCAGTACCTTATTAGCATGGCGAACATCAAGTTGGTTTCTTTTGTCTATCTAAGGAAATTCAAAGTGCCCATGAATTTCAAAATGATCTGTTGGAAAATTTTCATTCACAATATTCTACATAGGATTTTCTTGGAATATTTGGGTTGGTGGTAAATTTTCATTGTATTCTTTGTTGTATTGGTAGCAAAGATGTAGATTATCTTTCTTATGTTGTAGTTATACTAATTAATTGTGGACCAAAAAATGAGGGATTGAGTAGGGATATCCCTTTGAAATATATTGATTGTTTGATGTTTAAGAATAATAATGAGCTATATCTTGCTTGGCCATTCTTCACCATGTTTGGTTAGAAAGAAATTTTGAAAATGCTCAAAAAATAAGCTTTTTACTATCGAGGATTGATAACACCCAAAATTTAGGCATTTTTGCTAAAAATTTATTTATAGTTTTGTACAATTATATCCTTAATATGAGAAAAATAACTCTAGATTCTTTTTTTTAATTACATTTTTTTGAAGGTAAGCTTACCCAACTAGCCAATTTTGGGATTTGCATGCATCAAACTGAAGGACACATCGATCCTCTAAAATTTTTCTCGACAAACCTCGACAAGTTTACTTGAACCCAGTTAGTTTCAACCCTCAATATTTGCAACAACTAAACACCATTAATCAATGAGCCTACAATCTCAGTGACCACTGAACCCCTTCATTGTCAACAACTATTGAGCCAACATCTCAGCAACTGTTAAACCTCATTCTATTCCAGCAACTGCCAAAAATCCAGCGGTCGCAGAAGATCCACATCTAGCAACCTCCAAAGGCAAAGATCCAGTGGTTGCCAAATAAACATGATGATCGCTAAAATAGAACACTTGAACCCAGTTCGGTCAGCCTTGACTTGGTCGAGTTCACCATTGAATATCATGAGAGAAATCAATGACCACTGAGAAGTCAGTGACCACAGAGACATCAACAACCGCTGAGAAGTCAGTGGCCACGAGAGACATCAGCGACCACTGAGATTCCAGTGACCACTTTTTAAAGACTTGAATCCAGTCGGGTTCAACTTAACCCAGTTAGGTTCAGTCCACTGACCACAAACTATCAGCCTATCCCTATAAATACTCACCCCAACTACCTAACAAGGGGTTCTGACTCTTTTGGTCCGATCTTTAGTTTCAATGACCATTGGTTCCCATAGCTTCATTGGAAAGTTACAAGGTTCGCAAGGACTAAGAGCACATCCTACGTCCACCCGTTTGGTTGGCTTACATCCACCATCATTTTCCACCATCATCCACCCACTTCCAGCCACCTTCACCTCCATACACACATCCAAAGTGTTATTTGGGGCAGAATCAAGAAGAAAGGAGGCTAAAGAGTCAAGAAGATCAAGGAGGACGACCCCAAGGGTAAGATTCAACATTCCCATAGGCTAAGGAGTGAGAGCAGCCTCACTTTCATGGGCTAAATCTCGTCTTCTACTTTTTGTTCTACTTTTCTCATTAGTTTATGTACAAATGATGTTCTTCAATCGTTTTTCGGTGCCAACTATGTCCTTCCATGGCTAGTTGAGCTCCTTCTTGTCTATGTAGCCTATTTTCATTATGTTTATGTAATTTTACCTTAAGCAAGTAGTTTTATTCCAGATATAGTACATTTTCTATTCTATCTTCTCTTGTTAGTTATCATTGTTGATTTGGTTGATCTCTTCCTTGCTTGAACTTTTATTTCTACCAAGATTGAGAGATTAATCGAAGAAATGGATAACAGAATATAGTTTGGATTGAAATATGAGAAGAGGAAGTTCAAGAGAGGACCGGTGTGGAACACATGTCCGAGAGATCCGAATTGAGCCTCAGAACTCATTCTGGCTCACCTCAACTCACCTGGGTTCATAGTTTGTGTTCAGCATAGATCATCTACTGTTCCTAACATATCTGAATATTCAAGACCCCGATAGGTATCCAAAATATTCAAGAAAGTTGACTCGTTATACTTGAGAGAGATTTTAGATCATTAATGGGATTTTAGTCACTTTGTGAAAGAGTGAGTTGGATGACCCCCACGGGAGAAATTACCATGATACTTGTTGCATTTGGAGGTTAGATGTTTGCTAGGGTGTTCAAAGGTTGTCTATGTCGAGAACGGGTGCATAAACTTCCTAACATGTGTTACATAGTCAGGAACTCATGCTCCTAATTAGTAGGATTTGACGAACTCTATTTTCCTTACTTTGTTTTGTTTTCTTAAGTATCTTTTTCTAGACTCATTTTAGTTCTTTACATATATCAACTGTCACTTTGTTTAACTCACATCATAGTGGGATCTTAAGCGTAATAAGCATCCCCACATCCCTGTGTTCGACTGCGTACATCTAATTCAACCCCATATTGAGTTGTGGGGGTCCTTGAAGGTTTCATGTTATAAATTTAAAAGTCTGATTCATCTTTGGAGCCACACCTCGATTTTTCAGGAGGGATCTCATAGACTATTGTTTCAACTTTAGTATACATAGTTTTTCTTTCTTAAATTTTGCATAATAAATGTTGTTTCAAATTCTTTAGCATTACATTTATCTTTCCTCTAACTTCTTAGACTTAAATTTCTTCCTTGGATCATTTAGATATTCATTAATACATTGCATGCTTTTTTATCACTTCATCAATACACATGTTGTGGTACAACCTTTTTTAATAGAAAATGATGCTACATATAACTTCGGATTGGATTAGATCAAGTTTTTATGTTTTTTCGATGATTTAAGATTTCCAATATTTGCCTATTGAACCCGACCAACTAGGAAGGCAAAGATGACCATATTTTGGTCAAACTCGACCAATTTACGTTCAAATTTGACCACTTTGTGAACATATCCAATGAAATCTCTTGAATGCCTTCTCCCCGTGTTCTGGTAGAAATATCCACCTTCTACCGTCTATACTGTTTTTCTTGGTTTCCACAACGTGTCTTTTTATTTTTCTCTTTTTTTCAAAGGGCGGAGCCGGATTTTCGGGGACGAACCCGACCAAATTCAGCCAAACTCAGGTGGGTCCACCCATTGTTTTTGTCCTTATTTTAATCAACTAGTCAATAGTAAAAATATGAAAAGTTGACCTACAAACTGTCAAATCGACAGTCTGACGTGTTTGTCAGTCACATACATGTGTCAGTATGTTAATCAAAGGACCTTTTGACTAATAAAAGGAATCTCATCAGTTTCTTTGGTATCATTCGAACCTAACTATTTTCCCTTAGACCCGATCAGGTATGTGTGTTTGTCTTTTTCTATGCTTGATCACATCATTTTCCCACCCAGCTGACCGGTAAACAGTCAAAAGTTGGCCAGTCTGACAGATAGACAGACATGTCGGTCAGTTGCCGACAACTAGTCAAGATGACCACCTTTTGACTGCTTTCTCACAAAAAGTTTTCCCCTGAATCTGATGGGGTTCTATTGTGTGTGTTTTATATCGACTTTTACACTTCTTCACACACAGTTTCAGCTCATTCTGTCCCAAATTAGCCTCTATTTATATTCATTTTGCCACACATTTTAGTTTTTTTGCTTATCACATGATGTTCATGTTGATTGCAAATATGTATTAAAAGGGTCAAATTAGAGATAACCTAACTCAGATCCAACCACAATGGGACTTCCCCCAAGTTTTAAAGCTGACCCAAAGCAAATTTCTAAAGAAACGACAGAAGACACGACATGTTCTATTAAAAACACAACGTATTCACTTACAGGCAGTCTCACTGAACAAAGAACACGATGTGTGTTATTAAACACACGACGTGTGATTCTCCAGTAGGATTTTGTCCATATCAGAGAAAAGAGGTAACACAACGTGTCCTTTATCAAACACGGTGTGTTCCTAGTACATGAAGACTGTCTGCACATTTCTGCCAAAGAACACAGCATGTGTTTATTCAAACACATCGTGTGCCTTTCATTTGATTCACTCCCTGAAGATAGAAATGTGGCATGTCTAAATTCAAACACATCATGTACCTCAATGCAGCGACAATACTGAGCAAGAACAAATGAAATGACATGGCGTGTTCAACAAAAGACACGTCGTGTCGTTGTCAGTTTCTGCAAAAATGAAAATGACTGCCTTTCATTTCAAAAGTAAATGGGAGCCTATGAGGCGATTATGCTTAGTCATTTTAAAGTTTTTTACTCCCAACAGAAGTTCCAAAGTAGAGGAGGGTGATTTTGAGGTAGAAAAAGATGGTTTCTTGGAAGAGAACCCTCATTCCACTTCATTTCTTCTCTGTTTTTCTTCTCCAAAGGTGCAGTAGAGTTACTCTCTTCATTTTAGCTTTCCGGGAGGGAAGTTGGTCCGAGTTGGAGCTTTCTAAGTGGTGGAACTTCATCCTCTAGCTGGAGTTCTCACCTCTTAGCCTGCATATGTGGTTCCTTTAGCTTTTTCCTTCTCTTAAGCATGCAAAACTCTAAAATTACTATCATATATATGTATATCTTTAATATGGACGAGTAGAGCTCTTTTCTTGAGCATGGGAGAGTAGCTCCTATGCCATTGATCATGTGAACTTGAATTTTATGATTATTGTTGTTTAGATTGCTTTCTTCCATGGATGTCTATGGTGTTTTCTTGATTGTATGCCAGGTGGCCACATTTTATACATGTTTTATGCTTGTCTTGTGCTTCGGGAGAATGCATTAGGAAGTGTGGAGTATGGTCTATGGAAATATTCTTTTGACTACGAGAGTGGCTAGAGATTATTGAGGGTTTCAGTTGTGTTTGATGCTAAGCATAGACGCGGGAGAATTATGTGAAGTTGAGAACCATCTCATGGAATTGGGAAATGCATGACGATGACAACCTCCTTGCATATTAAACAACGATCTTGTTTCTTATGTTCATGTGATATAATGCTAATGGTACTAAAATCTTATGCAAAAGTTCCTAATCATTAAATCAATTTTGTTGTTTAAACCTTTGCTTTGTTTTCCTTTTTCTTAAGTCTACAAACAATCAAGCCTTTGCAATCCGATTTAGATTAGTGAAAGTTAACATGTTTGTGCCTAATTAGCCTAGCTCCTTGTGTTCAACACTCGACTACATTGATTTATGTATACTAGTGGTTGATTAGTGAGTTGAAATCTTTTCCTTTTTAAAACTCTCAACAAATTTTTGGCATCGTTGTCGGGGAGCTACGGTAGTTTTTAGTTAGAGTAAAAGTGTTAACTAGTAATTGAGACTAAATCACATTATCGCATTTTACCATGTGATATCTCTCAATATTGTGAATCTCACTCAAATCATACCTTTCAGGTTGCATGTGTCGTTCTAAGAGAGGTCTACAAAGCTCTAACTTGTTAGATTCGGAGATTGAATGCACTTTTAGTAGCCGTAGATGAGCAAGGAGGAGTGAGAACTCTTCAAACTTGGGGGGATCACAACCATCATCACCACCACTATTTTCTTCATCCTTTGAAGCATTCATACAAGAAGAACCAACCATGGAGGACAACCGTACTTTGAAAGACTTCATTATGATGGCTGCCACAAACATTTGTGGAGCCATTGATCTACCTGTGATAGAAGCAAACAATTTCTCTATTAGCCCTTCTATGATGTAGATAATCCAGCAAACCCATTTTGTGAATAGCGCCACCGAAGACCCAAACCTTCATGTAGCTGAATTCCTGGAGTACATGAGCATCTTTAAAATCGATGGTGTATTCGTTGATGGAATAAGCCTTCTACTATTTCCCCTCACCTTGAGAGATAGAGCCAAGGCATGGCTTTTATCTCTTCCTAAGAAGTCCATCAAGAGCTGAGATCAACTATTAAATGCTTTCCTTACAAGGTATTTTCCGCTAAGCAAAACTGCTCAACTGAGAAACCAGTTCACAAACTTCTCTCAATTAGATGGAGGAATTTTGTATGAAACATGGGAGTGGTTCAAGGACCCGCAATGCCTTTGCCCTCACCATGGATTGACTAATTAGTTGATACTTCAAACATTTTACAATGGATTGTTCTACAACACCCATATGACATTGGATGTCGCAGCTAATGGACCTTTAATGAAAAAGTCTTATAGGGAGGCTTATGATATCATTGAATATATAGCACTCAACCACTGCCAATGGGGGTTGGATAGAAAAGCACAATCATCTTCTACACTGAGTTCTTCAACCAGAATGCAAGGAGGAAAGCATAGTGTTGATGTAGTTGATCTAATTGTAGCTAAGCTCGATGTCCTTACATAGAAGTTTGAGAAGATGACTACAATGCATATTCAAGCAGTCGAGGTAACTTGTGAAGCTTATGGTTTTTTCAGACATACTTCTTCTACTTGTTTTGCTCCTAATATGAATCAAGAGAACCAAGAGCAAGTGAATGTCGTTGGGATGCATGGGAACAAGCAATACAATCCCTACTCCAACACATACAATCTGGGATGGAGAGATCATCCTAATTTCTCTTATCGGAACACTAGCAATGCGTAAAGCTTTCAACAAGGACCAGAGCAACCGCAACAACAACAACAACTCTTTAACTGACAATCAAATGGGAATTCGTTGGGTTTCAATAACAATAGGGGTTACCAACAACAGCAACAATCCCAGAAATCTTCTTTGGAGACAGAGCAATTCATCTCTACTCAAGCACACCAAAATGAAGAGTTCCGGGGCAATGACAAACTACTAAAAGATGCAATTGCTCAACTCTCTACTAAAGTGGATGGCATTTCCACCCATACAAGGATGTTGGAAAACTAAATCGCCCCGCAAGCTTTAGTGCAGTAAAAGAACACATCGTCTGGTTCCCTTCCTAGCCAACCAGAGGTGAATCCAAGAGGGAAAGTGAATGTTATCACCTTAAGGAGTGGAGCTAAAATCCAAAGACCTTCTCCACCCAAGGAGAAGAGCGTTGATGTTACTTAAAAAAGACACTCCTGTTGAAGACAAACTAAAAGGTACCATTGAAGTACCACCTTCTTACAAAGAAAGTGCACCATTTCCACAAAGACTTGCAAATAAGAAGGAAAATTCAAAGTTTAGAAAATTTATGCAGATTCTAAACAAACTTCATATCAATCTTCTGTTGACTAAAGTCATAGCTGAGATGTCATCATATGCCAAATTTCTAAAAGATGTCCTCACCAAGAAGAGAAGGATAGACCAAATTGAAACTGTCATGCTTTCTAACAGAATGAGTTCAATCATTCAAAACAGACTTCCCATGAAGCTAGATGATCTGGGGGCATTTAATCTACCTTGCAAGATTAGCAACACCACATTTGACAAAGGTCTGGTTGACCTTGGAGCTAGTATTAGCCTCATTCCGTCTACCTTGCGGCAAGAGCTGGACCTTGGAGATTTGAAACCTACGAAGATGGCTATCCAGTTAGTCGATCACTCAATCAAATATCCCAAACGTATTGTGGAGGATGTACCATTGCAAATTAATAAATTCTACATTCCTTGTGATTTTGTTGTGTTATCCATGCTTGAAATCCCTTCCAATCCCATTCTCTTTGAGAGACCCTTTTTTTAGGATTGTTGGATGCCTTGTTGATGTCCGAGAAGGAATGATTACACTACGGGTCAGGGAAGAAGCTATGGAGTTTTCTGTATTTAATGCTATGAAGGCACCTTCACAAGTGAAAGAACTCTATATTATCGACTCCATTGACTCTATTGTGGAGGAAGATCATAATGATGCTAAATTGATATTTAATTATTGTGATGATGATGAAGCTACAAATGATAACTCTAAAAATTATGGAGTATTTTCTATTGCTCAATCAAATGCTATTAATGAAGATACTTCATTTCTTGATGATAAAGCTAAAAAAAACACAGCTAGGAGAAAGGTAGAACTCAAAGCCCTTCCCCCCGGGTTGAGGTATGCATTTCTTGACACCGATTTCACTTGTCAAGTCATAATCAATGATGAGTTAATTAATAAATGAGAAAATAAATTGCTTGCTAAATTACATTTATATAAAGATATCATTGGTTACTCCATTGATGATTTGAAGGGAATCCACCCTTCCATCTACATGCATAGAATAAACATGGAAGATGATGCTAAACCCACTATTGAACCACCTAGACGTTTAAATCAAAACATGTTGGAAGTGGTTGAAAAGGAAATTTTTACGATGAAAGATGTTGGCATCATTTATCCTATAAGTGACAGCCCTTGGGTTAGTGGTATTCATGTGGTACCTAAAAAGGGGGGTGCAACTGTCATTAAAGGGAATAATAATGAGTTAATATAAACATGTATGGTTACAGGTTGGCGTATGTGTATTGAGTATCGATGTTTGAATAAAACAACTCGCAAAGATCTTTTTCCCTTGCCTTTTATTGATTTGATGCTTGAGTGACTTGCAAACCATTCTTACTTTTTCTATTTGGATGGGTATTTTGAGTTTTTCCAAATTTCAATCTACCCTCCCGATCAAGAGAAAACCACATTTACATGCACCCATGGGACCTATGCTTACTGTCGCATGCCCTTCAGTCTTTGTAAAGCCCCAACCACATTTCAACGTTGCATGATGGCTATATTCTCTGATTTCATTGAAAATATAATGGAAATATTCATGGATGATTTTAGCGTTTATGGAGATTCTTTTGATCATTGCTTATGCAATTTACCTAAAGTCTTAGCCCGTTGCAAAAAGGTTAACCTAGTACTAAATTGGGAAAAGTGTCATTTCATGGTACAATCTGGTGTAGTACTAGGCCATATTGTTTCTTATAAGGGTATTGAAGTTGAGAGGGCTAAAGTGGAAGCTATAGAGAAGATATCTATCCGTTCTTCAGTCAAAGACATCCGTAGTTTCCTAGGACATGCAGGATTCTACAGGAGATTCATCAAAGATTTCTCTAAGATTGCAAAACCATTGTGTTCCTTGCTTGCAAAAGATGTCGAGTTCATATTCGGTAATTCCTGCCATGCGGCCTTCAACAATCTCAAAGAAGCTCTTGTCTCAGCCCCAATCATACAACCATTGGAATGGAGTGCTCCTTTTGAATTAATGTGTGATGTGAGTGACTACATAGTAGGAGCAGTTCTTGGATAACATAAAGATAAAAAGCTTCATGTTATACACTATGCAAGCAAAACCTTAGATGAGGCACAAATCAATCATACAACCACCGAGAAGGAGATGCTTGCCATAGTATATGCTTTTGACAAGTTTCGATAGTATTTGATAGGATCCAAAGTCATTGTGCATACGGATCATGCTGCAATTAAGTACTTGCTTAACAAGACAGATGCTAAACCTTGTCTCATCCACTGGATATTACTCCTTTAAGAATTTGATCTTGAAATATGGAATAGAAAAGGGACGGAGAACAACGTTGCAGATCACCTATCTAGATTGACTACAAGTGCTGAAAGTTCATTGCCTATTGAGGATCGATTGCCAATTGAGAAACTCTATGCCTTGTCTTCCACATAAACACCATGGTCCATAGATTTTACAAATTTTCTTGCTACATGACAACTACCTCCAGACTTGACGTACCAATAGAAAAAGAAGTTTCTTCATGATATAAAATTCTACTACTGGGATGATATGTTATTATTTAAGCAATGTGTTGATGGACTCATAAGGAGGTGTATCCCAAATGAGGAAGTTGGTAATGTGATTTTATATTGTCATTCTTCTCCCTACGGAGGACACTTTAGAGCCCACAAAATAGCAACAAAGATCCTACAAGCTGGCATTTATTGGCCAAGTCTATTCTGTGACGTGCACACATTTGTCAAGGCTTGTGACAAATGCCAAAGAGGTGGGGGAGTTTCAAGGAGAGATGAAATGTCATTAAACTCAATTCTGGAGATAGAAGTTTTTGATGTGTGGGGTATAGACTATTTGGTCCCTTTCCCATCTTCATGCAACTACAAATTCATATCGGTGGCCTCTGATTACGTGTCCAAATGGGTGGAACCAATTCCCACTCAAGCTCCATATGCAAAGTCAATCGTCAAACTTTTTCAGAAGATCATCTTCCCAAGATTTGGAGTTCCAAAAGCAATCATTTCATATGGTGGCAGCCATTTTAAGGAAAGAAACTTCAACAACTTGCTTAGCAAATATGGGGTAAAGTATAAGATATCCACACCCTATCACCCTCAAACATCTGGCCAAGTGGACATCTCCAATAGGCAACTAAAAGCTATTCTGAAAAATATTGTCTCCAGCTCAAGAAAGGATTGGGCACTTAAGTTGGAAGATGCATTATGGGCATACAGGACAACTTTCAAAACACCCATTGGAACAACACCTTTCAAGATAGTCTATAGAAAATCATGCCCTTTACCCATAGAATTGGAGAACAAAGCATTATGGGCAATCAAGTTGCTCAATTATGATCCTAAGAAAGCAGGAGAGAAGAGGCTACTACAACTGCAAGAGCTAGAGGAGATGTGAATTGACGCATATGAGAATGCCAAAATCTACAAGGAGAAGTCAACGAGATGGCATGATAAGAGAATCAAAGTCAAAGACTTCAAGGAAGGAGACCAAGTTTTGTTTTTTAATTCTAAACTCAAGTTGTTTCCAGGAAAGTTGAGATCCAAGTGGTCTGGACCATTCTTAGTCCTATGTGTCTTTCCGTATGGGATCGTGGAGCTATAAGGGAAATAATCATCCTTCAAGGTCAATGGACAACGATGCAAGCTTTACATCACAGGAGATGAAGTTGACAAGGGAGCCACTTGCTCCCTCCAAGATGCTTGATCAAAAGACTAAAGAGTCCTACTCCGGACTTTAAATGGAGGAAGTTGTGGGAGTTGACCCCACATTAGATTAGAATTTATTCTAGTTGTTTGAGTCAAGAACAATCTTTAAATTTCCCAAAAATAAGCTTGTCATGGGTGTTTGTAATAACTTAAACACTTATATTTGCATCACTATACTTCTACAGGTGCTGGCGAGAAGCTGAATTCTACAGAAACTCAAAGAGACACGACGTGTCTTTATTTGGCACGGCGTATCACCTCTTACAGTAGGCAAAAAGTGAGCAGAAAATCTAAAAGACACGTCATGTCAGAAATAGACATGATGTGTGTTTATCCAACAAACCAAAGTAATACTTGATTTGGAAAAGAACACGACGTGTCTTCATTCAAACACGATGTGTACTTCAACAACAACAGGGAGCATAAGTTATCTAGAAAATAACATGACATGTCTTTATTGGAACATGGCGTGTCATTATTAGTGAAAAAGATACAATTTGAATTTTTGGATTCGAACACAATGTGTTCGTAATAGCATGCAACATGTCTTGTAATGCACAAAGCAAGTTCTGTCAAGAGACACGTCATGTCTTTCGACAGACACGCTGTGTCTTTTGATGAGAATAGGGGTTTTAAACCCTAACCGGCCACCGTCTTCCTCACTTCCTCATTTCATTCCAGACGTGTTGCCTACCGTGTCTGTGCCTCCTCCGCCGACAACCAGCCATGTGCGATTTGGAGCAGGAAGCCACATTTCCAAGCCACCATCGACAACACCAATGTCGTGAAGCTCCCTCTTCTACACCGATCTTCTTAACCGGCACCGCTAAGAAGGTTCTTCTTCTTCTTCTTCTGTTCTCAAGCTCCAAGAAGAAAAAGCTTCATCTCGGGCGTCGTTTGGCTCTTTAGGGCGTGAAATCACAGCAAGAAGCTCTATCTATCCCGTCTCTACCGTCTCTTTCATTTCCCACACTAGAGACACGCTGTAAAAGCGGCAAAGCAGATGTGTTCTTCGTCTTCAAGCCGCCACAATCACCCAAGTACACGATGTGTCTTTCGACAGACACGCCGTGTCTTTCTTCTGGTCAACGAGTTCTACAGAAATAACCCACTCCGACACGCCGTGTTCACAAAAAGACACATTGTGTCTTTTAACATTTCAGCAATGGCACCTCTCAAACAGACATCCAACCGCAAGCATGGTGCTAACTCCTCCTCCACACCATCATACATCTCCATGACCCAATTCCAAGTCACTCCTGAGGAAGACCCAACATACAAGTTCCTCATAGCAAGGAGGGTGCTTCCTACACAATTTTCTTGCGATAAAACTCTCACCACCCTCAAATCCAAGGATGAGATCTTCATGCACCTTGAAGATTTGGGGCTAAGCTATGTATGTTGCACAGTATCAAACACTTACCCCCATTTAGTTTATGAGTTTTTGACGACACTCACTACAGAGAAAGATCCACAAAAGAAGATGGAACCTTATGGTATTATCTGTTTCCATTTTTGGGTCATAGTTTTAAGATTACCTTTAGGCGTTTCTGTGAGGTTTTAGATTGTCACTACAAAGGGGCAATTAGTTATCTGCCATCTTTTGACAGTTATGAATTCTGGTTTGAGATATCAAATGAGGAATGCCATGACGCCAAGAAAGCTAGGGTGTCTAGTATTCACAACCCCATTCTCCGATACATGTACTTCCTTCTTAGTACATGGGTCTTTGCTAAGAAAGAAACTCAAGGGGTCATCAGAAAACTAGATATTTTCTTTTTGTGGGGAATGATGTATGTCTATCAGATCAATGCAACTTATTATATCCTTACATGTTTCCTAGACATTAAGAGAGTGAATAAGAGGGAATATGGGAACATAATGTGTGGTGGCTTGATCATTTTGATTGCATAAACATTAGATGTTGATCTGACATGTCTCAAGGCTGCACCAGGTAGAAACATGGTAGACATTCAATATCTACTTTTTGCATGACTGATCTCAAGGGTTGTCAATAGTAATATCAAATTTCGGCAATTCTTTGACAAAGATCAGTACATTGACATTCCAGATCCTGAGCATATCACATCAGAGAACAAAGATAACTGGAGAGTCATCCTAAACACTGAAGAAGAAGTTGAGATAGCTAGAGCTACTAATGATACTGAGGCACCTCCCACTACTCCACCACCTCCCTCCACAAGCACACACACAGAGTACTCCTGGGCAATGCCTGATGTCAGACATCTATATGGCTATGTGCAGCAATAGTTTGACTACATAGACAACCGCATGGACCTGATGGGTCAACAATATTCTACTGTGAATGATATGGTTCATCGCATGGATAGTTGGCACATTTCTCAAGGCCACTACTCCATGCCACAACATCACCAGCCTACTCCTCTGTAGCAGCCTGAGTTAGTACCATAGCCCATGTGGGTTGATATTCATTCAAGATAACGATGATCTCATCAGCCAATTCTTCCCCTCTGGTCACATGGGCCCTAGCCCATCCCACTGATGCCCCACCCCATGACAGGTACCCAGTTGTTTCCTTCATAGGTTTGATTGATGCAGTGAGGACACTGTAGATTTCAAGCTTAGGGGGGTGCAATTGACCGGTAATGTAGTTTACTTTTATTGTTTTTCATGTTTTTCATGTTGTCATGTCTTTTCTACTTTCATGTGTTCTTTGTTTTTCTTTCCTTTTATGGAAAAATCATGTATGATGTGAGGCTATCTTGATGTAATGAACTGGTTTTTTCCAAGTTTGAACCATCTTGCCCTTTTGCACCTTAATCTTTCATTGAAATAATTCTAAAGAGCATGTATAGATTTAATGAAATCCTTTGGCCTTCAACACACATTTATTATTGGTTTATACTTGTAGCTTGAACACTCACCTTTTTCATCATTGATTGCCTAAAACATGTAATGGTTTCATTTTTGTGAGTAAATTAACATCACTACATCATTTGGAATACGGGATACCTTTGCCAAACTCTTAGTGCATTTTTCAACCTTTCTTTCAGTGAATTTTTTTTTTCAAAACAAATGAAAGAAATTTAGCTAATGTTTCTATTTAGTTGACTCTCCCATGTTGTGGAAAATATTTAAAATCTCCTTTATCTCATTTCACCTTCTTACCCCATAAAAGACAGCTTATTCGCCCACATATCATGCTAGCCTAGTGCAAGTCTGATCTGGCCACGATGTTAGGTGGTATATTTTAAAAAGAGGGTAAAATACCCCAACTGACACTCAGCGTGAGCATAAGCCTACATTAGCAGCCGAGGGTTGGAACCCATAATCCATTGCCATATCATTTTTTGGAAAAGAAGAGAATGTAACTAATTATGTTAATGTTAGCTAAGACTTCATTGTTTGCATCCTTAATAGCTGAGAAATAGTGTTGTGCATCCACTAATTGGTTGGCTTGGTTATCCAAATTCTATTTTATGTTTTTTAGTTGATTGATCCAATAAATTGAAACCACCCTTGCTGAACTTAAAAATCTTTTTCATTGATGTTTAAGTTGAGTTGATGGCCATGAGTATAAATCATTGATCATTGTTGGCTGAACATTGCATATCTTTCTTTCAATTAATCTATACATGAGCTTGAAAATTCTTTCATGTCCATTTCTATGTTCTTTTTGCTTGAGGACAAGTGATGGTTTAAGCTTAGGGGGATTTGTTGTGTGTTTTATATCGACTTTTTACACTTCTTCACACACAGTTTCAGCTCATTCTGTCCCAAATTAGCCTCTATTTATATTAATTTTCCACACCTTTTAGTTTCTTTTCTTATCACATGATGTTGACTGCATATGTGTATTAAAAAGGTCAAATTGGAGATAACCTAACTCAGATCCAAACTCAATGGGACTTCCCCCAAGTTTTGTAGCTAACCCAAAGCAAATTTCTGAAGAAACAAAAGAAGACATGGCGTGTTCTATTAAGAACACGACGTGTTCACTTACAGACAGTATCACAGGACAAAGAACATGTCGTGTGTTATTAAACACACCATCTCATTCTCCAATAGTGATTTGTCCAGATCAGAGAAAAGAGGTAACACGAAGTGTCCTTTATCATACACGACGTGATCCTGGTACATGAAGACCGTCTACACCTTTCTGCCAAAGAACATGACATGTGTTTATTCAAACACGTCGTGTGCCATTCATTTGATTCACTCCCTGAAGACAGAAACACTGTGTGTCTATATTTAAACATGGTGTGTACCTCAATGCTGTGACAACACTGAGCAAACACAAATGAAATGACACGGCATGTTCAACAATAGGCATGCCATGTCGTTGTTAGTTTCTATAAAAATGAAAATGACTATATTTTATTTTAAAAGTAAATGGGAGCCTATGAGGCAGTTATGCTCGATCATTTTGAAGTTTTTTACTCCCAAGAGAAGTTCCAGAGAAGAGGAGGGAAATTTTGAGGTAGAAGAAGGTGGTTCTTGGAAGAGAACCCTCATTCCACTTCATTTCTTCTCCGTTTTTCTTCTCTAAAGGTGCAACAAAGTTTCTCTCTTCATTCTAGCTTTTCGGGAGGGAAATTGGTCTGAGTTGGAGCTTTCTAAGTGGTAGAACTTTGTCCTCTAGCTGGAGTTCTCACCTCTTAGCCTGCATCTGTGGTTCCTTTAGATTTTTCCTTCTCTTAAGCATGCAAAACTCTAAAATTATTGTCATGTATCTGCATATCTTCACTATGGATGAGTAGATCTCTTTTCTTGAGCATGGGAGAGTAGCTCACATGCCATTGATCATGTGAACTCGAGTGTTATGTTTATTACTATTTAGTTTGCTTTCTTCCATGGATGCCTATGGTATTTTCTTGCTTCTATGCCAGACTGGCCACCTTTTATACATGTTTTATGCTTGCCTTGTGCTTCGGGAGAATGCATTAGGAAGTATGGAGTAGGGTCTATGGTAATATTCTCTTGACTATGATAGTGTCTAGAGATTATTGAGGGTTTCGGTTGTGTTTGATGCTAAGCATAGACGTGGGAGCGTTATGTGAAGTTGAGAACCATCTCATGGCATTGGGAAATGCATGACGATGACAACCTCCTTGCTTATTAAACAACGATCTTGTTTCTTATGTTCATGTGATATAATGGTAATGGTAGTGAAATCTTATGCTCAAGTTCCTAATCATTAAATCAATTTTGTTGTTTAAACCTTTACTTTGTTTTCCTTTTCTTAAGTCTATAAACGACCAAGCCTTCGCAATCCAATTTAGATAACATGTTTGTTCCTAACTAGCCTAGCTCCTTATATTTGACACTCAGCTATATTGATTTCCATATACTTACAGTTGATTAGTGAGTTGAAATCTTTTCTTTTTTAAAACTCTCAACAGCTTCACCCCAAAATGATTGGGTTCGATCGTAACCGATGTGTTTTGAGCCTATGATTTTTTTTAAGGTAAAGGTCATAGCATATATTAAAAAAAACAAAGCAAGCAAACACCTACTTTGGTGAGTTCGTACAGGATGTGAATACGAAAGAAAGTTATGATGGGTGAAGAAAAAAGAGAGATGTTTAAATTTTTTAGGGGGAGGCACCCCTTAACAAGCCTCTAGTAGCACTAATCCAAAATTTCCTGGGAAAAGTTTCAGATCCTGAATAGATGGTATCACTGACGTTGTTGTAGCAAACTGACGCCCATTTCATCGTCCACCATGTCCTTCATGTCGCAGAGAAAACGGGCTTCAGATTCACCTTCTTCGGAGTCCTCCTTCCTATCAAGGACCTATTTCCCTGCATGTTGAGAGCAAGTGAAGGTCTGCATCTATTTGTGAGATAATACTTTGCCTCATTTTTGGATTGTTGTTGAATATTCTGTTGTTTTTCTCAAGCCAAAGATTCCAACTGATGATGATGAAGATGTTGTTTCCCCTGAAGGAGTTGTAGTGTATGTTTGGTGTAATCTGAAAGGGGAAGGTAGATGATTGGAGTTCTAATTGGTAATTTCATGTGTAGTGTGAGATGATGTTTAGTGAGGTGTTACACTTGAATAAGATGTGTTCTACCGAATCAGTGTCTGATATGCATAGAGGGCATCTGGAAGGACCAATGAAGCCCTTCTTGGAAAGGTTTTATCCAATGAGTAGCTTGTTGTGAAAGAGTAGACAAAGAAAGGTTTTATGTTTTTGTTTCCATTTTTGTTTCCATATTTTTGTGGTATGTGGGGAAATGCCTCTGAAGGAAAGGAAAGTGTAAGCTTTCTTAACCGAGAAGGAGTTTCCCCATCGCCAAGTGATATTGTTTGATGAATTATTTTCAAGTGTATGCTTTAAGGCACAGAGGTCGTCAGGTTTGAGATGCATGAGAATGCATCTTTTGAGAGAGATTGTTCTGTTGTTGGTTAGAAGGCAGAGGGCCTTGTCAATGTTGATCTTGAGGAGATTGTTTGGGATGGTCCAATTTGTGTGCAGGTTTAGAATAGAATTTTTTTCAAACCAGGGATCGTTCCAGAAGGAGATTTTTAGGTGGGAGTGTGGAGGAGTGTTGATGAGTTGGGTTATAATTTGGATGTTTTTGTTTATGTATTTCCAAAGGGGTGAGGCTGATTTTTTTGGAACTTTATGCCAGGGAGGGGATTTTTTATAGTATTTGTAGTTGATAAGGCTCGACCATAGTTTTATCTTATTTTTTACCAGACTGTTGATGATTTTCGTTATGAGGCAGAAAGCATGGGTTTCAATGTTTAGTATGCCCCAGCCACCTTGGTCTAAAGGTGCAGCAATAGTTTTCCAATTTACAAGATGGTAGTGTTTTCTGGATTTTGTGGATTCGTGATAGTTATTCCAGAGGAATTTTCTTCTTACTTTGTCAAGGAGTGTTTTAGTTTTGGATGGAAGGGGTATACAACTCAGGAAGTGTGTGGTGATAGGAGTGATGACATTGTTTAGGAGAGTAAGTCTTCCTGAGAGATTTAGAAAGTTATTTGTCTAATCAGAGAGTTTTTTATTTATTTTCTCTATGATGGGAGACCAGGTAGTATTTTTGATGTTGTGGGGGGTGATTGGGAGTCCTAGGTATTGGATGGGGAAGTCATCAATCTTACATCTAAGTAGATCTCTGTATCTTTTTGTGGAGATTTGTGGAGATTTATTTTTAACCCCGAAATGTAGGAAAAATAACTAGGATTCTGAAGATGTTGAGTAAGGAGGTGTCTTCTGGGGAGGAGAGGATTATTGTGTCATCAACAAATTGTATAATGTTCTCTTTGCATTCCTCTGGTGAGTTAATGATGCCACTAAATTTTCCAAGTTGTATCATACGAGAGAGGATGGTTGTGCTAATAATAAACAGGTAAGGCAAGAGGGGGTCGCCTTGTCTGAGGCCATTTGAATTATGAAAATAACCAAATGGAACACCATTTATGATTGTTGAAAAGTGGTTTGTGGATATGCAAGCATGTATCCATTCGACCCATTTGTGTGGAAATCCAAAGCCAGTGAGTGTTTTTGTTAAACAGTTCTAGTTGACAAACTCAAAGGCTTTCTCGAAGTCCAATTTGATGGCCAACAGTGGTGTTCTATTTTTGTGATAGAGATGTATTATTTGGTTAACCATCAAGTACGCATCTTGTATGCTTCTACCTTTGAGAAAGGCGTTTTGATTGAGTGGAATGATTTTGTTCATGAGTGGTTTTATTCTATTTGCTAGAGTTTTTGCTAAGATTTTGTATGAAGTGTTGATAAGGCCGATGGGTCTGTACTGAGAGATATGGTCAGGTTGATTGGGTTTTTCTATTAGGGATATGAAAGTTTGGTTTAGGTGCTTGATGATGATGTGGGGGTTTTCACTTTCTTAGAAAGTCTTAAGCAAAGCTAGGAAGTCAATTTTGTAGTGGTCCCAGTTTGCAAGGTAGAATTCTACATTAAG
This sequence comes from Alisma plantago-aquatica, assembly GCA_963693085.1. Lineage (NCBI taxonomy): Eukaryota > Viridiplantae > Streptophyta > Magnoliopsida > Alismatales > Alismataceae > Alisma > Alisma plantago-aquatica. The sequence continues at coordinate 814,119,622 of OY856409.1, read as the reverse complement.
ACCGTCAGGTCCAAGCGATTTATTTAATCCTAATGTAGATATGGCCAAGTCCAATTCCCCTGGGGGAAAAGGTTTTATAAGGTCTTGAGGGTTTTCTATGTTTGTAGGAAAGATCATAGTCCAGTCCAAGTTGTTTAGGCATGAGGGGTTGTGGTTGTTGTTGAAGATTTTTTTGAAATGGTCTGTGATGTGGTTTGTGATAGATTGTTTATGGGTTGAGATCCTATCATTTATCAGGAGGTATGTGATGGAGTTTTTTCGATAATTTTTGTTGTAGATTTTATGAAAGAACTTTTTGTTTTTATCCCCTTCCTTTGCCCAGGTGATTTTAGCCCTTTGTCTCCACCTGGTGTCGATACACTTTTTTGTGAAATCAAGGTCAGCTTTAATGGAAATGACAAGAGCAGGGTCTGCTGAAGGGTCCTTGTCCACAAAGAGGAATTATTCTTCTAGGTTTGTTTGTGTTTCATAGAGCTTGTTTGGGTTTGTGAGTTTCCATTTTTTGATGTGTATTTTGATGCTTTTTTTGTTTGGAGATTGTGGAGTCCTAAGTTTGTGGTTTGGGAGTCGGCTAATTTCCAATGCTCAACACAGTTGTTGGTAAAAAATTTTATGGAGAGCCAACTATTTACAAATTTGAAAGGGCGCTGACCCCATGAAATGGTATTAGTGTCTAGAATATGAGGGAAATGATCGGATATGGTTCTGTGAGAGATGTGAACAGTGGAGAGAGGGTGTTTGTCTTTCCATAGGGTGGAGCAGATGAAATGGTCGAGTCTGGCGAAAGTTTGATTTATGGGCCATGTAAAGGATGCATTTGATGGTTTTATATCAATCAATGCATGATTTGTGAGGAGATGGCTAAAAAGTTTGTCAGCTGCAGACATAGTTTGTGCGGAATTTGTGGGTTTTGATCTATCAGAGTTTTGGGTTATCAAATTGAAGTCCCCACTGATAACCTAGGGAGACCAATGGTAGTTTGTCATGAGCGATTTTAGTTCAGTCAAGAAGGCAGATTTATTTTGTCTAGGTTCACCATAAACCCCAGAAAAATTCCAACAAAAACCATCAGATGTGTTTTTAAAGGCGATGGTTATGGAGTAGTCTAGAGTGGTGGTGTTTAGGGCGGAGAAGGTAAGATTGTTGTAACCAACTAAGAGACCCCCTTTAAAACCAGTGGGGGGATTTGGACCCAGTCAGTGATTCTGTTTCCTCCAATGGTTTTGAGAGAAAAAGGGGAAAGACTAGTTTTTGTTTCTTGGATAGTGATCAGGTCTATTTTATTTTTGTATATGTGTGAGCGGATTTCCTTACGTCTTTGGAGGTTTGCAGCCCCATATACGTTCCAAGAAGTAAGATGCATATTTTTTGGAAATGTTTAGTCAGGAGATGGTCAGCTCTAAAAGCAGGCTAGTCGATTTTGAGAAGTTCAAAGTTTTTCTTGGTAGATTCTAAGACTCTTTTGTTTGACCAACCCATAAAGAGTTCAATATCATTTAGAGTTTTATGAGCCTTGTCTTCATCTTCGAGATGTATTCCTATATTTTTAGCAAATTTTGTAAAACTATTGATGTTTGACCATGATGCAAGGTCCTCAAAGTTGTTTATATCGCAATTTATAGACTTTGTAAAAGGTGGGGAAGAGATATTAAGAATAGAAGATTTTGCACAGGATGAACTGAGAAAAGTGTTTGTGGATGTACCTGAATCTGGTCTGTTGAGGATGATTTTTTTGTTTGCCTCTTTTGGACCTTGCATCATAAGATTTTGGGTGTAGCTGTCTTCTTGACTTTGTTTTGGACTCTTCTGCTAAGGACTCTGTGAAGAGCTGTCATCCTTTAGTTGGGAATGTTTATGTTTTCTTAAAGAGATTTGGTTTGGGTTTTGTGCTTGGCAGCTTTCCTTCGTAGATGTTGGGGAGGGGAAAATGGTGTCAGATGGTGGAGACGTGTTTCCATGAAGGGAGGGAGTGGAGGTTCTGGTTCTTTTCCTATTTGTAAGGAGGTTTGTGTTATCGGAGGAGGTGGTGTTTGAGTTCTTTCTATCCCAAACATGGTGTCGATCACCTATAAATCGGGTAAGAGAAGGTGTCTTTCTATCTTTATTTGGGTAAAACCATGAAGGTGGATGGTTTGAAAGATCAGAGAAGGCTATTCTATTTTCAGAAGGATGTTCGGCAGACAGTTTGATGTTATAGATTGATTCTCCGATCCTAATGTTGATGGAAGGTAGTAAGGAAATGGCTGCTTTGACTGCAAAGAGGCAAAATGCTTTAATGTATTGGGTAGGATGTAGGGTTTCCGGGTTGATGTATTGTAGAGTAGCCCCGATGGAGTGGGCTATGCCTCTGAAAATCTCAGCTTCCTAGAGATGGAGTGGGAGGTTGGTGATTGCAACCCAGTCAGAGCCGCCAGCTGGAGCTGGGTAAGCTCCAAGGTCAGCCGTCCATTTTGACAATCTGACTGTAATGAAACTAGATCCACATGATACCGTGAGAACCTGGTTGAAGAGATGGTTGATTTTTGCTCCTTCAGGAACATTGTATATCAGTTGGGTTGGCAAAAAGATTTTTGGTTTTAGGATTGTCTGTCCCGGGATGAGGAGAGCTAGGGCGCGGGTGATATCAAGGACATTTATAGGGTTGTTGTCTATGTTGTTTTCAATGGAGATGAGGATGCTTCTCATGGTGAGGACTTTGAGAAGCCTCATTGAGTTTGCAGGTAGGTCAAGGGCTATCGCATATTCAAGGTGTTCCAGAGTTTTCATGGCTGATGGTGTAGGTAAGGTGTATGAGTTGTGAGTGGAGGTAACGGAGGGAGTGTAGGAGGAGCGGGGTTTTGGTGGAGAAGCTAAGTGATTTGGTGGCTTGTGGTATGGTTTTGATATAGGCACAACTCTGTGTTTATGTTCGGTTATCAAGTTTTGGGTGTGTCTACATGTTCGGGCGGGAGGTTTGCAAGGCATGCAAAAGTGTTGCTTGTGAGTGGGGGAAAGGGAGGGGGTTGTTTTGTGCGTCTGAAGTCTGTATCTCTTTTTTTTGGAACTCGATGGTTTTCCAGTAAGTCGAACCTTTTCCAGAAAAGTACCTAGGGAAGAAAAGCTCAGGGTCTACATGAGTTCTGATCTTTACAGGGGGTGGGCAAGCTTTACAGAACCTTTTGGTGTGACCTATTTGGTGGCATCTGAAGCAGGTAAAGCGGGAAGGGAATCTGGAAGACGAATGGTGCTTACTATTGCAAAGAGAACAGTGAAGGGCCCTAAAAGGTTTTCTGGGAGGGGCCGTTCTCCAGATTTGGGTGGTGGGGTTTTTCTCTAAGAGTTTGTTGATGAGGTGTGTAGATTTTTCTTGTCCTAAAATGGGAAAAGTGCGATTTAGAAGAAACGTGTCATTTGGGATGATATCATCCACTGTGAAGGATCGGGGGTTTAGGGTTGTGTGGAGCGAAGAGAGAGTGAATTTTTTGGTCATTTTTTTCTTTTGGGGAGAAAAAAGATGGTACCTTGCAGCGATGGAGCTTGTTTGATGTGGTGTTATCGTTGTGTCCGCAACATCTTCCTCCTCTGAGCAAGAGGAGACTGAGATGGGACAAGCCTTTGTTCCTACCGGGGGTTGATAAACATCCCAAACGAAGAGCTGATCAGCCGAGTTTGATGAAGTTGAGCTTTCTTGGTCGTATTTTTTATAGAGATGTGCTAGCTCAGGTGGTGTGTCTACATTGAAATCCCTAACACATACCAGGAAAGTTCGTTTCTGATCGGCTTGATGAAGATAGATCATTCCAACTTGAGCTTGAGGTCAGAGATCAACAGGTCCCAACCCTCAGAGATGAGGAGGGTTGAGGCTTTATTTTTCCAGTGGTGATCAGCCTGGGAAGACCAAGTGACCATCTCCGGGAAGGAATGGTGACCAATGTTGATCATGCAGGATCCCGGTGACAGGTCAAACTTGTGGTAGATCCAAGCTTTTGGAAGGGGAACACTGGTAGAGTACGCAGGGTTTGAGAGAGGAAACTCAATGAAGGTGAGATGTGGGTCCATTTCTGGAGGTGTAGCTGAAACCCTCGAGCCGTCGTCAAACGTCGAGGATTTTCTCTATTTTAGGGCAATCCTGAAGATTTTTGTCTTGCCTTTTTTGGATAAACGGGTCTTGTTTATGCATGAGGCCAGGGTGAGCAGGATGCCCGTTCTCATGATGTAGTCTTGGCAGGTGAGTAAATTTGAAAAAGATATTCTCTGGGAAGCAGAGAATCGGGACTGATGAGACTGTAGTTAAGGCACAGGGGGGGGAAGCGATAGCCGGCAGAATGGTGTGTAGCTAGTAGGATTTTTTGAAAATGATGTTTTGGAGTATCAGACTATCCTAGGCGCCACTGAGAGTGAAAAGCCCCAGCCGCTATTGTTGAGGAAAACAGGTGTTAAGGTTTTAAGCTATGCATGTCGCTATATTATCTTAGGTTTGCAAGCGAGGTGCCTCGGGAGTGATCCAAAGCTCCGGGATTTAATGTAGAGGAGTGAAAGAGGTGGAGGAGTTATGAGGATGTACCTTTAAATGTCGCCGTTGAGCGTACCAGGTAGTTGATTAAACATCAGGAGATGAGGGAGGGGTGATATGATAACGCTCCCACTACGTTGAGAAGATCACCCCCCCCATGAGAGACTTATTTCTTCACAACATATTTTCCCCCACTATTTTAGCCCAAGAGTCCTTGTCGTCGTGGCTCACATATCCATTTCTGGCGACAATGCCAACACTGACCTGCAGACGCATCTATCCCCTGCAACACCCTCATCTCTGCACCAATGACACTGATAGGCTGAGCGGCTGCCCAACTACACCTTCGTCTTTAGCCAAAATGTTAAGCCAAAAAGAACCTGAAAACCAGCGAGTTCACGGGCGGTTTTCTCCGATTCCTCCAGTTCCCTCATCCTTGGTACTCTGTCAGTCTCATGTAAGATATGCATCTCTCTCCTTCTCCTCGGTTGGCAAGACGGAGGCGGGAGGAAGACGTCGGTGGCCGGGGATGGACTTTTTGTGTTTGTCACAAATTTTTCACGAAAGTACGGTCCTCAAAAACAGACCACGATCCTGACGTATATATGAAGATGATACCCCAAATTCAGCTTCAATAGGGTTCGGGTTGCACAAATCCAAGCCAGATTATAGACATTTTTCCGACGTCAATGGACACATTCAGTGGTGAATCGGATGGTGTGGAGGAGGTTTCCAGCGAGATATAGTCTAGGTTGAATCATGACTGGAGACTACATACTTCAACAGGCCACCACGAAGGCCCATCATGAGGGATAGCACATCAAACCTCATCAATAGGCCGGGGATCATCACTGAGATTCTACAAAGAGGTCAGCGTCTTTACGCCGATCGTCTTCATCACACAATTTGGCTCTGACCAGCTGGTCTTGAACCACGCCAGCAGATGTTGCACCAAGCATCCTCCCTTCTCATTTCCGCTTCACGAAACAAAAGTATCTCTTTGAGGCACTGAGCAAAGACGAGAAAAATCGTCAGCATGAAGTACGTTGATGCCATTACATTAGTACAGCTGGACATACATGATTAGATTGATAGACACACGGTGGCCTTCAGCCTTGACATCTTCGCATACACATAGTGTGACACATACTAAAGACTCACCTACGAGTTCTACACTACGCTTGACACTCATGAGGATGCACATCACAAGGTCCTCCGTTTCCACCTGTTGAACCAAAAGGACAGGTCAATGACAATCAACTGAATGGTTGGTTGTAACAGTTATGTCGAAGAATACATAGAAATGTCCAGAGGGTGGCTAGATATGGGAGACAACAACTTCAACTCCCATCAAACCTAGAAGATGATCATTAGGTAGGACACATATATTGCTAGCTCAGTCAAAGCCTCACACATCCACAACCCGATACTTCGATATCTACATCGGGTGATCCTGAACTGCGTCTTGGGGAAGCAGCTAAGTCAAGGGGCAGTCAGCATGACCTCTACATTATATGGTTTGTAGTTATAGGAAGAAAGGTGAATGTGGCAACCCGCATAATTTTCCACTTTCACAACTCCTTTAAGAGGCAATGCAACTTCATGCCAATGGGTGGCGTGATCAAATTTATGATGTCTCATCGCGGGGTCAGCAATGACCAATTCGTGTTCATGGAGAACAAAGTTATGTGGTCCAAGTTAGAATTAGACTATCTGATGCATGTTGCAATTATCAAGCACTGCGATAGAGAGTTTCTCTATATCTTTGGTCATAACAAGGATAGGGTTTTATTGCCAACACATGCAAGATTCGCATGTCAAACACTGATTATGGATGTTTCTCTTCTAAATGCTCAGGGCAACATATGTCAGGTAGGCAGAACTATAGATGCGTCTTCCTCGACACTGTAGGTACCAAGATCCCAGGAGGCAGAGCAACATGCCGGAGCAGCCTTCCTGTGACATCCCACATCAAGAAGTGCCCCACACCGACATACCTTCTTCTTCTAATCAATAGCCTCCTCAACATGAGCAGTACACCCCAAACTTTGACATTGGGAACCTTTACAAAATGTTGACGGGATTCCAAGCAGATTTAGGTTGATGTTGTGATGCACTAGAGCAAGATGTGCAATACCTTAGATAGTGGTTCAAAATAGTCTTCCCTTCTCGACCACCTCCGACCTTCCAATAGCCATTTCAGCACCCGCCCTATGACTTCAGCCAGCAATTTCAATATGAACAGGGGATGCACCTGAGTATGAGAACCACCCAGGTAGAAACAAAGATTTCAACAAGTACTTCAACAACAATTACCATCAATGTGGTATCCCTACCATCTACGGTTTGAGATTTTCTGGAGGACGAGCAAAATTTTCAGCTTGGGTGGTAGGGTGTACCACCCTCTTATCTTTCTTGCTTTTTGCTTCCCTTTTATCTTTCATTTTGCATGTATGTTTATCTTTCATATCACCTGCATCTAGAGTAAAATTAGAGTAAAATTTTCAAATTTGTAAGACTTTGTTTCATAATTTGTAGCTTTGCAATTAAGGCTATTCGGTGTGAATCTTATAGTTAATGTTTATCCATGCGCTTAAATGCACAATTTTCATCTTAAACTGCTTTATCTCTTGCTTGATTAGCTCATTGACTCATTCCTTAATATTAGAAATCAACTTAAGGTTATTCGTGGTTTAAAACTTTATCCCCTTGATTTATATTGTGAATGACAAACCCAAGATTTGGGATTGCTGGAAAGAAATAGAGTTTGATCAAAACTCCAAGCTGTGTTATTTGTGAACATGTCTTTGCTCTAAGGATCCTTGAATCACAACTATTATTCTTCACACAGATATCAAGTGGGAAATGATGAGTTTTTGAACTATAAGCAATTTGAAGTGCTTTCCTGTGATGGTCAATGCACCCTCTCACCTTAGATTGAGTCAAAAAGATGAAAATTAAAATTGTGCAAAAGAGACTTGGTTGCCCATAAATCCCATGTCAAAATAGTTCTCATCCAAGCCAATAAATTAGAATGCAGAGAATAAAAGCTTGAGTGTGAATACAAATTTGAGCATTTTTTTATCTTTCAAGAGAGTTGAGGATGGTGCCTAGTGTGTGTATGACTGCGCTCATGAATGTTTTTATGTCGTGTTTGGTAGTGTCATCTTTAAAGCTCATTAGAAAGTCACTAGGAACCCCTAGGAGACCTATGAGATCATCCCAGTAGCAGGGTTGGTTCCAACACAGTACGAGGAGTTTGTCTCACTGCTTTGAGCCAACTGGATCAGAATGTAGGGACTATTTCTTGTTACATGGATCAACCTGACACAGATCAGGATCCTCAGAAGTCATTAGAGTCTTTTCCTTCTTGTTGCTTCTTAGGACCCAAATAAGTGGGAGGTGTGTTTTTTCTTACGAATACTAGATGACAGATCAATACTCGCCTCCATCATACGCTTGATCACCTATGTGATAAATCATTTAATGTTGAATTATTTTGATTCAAACCCTGATGATTATTGACAAGTTGCAGTGAATTCACTTAATCTTGTATGGATGCTCTTTGATCTTACTATAACAGGATTTACTTGATTGGTGGGGGTTTGTTCTGAAACAACATGGATAAGGAGAATTGTTGTTTTAAACGGTTCTTCTTAACCTTAGCTTTTATCGCCAAGCTTATTTTGGATGTTATCTTTTTGTCCTTTGAACACAATCTTGCTTGAGGACAAGCTAGGTTTAAGCTTGGGGTGGTTGATAACACCCAAATTTAGATGTTTATGCTACACATTATTTATAGTTTTGTACTGGTATATCCTTAACATGCCTAAATAACTCTAAATTCTTATCTTTTTGTGATTATATATTTTTGAATGTAAAATTACTCAACTAGCCAATTTTGAGATTTGCAGGCACCAAACTCAAGAATACATTGATCCCCCAGAATTTTTCCCAACAAACCCGGGTGGGTTCACTTGAACCCAGTCAAGTTCAACCCTCAATATTTGCAATAGTTAAATGCTAGCAACCAATGAGCCTACAATCTCAATGACCATCGAACCCCTTCATCATCAGTGACCGCTTAGCCAACATCTCAGCAACTGTTGAACCTTGTTCTATTCTAGTGACCACCAAAAATCCAGAGGTTGCAGAAGATCCACATCTAGTGATTGTCAAAGGCAAAGATCTAGTGGTCATCGAAGAAACATGATGACTGCTGAAACAAAAGACCTGAACCTGATTTGGTTGGCCTCAACCTGGTCGGGTTCACCATTGACTGTTGTGAGAGAAATCAGTGACTGCAGAGACATCAATGACCGATGAGAAGTCAATGACTATAAGAGACATCAGCGACCACTGAGAAGTCAATGACCACCAAGATTCCAGCAACCACTTTCCAAAGACCTAAACCTAGTCAGGTTCAACTGGACCCAGTTTGGTTCAACCCACTTACCGCATATTGGTCTGCCTATCCCTATAAATGCCCACCCCCTACTACCTAACAAGGATTTCTAACTCTTTAGTTTTAGTGACAATCAGTTCTTAGAGCTTTTTGGGAGATCTCCAAGGTCCAAAAGGGTTGAAGAGCACACCCTACGTCCACCCCTTTGGTTGGCTTACATCCAACATCATCAACTCAGTTCCAACCATTCTCAGCCACCTTCACCTCGATAAGCACATGTGGAATCAAGGAGAAAGGAGGATAAGGAGTCAAGAAGATCAAGGAGGATGACCCCAAGCATGAGATTTAACATTCTGAGAGGCTAAGAAGAGAGAGAAACCTCACTTCCATGGGCTAAATCTCTTCATTTACCTCTTTGTTCTACTTTTCTCCTTAGATTATGTACAAATGATGTTTATCCATCTTTCTTTGGTATCAAATATGCATGTCCATGGCTATTTGGTCTCCTTATTGTCTATGTAACCTATTTTTGGCATGTTTATGTGCTTCTATCTAGCAAACATTTTTATTCCATATATAGTATGTTTTCTATTATATCTTCTCTTTTTGGTTATGATTGTTGGTTTAGTTGATCTCCTTCTTGGTTGAACTTCCATATCTACTAAGATTGAGACATTAGTAGTAGAAATGGATAAGAGAAGGTATTATGAATTGAAATTTGAGAAGAGGATGTCCAAGGGAGGACAAGCATAGCACATATGTCGAAGAGATTCGACCTAAGCCTTGAACATGGTCGGGCTCACCTTAACCTGCCTGGGTTCACATTTTGTGTTCTGCATAGATCCTCTATTGTTCTTAACATCTATGAATATTTTGGACCCCAGAAGGTATCTGGAATATTCAGGAATGTTGACATGTTATACTTAAAAGAGGTTCCAGATCATCGATGGGGTTTTAGTCATGTTGTGCGAGAACGAGTGGGATGAGCCCCACATGAGCAGTTACCACGATACGTGTTGCATTTGGAGGTTAGACACTTGCTAGGGTGTTTAAGGGTTGTCTATACCTGATAATGGGTGCATAGACCATGCAACATGTTGTTGCATAGCCAGAAGCTCCTGCTCCTAATTAGTAGGATTTGACGGAGTCTATTTTCCTTAATTTGCCCTCATATCTTTTTTCTAGACTCATTCTAGTTCTTTACATATATCAACTATCGGTTTGCTTAACTGACATAAGAGTAGGATCTTAAGTGTCCTAAGTGTCCCCACGTCCCTATGTTTGATCTTGTATATATATACTTTGACCTTGTATTGATTTGTGGGGGTCCTTGAAGATTTCGGATAATAAGTTTAAAAGTCAAATTCATCTTTGGGATCACGCTTCGACTTTTAGGGAGCGCTCTCAGGGCCGATCAAGGATGTCTAGAAGTTGATTCATATACATTGCAATTATTTGTATGGCTAATTCTCCTCTCCATCCTTCATTCTTAACGTGTACATACTTTTGTTCATGTTTATAACAGAAAATTCCCATTTTATCAAGGAAAAAAAACTTTTAATCTTTAATAAAGCATTTAGGGTCTTAGTGCACCCCCTAATGGGTTAATGATTATGACCCTTGGATTTGTTGACCCAATGTCTCTAGTGAGTGGTGATGTGAAGGAATATGGTATAAATAGTGTTCCTTGACATGTCTTGTTAGTTCATGTATAAATCATGATATTTTAATAGTGAGGATCTAAGAGTGAAAGGAAGTGATATCTTGTGTTGGTTAAGGTTTTAGAAACTCATTTGGGTACATGGGAAAACCATGGTTCTATCAAGCAAGATGATGTGGTCATGGTCGGTGCTCTTGGTAGATTTTATAATGCTAAGTAAGTAGAAAAGTGAGATTTATTGAGAAGTGTGGAAAGTATTTTGAGTCATTAAGGGATTAAATCCATCCCATTGACCCAGTGATCTCTCAAACTAGCACAATTTTGCATCAGAAGCCTCAAAATCTTGAGCCAAATCTCTCCTTTCTCCTCTAAATTTGCAACTATATTATGCCCCCATCACTACCTTGGAGAAAAGTTTCATTTATTGCCACATTCAAGGGTCACCCTTTTGTTGTTCCATCAACATAAAGATTCACAAGTATATCTATATCCACAACATCATTCCAAAGCAGACTTGCAAACAAGTTGTTGTAGTTGTTGATGACCAAAGTATATGTGACTGAAGAGATAACTTCTTGATAACACTTTTGCAAAAAGAAGCCAAGTTTAGTATATCTGACCACCAAACTTCCATCATTAGTCCTCGACCATCATCCACCTCCACCCATGTTTCTTATTTTTGACCAATTTTGTGAATAAGACAAAATTGCATGCCTAATTGGCATTTGTTCACCGTAATATTTTACTAAATTGGGTTAGATCTAGTATTGATTTATTTGCATAATGATATTATTTTCATTATTGTATGTTCTTTAGGTTTTGGCACTAATGAATAGGTATATCACCCTTCCAAATATATCTTTACAAAATCCTAGGAGAAGAAACCCACAACATGACTAAATTGCAACAAAGGTAGACATTGTGGTGGGTGGTGATAATACCATGACATTCTTGTATTGGTCGTTAAAACCTTATAAAGGATGGAGTTATGTATTGAACACAATTTAGATGCCACATACAAAGGATAATTCATAAAAATAATAGATAATGAGGTAAGAAAGCTAATAGACATAATATTTGATCTAGTTTTTGAAGGTGTTTCATAAGTTACCCATCTTGTACAAGTTCTTGATTTGGAAAAACTAATACCTTCAGTTTGAGTTGGAAACAGTAATACCCTCTCTATTGATATGGCATCGAATATGGTTCTTATGGAATTATAGAATGAAACACTATTGAGTATAACACACATAACCCACGAAAATCTCTAGAATGGATGGCATTATTGCTCCATTGTTAACAATGCATATTCCCAAGGACAAGAATCAATGTACTATACAAAAGAAATATCACCTAAATGTATATAACAAGACCTACGACCCCACATGGCACATTGAAGAACTAATCTAGAACAAGAAAAACTAAGAGGGAGTAAACCATCACAAAAAGAAAAATAACATAATTATAATTGATTATTGATTCTTTAAGTATGACTTTATAAATTTATGAATAGATGCAAGACTGTCACTAAAACCACTCTAAAATATTATGATTCTACAAACACTTTTGATATAGATTTACACATCCATGATTTAAGTTGAATAAAATTGAGGGATTGTTACGACCCCACATTCCACTAACCCCCAATTAAGGGAGACCGAGAGGTCAAAGCCGCACCCATAACTTCCGGATCAAAGGTTTGGCAATTAACCAAGAATAATTATCAAATTTTAACAGACTATACTTAAAAGTTGTAAGAAAATAAATTTTTGCATACCTTTTTGAAAACTTGGATCTCTAAACTTCTATCCACTTAAGGATTCTACTCTAACTAATCCTCCTTGTATTTTTCTTCATGTATTTCACAATATGACAATTTACTGTTTGTCCTTTTGGCTTGTTCCTAAAACGTCGACAAACAAAACGTCGGTCAGCCGAAGCTGGTATGTGGGGGAAACAATAATTATGTAAATATCTTAACAATGTAATCATTCAATTAATCATTTAACAACCAAGATTACATTTTAGATATAATTCCGCAATCCAAGAGTACCCTATCCTCTATGTTCTCCCCATTAAACCCCTCATGATCCACCTATAGGTGAACCAATTTCTAGGGTTGAGTCACATGGCACTACTCGTAAGTAGCCCACTCCTTAACTCATGGCAGGATAATGAGTCTCATGGCACTACATGTAGGTAGTCCAGTTTCTAACTCTCGGTAACCTAGACCTTGCTCTAGGATTACCCCCTTTTTTTAGCCTTTTCAAAGCAATATAGGTGGACCCGGATCTAGTCAGTTATATACGCACATTTATAGTGATAATCATAGTCACTTTATAGTTGTATGAAATAAATAAACATCCAACAATTATTCTCAAGCAACTGATTAAAACTTCGAGAATCGCCGTGAAACTAGAGCAATTATTCATAAGCGTAACCACATACCTGATTTGATGAGTCATGCAGATTATTCAACATGTACTTCATGTATATGCAATCAAGCCAATCAATATATCCAAGCAAGTAATTCAATCATCACATAATTCCTGAAAAGAATATGTACTCTATTTATTACACACTTTATCAAGAATCTACTTTATTGACTTGGATTCTCTTTCTAGGGTTTCTAATCCGCATTAAGGTTTCATTAATATTCATTAGGGTTTCTTAGATCAATTCCTCCAACTTTATCCATTTTAGGTCAACAAACCCTAAAATACTCTTTTCCATTTATATGAACCTTAATTGCTCAACTATTCATTTTAATAGTCTTTTATACTCAAATTGACTTAGGATCATCACATCCCTATTTATTCATGGATTTGAACAATTAAAACAATTAAAAGACATATTCTCCTAAATTAGGGTTTTCAAGCTCATTAATGCATATTCATGCACGAAACCCTAAATTAAGACAACTATATAAAAAGATCATCTTTTAACAACATATTTCCATATTTTTGATTTAAACATGATTTTCTCTTTATTTACCCTAAATTAGGCTTTCTACATGTATTATCCTTCATACATAGACTAAAACCCTAAATTAGTCTACTTTTCATGTAAAATAGATTGAAACTCTATTTTAATGTTCAATAGGTTAATACTTCTCAAATTAACCTACTAAACCTCAAAGATTCATCCTTTATACGTCGTTTAGGGTTTCTAATTAACTTTTGATATTTTTCTATCAAATTAATATACTTTTGCAAATAGGAATGAAAACGGGTTCTAAAACTATTTTTATCAGATTCCTCATATTTTTCAGGTCAGTTTTCATATATTAAGTTTATCCATCGGAGCTTCCTAGCAATTTCAAGGATTTTTGCAAGTTAATCACTTAATTGACCAATTGAGAACTGACACGTCAGCATTAAATCCTTAACATTAACTTACCAAACTCGACGCAGAAAATAGAGGAAAAGACTTGGCCGCCCTTGGGTCATGTACGTGCGAACAGGGGCAGAAAGGTCATCTGACTCTTTCCCTTTTCTTCTTCCTTGCGACCCATTTTTGCCGCAGCAACGTCCGTCGTGCGTGCGGTCCTCTTTCCTCCCACACTGGCGACGTGAGGCAAGCTTGGGGAGGGTATCTGCACCTCCGCAGACCCTGTCCGGAGCTAGCATGACCCTCAACAGAGGGGTTCCTCGACCGGAGATGAGTGTGACAATTTCCGCTGTCTCAACGGCTGTAGCAAGGCCAAAAACCTAGGGCAAGGCTCTGGCGGCATAACTGGAGCATGGGTAGTCGAACAGGTCCGTGCTTATGATTGCACACCTCCTCGCTACATCCTCTGATGACCTCAGCCATCCACCAGACCTCAATGTCACCGGGGAAACTATTAAAGAAGGAGGAGGAGGGCGTCGAGGTCTAAGCTAGGGTGCAGGTTTGCACTGGTTTGGGATTATACTATATGTTGCGCAACGAACCCATCTAATCTTTCTTTTATAGCCTAGGTTTCGGCTTTCTCCCGAAATCCTTCCCCTACGAGCAGGTTACAGAAGACAATAGGTCTTCAATCGTTATTAGGAAACGTGAAGGAGACTTTCCTTCATCTATTATTTGATACAACCCCCTAATAGGGAAATCATTATATATTTTCCTCAAAGGCCACTCTTCACACCAAAAATTAGGGAAAGTCGAATTATGGTGTTTCCTCTTATTGGAACCAATAATTACTCAAATTACTCCCATATCTTTATGATTCTAGATTTCCAAAATAAAACTTAAATATTTATCAAATAAATTACTTAAGCCACAAGGTATCTTGAAAACACCTAGATTTTCTCCCACCATATTAAATTGGAATTATCTTTGATCTAAAATTATCTTGAACATAAATCTTGTGCACGAAATTCCCTTCTTCCTATTTTGGTTCTTAAGGATTTATATGTAAACTTTTTAATTAAAAGTAACATATTCTTTTCTTCTTCTATCATTTTAATTCCAAACTTTAGGAGAAATCCCATAATGGCTTAAATTTATTATGTGTCAACTTTGGAACTCAAACTCGAAAGTTATCTATCAATAAAGCATATTTTATGCATTATTTCTCATTATCATGTGTATTTCTTATTAAAATATTTCTTTTTGAGGATTTCTCTTTATTTCTCTTTCATTTTCCTCATTGGTATTCCTTTTATCATTAGGAATCCTTGGGATACGAAATTCCACCAAGGATAACTCAATTATACCTTTTTCCACTCATTTCCAATATTTATCATTATTTTCAATTTCTTTCTTAATAAAGAAATATTTAATTGATTTTTTCTTTTATTATTGCAATCTTTATGCCACTTTGGACTCCTTGGAACCCAAGGAACCCAAGAGGCACGAAATCCCTCTTTGGATTTGCCTTCTAGAGGTTCCCACATTTTTTTCTCAAATATTCAATTATTCATTCACTAATTGAATTTTCTTATTATTTGGGCCCAATAGCCAATAAAGCCCACAACACAAACCAAGGCTATTGTAAACAAAATCCATGTATTCAAAATGAATTATATCATTATTTGTTCAAATATCTTTAATATGATAAATTACATTTCTCACCAAATGAACCCAAAATCAGGGTTGTAACAGGGATCTTCTAAGAATGTTGACATCAACGATGTGAGTGTTGTATTTACTTGTTGAGCCTAACGACCTTCATTCCACTATACTCAAATCTGAATTCCCCTATTTTTAGACATACTACAATCTTGACTCAATAAATCCTCTTGTTGAAAATACGTCTTGCAGGTTAATTCCTTTTGTAATGAACCAAAACTTAGAATCCAACCCTATTCCATGATTAGAACTCTAGTAAGATTCATTTCTTACATTTGAACAAACAAGGATAAAAATTAAAACATATTTACATAATTACTTTATTATGTTGCAAAATGTAAATAAAATCATGAAATATGTTGTGTATATTTATTTTGCTAACATAATGGATAAGTAAAAATGACGCGTTGGATAACAATTAGGAATTGTATGTCCATAAATAATAATGATGTCCTATGATTTTAATTAATATGGAATTAATGGACTAAATATGTAAATATGTAAAATGTAGGATTCATGCATAATAACAATATATAACTCTTTTTGTACTAATGTCAAAATTAATAGGATTCAGTTAAGTGAGTGTTGATAATAAATACACATTATTTTGATAAATATAGTGGTAATGAGCCAAAAGTCCTAATGATACTATAACTCATAAAAAGAAATCTCAAAATCCAAATCTAAATTGAAAGTCATGTTTCTTAGGTCCCAATTAGCTTGGGCGTTGAGTTTCACATTAATTGAACAATATTAATTACCCTAATCTTATTTAGAGAAGAAAATAGGAGAAAGAGCTAAAAGTGTTAAACAAATTATTAAAAAGTCTTCAAAAGTGGAAATAAATTCTAATTCAGATTCTACATATCAAAATTAGTCTATGTGTCAATTTTCACATTATTTGGACAAATTTATCTATCCTAGTGTAGATAGGAGAGAGAATATGACTCAAAAACCAAAACATAAAATAAAATAAAAAACATTTCCAACATGGAAAATTAATGACAAAACCAGACTCTTTAATTTTTTATTTTCTTGTAGGCCAAGTTTTACATCTTTTGAGTTTCCTATATGCCTCAGATTCATTAAGAAAAGAAAATGAAAGATAAGGCCAAAATATTAAATTTATTATTAAAAAGAAAATGTATAATTTATGAAATTAATAATGTAAACAGACATGTATGGATTATAGTATATAATTTATGTGAAGTTGTTATAAATAAAATTGTAGTGTAACAAAAAAGGAAATAATGTTGTACATGCATGTTAAATCTTTCAAAAAATTATCATGGTGGAAAATATAAAAATGTATTTACTTTCCAAATACAATGTGATCAAGGTAATTACAACAATGTGGAATATATGAGATATTTTAAAAAATTAAAACAAACTTTGAAGAACTAAAGTATATCTACTTAATGTTTTAAAGCAATAAATAAATGAAAACAATCACATTGACATATTATAAAGGAAACAAATACTTTAACTCAATTATATATTTATTTGGAAACAGATAAACATTGTCAAATTTTTATAATCAATTAGTTAACTCAAATCAGAAATAATAATAATCTTTATGAAATGATCTCCTTAGAAAACCTCACTATTACCTCTTAAAATTGTTTACAGCAAAAAAAATGGTTTGATGGATAATGTTTACACTCTTTTGATTTGTAATTCATGTGTCTATAATAATTAGTTTTGGCACCTATCTACTCTGCAAATAATTATTATAAAATATATTAGAAATATATATATGTTTGCCTCAAATTTACAAATTTGGATCTAAGTTAATATTAATTAAATAGATGTCTTTTATTGAAATAAAATTGTTAATCATGTTTTTAGTGACTCTTTAAAGTGAGAAGAGAAATATTTTGAGAAAATTATTTTGTTATGGGATTAATAAGTATATATAAGAGATTGATAAATGGAACTATAAAAAAAGGAATTCAAATATTAATATACTACAAAATTATACATTAAATTATTATACATGTTTACATTGAGTAAATAATTACACAACTAGAAATTTATATGTCTCTTAATTGTAAATATAGTAGTCAATACTTATGTGATCAAGTTCTTAAAAAGGGGAAACATATGATAAAAGGTATAAATAAATAAAGTGAAGGGGAATGGCATTTTTCATATTTATTCTTTCCTATTATGTGTTAACGAATGCTTAACTTTTCTTCTTTTACAATATATGTTACATATTTTTTCTAGTAAACAAAAATAGATAAGTTTCTTGCCACCCAAACCAAATAGTCATATATATAGACCCCTCCATGTGGACTTCACACACATACAAATCACTTGATCTGTAATGTCCTAGGATTTGAGGCATCAGATAAAATGATCTTAAAAGGAATGATCGGAGTACTCATATCACCAAGGCGTGCCCCCTTTTCTGGAATCCCATAACTAAAGAATTATGTAGTTAAGTGTGCTCAGCCTAGAGTAGTGCTAGTATGGGTGACCATTTTGGAAGTTTTTCCTGACTTGTGCGTGAGTGAGGACAAACCACGGAGTTTAGGCTAGTGGTGGTTTGTGGGTCAGTCCTCATTCCTGAAACTCTACTAGAGCCTTAGATAGTGGGCTCGAGTGTTACAAATGGTATCAGAGCCAATTCCCCTCTAGTAGGTGGGTCCCACATGGGCATGTGACATGCCAGTCTTAAGCCATGCAGTTCAGGCAAGTTGTAAAGGGCTATCCGCTGAGACAAGATGCAACCACCCTTGTACTGGTAGTTGTGGATGGGAGTTGGGTGCCCATGGGCCACTCTGGGTCTGCACCAAAATGGGTAGGAGATTATGAGTGGGCCTAAGTGTTACATGACCAATAGGACATGTCTCCTAACATTCTCCCTTATCCTCCTATTCAAGTCCCTTGGATGAGCTGTCAAAGACTTGTAATCTCATGGTGATCCTTTCTCAACCATCGGTGTTTCAAACCTTAGAACCCTAACTTTGATCAAAGGTTTGAATTTTGACAAATTGACAAACATCTTGAAGGTATGATTGCATCCCCTAATATTCTTATTGAGCAACCAACCCAGTTTTCTTCTCTCTCTTGACATATTAGACTTTACATTCTGAGAATTTATGCCATGTGAAATATTCTACTTGATTATGATCTTATGATCATGCTACTTTGTTGGATATTCTTGTTGACTCTATATTGTACTTTGCTTCATGATGAAACCCTAATTTGGCCCACTTTTTTGGTGGATGTTTTATATGTTCTATCTTTATGATGGAAATCTTATTTATTCTATATGAGACTGAACTTTATACTCGCCTCTACATTATGCATGCTATGTTCTCCAGTAGCCATGGAGTAGTGTAAGTGCTTTGATTTTTGGGTTGTGTGCCCATTTTATATTTCTGGGATGGAGGTTGTGTGCCCCCATACCCGCGTTGTGTGCCCACTTTTATATATATTACGGAGATGGTTGTGTTCCATACTCTATCAGGTTTCAAGGTTGTGAGCTTTATCCGCCATTGTTATTCATATTATTCTAGTGTTATGTTTATCTCACATGCATGCAGGTTGATATTATTGTGATGTGTTTTGTGCCCAAAATTTATATGGGCTTGTGTGGCATAACTATTATGTTATATTAATGGCAAGTATTCTTCTTGTTTATCATCTTTTGTAATTCATATTCTTTTGATACCCACTTGGGTAGTCTTTCCCTTTTCTATAGAAATCCTTGTTTACTTGACATAATTTATTCCTTAAATTGCTCAATCCTAATTAAATATGCTCATACCAACATTTATGTTGATGTATCTACTTTTTTCCTTTTGCTAGGATACACTTCCAATCCTAGGTGTAGGTCAAGGAGAACTTAACCAAGTTGGATCAGGACATCATTAAGCTTAGATGAACCTTTTGGGAGATAGTCTTGAGGTGGTTAGATGAACCTCTGTAGATCCTATATTTAGTTTTGATAAGTATCACCATGTGTAGTGAATATTAGTGATTATATCAAGTATTGTAATAGTTAGATATTTTATATTAACATACTTTGAGTAAATTAATTATCATCCCTTCTTTAGAAAAAATAGTGGTGTTTGGCATATGGGATGTTCCTTTTCATTTGATTTATTTGGGAGTAGATCCCCTCTCGAGTCCTACTCTTTGCACCATTTATTTAGATGAGTTTGTATAGTTATGGATGATGGTTCATTTGTTTTCATGTGAATATATAAATGTGTTCCCAATTCCCCTCCTATACCATTAGAAATGAATAATACATATGTTGGTCTCACACATTGGTCTTAGGTAACCCCCCCCCCCCCACACACAATTCTTGCAATATTCTAGCAAAATTGTGTCAAAAACCTCCCCATATAGTCACACATATTGTGTAACTATTTTTTCTAGAAGAACTTCCCTTTACATTCCTTCATATACTAGTTATGCATAATGATCAATTTGCATGATATTCAATTTTGTAACTCATTATTGATCCAAATATACACATTGTGAACCACTCAAATCCATACAAAACTCTATTTGAATCTGGCCTCAGGTATAAGAATTCACATGGGAGTTTCTCAAACATTTCATTTCTCACATAAATGCCTTGACTAATCATTCCTTAAATCTACCCCTTATTGGATTTTTTCTCCTAAGCTATAAACATAAAAACATTTGAGTTATGATACTTAAGCAATAGGAAAAGTGTGATTTTTTTTCCTTTTGTGTTACTATATGATATCCTCGCCCAATTTGATGATTCACTTGTATAAACAAATTCAAAACCTCTAACATACACACATTCTTTTTCCACCCACTTATCACTAACATCCTATAATCCTTTTGACCTACAAATGGAATGCTATATTTGAAGAGCTCCTAACTGGCCCTAGTAGAATACTCTCTTATGCATAGACTATCCCTATCGTGTCCTTATACACTACCCCCACACCCTTGCCACCAACGCTACACCCATAATATCCCATCCCTATTAGTTGATGCATCTAGTGGTAGAATTCTAGAATATATGTTAGCATTATCACTAAACATAAGGCACACTTCCATCAAGTGATTATGTTGTGTGCAACCCTCTCAAAGTAGAAAACAATGACTAAAATGTAAGCCTTCATCCAGCGTTTGCAAGTCTACTTTGAATTCTTTGAAACTTATCAGTTGTTTAGTCAGTAATAATTGTCCCTTGAAATTTTAGCTAATGTGCAAAATAGTGTACACTTGCTATAATGCCTTACATTTTCATTTTAGCCCCTCCCCCTATTCCCCATGAAATATAAATTTTGTAAAGGATGCAACTTCTGATGTGTCGTTGTTCATCTCCAGTTAAGACTTGAAATTTTTCTATATACACCAAGTGTACTTCTTCAATTTTACCATCTTAGTCATCAATATAGGGATTTATTGATAATATAAGTCGATATACTAGTATATTATCTTATGCCCATAGTTGTCTTTGTTGACCTAAGTGTTACACATTGTCCATATTTTGATAATGACTTAACCATTCCATTCATATGTATCTAAATATGTTTATTAGAGATTGATTTTAGGTATTAGGTACATGAAAAGGATCAAATATATCAAGCCCTAGCTTGTTCTAGTTCAAGTCAAAAGCAATGCAAATGCACTTTTATTAAAAACACTCCAAATCACCTTAGATGATTTTTATAATCATTTGTATTGATGATAGGACTTGTGACTAAGATGAGAAAAATCAAAAACCCTTAATTCGAATGTTTGTCACTCAAAGAATTTTCCAAAATTCATTACAAATTGTTTATCGGGCAAGATACAAACTCAACCAATCCCTTGATGAATTTTGAAAATTCTTTGGTTTGGTTGAGTTTCACATTCACAGAACTTGAGTGATCCATGCACTCAGCAAAATTGATTTTAAGCGATCGGTCGAGTTTCACACAAGACAAACTCGACCGATGCTTCAAATTAGCTTTGGCGCATATTGCAATCAGTCAAGTTACCTTTATGAAAGCTCGACTGACTGTATTGTACAAAAAACATAGGAAAATTAATTCCAACCATTGGAGTGTTGAAAAACTCAAAATTATATCTGTTGCAACACCCCAGACAGTTAGAAAACATTCTTAAGTGTTCCTGCCCTCTAATGGACACCCTCAACTATAAATATGACCTCTTAAAGTTAATTCCAAGGTTTCTCTTTCATTCTATTCAAGCTCCTTGTTATATTTGAGTGCATCCAGTCCACTTGAGCCCCTTTCTCTCTCGTGATTGCACTTCAATTTGTCCATATGAGTGAGATAGGATCTGTGTGAAAGGAGCTACTTCATTGTATACTTGTAAAGCTCTCAAAGCTTCTCCTTCCCCGACCCCTTTCCTCAAGATCAAGTTGGTGAAAGCTTCTCCAAGTGAAGTAGAAAGTGTAAGCTTCTTCAAGTTGTAGAAGAAGGTGAAAAAATCTTCTCAAAGTGAACGAGGGGGACAAGGTTGAAGATCTGTAAGTAGAGTGGATAAATCCTTCAAGGCTAAAGACTCATTGCAAAGAGGGGATCTCCTTAGGAAGGTGTCTAGTTGCTTGCAAGAGTGGATAAGACCTTGGTAAGGTAGAAGACTCTTACTCCAGATAGGTAAGACCTTGGTTGTAAGGTTATTGGATCCCTTGACCTCAAATGAAAGTTGGGTATCCTTGTCCAAAAAAGGAAGGTCAATTGCATGTCTTATAATGGAGTATAAGTATACATAGGTTGTAAAATCCTAAGGATTGACCTCTCTAGGAAGTGGATTGACTCTCTCCTAATTTGGAGAGTGGAGCCACTCTAAATAGCTTTTTCAAGTATTTGTTTCAATCTCTCTCATCCTTGCTATACATGTTTAGATTACCATCAAATTCACTATTTGTAATTGTGCCTAGTTGAAGTAACAAAAGGTTTAACGATTTTTATGCAAGTGTTTTTAGCTCTATTCACCCCCCCTCTAGATCCCTTTAATCCAACAAGTGGTATCAAAGTCACGATCTTCTATGACACATCTCCCACAAGACAAGAAGATGGGTGACTTACTTGGGTCCCTCAACGTAGAGGGATGCTTCTTCATGAGACCCCAGTCTTCGACAACACAAATTTCCTCTATTGAAAATGGAAAATGTAGTTCTACCTTCAAGGGATGAACTACGACATGTGGAAGGTAATGATTCTTCCATACAAGGAGTCGGTGGGTGATGTAGCTACTTAGGATGAAGCTACATTCAAGATGGTGAAGCTAAAGGCCAAGGTGATAAGCATCATTTATGTTGCCCTCACTGCTCTGAGTTCAACCGGATCTCATCTTGGGACACATCCCATGAGATTCGGAACAAGTTGTTCATTACCTATGAAGGCACACAACAAGTCAAAGAGTCAAAGATCTACATGCACAATGGACTGTATGAAAACTTCAAAATGAGCAAGAAGGAAAGAGTGGAATTGTTAGGACCGTATCTAAGCTTAATTGGTAAGTTAGGGTTTATTTGGATGATTACATGCTTTACTAGATTGATAATTACTTAAACATGATTAATGATGATATCTCAATCATGATATGTTAAACCTAATGAGAACCCCAAGTATGCTATCTCTTTGTATAATTAGGGTTTGAAAAAATATAAATCCTAGTCGGCTGAAATTAGGGTTTTCACCAAATAGGCCCATGTTGGGGATGAATGAGAGAGGTATGCAAAGAAGAATGAAAATAGTAGTTGAAGGATAGGATAGCACGACTGTGGTGGGTCATTGGTGGCACGAGCATTCTAGGCCACACGGCCATTTTGAAAGAATTGAACTATTGACCAACTTTTATACTCAAATTTGCTGAAACCAATGCACCACAGCCATGGTAGGCAGAACGGCCGTGCTGGGTCCATCTTAGCATAGTCGTGGCATTTTCTCATCCACCGACTGTTCTGCAGATTTCTAGATAACAGTGCACGGTTCTATTATTAATTATTTATTGGTAACTCCAAATGATCTAAAATTTTAACTAAAGCTTTAGAATTTAATTACAAACAACATGATAAATTTTAATTATTTTTTGAGAGGTTTGATCTCTTAAATACATGTATTACAGTAATATTTTTATGACAGAAAATTCAGCTGAAATAAGAAAAAGTATAGTGAGGGGTCAATGTGCAATTGACCCAAGCAACTCAATTGCTCTATATGGTCAACCTAACACACTAGCAGCTCTCATAATTCATGATTCAATCCATAGAAACGAAATCCTAGAGAGAGAGGGAGAGTTAGGGTTTGAGAGGAGAAAGTGATGGAGATGCTGACCTAGGGTTTTGCGGTCTGAGGAATGATGAAATCATGTAAGTTTAGCTTCTTTGCATAGACTTTAATGGTGAATATTCTCTCACATGTCAATATTCCAATCCCTCCTCTGATTTGATCCGAAATGGTGTCAAAACTTCCCCTTTTCTCACTCTTTCTTCATAATCCCTCATTTTTAGGGTTTCTGAGTTGAAAGGAAGAAGAATTGGGTGAATTGCTAGGGATTTGCTATGGATTCGAGATTTTTATATATGGGATATGTTTTTAAGGTGTTTTCATACCTTAGGGTGAGTGGGGACTTTCTTTAAATAGTATATTTCACGAAAATTGGTAAAATTATCCATAATCTTTAATTGCTTAGTATGCGACTACAAACCCTGAATTGTGTGTTTGATCTAAGTTGTTGCAAAATGATATGAAACGGATTCTTCCTTTGTTTGGATGAATTTCAGATGATAAAATCATATTAGAAATGTATACAATACATCCTAATGAGAATTCCCTAAGTATTCGCAGAGGTTATAAGAGTAAACTGAAATATAGGGAATTTGTCTATGACTGAAATTGTTGTATAATTAAATAGAGAAATTTGTTTATCTGGATCCCCATGGTTATGAATGATTGTTCATATGAATTCATAGTACATATATGTCAAATACTATCTTGTATTTCATTTAATGTGAATAGTGTTTGTTTGATATCTCATTAAAGAGGGTGAAACCCTAGATGCAAGGAAAGTTGGATATTTGTGAATAGATATCGTGAAACCCATTTGAACGGATTTTCTTGACATAATAGACTTTATTTATTCAATTTTATTATTGATTCATGTTATCTCAGTGAATGGCATGGAAACCCAAATTCAGCTCAGTTCCAAGGTTTCATACATATATTGATTTTATATGATTTGTTGATAGTAGTCTTTATTTAGTGAATGTTTATGTCGCATGAAATCCTTATGAGAGCCATGTGATAAGTGAATGAGGTAAATGAAACCCTAAGGATAGGGTGTTCAATGAATCAAGTATTTTGATATCAATGTTCTCAGTATGAGATGTGGTGATACACAACCCAAGATTTGGGTTGAGGTGCACGTTTTCTAGGAAAGTACAAATAATTTACAAGTGCAAATGATGATTACTCGTATGTCAAGTAATTAACTCTTATCAGTGTATTAAGAAGTTAAATTGCATGATTCTAGTGTATAAAGTATCAAGTGGACATGTATTCTGTTATTTAAGAATTTTAGTCTGCTTGTAGGTATAAAATGTTGATTTTTCAGTATATTACAGTGTTTTGAGTATATTTCTCTGCCAAGTTTAGAATGATATACATGTTGTGTTATAAACTTCAAATAAATAGACATGGTACCATAGAGATACTAGAGTCAGGTATAAGTAAGGGAAAAGATACAATATAGTAAGAGCTTTCCAAGAATAATAAAATAATAGACATAGGTGCCCTGAACACTGTAGATTCCCTACAAATGTTTGCACTGTAGGGAGGAAACGATCAACCTTGGAAGCGACCAGTATATAGGGATCAGATCACACTCACATAGCGTGTGGGGAGACGAAGCCCATGAGGAAGTCTCCTAAGAGAATATAGGTTACTCAACATGAACCAGAGATCCCAGTGGTAACCCAGAGGTAACCACAGAGTGTACCAAGATGAGGCCCACAGAGCGTCTCAGACCCTCCGCCTGTATACTCAGCCTAAAAGGAGAGGTCCAGTTAAAGGCCAACTGTTTAGCCACCTTAGTCAGACGTGATAGTTTGATTCAAGCAGACCTGAATTCAGTTCTAGGCCTAGCTTCCCGAGTTTTAAGCTAAGTCTTGTACGGTGAGATCGTAGTTCGCTACGAGTCTTCATATGCAGAGTACACTGCATATGATCAGGGCATAAGCTAAAATATGATAATATAAGTTTTAAAGAGTTTCTTATAAGTAAGAAAGGATAAGAAAGATTTGAGTACAGTTTCCCAGCAATTATTCTTTGTATGTTTCTGAATTATTGGTTCTCTTTGACATTAATCAAGCATGCTCATATATTGAATTACTCTTGTTGATATCTAGAGTATCCTAGCATATTTATGATTGTCAATGATCAATCTCTTTAAAGCTTACTACTGTTATAATTGATATCATTTGCTTAAAAGTATATATGTAATTATATCAATGCTTTAGAATGTTTCTCTGAAGTACTCATTCACTGAGCGAGTAGGCTCACCCCTCTACTCACATTAGGGATATCATATGGACTTGAATAAAGTCATTGCATCAGAGTAGATCTTCCACAAGAGTTAAGTCTAAGTATAGTTAAGTTCATTCAGTCCT
Source organism: Alisma plantago-aquatica (assembly GCA_963693085.1). Lineage (NCBI taxonomy): Eukaryota > Viridiplantae > Streptophyta > Magnoliopsida > Alismatales > Alismataceae > Alisma > Alisma plantago-aquatica. Next base: position 814,093,389 of record OY856409.1, on the reverse strand, counting down.
TGTCACTCTAGGTCCTTGTAAAGAAATAAGAGAGAGTTGTAAATGATGATGTATAACATTATTCCTCTTTTAGCAATATGTGCGAATCAGCAAGTCTTATGTGCTTAAAAGTATGAGGAACATGATGAATGTTCATACATGCAATTTTACTGTTGAAATCAGATTAGAGAAATCAATGTTTAGATTCCCTTGTAAAGTTGGTTTATGTGGTTCAATGCGAGAAAACAAAGAGTTTGAAAAGAAAGAAAAAGTTAAGGGTGATCTTTGTATTACGTTAAATCCTCAATTTATGCCCTAATCTCATGATTAGTGGTAAATTGTGAGCTTGAGGTGTAATAGCTTTGGTATCAGAGCTTATGTTGAGTTGTTAGGGACCATTAAGTTAGTAAGTTAGAGTCATAAGTATGGAAGATAGGAGATGTTATGATGTTAACTCTGGGGATTTGAGTATTTGGATATCCTGGCCCGGTATCTAAGTACTCGGATCAACTAGTATCAAGCTACTTTGTATATTCTTTCATGTATACCCTGGCCAGGTATACAGTGGAAGGGTGGGCTAGAGAGGAACCCTAAAAATATTAGGGTTAGAAATAAGATAAGTAACATGAATTAAGAGCATAAATATAAAATGAGATAGAACTTTCATTTCATATTGTTGTTTTATTGGAGATGAATAGAAAAGCTCTTATATGTTTGAATTCAGATATTCAGTATTTTGAAATATCTATGGGTCTTTAAGATTTGGTGTACACTATGCAGTTGTAGCATTTATTGATTACATTCTTTGTATCAAGTACACTAGAAATGATCTTTGAATGAACTTTCCTAAGTGTATATTCTTTCCACATGTTTGAGATGAATAGGAGTTGAGTAATCCTGAGTAGCTCTTGGCTTCAGGACTGCAGGTTCGGCCTGGTCTAGCTGGAAAGATGCATTACTAGGATCTAATGACTCCTATTAGTAACATAACAAGAGTAAATTCTGGATAGATTAGATCCAAATTCTAGTATGAATGTATATACTCTAAGATTTTGAAGTATAAGGGAAAGACTGGGATAACTAAGAATCAGTTGGATCTGATATCTGAGATCCAACTTTCGTGCCTCATATGAGAAATCCATAATTGGGAATAAAGGAACACCATGTAAGGTTCAGATTAAGTTTAATGATTAATATTATATGAACTCTAAATATGAAATATGGAAAAGATATGAGAAAAGTATGTAAGGGCCAAGGTAGTAAGAATCAATCATGAGGAATGGATTATATAACTGAGTACAATGTTTTTATTTACTCTAAAGCAAAGGAAAAATAGAAGAAAAGAGTTAAGTATACAATAAGTAAATATAAGTGAAGAGTCTTCAGCAGAGTTAAAGTAAAGAGAGTTAGATAAATATGTAAATCATAAGACTAGGATAAGAAACTAAGTTAAAATAAAGATAAATGTTGGAAATGATGAGCTTGATTAAGGAATGAGGGTTATGATATAATTGAGAGCATGGAATGTATAACTTTATTAATAAGTTTAATACATTCATCCTTACTGCCTTTGGATTCCAAGTCTCTATAGAACAACAAACTAGTTTCTAAAAGAAGAACAAAAGTGTAGCTAAATAAATGAATAAGTCATACAAAGGTAGACTATATTCAAGAAGGAAAAAACTTGATTGAAAGAGAAACTATGTTTCACCCATGCATGAGTCGTTTGATTTAAAATGAAGGATATGTAATGTATTAAACATGAGTTGAAACTAGTAGAGAGATTATTGATTTAGACTTTCAACTTCACATTAGTAAAAGGATAAAAGGAAATATATGCAACATGGTATACATGATCATACACATAAAAGAAGCAACATGATCATAAGAGAAAACTAGAAGTTAAAGATGACATGTGGAATAGTAGTATATGGGAAGGGGATTATGGAAAGTAAAGAAGGGTTTGAAACATAATGGAGTAATATAGATTATAAAAGAAAGAGGTTGCGAGATTCAAGAAAGTGCTAATTAGTCAAGTATCCTTGTTGATAATTAATTAAACCTACATATGAGAAATGTATTATTGAATGTTTGAAGATAAGAATTCTAAGTCTCAAAATCATCTTCTATTTCATATCTTCCTTAATGAGAGAAATGTGGGAATGAAGTGATAAGAAAATGAATCATATCAGATGCATAACCACCATGGTAGAGGCATCTAGTGAATGTAATAATGACACACAATATGATGATGAAATCCTAGAAGGGTAAATTGAGAATGTAATCTATCTGAATGGACAATTAAGATGAAGGAAATTCAATTGATAAGATAAGGAAGACTTTAGTAAAAACTTTTGAGATCCAAAGTTTGAATTTCAAATTAAGGGAGAAAAGTCACACCACAATAACATCATGTTACTGATAAAGGCCAAAACCTAGAATGTTTAGAGTTGTAGTAGTTCAAGGGTTGCCACTAGTGATTTGACCTTGAATACTAGCATCTCTATAAAACAAGATCATGAAATTTTCACTATGAGAAGTAAACTAGCACTGATAGTAATCCTAGCTAATATGAAAGGTAGATAAACAATATGGAAATGATTTAGAACAAAGGATAAGAAATAGATTTGAAATATAAGGGGTGTGTTTTGAACAAAATGAGAAATACAATATGAGTGAAGTGCGATATGAGATAAATTCTTGCAGTGATAGCAAGAATGATGAATAATCTATTTGTACCTTGTATGTTTCAATTTTAGGAAATGTTTAATCTACATGATTAAAATGAGAAGGATAAGTGGCAAAAAGTAAGTAGTAGTGAATGAGGAGAGAGATAAGATAAAACAATGGCTTTTAGTAATATGTGAATTTTTTTTTAGAAGTATAATCTGTTGAAGGTATATTAAGGGATGTAAATTGGTTCTACGTATGATTTCAATGTACATGTGCAAGTAATATGTTAATTAAAGGTGTCTGATAGTTTAAGTCATTCATACCAGTAATCCTTCTTAGTATGGTACAATTGTAGTATGGTGATATGGGTTGAATAATGATGGAAAAAATGAAGGATTACCTTGAATAAGGTAGTCTTACCTATTCACTCATATGAATAGAAGGGATGATAATCATATTGTGTTGATATGTAACCCTAATGAGGTATAGCTTGTAATACCTAGCTTTAATATAATTAAGTGATGGTAATTGGGTATGAATAGTCCTTGAATGACTAATACAATCATGGAGTACTTTGTTACTGTTGTTGAAACCCTAGTATGCTATAACCCGATGGTTACACCTTGAATTATGAGTGGGTTCATACTTGAGAATAATATGGAATGTGATGGTAATGCTTCACCTTATGCAATCCATGATGCAATGGGGATGTCGTGAGTAGTATTGTACAATTGTTGTTGAATCTAGTCTTCCAACTCAAAATTGTTTTGCTATTTGAGTAGCACAATAGTAAAAATTCAAAACAACATGGTGAACTCTCTTTTGTGACTTAGAGATAACACAGAACAATAGTACATATTGAGCCGTATGAATTGAGATATTTGGATCAGATTATCAATGTTGAGGCAACACCTCAAGAGTATGAAAATATTGAAATGGTTGTTTCTCTCTCTATCCTATGATTGATTGTGGCATAGAGAATTCATTTGTTATCATTGAGCACTCAAGATTTAAACGTGTTGTGATTAGAAAAAAAGGACTTAATGTTGAAAGATACAAGCAAGTATGAAACACAAGAATATAATGACGTGTAAGATATCAGAAGCTTAAAATAAATCTTGAAAGTATTTTGCTTGCATATTTATGTTTCGAGGGTGAAACCTTTTTAAGGGGGGAAGAATTGTTATGACTGTATCTGAGCTTAATTGGTAAGTTAGGATTTATGTGGATGATTACATGCTTTACTAGATTGATAATTACTTAAACACGATTAATGATGATATCTCAATCATGATATGTTAAACCTAATGAGAACCCCAAGTACGCTATCTCTTTGTATAATTAGGGTTTGAGAAAATATAAACCCTAGTCGGATGAAATTTGGGTTTTCACCAAATAGGCCCATGTTGGGGAGGAATGAGAGAGGTATGCAAATAAGAATGAAAATGATAGTTGAAGGATAGAATAGCACGGCCGTGGTGGGTCGTTGGTGGCATGGGCATTCTAGGCCACACGGTCGTTTTGAAAGAATTGAACTATTGACCAACTTTTATACTCAAATCTGTTGAAACCAATGCACCATGGCCGTGGTAGGCAGCACAGCCATGCTGGGTCCATCTTAGCATGGTCGTGGCAGCTAGTATGGCCGTTCTGGGGCATTTTCTCTTCAACCGACTGTTCTATAGATTTCTAGATAGTAGTACCCTGTTATATTTTTTATTATTTATTGGTAACATAAAATGATCTAAAATTTTAAATGAAGATTTATAACTCAATTATAAACAACATGCTAAATTTTCATAATTTTTGACTAAGTTTTGATCTCTGAAATACACGAATTACAGTCATATTTTTATGATAGAAAATTCAGCTGAAATAAGAAAACGTATAGTGAGGGGTCAATGTGCAATTGACCCAAGCAGCTTAATTGCTCTATATGGTCAATCTAGCACACTAGCATCTCTCATAGTTTATGATTCAATCTAGAGAAACGAAATCCTAGAGAGAGAGGGAGAGTTAGGGTTTGAGAGGAGAAAGTGATGGAGATGCTGACCTAGGGTTTTGCGGTCCGAGGAATGATGAAATCATGTAAGTTTAGCTTCTTTGCATAGACTTTAATGGTGAATCTTCTCTCACATGTCAAGATTCTATCTCTCCTATTATTTGATCCAAAATGGTGTCAAAATTTCCCCTTTTCTCACTCTTTCTTCATAATCCCTCATTTTTAGGGTTTCCGAGTTGAAAGGAAGAAGAATTGGGTGAATTGCTAGGGATTTGATATGGATTTGAGATTTTCAGATATGGGATACATTTTTAAGGTGTTTTCACACCTTAGGGTGAGTGGGGACTTCCTTTAAATAGTATATTTCACGAAAATAGGTAAAATCATCCATAATCTTTAATTGCTTAGTATGCGACTACAAACCTTGAATTGTGTGTTTGATCTAAATTGTTGCAAAATGATATGAAATGGATTTTTCCTCTATTTGGATGAATTTCATATGATAAAATCATATTAGAAATGTATACAATATATCCTAATGAGAATTCCCTAAGTATTCAAAGAGGTTATAAGAGTAAACTGAAATATAGGGAATTTGTCTATGACTGAAATTGTTGTATAATTAAATAGAGAAATTTGTTTATCTGGATCCCCATGGTTATGAATGATTGTTCATCTGAATTCATAGTACATATATGTCAGATACTATCTTGGATTTCATTTAAGGTGAATAGTGTTTGTTTGATATCTCAGTAAAGAGGGTGAAACCCTAGATGCGAGGAAAGTTGGATATTTGTGAATAGATATCGTGAAACCCATTTAAACAGATTTTCTTGACATAATAGACTTTATTTATTCAATTTTATTATTTATGCATGTTATCTCAATGAATGGCATGGAAACCCAAATTCAACTCTGTTCCAAGGTTTCATACATATATTGATTTTATATGATTTGTTGATAGTAGTCTTTATTCAATGAATGTTTATGTCGCATGAAATCCTTATGAGAGCCATGTGATAAGTGAATGAGGTAAATGAAACCCTAAGGATAGGGTATTCAATGAATCAAGTATTTTGATATCAATGTTCTCAGTATGAGATGTGGTGATGCACAACCCAAGATTTGGGTTGAGGTGCACATTTTCCAAGAAAGTACAAATAATTTACAGGTGCAAATGACCATTACTCGTATGTCAAGTAATTAACTCTTATCATTGTATTAAGGTGTTCAATTGCATGATTCTAGTGTATAAAGTATCAAGTGGACATGTATTCTATTATTTAAGAATTTTAGTCTTCCTACAGGTATAAAATGTTGATTTCTCAGTATATTACAGTGTTTTGAGTATATTGCTCTGCCAAGTTTAGAATGATATACATGTTGTGTTATAAACTTCAAATAAATAGACACAGTATCATAGAGATGCCAGAGTCAAGTATAAGTAAGGGAAAAGATACAATATAGAAAGAGTTTTCTAAGAATAATAAAATAATAGACATAGGTGCCCTGAACATCGTAGATTCCCTACGGATGTCTGCACTATAGGGAGGAAACGATCCAACACTAGTACATTACCCACCTTTAGTGTCGGTTTCAATGCGACACCTATGTGGGCATCGCTAAAAGGCAAACCGTTAGGCGTCGGTTTCCAAACTGACGCCAGAAACCTTTGTGTGTCACCGAAAACGCACCAGCAGGGGGATATAGGTGTCGATTATTACTACGGAAATCGATGTCATAAACCTTCATGCTACAGAAAGGGCGCCATCTAGGACACCATCAGCACCAGTTTTTTATTGATAACTGACGCCATATCACCTGCTGTCACGGCCGTGCTGGCCAGCACGGTCGTGGTGTATGGCCTCATTAGGCATCGGTTTTAGCTATTATCCGACGTTGTAAGTATCCATCAGTGTCAGTTTTTTATTGATAACCGATGTCATATCACCCGCTGCCACGGCCGTGCTAGCCAGCACGGCCGTGGTGTCTGGTCTCATTAGGCGTCAGTTTTAGCTATTATCTGACACTCTAAGCATTTTTCATCGGTTTTTTCAAATAATCGACATCTATTGCATATATTTTTTCTATCAGTCTGCAGGCCTGCTGTGGATGGTCGTAGGATGAGATACCTGCAGTTCAGTTATGAACTGCAGGTTTTACGACATCCATTGATATCAGCCAACAACATGTCACAAACCTGCAAAATTAACAACATTAATTTTTACACATTTAGCAACCTGCAGTTCCATTCAATTTTCACATATGTAGAAACATTCATGTAGCAATCTGCAGTTCCATTCATTTTCACATTCACACATGTTGAAACATTCATATAGCAACCATTAGTTTCATTCATTTTCACATTCACACATGTATAAACATTCAGACACATGTAGAAACATTCAGACATGTAGAAACATTCACACATATTACAATTCAAAAATTCATTTACAAAATATCATTCTTTAATCATTATTCGCTATCAACATCCCAATTATATTTTGAAAACCCCACTACTTGTATGACTTTTGCCCATTCTTCTCTTACATCATTTAATTCTTCCGTCGTATAGGGAGAAAGTACATCTAGTAAGGCTTTTCCTATATAGGGGTCAGTTTTAAACACCTGCAAAGAGAATGATGTATATATATAATTAATAATATATAAATAAGATTGATATATTTCATATTATCTAATGAGACTATATATAATACCTCGGGAATGGTATCGATGTCCATTACGGCATATTTGATAATCATGTGCATAAATCGCATCACATAGTATGCACATGCACATCCGTTGTCTAGTGTAGCACACTATAAATTGAAACATATAAAATATTAAAAAATACAACTAATTAAGCATTGTTCACATAAATAATATATACATTACAGTCGGGAACTTACTTCCACGTTCTTCCAAATTATTGGCTGGTTTTTTTTCCTGGGGACCTTTCCTCCGGCCTTTTTGAACTCATCTAAACCCCTACATGTTAATGTAACACATTACATTGCATAATTAAATAGTAATGTAATAACATATGTTAACGAATATGAAAATGAAATATTTCTCACCGGAATAATGCCATTTTCATTGTGTGTCCATATTTTGAATTCAATTTACTCCCCTTAGGATCTAGATAATAGATAGTAAATGTCTCGGGGACAATAACTAGTAACTCCCAATGCATACCCCTAGAGGTAAAAAAGTTAAAATTAAAAACTCAAAATCCACAATAAAAATGTAATTTTCTTAAGTCCAAATTATAAGCAAAGTAAACTTACTCCACATTGAATGGAGCTATTATTACCGTCTTGTTATTTTGAGAAAAATTTGTAAAAGCATCACAACAGTATTGTTGAACTGACGAAGGGTCTTTAGCTACTAGACTAATCAAAGATGGAATAAAAAATCCAACATGTTTCAATGAAAAATCTACACATATCTTGTCTAAGTAGCTACAAAACATGTATTACGTATGCATTAATATATAAGAAACTAGATCACCAGATCCTACACAAGGTATATGGATGTATAAAGAAGATCTCACCTTATCCATAGCTCTATCACAGATGTATTCAGCCAATCATATCGAAACAACTCCAAAATATCTTATATAAATAGTTTGTTTTCGTATGATTAACCTGCAGCATCTGCATCTATAGAAACAGTTATAGGGCAATTTATATCATGTTCGCCTAACCATATTGCCATACCCCTATAATTAGGACCTAACGGGACAGGTAGGTCCTGTGGAACCCAACTTGGTAATGTAGGAGGTGGAGGTGGAGGCCTATATGCTCTGGGTGTCTTCTTTTTAACATGTATATATATATAATTTCAAATCAATTGACATCATATACACACACTAACAATTTAACGTAATATAAATTTACCATACAATTTCAGTATAGACGACATTCGCTTTTGGCCACAATATCACTCCGCCTTCTGCCTCACCAAGCGTTTCACAATCTGGGTGGGCATATGGCAATGGAAGATCCATCCACTTGGGGAATATACATAGCGGGCTCACACGAACCCAACTAGCTGGTAATGGAGACCCATGAAACATTTCCCCTGGTAGGGATGGGTAATTTGACGCCTCTGCAACGACATATTCTCTACTTTTTAGACGGCATAGCTTCAACCCTTACAAATTTGTGTAAAGAATGTTATATACATATATACATATCATCTTGAAAACATATCATCTCAAAAAAGACTAGTTACTATGTCATAAAAATACTTACATCGGATGTGCTAGGTGGTGGGTCTACAGGATTACTACTCCCAACCTCTGCAGTAGAAGTAGAGTCAGACGCCATAGGTACTGTCTGCTGAGTAGTAGTCAGAGATGCCTGTCACTTGCTCATTGCTTCATGGAGTGTCTTATCAACTGCTTCCTTGATTCTCTTATCAACTACTTCATCGACTCTCCTATCAACTATCTTATCTACCTATACATGGATAAAAGAAACATTAGCTTCTGATTATTGAATTCTCTTTTACAATAACATTCTAAAGAAAGAATAGGTTACCTCTTCTTTTGAAATTCCCGCTTTTGGGACATGTTTGCGCGGGGATGGCCCAAAGAACGCTTTGATGCCCACACCAGCGCCTGCATCCCTAACACATCCAGGATGCTCTGGGTTACCCAGAGAAACTGTCAATTCATCCCTTGTGCCCTCAGGGATGAACTTGCCTTGTTTCCTCAGCTCGTGTAGCTCCCGCTAATCGTCAAAACAAAAATTTGTAATTAAGTAAACACCACAAATAATCAATATTTGAATGATTGCTCTAAAAGTTGTATTTTACCATTTTTGCATCCGCCTCAGTAGTTGCGGGCTTCCTTATTTCTCCCTTCTTATTTTGCCTCCCAGCTATCCAGACATCATGGCGAGGAAGAGGTGTGGTACCTATAGTAGAGGAATCATGAGTAGCAGTAGACTGAGCAGTAGACTCAGCATGTAGTCTTTGGCGAATGTCTGCATACCCCTTTGGACCCATTGTGTGGTCATGCACATTCAGTGCACGCCTTGCTCTTTGTGCCTCACTGAGGACCTAGTTAGTATGCACATTAATGATTTGATTAGTAACACTAAATGTTAATCTTGAATAGGTGAATACAATGTATATTAATTAAATTGGGAGTGACACCTAATACCTTGAATCCATCAGTTTTTCTTGAAGCAACAAACGCGTCCCATTCTTCTTGATCCAGGAAGTTCCACTATTCAGTGGTTGTCTTCTTCCTCTTGTCACCTTCTTTTATGTATTCTCGGGTGAGATTTGTCCTATAGTTCCTTAGGACTCTCCCACAGCGTTACATCACACATTTACGATGGAGCTTTTCATCCAATGCAAATATACTCTGCAAAATAGAATTGCTATTAACTAGTATCCAAAAAATTAGTAATCTACAAAATAGAATTGCAAATTAATAATAACTCACGCATAAATCCTTCCATATTACGTCTTTCTTCCCCTTAGGAACTTTATGCCAAGAATCTATCTTACAACCGCAATGGCTACGAGTAACATACCCAAGATATGAAATAAACAAATTGTGATTCACTCCAATTGCATTTCCTACATTATCAAAATCCACAACAAGTTTGGGTCCATTGCCCCTTAGCACTATTAACTTCTTCATCATAGTGATGCCCCTTCTCTTGTCAACTTTTTGGTGTTGCTCATCAAGTGCCTCAAGTGCTTCAGAGGGTACATGTGCATCATCAACCTAAAATTTGACAAAATAAACACACTTACAGGATATAACTATAAATGGACATATAGATATAAATATATGATATATTTTTAAAACTTACATTGTGAGGTGGCGCATTGATGTCCTCACCCTCACGGTAATCATCAGCACGGTCATCAGGAGAATGCTCAGCCATATGAAAGTTCACATTCACATTGTAAAGTTCACATTGTAAAGTAATTCACATTGTAATGCTCACATTGTAAAGTTCACATTCACATTGTAAAGTAATTCACATTGTAAAGTTCACATTGTAAAGTAATTCACATTGTAAAGTTCACATTCATAAAAATAAAACATATAAAAAAATATAAACATGCCTCTAATATTGCGATCTTTTATCAATTAACAATCCTTCATTGTGATCTCCGTGCACATACAAGTCATCATTACCTTCAATATTTGTTGGTGTTGGCAACCCAACTGAGAATGGACTGGAGTCATCATACTTATCATAGTACTCTTCTTCATCTATAGGATCTTCAATGAACTGTCTTTTACCATGAAGAACAACCGACCATTTATCATTTGCAGGATCATCGATATAAAATACTTGTTTCGCATGTGATGCCAATATGAATGGTTCACCCTTCTCGCCAATCTTTTCAAAGTTCACTAAAGTGAAACCCAATTCATCCACTATAACTCCTTTGGTGTTATCAACCCAATTACATTTGAAGAGCAAAATTTTGAAATCTATGTAGTCAAACTCCCATATGTCTTCAATGACACCGTAATATGACATTTTAGCTTCACATGGAATCTTATCCTTTGCACTTGCAAAAAACATAGTCGACGCTTGAAGGTGACCCCATTATTTTGTACGACAATCTTATCATCTTGGCTCTTTGTGTAATATGTGAATCTATTAATGTCATACCCTTCATAAGACATACCATTCAATTTTGGTTTAAAGGAAAGGCATTTGATAGTTTCAGTAATATCATCTTGTGTTTGAGATAGTTAATGTAAGACTTTATCTTCAAACCACTTAATAAATGTCTTGTTATGATCTCTAGCAAGCCACATTGTATTGTCTCGAGGATATTGTCTCTTGATGAAATTGGTATGTTCCTCGATATAAACACTCACTTCGTCCATGTTGTGTAAAATATATAAGTGACCTTGTTCCAACTACTCATGGCTGATTACTTTCACCCGTGATCCCAAAATTCCTTTGCCAAATTGCTCCTCAATATTCTTGTCATTACCAGGAGTGTCATTACCATTAAGAAAGTCATTGCAAAAATCCATAACCTCTCTCGCCACATAACCCTCAATAATACTCCCTTTAGGCTGATAACGGTTTCGAACATCACTTTTAAAAATGCTCATGTATCGTTCAAAGGGATACATCCAATGTAAGAAAACTGGTCCCAATATTTTCACTTCCCTAGTCAAGTGGACAACAAGATGTACCATGATATCAAAGAACGAAGGAGGGAAATACATCTCAAGCTGACATAGGGTAACAACCACTTCTCTTTGTAAATTATCGAGAGTATCAGGGTCAATAACTTTGCTGCATAGACTGTTAAAAAAGAAACAAAGTCTGGTGATTACAAACCTTACATGCTTTGGAAATATAGATCAAATTGCCACAGGAAATATTTGTTGCATTAGAGTGTGACAACCATGAGATTTAAGACCTATCAACTTTAGATCTTTCATTGATACCAATCTACGGATGTTGGATGAGTAACCCTGTGGCACCTTAATATTTACCAAACATTCACAAAAAGCTTTCTTCTCCTTTCTAGACAATTTGTAACAAGCGGGAGGTAAGTATGTTCTACAATTTCCCATTTCACGTAATTCTGTTAATTTTGACCTTATTCCCATTTCACGTAGGTCCAGTCTGGATTTTATCCCATCTTTAGTCTTACTTAGTATATTCAACAAAGTACTAATGACACTATCACAGACATTTTTCTCAACGTGCATGACATCGATACAATTCCTGGTTGTCAAAGAACTCCAATAAGGAAGATTCCAAAATATTGACTTCTTCTTGAATAAAGATCTGTCACTCTGTGTGGTCATAGTACATTGTGATCTCTTACCAAATTCATTGACAAAATATTTTACTCTTTCATAAACAACCTCCCCTGGTATAGGTTTAGGTGCACTCCGTTCCTCATTCAATCCATTGAATGCTTTGCGCTTCCTACGGTACGGATGGAATTTTATAAGAAACCTTCAATGACTGAGATATACAGTCTTACCACCATATTTTAGTCTTGTTGAATCATTGTTCTCTTCACATATAGGACACGCTTTAGCTCCTTTGACACTATATCCAGACAAATTCCCATACGCTGGAAAGTCATTAATAGTGCAAAACAACATAGCATGCAAACGAAATGTCTCTCTTCGTGAAGCATCATAGGTCATCACACCTTCACCCCAGAGTTTCTTTAAGTCATCAATTAGAGGTTCAAGATAAACATAGATATCATTTCCAGGTTGTCTGGGGCCCGATATCAACAATGACAACATTACGTACTTATTTTTCATACACAACCAGGGAGGAAGATTGTATATAACAAGCATGACTGGCCAAGTGCTATGTTGGCTGCTCAATGTCCCGTACAGATTCATCCCATCTGTACAAAGCCCAAGTCTTAGATTCCTGACTTCTTCACCAAATTTAGGGTACAATAGATCAATCTTCTTCCACTGTGGGGAATCAGACGCATGTCGTAGGATCCCATCATTATTTTTCTTGACATCTGCATGCCACCTCAAATTCTTCGCATCTATCGGATTAGCAAACAAGTGTTGAAATCGAGATATTATAGGTAGATACTACATCACCTTGGTAGGAGAACCAGTTTTGGACTCCCCCGAAGTCGTCAATTTATACTGTGACACACCACATTTTAGACAATCTTTCAAATCCACGTAGTCCTTTTGAAATAATATACAATCATTCAGGCATGTGTGTATCTTCTTGGCCTCCATTCCCATTGGGCAAAATAATTTCTTTACCTGGTATGTTGAGATTGGCAGCTCGTTTCCTTCAGGAAGCATTTCTTTCAACAAAGACAATAATGACGTGAAGCTTTTATCACTCCATCTATTGTTAGCTTTTATCTTATACAATCTTAATACAGCGCTAAGCTTCGTAAACTTAGTACAACATGTGTATAACGGTATCTCAGCATCATGCACAATGTTTCTAAACATGGGAGGTGGATCGGTTTCAGTGTGCTCTACCCCACAACTATCCAGCATCGCATCAACGATGTCTACTGGAACTGGTTCATTCACATCTACGTCATCGGAGGCAATTTCTTCTTCCACACAAGCACGGCTATCAACATCCACTGGTTTCGGGTTTGAAATCTCTCCATGCCAGTGCCATTCTGTATAGCCATGTATAATCCCATTGCACATGACATGACTTTTGATTTCGTCACCAGTGCTGACTTTCAAGTTGTTACCGCAATGCCTACATGGACAGTAGAACCAATCTCTAGGTTGTTTCCTATGTTCCTCGGCAAATCTAATAAACTGGTCAAGACCAGAAATAAACTCTGGGGTGTAGCGATTGCGAATGGACATCCATGATCTATCCATTCTATGATCAAAGAGAAAACAAGTATATATTACAACAAGATTAGGGTCTAGGGTTAACAAATACATGTGATGTCATTCTTATATATAATAAATGTGTACCACCTATCCCATCCTTGAACACCTAATCTCACTAGTAAGTGTATAATGTGTATTGGGTTTTCAAGAAAATTTCAGCAACATTTCCCCGTTGCTCTCTAAGTACATATGTACTTAGAGAACAAACGGGGAAATGCTACCGAAATTTTCTTGAAAACCCAATACACATTATACACTTACATCCTATGTGAGATTAGGTGTTCAAGAACAGTCCCAAATCGGGGACTATCTAAGATTTACTCCTAATGAGTGAATCTTGGACGGGTTTCTAGGCCAACAAATGAATGTGATGTCATTCTTATATATAATAAATGTGTACCACCTATCCCATTCTTGAACACCTAATCTCACTAGTAAGTGTATAATGTGTATTGAGTTTTCAAGAAAATTTTGGCAGCATTTCCCCGATGTTCTCTAAGTACATATGTACTTAGAGAACAAACGGGGAAATGCTACTGAAATTTTCTCAAAAATCCAATATACATTATACACTTACATCCTAAGTGAGATTAGGTGTTCATGAACAGTCCCAAACCAGGGACTATCCAAGATTTACTCCTAATTAGTAAATCTTGGACGGGTTTCTAGGCCAACAAACACAATGATAGATATGTACATGTTAGGGTTTCATCACAATTGATGTTAGGGTTTCATCAATGTTAGGGTTTAATCAAATCAAATTATGATGCTAGAATGGACAAGTTTAAATCTTATTTCAACATTCATCAAAATTTACTGAATTAGGTCAAGCATTGAGATTAGAAGCACAAATATATGCAAGCAAAAGATTTGTTCATATCCTAGGTTGATTTATAATAGCAACATCTAAATAAATAAACTCAAAGCATTAGATAAATAAATATAATCAGTAGATAAACAAATAAAAAGCAATAGATAAAAAAATAAATGAACAAAATACCCTCTTTTCTTCCTTCTCCCTCCTTACCAACGGCAAGCACGGCCGTGGCTGTGTTGGCCGTGCTTGCTGTTGGTAATGAGGGAGACGGAAGAAGAAGAGGGGCATGGAGGAAGAAGAAGAGGGCTACCTGTCGAGCAGCTAGCAGCATGGAGAAGAGCAGTGGCGGTGTGAGGAGAAGTGGCGGCGGCGTCGAGTAGAGTGGCAACATGAGAAGGAGGCGGTGGCAAGCAGAGGCACTAGCAGCAGTAGGCAGCAACGGCGGCGACGTAGCAGGAAGCAGGGGAGTTGTCGGAAGTCGGTCGGCTAGCTGTTCGCAATAAAACAGAAGAAAGGGGAAGAGGCGGTTGTTCATGGGTCTATTAAATTAGTAAACGGCGTCGCCTATCTAACGAACCGACACCTAAACGTATTAAGCATCGGTTGATAGGAAACAACTGACGTCCAATTGGATAATCTTTACCCTAATTTTTTGGCGGGAACCCCTATCAGTGTCGGTTATCCAAGGAAAATCAATGTCAATATTGAAACTTTTTGCGTAAACTTTATCCTCGTCTGGCGTCAGTTATTAGATAAAAAATCGACATTGTATGTGACACTTTGGGGGGGGAAAATTCGCTCAAAAATTAGATTTCACGGGCTATTTTAGGTGTCAGTTTCTTTTATCTAGTCGACGTTGAATACAAAGCAATACTCGTATATGGCTGGTCCTCGAATATAGATGCTGGTCTTACTTAATAGCCGATGTTGAATGTTATCAACGTTGGTTTTACTAAACAACAGACGCCCATAAAAGCGAAGTTGATTGTTGTTTCTATAGTAGTGCACCCTGGCAGTGACCAGTATACGGGGATCTGATCGCACTCACAGAGCATGTGGGGAGACAAAGCCTTTGAGGAAGTCTCCTAAGAGAATATAGGTTACCCAACATGAACCGGAGATCCCGGTGGTAACCTAGAGGTACTCACAGAGTGTACCAAGATGAGGCCCCCAGAGCACCTCAGACCCTCCGCCTGTGTACTCAGCCTAGAAGGAGAGGTCCAGTTAAAGGCTAGCTATTTATCCGCCTTAGTCAGACGTGACGGTTCGAGTCAACCAGACCCAGATTCAGTTCTAGGCTTAGCTTCCCAGGTTTTAAGCTAAGTCTTGTACGGTGAGATCGTAGTTCGCTACGATTCCTCATATATAGAGTACACTGCATATGATCAGGACATAAGCTAAAATATAATAATATAAGTTTTAAAGAGTTTCTTATAAGTAAGAAAGGCTAAGAAAGATTTGAGTACAGTTTCCCAGCAATTATTCTTTGTACCTTTTTGAATTATTAGTTCTCTTTGAAATTAATCAAGCATGCTCATATATTGAATTGCTCTTGTTGATATCTAGAGTATCCTACCATATTTATGATTGTCAATGATCAATCTCTTTAAAGCTTAGTGTTGTTATAATTGATATCAGTTGCTCAAAAGTATATATGTAACTATATCAGTGTTTTAGATTGTTTCTTTGAAGTACTCATTCATTGAGCGAGTAAGCTCACCCCTCTACTCACAATTTTTAGGGATATCATATGGACTTGAAGAAGGTTATTGCATCATAGTAGATCTGCCACAAGAGTTAAGTCTGAGTATAATTAAGTTCAGTCGGTCCTTGTCACTCTAGGTCTTTGTAAAGAAATAAGAGAGAGTTGTAAATGATGATGTATAACATTATTCCTCTTTTAGCAATATGTGTGAATCAGCAAGTCTTATGTGCTTAAAGGTATGAGGAACATGATGAATGTTCATACATGCATCTTTACTGTTGAAATCAGATTAGAGAAATCAATGTTTAGATTCCCTTGTAAAGTTGGTTTATGTGGTTCAATGTGAGAAAATAAAGAGTTTGAAAAAGAAGAAAAAGTTAAGGGTGATCTTTGTATTACGTTAAATCCTCAATTTATGCCCTAATCTCATGATTAGTGGTAAATTGTAAGATTGGGGTGTAACAGACATATATATACACAAAGCTCAATACCATCATCAATGGGCTTTCTACCTTGGGGCACACCTTGGATAGATGAACTATCAACTCCAAGATCCTAAGGTCTCTTCCCAAGAGATGGGAACCCAAGGTGACCTCCATTGAAGAATTTAAAAGTCTTAGTGACTTATCCACCGAGGAGCTCATTGGAAATCTTCAAGCTCATGAGACAAGACTTGACAACCAAGAATAAGATGACAAGAAAGAGGAGATGGAATCAAAGAAGATCAAAGATAATGCCTTCAAATCTTAAGCAGAGGCAATGATTCGTCAACAACAACTTGCTTGTTGGTCCTCTCCTCCTTCCTCAAGAGAAGATGATGGCCCTAGTGATCATGAAGCAAACTACTCAAAGGGCAAGCACTTTAAGGGAAAGTCTTCCTCATCCTCTACTCCAAGGTTCTATGAATGTGGGCAAAAGGGGCACTACAAGAATGAATGCCCCAAGGCAAAGAAGGCCTACCACAAAAGTAGCCACAACAAGAAGAATGACTTCAATAAGGAGGGTAAGTACAAGAGGAAGGACAAGAAAGACAAATGCAACTCATGTGGCTTGGAAGGAATCCTCCTCTAGTATGCAAGCTATGATGAAGGAGAATGCCACCTTCCACTCATGGCCTCTACAAATGAAGACATTGGTGAGGTAAGTGAGGTAAGCTTGCATGAGTTATCTAAGGAAACTCTTGTTGATATGATTAGTGATACCCGCTCTTCTTATTATGAATGCAAGTCTAAAAAGAAGAGGTTGGGTAAGATCATAGATGCTTTGTATGCTGAAATTGATATTCTTGATCAAAATGTGAAGTTGCTTCTTGATAGCATCGAGTCCTTTTAAGGGCAGTTTCTTAATCATGAGCTCCAATACTATGGAGTTGAAGTAGATAATGGCATCTACCTTAAGAACATCAATAGTCCTAAGGAAGAACACCAAGCCCTAGAAGATGAGCTTACTTTACTTAAAATGGAAAATGATGATGTTAAGCTTTCCTGTGATGTTACTAAGGATAAAAACATAATTTATCTTGATGAGCTTTTTATGCTTACAATTGAAAATGCTAGATTACTTGCTCAAGTTAATGATCTCTCTTCTAGACCTTTATTGTCTAGTCATGAAGTTTCTAGTCTTACTTTAGAAAAAGATTCTTATCTTACTAGATCCCTCTGTTTGGAGACCGACTTACTTCATGCACAAGATGATCTTGCTAGCTCATCTTTTACAGTCATTACTCTTAGTGATGATACTCACAAACTAAGAGCTTCCTTACAGAAATTCTTCAAAGGGAAAAAGTTCCTCGATGAAGTTCTAGATCACTCTACCAAAGAAGTTGGTACTAGTGGTTTGAGATATGTAGGGGGAATCTCCAAAGAGAAAGAGCAAGGGAAAGGGTAATAAAAAGAGCAAGGGACCTACTATCTTTCATGGAGAGTCTTCTGGCTCTAAGAACTCTATGGTTTGTGTGCATTGCAAGAGTGATAGACATTACTCTACTTATTATCCTTATAGAGAGAAGGGCACCAACCCAAAGATGAAATGGGTCCCTAAGCTAACATCAGATCCTAAGGTTTGAATTATGCATTGATATCTTTCTCTATTTTAGGTAAAAGGAAAATGGATTGTTGATAGTGGTTGCTCAAAGCATATGATAGGTGTAATCAGCCACTTCAACCAATTCACAAAGAAGAAAGGAGGGTCGGTTGCATTTGGTGACAACAATAAGGGTAAGGTGATAGGTGAGGGTGATGTAGGTGATTCACTATGCATCAAGAATGTTCTTCT
The DNA here is from genome assembly GCA_963693085.1 of Alisma plantago-aquatica. Classification (NCBI taxonomy): domain Eukaryota; kingdom Viridiplantae; phylum Streptophyta; class Magnoliopsida; order Alismatales; family Alismataceae; genus Alisma; species Alisma plantago-aquatica. The sequence continues at coordinate 814,074,569 of OY856409.1, read as the reverse complement.
TGTGGATGGACTACATCACAATTTAATAAGTGTTAGTCAACTTTGTGTTAATGGTTATCTTGTTCCTTTTACCTCACTTGAATGGTTGCTTCTAAATTCCCTCTCCTACAATGTTATATATAAGGAACTAGAAATGGTAATCTCTATATTATTTTTATTGACTCCATTAAGTTTATTGTTGGTAGATTTTGTGTTGCCAATTTGAATGGTATCCCTTTATGGCATTGTAGGCTTGGTTATGTAAATATGCATCAATTGAAGAAGTTGAGCAAAAAAAATTGGTAAAGGGACTTTCTAAATTGGATTTTGAAGAGGATGAGGAATGCCAACCTTGTACCCAAGGAAAGCAAACCAAGTCCTCCTTCAAGTTCAAAGGAGTCGTTAGCACCAAAATAGTTCTTGAGCTTCTTCACATCGATCTATTTGGACCAATGTGTACGCAATCACTTCATGGCAGCAAGTGTTGTCTTGTGATTGTCAATGACTTTTCTCGCTATACTTGGACTTTCTTTCTTATTTCAATAGGCGATACTATTGATGTTTTTTCGACTTTTTGCAAATGAGTTGAAAACGACTTATTTGAACGTTTATGTGAGGAATTTAGGTATGCACATAACTTTTCTTCACCTCGAACACCTCAACAAAATGGGGTTGTAGAGAGAAAGAATAGGTCACTATAGGAAATGGCTAGGACCATGCATCTAGAGTATGACACTCCAAAGAAGTTTTGGGCCGAAGCTATTAGTACTTCATGTTTTGTGCAAAATTAGTTTTTTACTCATCCACCTTTGAAGAAAACCCCCTATGAGCTATGGCGTGGTAGAAAGCCTCCAATTGATTTATTTCATGTTTTTTGTTGTCCTTGTTTTGTTTTGAACACCAAAGATTCCCTTAACAAGTTTGATCTAAACTCTTACAAGGCTTTCTTTCGTAGCTATAACAATACTAGCAAGGCTTATAGAATATTTAACATTAAATTGTGTAAAATAGAAGAAACTATGAATGTTAGATTTATTGATACTAGCCCCTCTATTTCCAAGAATATTGTTAATGATGATGTTGCAGATGAGGTGATCCCTCACTTGAAAGAGCTCAACATTGTTGATAAAGAAAAAGGGGTTAGTTGATAAAGAAGAGAAAGAAGAAGAAAAGAAGGATCCAACTCCCCCAGTTTGCAAAGCATCATCCAAAAGAGCTCATCATAGGTAATCCCTTTGAAAGGGTGAAGATGTGAGCTGCATACAACAAAGAACTTTTTGTTGGAAAATGGCTATATCATGGGCAAAGTCAATTATACCTTATTTCTAAAACACACTTCTAACAATTTCTTAATCATTCAGATTTATCTTGATGATATAATCTTTGGCGAGAATGATTTTGATCTTTGTAAGGAGTTTGGTAATCTTATGTAGAGTGAGTTTGAGATGAGCATGATGGGGGAGCTTACTTTCTTCCTTGGCTTTCAAATCAAAAAAAATGAAAGATGGAAACTTCATCAACCAAGGTAAGTACACCAATAAACTACTTAAGCACTTTGAGATGGAGAACACCAAACCAATGGACACCCCCATGTCAAATACGCCAAGATTGACAGAGATGAGCAAGGAGAAAAGGTAGATGAGAAGATATATAGAGGTATGATTGAAATTTTACTTTATTTAACTTCCTCTAGACCTGATATAATGTTTCCTATTGTCTTATGTGCTCTCTTTCAATCAAGTCCAAGAAATCACATCTCAGTGGTTAAGAGGATTTTGAGGTATCTAGCCAAAACTCAAAATTTTGTACTATAATATCCCAAGACAAGGGACTTTACTCTTACTGCCTATAGTGATGTTGATTATATAGGTTGTTTGATTGATAGAAGGTGCACAAGTTGCACTTGCTTCTTCCTAAGACCATGCCTAGTTTCTTGGTTCTCTAAGAAACAAAGCATTGTGGCTTCTTGGTTCTCTCATAAACAAAGCATTGTGGCTTCTTTCAACTACCGAGGTTGAATACATTGCACCTGGGAGTTGTTGTGACCAAGTCCTATGGATGATGAAGCAAATTCTCCAAACCTTTAACATCCATTTTGATGCTTCTCCTATCTATTGTGATAATACTAGTGCAATTAACTTGCCTTACAATTCTATATTGCATAGTAGAGATAAACATATAGAGGTCTGTCATCACCCTTTTTGTGACCACATTACGAAGAAGGATATCTATATCACGGATGTGGACACAGAGAATCATCTTGTGGACATCTTCACTAAACCTCTAGCTAGAGAGTAATTCATTTTTAATAGATCAAAACTACTTTTAACTTCTCTTGATGATATTGACATGCCTTCTAGGTAGTTGTTCTCTTACCTATATATTTTTGTTCATGTCTTTCTCACTTTATGTTTGTTGTCCTAAATTGTCATGTTTTCATTCCTTGTTTTGCTTATTTTTTGGTATTTTTTGTAAACAAATGTTTTATCGCAAAATTGTACCCTATGATGAGTGAATTGTTCCTCAATATGTCTAAAATATATGGTAAAACTAAATTTATACAGCACCTTAGAGGCTTGGAGTTAAATTTTCTAAGGTTTGGACTGGTTGACCATTTGGTCGAGTTTGTCCTGATATAACTCGACCGATCGCCATCTGAGGACTTAGTTGAACTACATGTTCATTCGAGTTTCCAACCCATAGAACTCGACCGATCACGCAACTGGACTAAACTAAAAAGGGGCATCGACTGACTTTTCTCCCTCTCAACTAGAGAAAAATCGATCGATGCCAACCTCAAATGCCTTAGTTCTCAAACCCTAGGCTCAGCCTTCCCTTCCCAACCCCTATTTGGCCTTCCTTGCCTCTTCCTACCTCAACTTGGGTGGCTAGACGACTTGCTTGGGATGTTTTCTTTCTCCTTCGGTAATCTTTTCTTCTCCAACCACCTACATGGCCTCAAACTGTAGGAAAAAGTTATCCCTACCAAAGCACCATCCTCTTCCTATGCTCCTCACCCTGTATATGATGATGGCACCTCCTTCATATCCTCTCAAGCTTTAAATCTCTATAAGGAACTCCTCCCTAGGAATCATTTCCCATTTCGAGCTTTATATGAACCTCATTTCACAACGAGTGAGGTTATCAAGGAGGCCATTGAGGTGTTTACGACCCATCACCTTAGCGTATTGTGTGTAGAACATTGATGCTTCTCAAATTCTATCACTAGCACTAAGGAGGTCCATGAGTTTTATGCCAATCTCCAATGAACTACACCACAATTGTGCCACCACCCAATACTCAAAGTGGTTTTGACTTCTATGATTGTTGGTACTAAAATTACCATCTCTAAAGATTCTTTGAATATATATTTTAATGGTAGTGAGGTTATCGACATATGGAGGTTTGACTACCCTGAGTATCGTGATCTACTTGACCTGAGGATTTCTACAAAAGCTATGATCTTACACTTTTTGGCATTCATAAGTTTTTGAAGAAGTCCAATGTCCCCTATAGGAAGAAATCAACCCTGCCATCCTCTTCCCTTGATATCAAAAACTGTCTTATTGCATTAGTGGTAAATTGCAATATCCATCCAAAAAAATGAAATGGAGATTGTAGAAAACACTGTTGTGATAATGTGCTATCTTTTGAAAAATATCAGAGTTAAGTGGTCTCGCTACATTCTTCGTCACATGACCTACTTTGATTCTGGGAAGAACACCTCTGGCACCCATCCTCTTTATCCTTCATTGATCTTTGGTCTCTTGGCCTCTATGACTCAGAAGTCTTTTTTCCATAATCTCCACTAAAAATCTAGTCGAAAAGGAGTCAGCATCAGTGAGACTACAATCAAGAAGATTTTTCTTCCCATATCCCCTACCACTACTAGAGCCTCCACCTCCAACTCCACGACCCCTCCCTAACCGCATCTCTTTTTCTGTATCCAATGAAGCCCTCATGGGATACATGATTCATCAATAGGCGTACAACCTTCGGGTTCAAGATAATCTTCACCAGGACCTCAGTCAGATCATGTCTCACATGAACCTATCCTGCAGCCATCTCTACCTTACCTATCAGGCGTACCCCAGTGCTGACTATGCCTCTTATGCATACAGTCAGTTCTACCCTAACCCCTACCTCATGTTGCTTCCGGTGACACCCCTGCTACTAATGGTGGACATGCCCCTGCCCATGGTACTTTTCCTCTGTTGGCTCTGCCTGGTGACCCTGTTGCCACTCTGCTCGTTGGTAACGATGGAGTTGATCCTCCTACCTTTCCGCAAACAAATGCATTCCATGCATGTGGCATGTCATGAACTGAGCAGAATGTCCATTGGCCTTGTCATGCTTTTAGACCTCATGTTGATGAGGAGATTCCAGACCAAGATGTTGAGGATGCTGAGGATGAGGATGGTTCTGATGATGGATAGTGATGACGGATTTGTTGGTTCTTCCGGTGATGATGGTGAGGCCACAGTTGATGCCTCCGCTACACCATCTGATGATGACAAGGAATACTAGTGTGAGGATGAGGACGATGACATAGTTGATGTAGTTGATGCCATAGATGTTTAGTTCTATAGTCTTTAGAGTTCTCATATATATACATATATATAGGGCCCATCTTTATTGCCCGTGTGGGTAGCTACTCGCCCACCCTTCCGACCACTTTTTTTGAGAAAAAAATTCACAATTGCAGAGGAGCATTTTATCTAGCTCCCCAAAAAAATTCATCCAAAAATAATATCATTTGCCCCACCAAAATAAAAAAACCCATCCTTATATATATCTGTTGTATATTTTGTACTGAGTTACTCTTTTAGTCGTGTAGTTACTTTCTTATCACCATAGTTACTTTTTTTACAGCAGAGTTACTTTTGTGGCCAGAAGAGTTACTTTTTTGGATGTCGGGTAGCGAAATTCCAGGCTACCTACGCGGGCAATGAATGAAGACCCATATATATATATATATATATATATATATATATATATATATATATATATATATATATATATATATATATATATATATATATATATATATATGTAGACTATCATGTATTAGACATTTTGGCACTGTGTATCTGAGGCATACTATTTTATCATCTCGTCATTTCTCGTTGGTTTGTAGTTTTATTCTGAAAGGACATGCTTAGTGTTGTAATCTTAATCTCATGTACCCTTAGCTCTGTGATTGACTTTATCTTATGAGTTCTTGGTATGTTATTCCATATTTTGATTATGACATTGGTTGTTTGTTTCTCTCTGTTTGGCGTGTGATATGTGGTTGCTTGTTTTAGCTTGTGCTTGTAGAGAAGACATGTACTTTTTGCTCTTCTACTCTCTATCTTTTTTAAATAAAAAAGGGGGAGAGAAAATGTATTATAGATACCACAGGGGAGAAATGACCTCAGCCATATTGTTTTATTGCTTATATGATCCTTTTCTTATCAATTATCTACATATCACGTGAGTTGCTAGAGGACCATATAGTATATAGATGTGCTATAGTTATTTGTGGAAAGACTAACCATGCAGACATAGGTAAGCATGAATTGAGGGGGGCAATTAACATTGTTCATTCATGTATCCCCTAGCAATTCACAAGGTAAAGGTTTAACTTGCACATCCTTTCTCAAAGGTAAAGGTTTAAATTTTCATATCCTTTTCAATATGTTGAGGAATGGTTTGTCATTGTCAAAAGGGGGGAGAATGTTAACCTAAGTGTTACACATTGTCCATATTTTGATAATGACTTAACCATTCCATTCATATGTATCAAATATGTTTATTTGAGATTGATTTCAAGTATTAGGTGCATGAAAAGGATCAAATCTATCAAGCCCTAGCTTCTTTTAGTTCAAGTCAAAAGCAATACAAATGTATTTTTGTGGAAAAGACTCCAAATCACCTTAGATGATTTTTGTAATCATTCGTATTGATGATATTACTTGTAACTAAGATTAGAAAAAATTAGGAACCCTTAATTCAAATGTTTGATCACTCAAAAATAATTTTCCAAAATTCATTACTAACTATTTATTGGTCGATATACAAACTCGATAGATCCTTGATGTATTTCGAGAATTCTTTGGTTCGATCGAGTTTCACATTCACAGTATTTGACTGATCCATGCACTCAGTAAAATTGACTTCAAACATTAGTCAAGTTGCACATAGGACAAACTCAACCAATGCTTCAAATTAACTTTAGAGCATAGTGCACTCGATCGAGTTACCTTTATGAAAACTCGATCGACTACACTGTATGGAAAATGTAATAAAAGTGATTCTAGTCGTTGGAGTGTTGCAAAACTCAAAATTATATCCATTACAACACCCCAAATGGCTATAAAATGTTCTTTAGTATTTCTACCCTCTAGTGGACACCCTCAACTATAAATAGGGCCTCTTGGATTTCATTCCAAGGTTGCTCCCGCATGCTATTCAAGCTCCTTGCTATATTTGAGTGCATCCAATTCACTTCAGTCTCTTTCTCTCTTTTGATTATACTTCAATTCGTCCATACGAGTCAGATAGGATCTATGTGAGAGGAAATACTTCATTAGTATACTTGTAAAGCTCTAAAATCTTCTCCTTCTCCAACCCCTTTCCTCAAGATTAAGTTGGTGAAATCTTCTCCAAGTGAAGGAGAAGGTGCAAGCTACTTCAAGCTATAGAAGAAGATGCAAAAAGCTTTTCCGAGTGAAGGACGAGAACAAGATTGAAGATCCGAAAGTAGAGTGGGTAAATCCTTCAAGGTTAAAGACTCATTGCAAAGAGAGGTTCTCCTTGGCGAAGGTGTCCAACTGCTTGCAAGAGTGGGTAAGACCTTAGTGAGATAAAAGAGTCTATCTCTGGATAAATAAGGCCTTGGTTGTAAGGTTATTGGCTCCCTTGACCTAAAAGAAAAGTTGGGTGTCCTTATTCCAAAAAAGGAAGGCCAATTGTATGTCTTATAATAGAGTATAAGTATACATATATTGCAAAACCCTAGAACTTGACCTCTCTTGGTAGTGGACTGACTCTCTCCTAGTTTGGAGAGTGGAACCACTCTAAATAGCGTGTTCAGGTGCTTGTTTCAATCACATGACTGGAACAAAATAAGACCATATCTCAATGATGTTTAGGTAGTCAGCCTCATTGAATGTGTTTTCAATTATTTCAATAGTTGATATCTTTTAGAATATAAATTTGGTTAGTATACCAATAAGTTGGAAATTTTATATTCTTATAGACCATCTATATTAAGAAAATAGTCGATAGACCAAAATCCAATTTTTTTCTTTGCCAATCACGTCATAATTTCAAGAACTTCTGCAATTTTGACAAGATAGGTGAAGCGAGTAAAAAAATGTCAAGTGACAAAATCTTTTTTTAAACAAACCATCCTCCACTACTTGATTGTTTTCATTCCCAACCTACAAGTTCTCTACCACATGTTGTTTCCACCTTCCCATATCTAGGCTTCATCCTGCTCCTTGCCTCCTATTGCTACAAACCTTCCTTGTTGTCTCCACTAGGGATGAGCGTTGAGTACGATTGCCTAGATTTTACCTAAACGTGAACTAAAATCAAACCAACTAAGTCAACTTTTGGTTAGGTCACAACTTGTAAATAAAAAAGCCCACAACCAACATGGTTGAACACTGCAAGTTTTGGTTGGTTTGGTCAAGCTCGTGTTAGTTTGATTATATAGAAATCTAAATTGTAATTATTTATACTAACATACATCGAATAAAAATCATATGTGATATGGTAGTATGTGTAAAATGGAATAATAAATCAATGTTAAACATATAGCAGATGTGCATTAAATAGAAATACCATGATGAATGTTCGTAAAACCTCACAAAAAATCAAAGGATGTAATAAACTCAAATGCAACTGTGAGCTAATGAATTCAAGAGTAAGATACAAAAAATATACATATATACACACACATTTATTAGAACTATCATCTTTTTGTACTAAAGACACAAGCATATATTAGAATCAACATTTGGATAAATTTAACCACTCAATATCTAATTGAACAGGACCAAACAGATTGAAGCAAACTATATATTTTTGTTGGTTTTTTTATTAAAAAAAAAATCAAAAACCCCTCCTTGACAGGGTCACTATTGGACCCACCTAGAAAAGTGAATTTCATAACCAACCGCGTACATTGGTGCACCACGACGTGCTCAATAACGTGGGCCCGGCGGTTAACGTGGGCCCAACGGTTGGCAGCCGGAATCGAACCTGAGTACCTTCTTTGAGGATTGTCGAGCCGCACCGCTAAGCTACCCCCTCGCTCACATGTTTTTCATATTTTCACTAAGGGTAAACTAACAACACTTTAATGAACTGCAATAGTAACCTTAAAACCATGGGAATTAGAATGTAATTGTATTGTAAATTAATCAAATAACTTTTACATTTTTACATACTTGAATTAATTTTCAATATACCTAATCAATCTAGACCTATCTTCCAAGAATTCTAGATAGAATATTAGAATGGACTTGCATTTGGTTTCATGTCAGACTGGATCATCGATCAATTTCGTTTATCATTTAGTCTAGTGTTTGTTCACCCTTAAGTGTCCCTCTTGTCAATAAGCTATGATGTCTCATTATTATTACCTTCTTGACCGCTTTACGGATCTCCCCTCATTGCCTCTACCCTATTTCCCTCCTCACAACTAACTCACCTCCCTTCTACCTCTTATCAACCAAATGGGACAGAGTGCACCACCAACATTGATTATAAAGGTGTCCACATTGACAATTGTTGAACTAGCCAAAGGGGAGGAATAATGTGAAGGGGGTAGAAAACAAAGGCGCAGAAACGAGTGGGGGATTGGACAAATGGGTTAGTAGTAACATAGGGGCAAGGGCTGGGGGCGATGGGAGAACAGAGTGGAAAAGGCAAAGGGATATAGCATAGGAGTGTGGTAAAGCGAGACAATGTTAGGAGGGGTCGGACAAAGGAAAACAATGTCAAGAGGAGGTGGCGAAGAAGAGGACAACACGCCAAGAAAAGTGGCACACGTGATGATGGGGAGCAGTAAGTGGCATATGAGAAGTTCCTAGTTAGGAAGAGAGAACAACCTGATGGTTGGGGAATATATGGAGTTACACAAAGGAAAGGTATCCCCATAATAATTTTAACCGAAACACTTAAAAGTCCAGGCTTGTTTATGAGAATTTCAAATTGTTATAAAATATCTTAGTGCCTTTTTTGGAAAACAACTCTAAGGCCCCGTTTGGTTGGACCGTAAAGGAAGTCACGTAGTTGCAACACGTTATGTTTTCATTTTCACAGAGTTTGGTTGGGCGTAACTTCAACCGGTGGTCTGCAAACGAACCGCACAATGACTTTTATTTATACAGAAAGCTTGTAGTTTCGACCGCACATGAAACAGGCGCGGTTTCAGTTCCCACTCTCCACCGGTGTCTCTCCCAGCCATCTTCCGTTCAGAAAATTGCCACATATGCGTCATCCTTCCGCTGCAGCTGATTTGTGCATGAAACTGCGTGGTACCAAATAAAAACAATACATCTGAACTAGTTCCATCTTCGAGCAACCAAACAAAATCAATTTAATTGCAACTACTTAAGTTTGATTTCCTGTTTTTCAACTATATGTGTGGGTTGGTTTTACATCCAACCAAATTAGCCCTAAGAAAAGAAACGTGCATTAGACTGTACAATCTGCATACATTGTTTGCTTCTCTAGGCGTTCCCTACATACCAACAACATAAGCAGACGGCTTTATGTACAGATCATCTCTTCCTGTGATTAAAATACAAGATCCACTAGATAAAGGCTACCATCGAACCTCAATCCATACGCTTCAGCTGGATGGACAACACCATCTACCATTCCTCCAAAAAGGTAGACGTAGCGCCCAGAAAGATCCGTACAAGCTGCATGGAAAGATCTGGATTCAGGTGGCTGACCCTCGGCCTGCAGCTTCTTCCACATCTTGCCTAGATCTTTCTTTGAAGTCACGGTTGCCATCTTCATGTCAGTTTTCAGTATAGCACGGACATCCAAGAGCCAGAAGTCATCCTTGCGATGTCTGTATGAGTCCTCGCCTCCATATATAAGTACCCGGTCTCCAAAGATGGGTGTCGCAGAATGACCAACTGTAGGAAGGGGCGACAGCCTAGGCGCGTTGGAGTTGTCATAGATGACTTCCACCCACTCACGGCACTCTTCACTCAAGTTAAAAAGCCACACATCATTCAATGCCTGGTAGCCCATGCCCCTCCCTCCAAACAGCACCATGTATTCTCCACCAATCCAGGTTAGCGTGTGCCCTGAACGAGCGGACGGCCTTGGTGCTTTCACGGCAGCCGTTGTAATGAGACGCCATGTAGCGGAGCTCAAACCAGTGGATAAGTCAAGTATCCACATGTCATCCAATCGGACACCATTCAACCCAATTCCGCCATGGATTACCAGCTTCTCATCTCTAAGGCAGCATGCTGCATGTGCGCCCCGTGGAGCAGGTGCAACGCTGCCTACATCCAGAAACGACCATGACAGACTGACGTCAAAGGATCCATCCCGGCTGACCTGCCCAATCCAGGTGTCATTCTGGCGGAGTCCATTGTCGTTGATACCACCAAAAAGAACAATCCAATCACCAACAACCGTGCAAGAATGACTAAAGCGCCCAGTTGGAGTTCCTGATTTAAGAGGCTGCCAACTAACAAGTCCCCTGACTCCATTACCTACAAACGCCACCCATGAATCGTCCAAATGTCGTCCTGCATTAAGCATAAACAACTGTTCATATCCGTAAAAACCACCCAATGAACATTATGAATAACTAAAGATGTTAGCTGATCGCAGGCATATATTAGTCTAACAGGCATATATCAGTGAAACGACGAGAGAAGTTGTTTGAGCCAATTTGATGTCATAAGATTAAATTCAATAGCAATCAGATTAAACAAGCAGACTTACAGATAAAACAATATTGAAACTTATATTTCTTCAATACTGCTCACATGCTAAACAAAATATATTAAGCAATCTAGAGTGCAACGGGCATTACAGTCTACTAATGCACGTAAGACATCTGACGCTAATTGGAAACAGAAATCAGAGAAATTTCTCTATTTCGTGTATCTATAACCTGGTGACTCAGCACCTTCCTAAATAATGCCAACGATTACCGAGTTTTATGGGTTTTCAAAAAAAAATATAAGAAAAGAAGTAATAGCGAAACTAAAAATACACTTACTTTTAACACTTAACTGCAGTCTACCCTGTCCAGCTTGTCTGTTACATGTGGATCCTCTTATTTGCAATAAACTTTATAAACAGATATGTTGGCTAATCTTTAGACTGTTTGGGGAGTAATTATCAGCGGGCTCATAACAACCTCCCTCAAAAATTGAGAGTTCAATTTATAAATGCTTTATTTTTTATGGAAAACTGTGCTACTGACAATAAAAATGATTGCTTTGTTGTCATGATAATTAGCATAAGTTCCTTCAACCGCATCACCTCCTAGGCAATACTGAGTTAAAGTCAGCAGTAGACCTCACAACCTTTAGTTTCTTTCTATGCTAGTTAAGTATAGTTCCCCCTTCAAAGAAGATATACCTAGAAGTAGCTTCTCTGTCTAAAAGCTTCTCTGCATATAATCAAACGGCCACCAGTATTAGCGATAATCAAACGGCCACCAGTATTAGCGATCAAGTATCTTAGGCGTTGGTGTGTTGGCAGGAGAAATTAGGTATACAAGTATGTGACTTAATCACTCCGATAACATTGTTCTGTCCACATCCACTAACCATTCCAACAATAAACTTATGCCACACTCAAATATGAAAGTATCCCAATTACTGTCTTCTATCTTCCAGACTGAGGAAAAGAGTACCCCATAGCATTAGGGTATAGAGGTGTCTTGGGCCTGTTGGCAGGTCTGACAACCACCTCTTTATCTTTGAAAATATTCAGAATATTCCTTTGGGATAAACAAAAAGGCTTCGTACATGCAACCTAAATACACATAAAATATCACAGTTCTTCCAAAACTGGTTATGAAATTTTTACTCAGACTCCTTAGCATGTATCTTCCAAAAAATTCAAAACATCTTCATTCAGATAAGCACACAACAGACTTTGTATGTGCAACCTAAATTCCCATAACACGTTACAGCTTCCCAAATCCGATTATAAGTGTTTATCCAGACACCTACGTAGCATGTATGTCTGCCTCGACATTGAAAGATAATATCATAGCATCAATATGTACAATAAAACCCTAGAGGAAGATCATTTGACAAAAGACCAAATGATCAGTATATGTGCTACAGAAACCAAAGTTGATCAAGATCTAGCTTATTGGTCAAGCCATTCTCTACAACCCGGTTTAAGACCATAATTCTGCTCTATGAAGTCTTCACACTTTACATATGTTCCCTGAGCAACGAAGCCACTAGGTTGCTCCATGTAAACTTCCTCATCCAAACCACCATAAAGGTGGTTGGACATCCAATTGGAATAGTAGGCCGTCAAAATTCTCAGCAGTAGAATTCAAGAAAGCCATAGAATTCTTCTCAATTAATCAATGCTACAAGTGTGTGCAACCCTGTACCACAAGATGAGCCTTATGAAATTCTACAGTGCCACCTGTGTAGTATACAGTAGTAAGTACCCGGTGAAAAGTAGCAGCCAAATAGGCGGTTCATTGGTCAACCAAGTCCTTATTTAGTTGCTTTCTTCCACACAGGATGGGACAGTTTTCCGTGAAGTCTTGCTGTCTTGGAACAAATACATCAAAGGTAGATGTAAAGAAAGCACACTAAACCTAGTTAGATCCGCAAATACAGCTCGGCTATGGTATGCAGTTACTATATCTAAACGTGATAACAAATCTAGATCACCATGAAAAGAAGGCGCATCCTTCTGTTCAATACCATCATAAGGAGATAAAGTACTACTGGAGCGCATCTCACCAACTTCAATGGTTGAGTTCCTGTTGCTTCTCTTTGTCCTAGGTAAACCTACGATGTTTTATAAGGGTCGAAAATAGGAGGAAAGACATGTAGACATATAAACGTGTAATGATCCCAAGTAATTTCGTGCTACAGGAGATTCAATAATAATTTGTCAGGCAAGGACTATATCAACACCAAAGAAATGCATGTTCAACATGATCAAAGATATTATAGCCCTTATGGGTTCTAGTATAACCAAAAAATATGCACTTTACGGATTTAGATGCCAACGGGTCTTTGTTGGATAATCACCCAAAACTATTTGCTTTAGATGGTATTAGGATGAAGTATCTGCCAAGAGATCTTTTACCAACAGAAATTTTCATCTGGCTAATAATATAATAGGCATCATGGAAGCATCTAGCTAAAAGTTTGGAACGTTGGAGTGACACATAAGAATTTCAGTAATGCAAAGTAGATATTGTGTCATGCATTTTACTACCCAGCTTCTGAATACAAGTATAAAATACTTGCTGAGTATTGTTAGTTCTCAAAACAGAAACATGTAGCAAAATCTAAGTCCTGATTTCATGGGAAAGAAGTTAACTACATCAAAAAAAATTGACTTGTCTTTTAGTTAGTACAGCCCAGTCATCCTAGAAAAGTCATCAGCAAAAATAAATTAAATACAGGAGATGCAACTGACTAGGAAGCTTGGAATGTTGGTTAACATCAGAGTGAGTTATATAATAGGATGACCAACTCCTAACACCAAGAACTCTGTATGTCTCCCAGATGGTGTGAGCACAGACAAGACTCTCATAGAGTGTGTCCTTTCACTCGTGTCATCTGGAGATTGCAGGTTCTTATTGAATGCACTTTTTATTCTTTTTGTTTTAATCATGGTGTCTACCTCTGAAATTATGGATGGTTATCTCAAATATGTGACCACTGTTAAAGTTAATTGAATTAAATATCCTCGTTAAGCATGATCTCATCATATTCATGTTGAGTCTTTTGGAAAGAGTATCTCACCAGCAAACCTCCTGTTAAAAGGAAAAAGTGATCGCAACTTGACTTCCAAGTTTTAGCAGGAATCCTCAATAGTTATGAATCTTCGATCTCCTACAACCTTATCTTTTTGAAGACCACAAAAGAAGCCTGGGATCACCTTGCATGGGTCTACTCTTCTAAGGGAATGCCTCTCGTATCTTCGACCTTTATAAGAGGGTGCATAATCTACACCTTTTGGTGAAAGTGCAAGCTTTGCATCCCACTATGACACCTTTAGAGAAATCTGGAGGGAATTGAAAGCATATCACCCCCGCACTACTAATCTTGTTAAACTACAACAACAAGAATATGAAGTACAACCATGCCAAATTCTAGCCTCTTAACTGCAAGCTATCAAGCTCTTCACAGTCATATTCTGACACCTGATCCATTGCCAAGTCTTAATGATATATATGGAAGACTCCTCAGAATTGTGCCTCCAACCACTGCTGAAACACGTGCCCTTGTTGTGTATGGTTGAGACCGGGGCCACGAATGTGGTCAGGGTCGCGGAAACCCCGTTGCTTCCACCATCTGTGTTGTTGTAGCTGGACAAGACATTCCTAATGATTCAAGCTTCTGTAAATGATCCGACCATAATGAATATAAGTATTGGAAAAAACATGGCAAACCTGAACGGCTAATCAACCTTCTCAGACGTCTACAACTGTTGACATTGTTGCTTCTCCCTGTTCAATAGTGGTGACTCTCAGCTCTACTGACTGAGAGATGATGAAATTTGCATGTGTGAATTCTTTTCAAGCCATCCTTGCCCAAAATTTCAGTGAGAGTAACTGAGCAAGTGATTTCAGGTCTCCTGATTGTGGACTCACGTGCATGAGATTTTTGTAAGAAACTTCCTCACGTTGAAGTTAATTTGTGGAGGATTTACAAGTCTGAAGTTTAAAGTGAGCTCATGCCAACTACACGATGTAGTTCATTGCTTTTCCAAGGGAGAAATGAATGCATAACTGGAAGAATTCAAGGAACGAGAAAGCAGAGAGTCCACGAAAGACAAAAGTGATTGCTAAGGAAAGGTTATCTCTATGATATAAGCATGGACAAGGATCTTCCTCAATTTGAAGATAATAAGTACAAGATTCATCACAGAAACCAATATTCAGACTAAAATTGTGAAGTTTGAAGTGAACTCATGCTAGTAATGACATGGCATGTTTATTGCTTTTTTAAGGGGAACACGGATGCATAACTACTAAATTTCAAGAAATACACGGACAAACTGTAAGAAAAATAAAATTCGTTACTAGAAGCAGCATGGTCATGACTTTAAATATGGTTTTATTTCGTTTGTGATGTTACATAGATCAGAAGCACGGTTAGCCTTGACATGTAAGCATAAACAAGGATCTTCCTAAGCTTGAAGTTTGTCTGTAAGGGATTCCTCGCAGAAACCAGTATTCAGATTACATGTTTGAAGTTTAAGTTTGTTAGTGAAGTCATGCAAGCCAACTACCTGATGTAGTTTATGCTTTTCTGAGGAAAAAGGGTTGCATAAAATAAATTAATTCAAGGAATAGGAATCAAATCATGCACAAAAGATGAAATGATTGCTAGTGGCAACACGATCATGACTTGCGACTTAATTATGGTTCTAATTATTTCAGATGTGAAATGAGTTGCTGATGTAATTTGGACTGCTTAGCAACAGGGTTATTCTTAGAATGGAAGCATAAACAACGCATATACACTTCTTTTGGTTAGCTACCCACATTAACTCACTTAAAACTGTAGTTCTGCATTTCTAATTGCCTACTTGGTGACCTAACATGAAACTGAAGAACTGGATTATTACAAGTTTCATGTATTGGTCTTCTAAGCTTGATGATCTAAAATCGAGGAACAGTGAACAAATAATCACAAAGCATCAATAACAGAACCTGAAAACATTAATTCCTCTTTGATAACAATTTTAGATAATGAGAATGACAAGGCCCAAGTTCTCTCTTGAATAAAATCTATACTTGATTATGGACATGGAGTGTCAACTCCAAGTAGGCAAAAAGTCGAGAACTCTTTGTTAGTATAGGGGTTATTGAGCTTAGGACCACTGTCATTATATCCATTTATTATGTTCTTGGTACACTTAAGTGAGAGATCCTTTTACCTAATGAGAATGACAAGGCCCAAGTTCTCTCTTGAATAAAATCTATACTTGATTATGGACATGGAGTGTCAACTCCAAGTAGGCAAAAAGTCGAGAACTCTTTGTTAGTATAGGGGTTATTGAGCTTAGGACCACTGTCATTATATCCTTTTATTATGTTCTTGGTACACTTAAGTGAGAGATCCTTCTACCCACTTGAGTGTATTCATTTACCTTCTATACTCCAATATATATGAGAACCGTTGTACTCCTTGTTTTACCTAATGAGATGCTCTCCTAGTCTAGTTTACAACTTTACATAGTATCAGAACAGTCCCCACAAAACAAGTGTGAGGATATCCACACCTTACCAAACAGAAACACACACATGCAAGCACATAAGAGCGGCTGCACTTGAGGGGGGATGTGAAAATAGTCCAACACCACTGGGTTTGGGGGGTGTCCTTGGGCTTATGAGATGTGGTCCCTTATTGCTGGTTGATTTTGAGTTAAACACCCAGCACTCACACAAGCTCCGAAGACCTAGCCCTCCCTCCCTCCCAACGCCACAGCCAAGGCCTGTAGCAAGGGCATATGCTGCCTCCATCAACGAAGTAGCCCTTGGTCCATGGCAAGGAATTAAATAACCGATACCGACGCCGTTTCGACAGCTTGGGTATAGATATTTACAGGTATACCGACGGAAATATCGACAGATGCAATCCTGGTCATACCGACGCCAAAATGAACGAATTAAATCATGAAATTTTACATGCGTGGTCTCAACACCTAGATGCAACGTTTTATGCAATAAAATTCTATATTGGGTATGTGGGGGGGGTCAATCATGTGTGAGTTAAGGAAGATGTCCTGTTTTTTGGAGATTTCGATGAAGGATATCGATGGCAAAATATTGGAATTAAGATTTGGAAATTTACTAGCACAATCCATAAACATAAACACACACACTTATGCAATAATATCCAATTTACAACACATGAATAACATAGTAACTTACTAACTCGTATCAGTTGTATGTCGAGTTACACATTGATTATCCATACAAGATTGAGTTGATATGGTTGACTTATTGCTCCCCTGGCATGTACATTATGTAAGGTTGGTGATATGAAGTTACGTGTTGCTCAGACGCGTGTACAATTAAGATTTGGAATTTCACTAGCACAATCCATAAGCATAAACACACACACACACTTATGCAATAATATCCAATTTACAACACATGAATAACATGGTAACTTACTAACTCATATCAATTGTATGTCGAGTTACACACTGATTATCCATACAAGATTGAGTTGATATGGTTGACTTATTGCTCCCTTGGCATGTACATTATGTAAGGTTGGTGATATGAAGTTACGTGTTGCTCAGACACGTGTACAATTAAGATTTGGAATTTTACTAGCACAATCCATAAGCATAAACACACACACACTTATGCAATAATATCCAATTTACAACACATGAATAACATGGTAACTTACTAACTCATATCAATTGTATGTCGAGTTACACACTGATTATCCATACAAGATTGAGTTGATATGGTTGACATATTGCTCCCATGACATGTACATTATGTAAGTTTGTTGATATGAAGTTGTGTGTTGCTCAGACACGTCATGTACAATACTATATAAGTGTATAATACTCATTCGTATTATGTAATTAAACACGATATGTTTTAGAATTTTACAGTACTATGTCTCCATATGCATCATATTAGATTCTGAAAGAAAATATACACAAGGGCTTTCTATTGCTCTTCTTCAATGTGTGACTTTGACAATTAACTTCATGACTGTCAAGGAAGTTAAGCACCATCACTATTGTGACACCTTTTCTCCGCTGTTGTTTGTACCACATGATCTTGATATGCGGTAGTGAGATTCTCCATGGATTATGCACAATAGAGGGATAAGTATAAAAGCCATTATTACCATGCCCATTATATGCATATCGTGGGGATGCGATAATATAAAAGTGTAGTTAATATGTCAACCATGTCCATGTTGTGCGATATATGTAGCAAGTGTCATATATCAACAAATATAAGACTAGAAAATTACAAAATCTATATTTTTTTACAATATTTGTTTGTTGTGTTGCGAAGTAGTACATTTTCTTACTTTGTATGATAAAAATACTAGTAAGAAGAACATATGTATACAAATTAGCTTACTACTAAAAATGATAGCAAATTATACTTATATTTTGTGAATTATTTAGGTATATAACTATGATTATAATGTAGATTATGAGAAAGTGTTGTGGATCTAAGAACACATACAATCAGGAAGACATAAAAAAGCAGATGTGAGATCTTTGCCAATTTAAGGCATTTTGGTATGAATTTACATTTTAATTGAGATAGATGGTGTAAATGAGAGAAATGGTAGAAAACATAAAGGCATACCTTAGATTAGACTTATCTGAGCCCTAGTTGTCAAGATCCCTTTGCTCCAACATTTCCTCCTCTCAAACAACAGAAACTGACTCAAGCACTCAAAAAATTGGTATTTCTGTCGGTATATCAGTACATTTCGTCGAAATTTGGCGGTATTTGGCGGTATTTGGCAATATTTGTCGATATTTGACGGTATTTGGCGGTATTTGTCGATATTTGGCGGTATACCGATATTTGCAATCCCAGCGATATGTTTGTGTGAACCGATGACCGATGTCGTCGATATCGGTATACCGGTCGATATATCGACGATATCGTCGATATCTCTTTCATTGGTCCATGGGTTGATTATGTTTTTGTTTTCTTCTTCTTCTCCATTGTATTGTTCTCTAGTTCCAAATCTATACAAAAACAACAAAAGACCCTAGTGCTAGTCTAATAAAGCACCCTAAACAAAAACAAAACAGGGGGCACCATACTAACTTTTTCTTTTCTCTCCACTCCGTAAACCACATGGCTGACAAATTTTGCTACAACCAGGGGCCTTTATGTTTACACATCACAAGGCAATTTTCATGTGATTTTCTCTCCTACCCTACCTTATATTCTGGGAGCATCCTCTGTACTTTGATTTTGTTCCTCCTACTGTGCCTCTATAACCCACAGTGCTATCATATTGTGCGTTTAATCTGGTATCATTATTTATCATTAGGTTGACAAGAAAGCTCCAGTTCCACCGTCTGTCATCTATAATGATATACTTAATGTTTCGGCTATTAAGTTAAAAGGCGGAAAATTTCTACTTTGGATAAATGCAGTTCAGACCTTCCTAGAGTCGTGCAGCAAACTCAAATACAAAAAGAACGCAGCACCAACAAAACCCTTATAGTGCATGGGTCACAGGGATCAGCCAGGTCATGTCCTGGCTATGGCGATTTATTGAACAAGATGTTGTCGTCAAATACATGTGACGTCACAATGGCAAGAAAATGTAGGACGAGATAAAGCAGTTATACACTCAAAAAGACAATTGCCTCCGTCCTCTACAACGCGATGGAGAGGATCTTCTCTAAGCAACAGGGTGATTGCAATCTATCTGAATATTATGACTTGATGAAGGCTTTCGCCAACTAAACTTCTTCTCGCCTACTATCTCGGCTGAAATCACAACAAGAGAGACAATCTCAGCACTGGGTGCTTCCTGAACGGACTCAAGTCTAGGTATGATGCAGTACTTAACCTTTTGCTTTTCAACGCAACACTTCCCTCCATGGATTACTTGTATGCCCGCCTATCCCAATTTGAGATGGCAATCAGTCTACATCTCCTACATCGACACCTTTGACGCTCAAGTTACAATCATTGTTGCAGGCCACGTTCTGGGACAAAGATATGGACCACGTTGAAAATGCACCTATTGTGGCAAGTTGGGCCACTTTGAAGATTTTTGTTATTCCAAACATGGGTATTCCATCCGTTACAGTAGTAGGTGTGGCAGGGGCACTGCGCACATTGCCCACACTCCAGCTACTTCGGTCGGACAGGGTCTAGCTACGATGAATGTGGCTCCTCCACCAGTCCACCTTCGTCTGGACCATCCTCACGTGTCTCGTTGACAAACAAGGAATACAAATGTCTGCTTCAAGCTTCATAATAGTTTGGTGACTTTCCACTTCATGTGCCATCTATCCAATCATCTGCTCTCACCTCTGATCAGCGCATCAGTTATCCGCCAAATGCTTTACCTTCAGCTCTTCCAACAGCAACCCGACAAGGTAATTCAGGGACATACATGATAGGTGGCGCAATGCCATTCTAATTGGATCGCAAATTCCGATGCTACCCAGCATATGATGGGTATGTTGCACCTTCTCACCACCTCCAACTCTTTTATTACGCATGCCATTGTCACTCTGGCATATGGTTCGATAAAACGGGTCGTGCGTGGCGTTGTTCCTTTTTCTCCTACCTTAAGATTATCTTATGTTCATTTTGTCCCTAAATTTCCTTACAATCTTATGTATGTGACTAAATTAGTTGAATCCCTTTATTGTCTTGTAACTTTTGGGTCATTTGGTTTTGTTTTACAGGATTGGAGGAATTTCACGATGATTTGGTGAAGAGAACACTCTAGCGGTCTCTATTACTTCTTTGCCCCTCCACAACCTCACCAAGTCCCCTTGTTGCAGCCGCACCTCTATAGCTTCATTTCACTTTGGTCATACATCGCTAATCTAGACAAGCTCAAACTTTAAGACTCTATTTTCATCTTGTTCTTCAAATTTATGTGATGCATATCAGTTGGGAAAGCACCATTCAATGTCTTTTTTGTCTCTTACTACAAAAAAATGTATTAGAGTTGTTGATTTAGTCCACCATTTTGAACAATGACTTATGATGGTTTTAGAAATTTTGTTATCGTTGTTGATGTTTTTTCACGGATGACATAGTTATATCTTCTTAAAATGCATGATGAATTTTTTCTCCTTTTACATTTCATAAAATGATTTTTGTCAAATTCTCGACATTTCATGAAATTCTCTACACTGACAATGCCCTAGAGTACATTCAATGGGCCATATCCTCCTCTTGTTGAGATTTGGGAATGACTGATCAAAGCTCTTACACTTATTCCCTGCAACAGAATGGTTTGTTGAGCATAAAATTTGCCACCTTTGACATTACACTTCCCGTTACCATTCATTTAAATCTTTTCAAACATCTTTGGTCTGACATCGTTCTCACCATATGATTCATGAATAATCGTCAACCATCCTGGTTCTAAAAAAGAAATCCCCTTTTTCAGTTCACCTATCCCCAGAAACACCTATTTCCTCTAACTCCCCAAGTTTTTGGTTGTGTTGCCATCATTCATAAATTTGATCCCAAGGCTGACAAAGCTTTCCATTGAACGATTAATTCGATCTTTCTAGGATACTCTTATTCTCAAAAGGTGTACCAATGCCTTGATTTTGCATTGTGTATATGCTTCGGATGATTCTTGCTTTTGCATCCTATTTATGATTTGGCTGATGTCACCTTTCATGAGGACAAGTTTTTATCTCCTATATCTTTGGCTTCTCTGATAAACATCAATGAGAGGGTCTTTGTGCCGATTGCCTTTCCTCCAATCTCACCACCATTACCACCACCTATAACCTCACCACCATTACCACCACCTACCCACCTTAGTTTTTCTCTCAGGACTAGTTTTTCTCTCAGGACTATCACTAGCGCAAGGAAGTTGATCCATAGGCAATTGCACCTCCACCATTTGTTCCAGTCCAATCTAAATTGCTAGTGGTGCTTCGAAAAAGGTATACACTCCTACTCTATCAAGCATCCCATTTCTAACACTTGTTACCTAGCTTGCCCCTCTTCTTTAGCTTCTCCCTTTGCCACATCCTTGGATACCACCTTTGTTCCTAAACATCCAGTTGATGCTCTTTGGCACCCTAGATGGAAAGTTGCTATGATAAGAGATACATGTTGTACGTGGAAATGGCACATGGGATATGGTTGATCCTCCACCTAGCAAGATAGCAAGAACATTATTGGTTTCCAATAAGTATTATCTGTCAAATGTCGTTTTGAATGCACTTTCAAGTGACTTAAAGCATGGTTGGTTGCCAAAGGTTTTACTCAAAAATTTAGTGTGGTTTATTTTGAGACTTCCCTCCAGTGACCTGGATGGTTTTTATCTGCATCCTGGTCTCTTTGGTGGCTCATCTCAACTGGTTGTTGTTCCATCTAGAGATCAAAAGTGCATTTCTGCATGGTGATCTCTTAGAGGAAGTTTATATGCAGCAACCTCCAGGCTTTGTTGATGGGCAGAGTTTTTCCACAAGGTTTTCCGCCTTTGATGCTCCTTGTATGGCCTAGAGAAATCTCCGAGAACCTAGTCTAATAAATTAAGGGTGGTCCGTGGAAAGTTGGGTTTCCAGAGATCTACTATAGATCAATCACTATTCTTTTCTCGATAGTCTAGAGACATAGTGATCATCGGCAATTACACAAGAGGCAATCTCAAGTCAGAAGCAATCTTTAACAAATCACTTCCATACAGAGGATCATGGAAATATACAAAATTTCCTTGGCATAGAGGCTCTTCATTCCACCACAGGAACCAGCTTATCCCAAAGACATTATGTCTTGACCAACTTCAAGAGAGGGGGACAAATGCCAAACTGATCTCCACTCCTATGGAATATCACATGGATGATCTAAGTGAGGGAGAGATCTTCCCTGATCTAGACAAGTATCATCATGTGATTGGGAAAACTAACATTTCAACATATGAGTGTGCCACATAATGCTCATTGGTGCATTATTCAACGAATCCTACTATACCTCAAGAGTGTTATAGGAAGAGGACTATGTTGCAATTGCCCAAAGTAGAAGATTGTTACTACCTCTTGATATGCTGATATAAGATTGGGCAAGGGACGCCCAAGAACCTCCATTCTACATCTGGTCTCTATATCATGTTAGATAATAACTCTATAACTTGGAGAAGCAAGAAGCAATGTCATGTTGCTCGCTCTAGCACCATAGTTGAATATTGGGCTATGGCTCATGGATGTTGTGATATATAGCAGGTGAAGTCTATAATGACTGGGTTTGGAATTCATGTTCAGGCTCCAGCGATGGTCTACTGTGACAACCAGGCTAGAATCCACATTGCCAACAATCTAGTCTTCAATAAGCATACAAAGCACAGTGAGATGGATTGTCATTTTGTATGAGACCTGGTGAAAGCTAAGAAATTGTGACTCACTTGTATACAGACCATTGATTAGATTGCTAACATCTTGATCTAAGCGAGCACGAACATGGATAGAGATACAGACACAGACTCGGGACAGGCATATTAACAAAAACATAGGAGACGGGCATGTCGTTGGACACAACAATATGTTTACATACATACATATATACATAACTATACCCCCCTTGGCGTCCGACTTCCCTACAGACTGTGGAAGGGGGGAGAAATATCTCTCTTAATCCATATATATACATATATAAATACATGTATATGTATATAATTTATTTGTAAAACACAACAAGATCCATAATTCTAGACAACAAGCAAAACAAAGATCACCAAGATACCTACATTAACTCATATATATATTCAAACCCACTATGCTAATTAATACAAAACTTTGCATACAAAATAATAAGTTTTAATATCTAAGAATGATAAACTATAGAAAATAATTATAGACAACTTTTGAAAGAAAAAATCTAAAACAATTTCTTAGTTACAATAATTTGGAAAAGTGGAGTATAGAGAAGGGAAGCAATAGTGATGGAGGGGAGAGGTGTATTGGTGGTGGTGAAGCAAGGGGAGGTTAACACGTTTAGTAGTCATGTAGGAGTAAAGGGTAGAGGAAAGAGGACAAAAGCAAACTGTAGATAATCAGGGTTTCAGAGAGCATAGGGTTGCACAAAGTGTGCACCCTCATATATATAACACTGTGACAATTACAGAGAGGTCCATACAGAATAAACAAATAACAAAATAAATAACAGAATATAGAAAACATATATTGGAACACTCCCCCTCAAGTTGGAGCATAGATATCAATCATGCCCAACTTGTCCACCAGTGTGCAGAAATGCTTCTTAGCCAGAAGTTTCGTGAAGACATCAGCAACTTGATCTTCAGATCTCGTGAAAGGAGTGCAAATTTTACCAGCCAGAACAGACTCTCGAATAAAATGGCAATCCACCTCAATATGCTTGGTGCGCTCATGATAAACAGGATTATTGGCAATGAAAATAGCAGCTCGATTGTCACAGTGCATAGGAATCGCATAAGAAGATTCAATCCCAAGTTCATGCAAAAGAGAGCGCACCCAGAGAAGTTCACAGGCAGTATGGGCCATAGCCCTGTATTCAGCTTCAGCACTGGAGCGAGCTACAACATTTTGTTTCTTGCTCCTCCAAGTCACCAAGTTACCCCCTACATAGGTACAGTAGCCAGAGGTGGATTTCCTGTCAATCCTGCTGCCCGCATAATCTGAATCAGAATAGCCTTCAAGTTTACAGTGTCCAGATTTCTTGTAATGCAAACCTTTGCCAGGTGCCCTTTTTAAGTATCTCAGAATGTGACATACAGCATCCCAATGACACTGTCTAGGCTTGTCCAAGTACCTGCTCAGAAGACCAACAGCAGTAGTAATATCAGGACGAGTAACAGTCAGATAAATCAATTTCCCAATAAGTCTCCTGTATTTCTTTGGCTCAGAAAACATAGGTGAGGTATCATCGTCCCAATCAACGTTGGGATCCATAGGAGTATCTGAAGGTCTTGCTCCCATCATACCAGTTTCCTGCAAGATATCAAGTACATATTTCCGTTGGGACAATACAAGAGCACTAGAGTTCCTGGAAACCTCTATACCCAGAAAGTATCGTAATCTGCCCAAGTCTTTGGTAGCAAAATGCTTACCCAAATGAGTTTTTGTGGCCTGAATACCTGCAGAATCACTGCCTGAAATAATGATATCATCTACATAGACAATCAGAATAATAATCCCTGCAGACGTTTTCTTCGTGAAGACAGAATGATCCACTTGAGACCGTAGAAAGCCAAAATCAGAAAGAATCCTGCTTAATTTATCAAACCAGGCACGTGGACTTTGCTTAAGCCCATAAATAGATTTTTTAAGCCGACAAACTTTATGAGACTCCCCCTGAGCAACAAACCCAGGAGGTTGCTCCATGTAAACCTCTTCCTGCAGATCACCATATAAGAAAGCATTCTTCACGTCAAGCTGTAGAAGGGGCCAGTCAGAATTTACAGCTACAGATAACAATATTCTAACAGAATTCAAGCGAGCAACAGGGGAAAAAGTCTCAAAATAGTCAATGCCGTAGGTCTGAGTATATCCTTTGGCAACCAATCGAGCTTTCAACCGTTCAACTGTACCGTCCGGTTGATATTTGACAGTGTAAACCCAGCGACAACCAACAGGCTTGCACTGAGGAGGAGGATCCACCAGCTCCCAAGTGTCTCTATCAGTCAAAGCTGTCATCTCATCCTGCATAGCAGAAGTCCATGATGTACTCCGCAGAGCATCCTGAATAGACTTAGGAACAGTAACAGCAGATAAGGCATGTACAAAATCACGCGCCGGAGCAGTGAGATGATCAGTAGATACAAAATGAGCAATACTATGAGACGTGCAGGAACGAGTTCCTTTGCGAAGAGCAATAGGAATATGTAAATCAGATTGTACCTCAGGAGAAGCAGAACCTTCTGGAGGTGAAGATTGGTCGGCTGGGGGGGGTACATGAGAAGAAGGTGCTTTGTTCCTGCGCTGATAAACACGAAGCTGAGGACGAACTGGCATCTCAGTATCAACTGTCTCAGGTACACAATCAGACAGAATCGGCAAGGGTGGTGCAATGAGATCTGGTTGCAATTTGTCTCCCCCAGATGAATGAAAAGGAGTGTCCTCAAAAAATACCACATCACTACTAGTCAACCACTTTCTCGTAGCAGGATTATAACAGCGATAGCCTTTTTGAGTCCTCGAATATCCCAAGAAAATACATTTAGTTGCACGAGGCGAGAGTTTATCAGAAGACGGGCCAAGAAGACGGACAAAACACGTGCAACCAAAAATCCGTGGAGGAACAGAAAACAAGGGTGCCTCCGGATGTAAAACTTGAAACGGGATTTTGTTACCAATAACCGATGAGGGCATACGATTAATAAGAAAACAAGCAGTCATAACCGCTTCTGGCCAATAAGAACGAGGAACATGTGAATGTAACATGATAGTGCGGGCCACTTCTAATAAATGACGATTCTTCCTTTCTGCAACACCATTCTGTTGTGGTGTATAGGCACAAGAGGTTTGATGTAAAGTTCCAACAGTTTTACAAAAACATTCCACATCTTTTTGAACAAACTCCAAAGCATTATCAGTTCTAAAAATTTTAATAGGCACACCAAACTGAGTTTTAATTTCAGCAAAAAAGAACTTTATTGTAGATAGCACTTCGGATCTACTTTTCAACAGAAATAGCCAAGTAGTCCGCGAAAAATCATCAATGAACAAAATAAAGTATCTATAACCAGACACACTTGGTACATTACATGGTCCCCACACATCAGAATGTACTATATCAAAAATATGCCTGCTGCTCATAGAACTGCGCCGCGGATATACCGATCTAGTCTGTTTACCCAATTGGCAAGACTCACACTGGAGACTACAGCTACTCATATCAGGAAATAAATGGCGCAGTTTGTCAGAAGAAGGATGTCCCAGCCGGTAATGCCACTGTAAAGTAGAGACTGATGCAGATAGAGCTGAAACTTCAGTAGACTTTGGCATCTCGTCCAAGTAGTAGAGACCATCAGCACCTTCATACCCCCCACCAATCTTCATCCTCGTGAGAAGGTCCTGAAAAATGCAAGAGCCAGGACGGAATGTCAGGCTACAGTTTAAATTCCTTACAAGTTTGCTCACAGATAATAAATTCATAGGAAAGTTAGGCACATATAAGGCAGATTTGATAAAAGACTGAGACATAATGTCCCCAATGCCAGAAACAGAAGATCTAGATCCATCAGCAACCATAACTGTAGATTTATGAGCAGGTTTAGAGATAAACTTAAACAAAGCCCGATTTCCAGAAATATGGGAGGATGCACCAGAGTCAATCACCCATTTATTATTACCAGATGGAGGAGGCAAATGTGAACTCAAAAGAGTCAATCACCCATTTATTATTACCAGGTGCGGGGCGTGGTCGTTCTCCTACTGCTGGGCGTGGGGCCCCTCCTGCTACTACTACTACTGCGCGACCTTCGCCTGGATCCCGTTTGTGTTCATACTGTGGTCGGACGAACCACATTGAAGAAAAATGTTGGGAGAAGTATGGAAAACCTGAATGGGCAAACACTGTTGCTGACTCTTCCACTGCTGCTTCTGAGGATGCTGCACATCCTTCTACACCAGACACTGCGGACACTACTACTGCTGACTACATCCGGGCTGAGGTCGAACGTCTTCTTTTGGAGCGTGGTGGTTCCTCTTCTGACGCATCCACGAGTGGAGCTCATGCTGCCCTTACTGGCTCTGATACCATGTAGATAATCAGGGTTTCAGAGAGCATAGGGTTGCACAAAGTGTGCACCCTCATATATATAACACTGTGACAATTACAGAGAGGTCCATACAGAATAAACAAATAACAAAATAAATAACAGAATATAGAAAACATATATTGGAACACAAACCAAAAGGACCACATGTTGGTAAAGGAGGAAAAGGGGGGGAGAGTTTTTGATGGAGTAGGAAGAAGATGCGGGTGGAGGATTGGACACATTGGAGGAGGACCAACATAGAAGGAAGAAGATGAGGGAGAAAAGGAACAATAAAAAAAACAATTTGAGGATGAAGAGGGAAGAACTAAGAGAGAAAGGAAGTTGTTGCTTATGGCTGCTCTTAGTGTTGGCAGCTGCTGCTTGTGGCCTCTTTTACTCCAGGTTGTTGCTACTTTGCCAACTTCTTGTAGCAGCTCCATCTCCTTGTGGTGTCCGCTTGCTGCGGCTTCAGCACCTAACTACTACTTGCAGCAAGCTGTAAGAGGCGGTTGTTGCTTAATCTTTGGGGACAACAATAATTGGAGGGAGAAAGCTTGTTGCCCTGATGGTCACTTCTCAAGGAAGGGATGAGGGTTTTGGTGAGGAGTTGGGGTTTGGTCGAAGAGTTCAGGGGTTGGGTGTTATTTTCTCTTATCCTTCTATTTGGGTCTTATGTGGGCTGGGACGCCCGTATCCAAAAAGTATCTTGGATGTGTCCACGTCGTGCCTAGCTTGCAAATTTAAGAAAAATGGACACCCTAGAGCCATGTCTAATGCATATCCATGTCTGTCCACAGCGTGTCCATTTGTGCTTCCTAGATCTTGACTAAACCACTACCTCCAACTCTTTTTAAGTATATGGGTGTCAAAGTCGGCGACTAGTTCAAATGGTATCGTACGGGAAACCCCAATGAAGGGATATGGGATCGAACCCTCGGTTGTTCACTCAAGAATGATTTAATCATGTCATGCAGGCTGGTCCACTGTGATTTAAACGTCCCCTCCAGTGTGCGGGTACCTAAGGGGAGGGGAGAGTTTACTTGTTGGGGTAGGTCAACTAGTGGCCATGTCTGGGGAGGTTCTTGATCAAATAAAAAAAAGTATATGGGTGTCCAGCTGGGACTACACAATATATACTCTCTAGCTTGAGGGGGAGTGTTAGTATAGTGATTTTTCAGTTTAGGCCCACTATGGTTATATCATTATATTATAGTCTTGTTACACTTAAGTGAGGATCCATTTACCCACTTGATTTATGTACTCTTGTAATCTGATCTAAGAGAACTCTTGTAATCCTACTTTAACCTAATGCTCTCCTAATCTAGTTTACAGTCTTCAACGTGTTCCATCTTTGACAGCATTGTAGCATTTTGCTATTTAGTAGGATTAGGAATAAACATGTACGAAGAGGAAAACATCATCAGGTTACCATTAGTTGAAGTAGAATTAATTCAACAAACAAGGGCCTATGGATAATCGACCTGAGTTCTTGTTGATGAAAGTGTGATTTGACAAAATCCCATTACACCTAGAAATAATTAAATTAGCTACTACTTTGAGCCCTATGATATGGGAATGAATGTTGGCCAGTGAAAGAAACAAGTTATCGATGAGAGGAATGTGGCATAAATGCACATGTTAATATGGATTGGTGGAATGACAAGGAAAAACTCTTGAGATATACCTATATAAGGAATACAGTGGGGGTGGCGTGTAGCAAGTGCAAGATACAAGATAGTCTCCTAAGAACATATGGACGAGGCTGACAAATGGATCAGTTCGCAATGTTATTGAATTGGGCATAGAAAAAATAAGAAGAGATAGGCCTGACTTGGGGAAGGTTTACTAGAAAATGTTTATATTTCTAAATCTTGATGAGAATATGATTGATAAAAGAACTAAATGGAAAAGAAGGATCCATGTAGGCAACCCCAACATGGTTGGGATTGCGACTTAGATGGTGATGTCGATGATGACTACTTCGAGGCCTATTGTGATAAGGGAAAAAATGCATTTGGAATATGCAGTAGTATTAGTACAAAAAGGTATGTTTTGGAAGCATGTGTTCGACACTTTAAATTCGGACCACTATCCCCCCTACCGAAAAAAAGAGTTTTGAAATTACGTGTCCAACACTTCAATATTCTGTTCTACCAATAATAAAAAGAGAGAGACACCTACCACGGTGACTCTTGAGATGAAGCCATGTTGCTCTACATGTTTCCCCATCCCAAATGTTCACTAATCACAGTACTTATTTAGCAGTATAATTTGCATGGTGTATTTGTATCACTTGAAGCTAAAGAAGAGTATTCTCTATCAATCAACACCTTTGCTACCCATACACTAAGCGTGCTCTATCAGATTCATAGCATAGTCACATTTTGGATCACATTTACTTGCCCTTGACATATTCATCGAAATTAGATTGACTATTCAAGAAGTTCTAAAACACCCTGTAAGGCTGTGACTGCCTGAGAAATCTATACTTGTGATGATGAGAAGGAGAATGTATCTTCCTCGAGGACTGAGTACCTAGTTGTACAACACAGCGAAAAATATTTTTTCACAATCAATTAACTTCTTGAACAGTACCCTGAGGCTAGTTATTAATAGGGTAATTTCTTTTGTAACTTTGAAAGGAATGAGCCTAACTTGACTCAGGTTCTTGATTCTAATCAACCCCCTGAATAGGATATAATATTAATTATCAATGTATCTTGAATAAAAATATAAATACAGCCCATAAGCTAATATAAAATACAATAAAAATCCTGGTTCATATATGTTGTCATTCAACAACTCACTTCTGTTGTGTATGATCTCACTCTTCAAAATCATCATAATAGTTGACAAAACTAAACCATACTAAAAAGAACTGAATTGGTTGTTTGCTTTGGTTCTAGCAGATAAAGTGGCTTGGTTTAGTTTGAAAATTATTCAAACCAACAAGACCGATGTATACATGTAGATTTGAAATACAAAAATTTTAGTTATTTTTAAATTTAATAGCCAGCATCAAACTTATGTGGATAGATCATTTTATTGGTTCTCAAGAGTTAGACCCCGTGCATTTGTGCTGTAAATGGTGTTCCCTTTCCCTTATCATGTAGGTGGCATTCTGCAAAAGGCGAACGTTTGAAAAAATTTACTTTGCATTTGCAAATTGAGATATATACGACCATAATATGTATAGAATGGACATAGGCAACCACTAACTGTTATTTGATAGTTCTAAGCTAGAAGCAGAGCTTGGAAGATATTCAAATAAAACACCTTTGATTTGAGACCAATTCGACCCATATATAATGTGGTTCTGTTTGACTTGGCCAGAACCCTTCTACTTACCTTGTTTGGTTTGAAATTTTTCTATAAACCAACGGATTTGCCTCAATCTTCTGTTTCATGTGTAAAGTTATTAAAATCTAGCCATCCAGACCCCTTTTAACTCCAGGCTTAAGACAGCCCGCCTCAAACTGGTCGCCCAGCCCCCTTCCTGACCTAAGTGGCCGCATAAGGCCTTTTAGGCTCAAATTAAGCCACTTCAAGGCTAATTCATCATTAATTAGGTCTGTATTTGATCAAGTTGAGTTATTTTATGGTTGAAATGGGTCTGATTTATTCCAAATGAGGTCAAATTAGGGTAAATTAGGTCTGATTTGGGGAAAACATGCCTGATTTGGGGGAAATAGGTCTAATGTGGGAGAATTAGGTCTAATTTGGTTATGTAAGGCCTCATTTAGATCAATATAGAGAAAATTAGGCCTAGTTAGGTTTGATTAGGTCATGTATGAAAATTAGGTCTGATTTTAGGCAAATTATGTCAAATTAAGCATATGTCTAATTTGGGAAAACAGGGGGAAATGGGTCTAATTGGGTGAGATTAGCTCTGATTTAACCAAATTAGATCTTGTTTTGGCCAACATAGGGGAATTTGGGGAAGTTAGGTCTGATTTGTTCATAATATGCAAAATTAGGCTTGATTTAGGCCAAATCAAGTCAAATTTGGGCACATTAGGTCCAATTTGGGGAAAACATGTATGATTTAGGGGAAATAGTTTAACTTGGAAGATTAGGTCTGATTTGGCCAAATTTGGTCTCATTTAGGCCAATATATGAAATTTTTAGGGAAATTGGGTTTGATTAGGTCATGTTATACAAAATTAGGTCTAGTTTAGACCAAAGTAGGGTAAACTAGGTGAAATTTGGATCAAATGAGTTCAAATTAGGGCCAATCAGTTCTAGTTTTGGTCGTGTTAGGTGTGATTTGGAATAAAATGTATGTTATACTGATGCGATGATTTTGAGTCACATTTATAGACTTGTTTCACTCGCGTTTTATGCGTTTATTGGTCATTTTGGTGGTTAATATTGCATAATTCACTTACTCTAGTCTATGATCCTTCTCAGCATAAATTCTCCCTTATTTATTATTTTAAGCATAAATGATTACAATAATATGTTTTATTTCGGCTTATGTGGTTTTGTGTTGTAATTTCAGGAAAAACGCATATCTGCAGCTGTCGATACCATCGACAGCTGTCGATACCATCGACAGCTGTCGATACTATCGACACAGCCACAGGTTGTCAGCCGCAAGGAGCAGCACAGAGTCGATACCATCGACAGGGAAGTCGATGGTAGCGACATTTCATCAGGTTGCTGGCGAGTAGATAGTCGATACTATCGACCCTAAAGTCGATACTATCGACACCTGAAGATTCAGCGACGGAAAAGGGATAAAACCGACGCCTAAGAGTGTCGATATCATCGACCCTCGTCGATGGTATCGAGTCAGCATCAGGCGCAACGAAGAAAAGAAAAGAAGACTTGCCGATACCGCGCAGTGTCGATACCATCGACCCGCGTCGATGGTATCGACACCGTCAGATGCAAGTTTGTTTCAGATTGATCTAAATCCGACGGCTGTGATATTTTTGCAACCTAACTCGGTGATTATACCTAATGACGGCGGCCAAGAGCCAGCGATCACGTCACTAGTCGCTGCACACGTCCCGAGAAGGTGTGGAGAGAAGAACGGAGCCTAGAAGCACGCCCCAGCCGTTCCGGAAGCCGAAGAAGACGTTTTCCACCGCCGAAAGGCTGTAGATCGCGCATTCTACGCCGAGGAACGCTTGGATCTTCTCCGTTCAGGGGTTTCATTAC
Source organism: Alisma plantago-aquatica (assembly GCA_963693085.1). Classification (NCBI taxonomy): domain Eukaryota; kingdom Viridiplantae; phylum Streptophyta; class Magnoliopsida; order Alismatales; family Alismataceae; genus Alisma; species Alisma plantago-aquatica. The sequence continues at coordinate 814,041,768 of OY856409.1, read as the reverse complement.
TTATTCACATTTTTCTCCATGTTTCCCCTTTTCTCAACCTTGTCTTGCTCTGAGATGAACATGCGAGGCTAATCACCTTTATCTTTAGGACCGGGAGTAGCCCGGGGAAGCATTGTATGACATTTTTATCATAGTAATTCATCATTTATCTCTTAAATCTGTGGTATGAGTTCGTTTTCTCAATTATATTGTTATGCTTGATCACCATAATGATAATTTAATACCTTTAATTACTTTGAAAGAAGAATTAACGGTTGAAAAGAGACGAAATTCACATTAATTAACAAATCCCTTGAATAAGGTGATGTACGGTAGGTCGATGCTAATGCACTTAGTTTAGGGTATAGGTTACTACGACGGTGGAACCGACCTAGACATAGGTAGTGAATTGTACCACGACAGTGGGCAATCTGACTACAGGCCACTACCCGGATTGAGAGATGAACCTAAACTATTATATAGAAATTCATACAATGAAAACCCGCGGTGAAACCGCAATCCTAAAGATATCCACTTGAATTGATTAAACTAAACCCTTAATCGATTGCTTTGTTTTATTTTATTTTCTTTTATTTTTACAACAACTCTCAAACTCTTTTAATCGGTTTAGCTGATCGCAAACAGTTAGTAGTAGTCTACCAATAATTCAGTGTCCCTGAGTTCGACTCGGGCCTCACAAGGGCCTATACTACATTGACGCGTGCACTTGCGTTCGACGCACGGTAAAATCGTGTCAAGTTTTTGGCGCCGTTGCCGGGGACACGGCAATTGTCGGCACTACGAGTGCTGCAAGCGGCCACTCTAGGCCACATTTTTATTTTATTATTTTATATTCATTTTTTTTTTAATTCATAGTTTATCTTTCACATTTTGTAATCGTCTAGCACGGTACTGAACTGAAATTACCATTTTGCAGGTACTGGTGCATGGTGAGGACGCGTAGCACTGACTACACGCAGCAATCACCAGAGGTTCCACTGCCGGGACCAGACGACGAGGAGAACAACGTTCAGCCCCATCTGGAAGATATAGATTCCGACTCAGAACAAGAAGCCATGGCAGAAGAGCAGACGATATGGGAGAAGATAAAGGCTTCTTCCCCATCCGCTTTAAAGGGGCCAATTAAGAAGCAGGCGATCAACATTCCGACTTATAAGATTGATCTTGCATTAATCAACTTGGTCAAGTCAAATGCATTCCATGGGTTAAAGAACGAAGATTCGGTGACTCACATAAGCCAGTTCGTGGAGAACTGCGATATGATAAAAATAGACAGGTTCCCGCAGGAGACACTTTACTTGAAGTTGTTTCCAAGCTCTCTGGCGGGAAATGCACGAGAATGGCTACATAATCTTGACGATGAATATGTGGAATCATGGAACCACATGTTGGAAGTATTCTTTGAAAGGTTATTTCCGCCTGAGAAGACAAATGACATGATCAGGAAAATCCATAATTTCAGCCAGAAGGACTTACCCTGAGACCTGGAAACGGTTTCAAATCATGCTCAGGAGGTGCCCGCATCATGGACTTGACAAGGAGACGCAGGTCAAAATCTTCTATTTTGCTCTCTCCGAGCATGATAGAAGTAACCTAGATTCCGCAGGTTCAGGGTTCTTCTTAAACAACACAGACACGAGGTGTTGGGAAATTCTGAAAAACATGGCCAAGAAGCAATCCTGGGGCGACAGAGACGTCGTAGAGCATGTTCGAGCTGCAGGAGAGTCAAAGGCCATCAAAGAGCTAAATGAGAAGATAGACCTTCTCGCCAAGAAACTACTTGCAAAGGAAGATACGGAATCCGAGGATGAAGCTCAAGTCAAATTCATGCGCCAGCAACAGGGGTACAGAAACAATGATTACTCGTGGAGGAAGGACAAGAAATTCTCCTGGAAGGATCCAAATAATTTCTTGCAGGACCCCGACGCAAAACCCCAACCAGTGACGAAGGATAAGAGCACGGAATTGCTCAACCAAGTGATCAAGCAAAATCAAGAACTAATGAACACTTTTGGCCAGCAGATCAAGCAACAAGGGGAATTCATGAATCAATTTGGGTAGACTCTACAAAGCCATGGGGCTCAGATGAGGACGATAGAGACGTCTATGGCGCAAATGGCAGCTGAGATAGCAAACTTGAAGAAGCCAGCGTAGCAAGGCTTTCCAGGGAACACAAACATTCCAGGAGGAAACCAGCAGGCGAAGGCAATCTTGCTACGGAGTGGCAAGAAGATTTTAAACCCCAGAGCCGATGAACCAAGCAAACCCCAATCAGAAATCATAGGTGAGGCCACAGAGGAGGTTCCGATTCCAACCACAGAGCCGGTTGAGGATATAGCAGAGGATGTCACAGCAGAACCAGTTATTGTTGAGGAGGAGACACAAAAGAGGACGCCATATGTGCCGCCGCATCAAAGGGCGCAGGTTGTCCCAGTTCCGTATCCAAATAGCGTGAAAGCAAAGAAAGTAGCCCAGTTCAAGAAGTTTCTAGACAGCTTTAGAAAACTTTCTGTCAACATTCCACTATTAGAGGCAATAGAGCAAATTCCCTCCTACGGGAAATTTCTGAAAGACATCATTACAAAGAAGAGGAAGATCCCTGACACTGAGGTTGTGGTTCTCAAGGAGCAGGTGAGTGCTTTCATAATGGGCACATTGCCACCTAAAAGGCAGGATCTGGGCTGCTTCAATATTTCATGCTATATTGGGAAAGTGAAATTTGGTGAAGCACTATGTGATTCAGGGGCAAGCATAAACCTGATGCCTCTCTCTACGTTCAAGAAATTGGGACTAAAAGAATCAAAGCCGAGCAATATGACAATACAGTTGGCGGATAATTCCATGGTGAAGCCATACGGCATATGTGAGGACGTGTTGGTGAAAGTAGATCGGTTCGTTTTCCCAGCAGATTTTGTTGTAATGGAAATGCAGGATGAACAGGGTAATGAGTTACTCCTTAGACGACATTTCCAAGCCACGGCTGACATGATACTGGAGATGGGGAGAGGTCGTTTGACCTTGGGTATCGCAGATGATCGGTTCGAGATGGTCATGCCTTCCAGCACCACACAATCGAAAGCCAAGGAGCAATGCTGCTTGATGAAGCACTTTGACCAGAATATCTCTTTATGTCTAGGGAAGCCGTTTTTAGATATGGCTCATGTAATGACTAAAGTGGAGAAGGGGACACTGGCTGTAAACATCATGGAGCAGACCAACTGTGGGTTTTCCCAATGATGAAGAGGAGGACATCCCTCCCTCTACTGAAGATGAGGCCATAGAAAGTTTTGTTTTCAATGCATATCCAGAATTACCACTTGAAGCCTGCCTGGTTAATGTAACACATGATTGGATGAGAAGCAAGTCACTATAAGAGTGTGTCAAGATGCTTCAGGTGCTTCCATGCTTTTATGCTAGGTACTATGAAGACCTTGGAGAACTCCCACCACCGCTTCAGTCATCCTTAATCAGCCCGCCAGATTTAGAATTGAAGCCATTGCCACCGCACTTGAAATATGCATTTCTAGCTGAGGGTGAGAAGCTGCCAGTGATCATTTCGGCATATCTGAGTGCCGAGGAGGAAAATCAATTGCTGATCGTGCTGAAGAACCACCGAGGTGCATTCGGGTGGTCGGTAGCGGACATCAAGGGGATCTCCCCTACATTGTGCCAGCACAAGATCCGGCTCGAGGAGGGAGCCAAACCGGTAATTCAGTCGTAATTCAGCGTCGACTGAATCCTAGCATGATGGAGGTCGTCAAGAAGGAGGTGATCAAGCTCCTTTCTGCATGTATCATCTATGCTATATCCGACTCGACGTGGGTGAGTCCTACACAGGTAGTCCCTAAAAAGGGGGAAATTACTGTTACACATAATTTGTTAAATGAACCTGTCACGACCCGTCTGGTAACCGGGTGGCGTGTATGTATAGATTACCGTAGATTGAATGCTGCTACACTTAAGGATCATTTTCCTCTCCCATTCATTGATCAGATTTTAGAGCGATTAGCAGGTCGATCTCATTTTTGTTTTCTCGATGGTTATTAGGGGTACAATCAGATTTCTATTGATCCGAAGGACCAAGAGAAGTCCACCTTTCACTTGTCCTTACGGAACATTTGCATACCGTCGTATGCCATTTGGTTTGTGTAACGCACCGGCAACCTTTCAGCGTTGCATGCTTGCCATTTTCTCCGATATGGTTGAACGCTGTTTGGAGGTTTTTATGGACGATTTCTCCGTCTATGGTGCGTCCTTTGACGAATGTTTATACAATTTGGACAAGGTTTTGCAACGATGTGAGGACACGCATTTGGTCCTCAATTGGGAGAAATGCCACATGATGTTACGCGAAGGGATCGTGCTTGGACACAAAGTGTCTAGCAAAGGATTGGAGGTAGACCCGGTGAAGATCGAAGTTATTTCCAAATTGCCCCCACCAAATTCGGTTAAAGGGGTACGGAGTTTTCTAGGTCACGCCGGTTTTTATCGCCGCTTTATAAAAGATTTCTCAAAAATCGCCAAACCATTATCGGAGTTGCTGGAGAAGGATGTTGTGTTTGATTTTAACGAAAAATGTTTACATGCTTTTAATGTGCTTAAAGAGAAATTGATTTCTGCTCCGGTTGTACAAACACCGGATTGGACAAAACCGTTCAAACTGATGTGTGATGCATCGAATTTCGCAGTGGGGGCAGTTTTGGGACAACGTGTGGACAATAAACCCGCTGTGATTTTCTATGCGTCCAAAACTTTGAATGAAGCACAATTGAATTACACGACCACCGAAAAAGAACTTCTTGTCGTTGTTTTTGCTTTTGAAAAATTCCGACAATATCTTATAGGATCTAAAGTCGTGGTATGGATGGACCACGCCGCCATTAAGTACTTGATGGAGAAAAAGGATGCCAAACCTAGACTGATTAGGTGGATCCTACTGTTACAAGAATTTGACATTGAAATCAAAGATAAGGCGGGAATAGAAAATGTGGTTACGAACCATTTGTCTCGGTTGGAAAGGGTAGATGAGAAGGATGTGCATATACCCATTACCGAGACGTTTCTGATGAACAACTTTTATCTGTGAAATCGAAAGATCCTTGGTTTTCTTACATTGTTAATTATCTCGCCTGCAAAATTATCCCGGATGATTGGACATACCAAGAGAAAAAGAATTTTTTTCATTCTTTGCGTTATTATTTCTGGGATGACCCTATTCTGTTGAGGCAGTGCAGGGATGGTGTATTGCGCAGGTGTGTACCGGAGGTGGAATATGAAAGTGTCCTTCGTCATTGCCACACTCTACCGACGGGTGGCCACCATGCTAGTTCTCGAACGGCGGCCAAGGTACTTGAGAGTGGCCTTTACTGGCCTACTTTGTTCAGGGACGCATATGACTATGTGCGGCAATGCGATTCCTGCCAACGGGCAGGTAACATTTCAAAAAGACAGGAGATGCCCCTCAATGTATTTCAAGAGGTCGAGGTGTTCGATCTGTGGGGTATTGATTTTATGGGACCGTTTGTGTCATCCAATTCTAACTTGTACATTCTATTAGTTGTTGACTATGTATCGAAGTGGGTAGAGGCAATACCCACTAGGACTAATGATGCGGCCGTAGTGTGCAGGTTTGTCAAAGAATACATTTTCTGCAGGTTTGGGGTACCAAGAATGATAATTAGTGATGGGGTACACATTTCCGAAATCAGAAGTTCGCCGCATTGCTAAGAAAGTACGGGGTAAAGAACAACATTGGTACCCCGTACCACCCGCAGACACAGGGGCAAGTGGAAGTCTCCAATAGGGAAATTAAGAAGATCTTGGAGCGCACTGTGGCTTCCACGAGAAAGAACCGGAGTACTCTGCTACCGGACGCTTTGTGGGTGTACAGGACAGCATATAAGACACCTATAGGCACTACGCCTTTTAGGTTGGCTTACGGTCGGGCCTGCCATTTTCCGGTAGAATTGGAGCATAAGGCGCACTGGGCGCTGAGGAAGTTGAATTTGGGCTATGCTGAAGCAGGAAAGAAACGGATGTTAGAGCTAAATGAACTTGATGAGCTGAGGATGAATGCCTATGAAAGCTCGCGGATCTACAAGGAGCAAACAAAGCTGATTCACGATCGACATATTCAGATGCGCGTCTTCAAGAAGGGAGATCGTGTACTCTTGTTCAACTCCAGGTTGAAGATGCATCCCGGGAAATTGAAATCCCGATGGAGTGGACCGTTCACAGTAGAAGAGGTCAGGCCACATGGCGCAATCATGGTGCGTGATGGCGAGACAACATTCTTGGTTAATGGACAGCGATTGAAGTTATATTTCGGTGAGGATTACACAAGGAAAGTGAATGAGGTCAAACTCATAGCGCTTCCGGATGCATGAGGAGCTTGATTTCGTCTAGCCTAAGACGTTAAATAAGGGCGCTTGTTGGGAGGCAACCCAGCCATCGGTAGTTTCGTTAAGTTTCTTTCATTTTTATACATTAGTTTGATTTGATTCTGTTTTTAGTGTAAACAAGATACCTTGATCGTTTGTTCAATGTGCAGGACTGAGGCAGGGTCGATGGTATCGAGATAGGCACAGGTAGGCGGCTGCAAAAATTTCTCTGAGTCGATACTATCGACGGCCTCGTCGATGGTATCGACCCACCATCAGGTTGCTCGCCAGAAGGAGGTCGATAGTATCGACATCACTCGCGAGATCTCTAGAGATATTCAGACGAAAAGTGTCTCAGTGAAGTCGATACCATCGACGGTCCTGTCGATGGTATCGACCTGGTTACAGACAGGAAGCGGCGGCCGGGCCTCACGAGGGTGTTTGCCCTAAGCAGAAGTCGATACTATCGACCCACGTCGATAGTATCGACGCGACACGTCACTGATCCGTGAGAGGAAATCAACGGCGATCGCTACATCACGAGATTTGATCCGTGGGATGGGTCGATATCATCGACCCATGTCGATGGTATCGACGCGTCATCGATCCGGGCCCCCACATCGGGCTATCGACAGCCGTCGATACTAGCAGAAGACCGGATTGTGCTACAAGTGTCGATACCATCGACCCGCGTCGATGGTATCGACGGACACACAGCAGCGCCGGCCACGGTTATAAAAGGGATGGATTGTCGTCATATGACGTCACACCTTCAGAGTTTTTCTCCTCCACTTGTGTCGTGTGTCTTTGTGTGCAATCGGAGCCCGACTACGAGCATCTACAGAGCGCGTTCTTCCCCGAGCATTCACCGAGCGGAGATTGTCTTCTCCGATCTTCACCGAGCTCCGTCTCCTTTTCCTTCTTTCTCGGCGACGATGGTGCGTACAGCCGGTGCTTCTTCTTCACATGCGGTTCCAATGGAGATCCCTGAGTTCATCCCTCCGCCTACCGCATCTATTCCTTGCCCGCGGATTGTTCATCCTTCCGCGGAGGTCAAGAAGGTCTACGAGGAACTGATGAAGCGCAAGATTGAGCCGACCCGCTACGTCGACCGGGATATGATCCGCAATCTGGGGTTCGAGGCCAATCTTGCCTACGTTCTCAAAGGGCAGACAAGGCATACGGGTAGGAGGCCCGATGAGATGGAATTCCACGCCGACGGCCAGCCATTCTTCGGTGAATGGCCCACATACAAGGAGCTAGTGGCGGAGTTCATGGCGTCGCTGGATATATGCGTCGTGCCAAACGACGTCATCGCCACTGATCGAGAATGGATCAAAGGTCGCGTTTCTTTCCGGCTGTACAACAACGATTATACTCTCACCCTCAGGCAGTTCAATTCCATCTACAACTGGAATCATGGGAGAGATCAGTACCGGAGGGCAGACAACCGGACTGACTATGATGCTATTTTCGTCGAGCTGGTGACTGTGCCTCCGGGCAAATCCATCAGCTACCATAATGCGGCGGTTGCAGATTTTGAGCATCTGTTTGTACGGGTCCTTCATCGCATGCTCTGCACCACCTTGTTCGCTCGTGATGACCTATCTCTCAGTAAGTTTCAAGAGACAGATTTGTTTTTCCTGCATAAGTTACTGAAGCGAGAAGAGTGTAATTGGGGAAGAACGCGCGTGTTGGCTGTAAAGAGGAGTACGCGGAAGGCTCCAATCCACTTTGAAGGACTCATCACACCGCTGGCCTCCTATCTTGGGTTAAACTTCTCCCAGCTTACTCCCCTCTCCAACAGGAGCAAGGTCAACTTACAACATCTGCACCGCTCCAACCTCATCCTGCTTCGTGATGGCTTGGCATATGCACACTGCCATGTCAATTAAGCATATCAAGAATGTTCACTTCCAGACCCCGTCTTCCACATCGCGGGCGCTCAGCATTTCAAATGGCCTGTCATAGCCATTGAAGACTCGGATGAAGACGGCGGCAATGACGACAATGACAACGACGGAGACGAGCCTGAAGAGGAAGAGGAGGCTTTCACCCCTCTTCGCGCACGAGTGGCACCTAGGAAGCGTCCCCGCATGCATCCGGGTGCATCTTCTTCTTCGCAACCTCCGCTACCACAGCCCTCTTATCCAGAAGAGGATGTCTACTCTATGCAAGGGATGTATACAATGCTGCAGGAGATTCATCAGACGCAGCAGCAGCATACAGCTTCATACGCCAGTATTCAGGATACGACGAACCGGCTGCTTGATAACCAGAGGGCTATTTTTGAAAATGAGTGCCTCCTCCTCGACAACCAACAGCACATCCACGACAGGTTGCATAGGATGGAGATGCAGCAGCAGCCCTTCTACGATCATTACTGGAGCCATAATTACTTTGGGGGGTATCCACAACCTCCGCCCATGCCCCAGTATGATCCGAGCTTTCAGGGGCAGTACCCATCTTGGGACCCCACGGCCCCGCAGTACCTGCCTCCTCCTGAAGAATGATTGGTATCTCTGTTCCACCTTTTAAGGTTGTTTTTTACTATGAGGCCATAGTCGAATTCAAGCTTAGGGGGGAGTTGGAACAGCTCTATCCTTTAGTTTTCTCAGTTTTTAAGTTTATTGTCTTGTCTTTTGTCATTTATTTCTTGTAGTTCTTAGTTGTTTGTAGGATCCACACTCTATCTAGTGTAATTGTGGGTGTTTTAAGTCATGTGTCATTTCGTTGCTTGTACTTGGGAATTAGGGGCAAATTTGAAAATTTTTAGTGTTTTTGCAAGCTTGTGTTGTTTAACTTTGAGCACATAACTTAAGGAAATAATTGGGTTTGTCAACTCTAAAACAGAAAATCACAACTGTACATTCTTATGGTTCATGCAAAGTGGACGGAATTGGTTGTTTGAGCCTAAACTGACCAAATGATAGTGAGACTTTAATTTGAAATAAGAGAGAAAAACCTCTTAATTACTACACAGGTCAGTAAGGAGGGACACATAATAATTTTTAAAGGTTCAGTCAATTAGTCTTGTGATCTATCCACCCCACTGTTTTCATACTCCACCTTAAGAACTGGAAGCGCATTATGGTTTTAATCTCTTTGATTGCATTCCATGTAGATAGGTCTTGCATTGCAACTATTTTCACATAATTTGCATGAAAATAAAAAAAATATAGATAAGTTATACATGCACATTATCCTTAAATGCGTGTCATTTAGTTGCATAATCATCATTTTGTAGCTGCATTCACATTTTTGTGCATATAGTACATCATGCATCTTATTTCTTCTGAAACATTAAGGGTGATGAACTTGTTCCATACCTTCTGAATGCTTCAAATGTATAAGTTATGCAGCAATAAGTGAGCCCGACAAACAATTCGTTGTCAGCTGTGAAAATAAGGGCTTGAAGAAAAAAAAAAGAGAAGAAAAAAAAAGAGAAAGAGAATTGAGAAGTAAGTAGTAATGAGAGGGAGAAAAGAACATGTATTCACTACATACTAAGAAGAATGGGTACATGATGTAGTTCTCTTAGATATTCCATCTCACCTTGAGATGGAATGAAAGTGCATGCATCATTCCACCCAAATGTAGGCATTAGGGCATTTACGCTTGCATATGCATCGTTTAGGTCATTTTTTCTTTGTGCATGTTGAAATCGTATAATGCTTCCATTTCTTCCATGAGCCACCCATTTCATCCACCCGTTGCTCGAATTGGTAGGTCACCATGATTTTCTCCTCACTCCTTAATACCAGGAGAACTGCTTCCATGTAGATGGTAATTAGGGCGAGCAACGTAGAATAGAAGATCACAAGATGCACCGAGTCTGGACCGGAGAACTTTATTATGTTAACTGCCTTATGTGATAGTGTTCATTATTTTTGAGGTAGATATCTTTTATGGATGATTACTGTCGCCTTTAGGGTAATTATCATTATGTGGTTAGTGAGGGCCGGTATGTGAATATCCGGCGGGAATCATGTGGTGATGTTTGTTGTGACGATCTGTTCTTTAGTTGACTCTTGCAATTTTATTCTAAAGTTTAGTTGCTCGAGGGCGAGCAATGTTCAAGCTTAGGGGAGTTTGATGCGATGATTTTGAGTCGCATTTATAGACTTGTTTCACTCGCGTTTTATGCGTTTATTGGTCATTTTGGTGGTTAATATTGCATAATTCACTTACTTTAGTCTATGATCCTTCTCAGCATAAATTATCCCTTATTTTATTGTTTTAAGCATAAATGATTACAATAATATGTTTTATTTCGGCTTATGTGGTTTTGTGTTGCAATTTCAGGAAAAACGCATATCTGCAGCTGTCGATACCATCGACAGTTGTCGATACTATCGACACAGCCACAGGTTGTCAGCCGCAAGGAGCAGCACAGAGTCGATACCATAGACAGGGAAGTCGATGGTAGCGACATTTCATCAGGTTGTTGGCGAGTAGATAGTCGATACTATCGACCCTAAAGTCGATACTATCGACACCTGAAGATTCAACGACGGAAAAGGGATAAAACCGACGCCTAAGAGTGTCGATACCATCGACCCTCGTCGATGGTATCGAGTCAGCATCAGGCGCAACGAAGAAAAGAAAAGAAGACTTGCTGACACCGTCAGATGCAAGTTTGTTTCAGATTGATCTAAATCCGACGGCTGTGATATTTTTGCAACCTAACTCGGTGATTATACCTAATGACGGCGGCCAAGAGCCAACGATCACGTCATTAGCCGCTGCACACGTCCCGAGAAGGTGTGGAGAGAAGAACGGAGCCTACAAGCACGCCACAGCCGTTCCGGAAGCCGAAGAAGACATTTTTCACCGCCGAAAGGTTGTAGATCGCGCATTCTACGCCGAGGAACGCTTGGATCTTCTCCGTTCGGGGGTTTCATTACTTATTCACGTTTTTCTCCATGTTTCCCCTTTTCTCAACCTTGTCTTGCTCTGAGATGAACATGCGGGGCTAATCCCTTTTATCTTTAGGACCGGGAGTAGCCCGGGGAAGCATTGTATGACATTTTTATCATAGTAATTCATCATTTATCTCTTAAATCTGTGGTATGATTTCGTTTTCTCAATTATATTGTTATGCTTGATCACCATAATGATAATTTAATACCTTTAATTACTTTGAAAGAAGAATTAACGGTTGAAAAGAGACGAAATTCACATTAATTTACAAATCCCTTGAACAAGGTGATGTACGGTTAATGGTGGACACCCAGAGGTCGATGCTAATGCACTTAGTTTAGGGTATAGGTTACTACGACGGTGGAACCGACCTAGACATAGGTAGTGAATTGTACCACGACAGTGGGCAATTCTGACTACAGGACACTACCCGGATTGAGAGATGAACCTGAACTATTATATAGAAATTCATACAATGAAAACCCGCGGTGAAACCGCAATCCTAAAGATATCCACTTGAATTGATTAAACTAAACCCTTAATCGATTGCTTTGTTTTATTTTATTTTCTTTTGTTTTTACAACAACTCTCAAACTCTTTTAATCGGTTTAGCTGATCGCAAACAGTTAGTAGTAGTCTACCGATAATTCAGTGTCCCTGAGTTCGACTCGGGCCTCACAAAGACCTATACTACATTGACGCGTGCACTTGCGTTCGACGCATATACTATGTAATAATCTCATTATTTAATATTACATAACTAAAAATATGAATATAAATAGCAAAAAATCAACATTATTAAAAAAATGCCCAAAAACGCTTGGGTGCCTGCCGAGGCGCCTGAGGCGCCCCCTCAGCAACGCCTAGTGCCTGGCCGCCTTAACAACAACTGGGGATCTACCAATTTCAAGGAAGAAAATGTCCGATTTCGATGCCGTTTTGGTGCCACAAAAATAGAAATTTCGACAAATTTTAACGGAAATTCCGATAAATGCGTTCCTAGCGTTTCGACGGCAAAATAAACGAATTAATTTATGAAATTTTACTAGAATGATCTACTAGTGTAGATCTACTCAAATATGTAATAATATTTCATATTGGATATGTGGGGGGTGGGGTCTCATCATTTTTTAGTGAATGACCCTAGTCTGTTTTGATGGGCATTTCGATGGAGATTTTTTATGTTAATTTTTCAATGGTGAAATCAATGAATTAAGTCATTATAGTTTGCAAGCACAATATATAGACTTAAAAACACAATATTGTGCAAGAAAAATATGCTCTAGGTAGTACATAGTATATGAAAACGTAGGAAAAAAAATCAATGATCTGCCTGTTTTGAGATTTTCGTCAGTCAATTTCGATGTCCGATTGCCACAGAAACAGAAATTTTGACCGAAATTTTGACAATTTCGTCAAAATTTTGAACATTGACCAATTTTGTTCTCCATTGTAAGCTAGAACTAAGAGATTTTCCTTTTCCAGAGTGCAGGGGGGATTCCTCTTTTAGCAGTGTGACTGTCTGGTAATCATTGTCAAACAATGACCAGTTTGTAGGTTTAAACAACACATTAAAATAGCTACATGTAAAATCTCTCCATGTACAAATCTGTAAGTGATGTCGTTTTTTCAAGGTTTTTAAGTGCTCTTCAGATTTCAAGGCCTATCATTTACTCCACTTAAGTTTCCATGTCAACAGCCAACTTCAGCTGTTATTTAACAAAAAGCAGTCTTAAGTATGTTGGTATATTCATTTCCACTACTCAGCTCTCCACTTCTTTTTCTAATTTCAATTGATATATTATGATATGTGGTGCAACTAAGAGGGCCTACAAGGACCGACCTAGACTATTTGGTCAAACTTCCGTATAAGTCAAGTTAGCTTGTTGTGGTTTATGGGTTGTGTTTTATACTAATTTTACTGGGTGACTGGATAACAGGTTGAAACCACCTCAAAAACTTGCCCCTCCCTGACCACTCTGCAGGTGCAACCACAACATATAAAACTTGAGATGAAAATTGAGAGATACAAGTTGATGCTTAAGTAAACCTCCACAGAGATAATCCAATGAATGTAAAAGGGCATTTTAGAAGGAAGCAACAATGGTCATTCGGCCACATAATCTAGGGGCATTTAGAACCTAGCTGAGCTCCTCCAACGCTTAAGAAAGTAAATAACCGAAAGTTTGGGTAAAATGCTGCTCGAATTACTGGCAAAATTAGATTTCTTAGTGATATATATTGCAAGATTCGTAAAAAGAAACCGTGTGGTCATAGGTCAATGCAGTAAACAAGTGGAGCAACGAAATCACAGCAGGTATAGCTCTGCAACACCACAAGCAACTACAACCGCACTAGTATACAAGGAATAACAAGCACCCACCTCCTTCGCAACCCCCACCGAACATAACAAGGCAGTCAGATACGCAATTGAGTGAGTGAGATGCCCGAGGCTTCGGAAAGACGCCGTCTTCACTGCCCAACCTGAAACACGAGACGGAAGCCATGTGCGAAACCTGCCGGTACAGCGTCATCCAGGGCGTCCTCCTTTCCGGCGAAGAGAAGGACGCTATAAGCGCATCGACATGGCCATTTCCCCACTCTCTTCTACAGATGGATTCCCACAAGGCATCCGAGGATCCCAGAGATCGGAATTTTCTGCAGGTCATCGAGAACGAGATGAGGGAATCGACGGGGAGCAGCTGCAAGATGGACAGTAGCTGATCCCGGTTCATTTGGGTGATGCCGGAGCAGAAGCGTGACGCCGAAGAGGTAGACGGACAGGAAGAGGATGACTTGGTGGAGCTGGGACTGTCCATCACGGGACAGTTTGTCTTTTTCTTCGCGTTGATAGTTGGGTAATAAGAGAACTGCCCTGCCTGGCCCCCTGCTGTGGAGTTCATGAGCAATGAGGGGTGTTTCTGGCTTATGGAAGTGGCCCGGTGACGAGATGAGAATAGAGACGACGGCTTCCCGGAGATAGGAGCGGAATTTGGTATTCCTAGTCCGACGTGCGAGGATGATGGTGAAAGCTTGTGAGTGTGGGAGTGCGACAGTCAAGGTAACGGTGGATAACAGTAACCAGAATTTTCTCACCCATCCAAAGAGAGCTGTTTGGCTCAACTTTATAAGCAATATAAATGGAACATGACCCTCACAACTCACCCACTTTACTGAAGCAGCGGTATATATTTGTTTTGTTGTTATTTTTGAAATAGAAAAATGGGAAAGAAAAGTAAAGCCATCTAATATCCAAAAAATATGCACTCCTACAGAGGGAGTAGCCAACTTGATACGATCTTATCGAAGCCGACCGAACACTTCGCCATGTCAAGACGACGTCAAGGCACCATCTCATGAACACAAAGAACACCAGTTGTACACTGGTTTGCTGGAAAATAACAAAAATAGGGGAAAAACTGTCTGAAAGAGGAAAACAAGAAATCTCGAAGAAGAAACATCAAATAAGGCTGTGTACCCCAGTCAATTTGGTATTCATGTTGATATAATACGAGACATCTCTTATTGATATTCGAGACATATGATAATCAAAAAGATAGCCAACATGCTTTCATTCACAAGGCATAGTCAAAAATATGTACATGGAAAGAATGTACATAAGGGTAAAACCGATTACAACATATCTATAGACAAGGAAATTAACTAAAACTGGACAAGTAGCCGAGTCGTTCAAGTGTGCGAAGATGATGAGTCCAAGATTTAGCATGATAATCTAAAAATCGGCACATTTGAAGGTCAACACAATTGTGACAGTATGTGAGGCTCAAAAATCTTTGAATATGATTTGTTAAGAATTTTGAAATCAGCATGTACACCGATACAACTTCTCAATAATTCACAAAAAACTGAAGTGGATTTTAAACAAGCATTAAGTTCAACATATACTACTTAGATTAGTATATATGATTCTTATTCTTGTGTATGGAGTTTTCTTGAACGATTCCTTAAAGCCTATCAATCTTTTGATATATGGTTGAGTCTCAATTAGAGATATCTCGACATTAAATTTCTACATGCATAAATAATTTATAGATGATATGTCTATCACTAATATATTTTTTACCTCTGGTATCACTTTTATTAATGTCAATTTCTATAGAAAATCGACACTACAGGTCTATAGTGTAGGTTGGTAAAGCAAAAATATTACCACTGGTCAAGTCTTTCTGATTAAGAAACAATACAGGTACCATTTTTATTATAACGTTGGTTTCTTTATAAAGAGATGTCAGAGAAAGCTCACAAAATTCAGTTTTCAAAGAAAAAATTAATATAGTGTTGGTTGTACAAAAACTGATGACGAAGCTCTTCCCATGAAATAAATTTTGCCTCCAAAAATCCTCTATCATCGGTTATATTCAGTTATAATCCATAAAAATTGACGTCGTAGGTCACGCTCACCGTGAAAATATTTTACCTCCAAAAAATTTGTGGTGTCGGTTCCTTCTTAAAAACGACGATAAAGGGTTCATGTAGTGTGTCAGTGAAGTATATTTTCCCCCAATTGGGATTATGCTGTCGGTCTTGTTGCTAGAAACTGACCACACAGGTCTTAGTGAGGTTGGAATTTTTTAACATGGATAAGTACATATATCGTCGATTTCTGATTGAAAAATCAATAACATAGATTGAAGTGTTTCATTGGTTTTGCTGGAAAACCGACGACACAGGTCTTAGTGAGGTTGACTTTTTTTAATAGGAATAAGTACATACGGTGTTGGTTTATTGGTGGATAACTGACTATAATATTTGAACTATGTCATCACTTTTGAAGGGAAATTGAAGACACATATCTTAGTGAGGTTAGCATTTTTAAATAGGGCTAAGTATATATGTTGTCAGTATATTGGTGGGTAACTGGTGATAGAGTTTGAACTATATCGTCGGCTATGCTAGGACAACCGAAGATACAGGTATTAGTGAGGTTGGTGTTTTTAATAGAGATAAGTTGATGTTGCCACTACTGTCATCGGTGCTTTCAGTATTTCCTTGATGTCATCATCGCTGGTGCTTTCCTACTATCGTTGTTTCTTCTCTTTGTTTCAGTTGATCCAGCTAGTTTTCATTTTCTTTAATTTTTGTTATGAAAATGTATGCATTATGTTTAAGTCATTAACTTCTATATTGTTTTGTGATTTGTTGTGAAAATGCATGTACTTCAAATTATACTAGGTCATAAAATTCTAATTATATATCTATTTAGAATTTAAAACTATGCTTAAGAAATTGAATGATTAATGGTTGTTTGTTTGATTTGTTTAAATATTTTCTACATTGTGTGAATAGAATATGCATATCTTAATGTACATTTTTTGCACCTACGACGTGAATGATGAAACTAAGTTCGTAGGTATATAAACGACAACATTATTCATTGGTCTAGAAACTCATCCAAGATTTACTCGTTAGGAGTAAATCTTGGATAGCCACTGGTTTGGGATTGTTTTTGAACACTTAATCTCACTTGGTATGTAAGTCAATAATGTGTAATCAGTTTTTTAGATGTTTATCAACATTTCCTTGATTATTCTCTGAGTACGTATGTAGGTGGGTATTTTCCCATCTACATCTGTGTACTTAGAGAACTGTGGGTAAATGTCACTAAAATATTCTTGAAAATTGAATACATAATATACACTTAATAGTGAGACTAGGTGTTCAAGAATGGTATAGGTTGTACACTTTCATTGTTAAACTCTAAACCCTAATTTGTAAGCCTTAATTTGTAAACTATAATGTGTAGACCCTAAACCCTAATGTGTAAACCCTACACCCTTATCTGTAAACTCTAATATGTAAATCCTAAACCCTAAATCCTAAACCGTAAACGTATACGCTAACTCTTGATTCAGCACTCATTTTATTTATGATTGTAGAATGGATTGATCATGGATGTCCATTCCAAATCACTGCACTCTGGAGTTTATTACTAGCCTTGATCATTTTATAAGATTTGTAGAGAAATATAGGAAATGACCTAGAGATAGGTTCAGTTTTCCATGTAGGAATTGCAGTAACAACTTGAAAATGGACATTGTTGGTGAAATTAAAAGTCATGTCATCTTCAATGGGATTGTACTAGGCTATAAAGAATGGTACTAGCATGCAGAAATTCCTGCTATGAAATTAGTAGATGTTGATAGTATTACTTATATTGAGGAAGTAATTATCGACGATGTAGATGTGAACAAATTAATTTCGATAGACACGGTTGATGGGATCATAAATAGTTGTGGGATAAATCTTACTGATCTGCCTTCCTTATTTAGAAACATTGTAGATGATGTTGAGATATTGTTATACTTAGGTTGTACAATATTTACAAAGTTGTTCATTTTGTTGAGATAATATACTGTGAAGGCTAACAATAGATGGAGTGATAAAAGATTCATGTATATGTTGTCCTTGTTGAAAAAAATTCTTCTTGAAGCCAACAAGCTTCCAATCTCAACATACGAATTAAAGAAAATGGTGTGCCTAATGGAATGGAGGCTAAGAAGATAGATACATGCCTGAATGATTGTGTGTTATTTCAAAAGGACTATATCAATTTGATAGATTGTCCAAAATGTGAGTTGTCAAGATACAAAATGATGACTTTCGGTAATCTAAAATTAGCTCTCCTACTGAGGTGATGTGATATCTACCTAGAATTGTATCTTCCTTGATACCAAAATTGCAGTGCTTGTTTTCCAATACCATGGATGTGCAATATTTATCTTTTCATGTAGTGGCAAAGAAAATACTGATGGGATCCTATGACATGCGTGTGATTTCTTATAATGAAAGAAAATTGATTTATTGTACCCTAAATTTGGTGAAAAGTGAGGAATCTAAGACTTGGGTTTTGTATTGATGGGATGAATCCATACAGCACATTAAGAAGCCAACATAACACTTGGCCTCTTATGTTTGTATACAATTGATCCTCCCTAGTTGTGTATGAAAAATAAGTATGTCATGTTGTCCTTGTTGATATTAAGCCCCAAATAACTTGAAAATGGTATTTATGTTTTTCTTGAACTTCTAATTGATGACTTCAAGAAACTCAGAGAGATTGTGTGATGACTTATAATACTTTACGTAAAGAGATATTCGTTTATATGTTATGTTATTTTATAATATTAATGACTTTCCAGCATATAGAAATTTGTCTGGATACAACGTAAAAGGATCCAAAGAATGTGATACATGTGAGGAGAACATTGATTCAAGATGACTAAAACATGGCATAAATATTGCAGATATAGGTCAGCGAAGGTTTCTTCTAAAAGTGCATATACATTGAAGGTTGCGCAAATCAATCAATGGTTCAACTAAGAAATGGAGTGCCCCTTAACCCATATCAGGGGGGATGTTAATGAAAGAGTAAAAGATTATGTCAATGCATTTGGTAAGATATCACAATGTATTATTCCTATATGGAGTGACAAATATTTATTGAAGAAGAGGTCAATATTATGGAATCTTCCTTATTGGAGCTCTTTTCCAGTTAGGCAATGTATTGATATCAAGGATATTGAGTTAAACTTCTGTGATAGCATCGTTGGTACTCTATTAAATACATCAGATAAGACTAAATATGGCATCAAATCCATAATGAACCTATGTAAAATGGGTATAAAAAAGAATTAACAATAGAAGTTAGTTGTGAGAAAAAACATATTTACCTCATGTTTGTTACCCATTTTCTAGATGGGAGAAGAGAACTTTTTATGAGTGTCTTCTTAATGTTAAAGTACCACAGTGATATTCTTCTAATATTCATAGATTGATATCAATGAAGGATCTAAAGTTATAGAACTTAAATGTCGTGATTGTCATACTCTTATTCAGTAATTATTTCATGTGTCTATTCGATCTATATTGTCGAAGCATGTAAGGTTTGAAATCATCAGGCTTTGTTTCTTCTCGAAAACTCTATGTAGAAAAGTTATTGATCTTGAGAATTTTAATAAGTTGCAAAGAGAAGTGGTCATTAACATGTGCCAACTTGAGATGTATTTTTCTCCTTCATTCTTTTATATCATGATACATCTTGTTGTCCATTTGAGTAGGGAGGTGAAAATATTGGGTCTGACTTTCTTTCATTGGATGTATCTTTTTGAACAATTCATGAGTGTTTTGTGATGTGATGTTCAAAACCATTCTCGCCCTGAAGGGAATATTATTTAGGGATATGTGGTTAGGGAGGTTATGGAATTGTATAATGACTTTCTAAGTTGTAATGAATCTCCTGCCAATGAAAAGAATATTGATGTTTATTCTATAAAAGGGGCTTTAGGAGTACGTGTTAAGGTACTTAGTCATAAAATGTGGAAAAAGCACACTTGTATAATTTGCACAACATCGACAAAGTGGGTATTTCTATAACTGAACATACCAATTTTATCAAGACAAAATATCCTTGACCTAGTTCAATGTGGCTTGCTAGAGAGCATAATAGGATACTTATTAGGTGGTTTGAAGATAGAGTCTTCCGTCAACTATCTCAAACACCAAATAATATTGTTGAAAATATCAAATGGCTCACCTTTGAACCAAAAATGAATTTTATATCTTACAAAAAGTTTAAAATAAATATATTTTCATATTATACAAAATGTCAAGATGTTAAGAGTGTTGTCTAAACAGTGGGGTCTCCCTTCAAGCGTCTTCATTGTATTTTTCTAGTACAAAGATAAGAGTCCATGTGAAGCTAAAATGTCTTATTACCGTGTCATTGAAGACATATGAGAGTTTGACTACACATATTTTAGAGTTCTTATCTTTAGGTGTAATTGGGTTGATAACAACAAAGGAGTTGTAGTGGATGAATTGGGTTTTACTGAAAAATACTAGAGGGGGGTGAATAGAGTTTTTGAATAATTTTAACAATTTATTGAACTCGAACAACCACAATTGAAATTGGAAGAAGGAGACAGGTGTTTAGAGTGGTTCCAACTTTAGCAAATACTAAAGTTGTCAGTCCACTACCCGGTTGCTTACCCAACCGGGATTTTGAAAGTATTTATTTTATTACCTTCTCAAGGATTTATACAAAATACAATACTTTCCTTTACACCCTTTGAACAACCTTCACTTGAAGTAGGTGCACCAACTTTGAGGTAGCCTTCTTGAAGTAACTCCAAGCTCCCCCTTGAAGTAGCCTTCCTCTCTAGAAGTAACCTCCCGTTGCACCAGCCTTCTGAAGTAGCTCAAAGTCACCTTCTTCACCAAGAAGAACTCCACCCTCTCCAATCCGCAGCCTCCAACCTAGGAGTAGCAAGGAGAGTACAAACAGTAATAAAGAACAAGAAAGGAAAAAGGAAATTACAACTTATCCTTTGTAGCCCAAGGCTTGATTTGCCTAGATCAAGCGTATAGATCTCCTAACCAAGTGTATGGAATTGTGATTGCAGTGGGTAGGAGATACTAGCTTATAGGACACGAATTATGAGCTAAGGAAGGAAGTAGCCAATTGTCACAAAGCTCAAATTGCTCACAAACAGATTGCTCAAAGTATGCTCAAGGATTTCTCAAGTGTAGCAAGTGTATTTGAGTGTCCTATGGCTTGTCCTATTTATAGGAATGGCCTAAGGATGCTTAAGGACGTTCTAGACAACTTCTAGGGGTTTCTAAGTGCTTAACTAGCCGTTAGGTACAAGTTTGTTGCTTTAACAACGGCTAATTAATTAATTCTGCAGTTGCTGTCAGAGACCGTCTCGGTCGAGGAATGGTCGACCGAGACACCTACTCGGTCGAACTTTTGTCGACCGACAGGCTCTCTGGAACAAGTGATTTGCAACGTCTATCTCCAACTGCCAACTACCTTGTCAGTTGTGTCTAACGGCTACTTTGGATCTTTCTCGGTTGAGAAGATTGTCGACCGAGAGTGTCTCAGTCGAGGAGTTTGTCGACCGAGATTGATCATGTTTCAATGTTTCAATTTAGGCACTAACTATATGTATGAGTGTGCAAATGTGATCCTATTTGAAGGGAATGACTTATCTAAATGTGGTGTTTAGCTAGGGAGAATCTAACGCTTGATTTACATGCAATCTAAGTACTTGTACATTATATATTTGTACAAGTTTTTACAAAGCGATTACATTGCATGAAAACATAAACATGTAAGCATATGGATTTCCCTAGTTGCTTTGTCATCCACCTTAATTCTGCACACTCAAGTAGCTCGTTAGATAAATAAGAATGAAATGTTTGTCATAATCAAAACAAAGGGATTTATAGATGTCCATTTAGCCAACAATCTCCCCCTTTTTGAAGATGACAAACATTTCCAAAAATATAAATAAAGGAAATATAAATCATATGAGTTTCATACCTTTAGATTACCTTTTGTAGCTTTTCCTCTTATTTATAAGATGTGTGCTTATTATTCCCTTTGAATTATGGAACATGAAATCCAATTCACTAGGGAATATAGCAACTTTCAATGTATAGCCAAGAGTTTATTTATGAAACTCATTGATTGAGTGTTTCCTAATTACTAAGTTTTATATTTATTTCTCCCCCTTTGTCATTTCAAAAAGATATCTGTTAGAAATAAAAACTCCCCCTTAATTAGATGTCCCATCAAATCTAATGAAAAAGATGTCCATTTAAAAGCCAAAATATCATGATGCAAGTAAGAGTTTTTGTTTAAGTAGCACAAATATCAAAGAAAACGTCTTCCAAAGGAGTGATAAGCAGTTGCTTCCTAATTTTGTTAAATTGATCTAGTGGAAGTGGTTTTGTAAAAATATCAGCCAATTGATCTTCTGTATCAACATGATGAAGGGAAACATGATTCTTGGAGATATGATCCCTTAAAAAGTGATGACAGATTTCAATATGTTTAGCTCGGCTGTGTAAAATAGGATTGTGTGCTAAGTTTATGGCGCTCGTGTTGTCACAAAAAATAGGCGTAGATGAAAGAGTAAAACCATAATCGTTTAATACTTGTTGTATATAAAGCACTTGAGCACAACAAGACCCAGCTGCCATATATTCAGCTTCAGTTGTAGATAGGGCAGCCGTATTTTGTTTCTTGCTAAACCAAGATACTAAAGCTCTCCCTAACAAGAAACAAACACCACTAGTACTCTTGCGATCAAGACGACAACCAGCATAATCCGCATCAGTATAAGCTTTAAAATCCAAGGATTGTCCTTTTGGATACCATAAACCAAAATAAGTAGTGTCGGCTAGGTAACGAAGAATTTGTTTAACTGCTAGAAAATGAGAGTGCATAGGTTGTGATTGAAATCGAGCACAAAGACCAACGGGAAACATAATGTCTGGTCTAGAAGCAGTTAAGTAAAGCAAACTACCAATCATGGCTCTATATAAGGAATCATCAATAGGTTCCCCATTTTCATCCTTATCAATTTTAATAGAAGTAGCCATAGGAGTAGTAGCATGTTTGCACTGATCCATCCCAAAATGTTTTAAGAGTTCTTTAGTATATTTGGCTTATGAATATTCCGGCAGGTGTTTGCTTGATTTGAAAACCAAGAAAGAAAGTTAGTTCACCCATGAGGCTCATTTCAAATTCTTTTTGCATAATGTCACTAAATTGTGTGCACAATGAATCATTAGAAACTCCAAAAATAATGTCATCAACATATATTTGCACAACTAGGAAATCAGATGTATGTGTTTTGAAAAATAAAGTAGAATCTAAATTTCCAATAGAAAAACCATTATCAAAAAGATATGTCTTGAGCCTTTCATACCAATTTCTAGGTGCTTGTTTTAAACCATAAAGTGATTTCTTAAGTTTATAAACATAGTCACCTTTTTCCGGTATTTCAAAACCAGGTGGTTGGGCAACATATACTTCTTCTTGAATGATGCCATTTAGAAATGCACTTTTTACATCCATTTGGTAGAGTTTGATGTTTTTATGTGCAGCAATATCTAGTAACATTCTAATAGCTTCAAGTCTAGCTACCGGTGCATACGTTTCATCAAAATCTATTCCTTCTTGTTGATTATATCCTTGTGCTACTAACCGAGCTTTATTCCTTATTACTTCTCCTGCCTCATTTAGCTTGTTCCTAAAAACCCATTTAGTTCCTATTATGGTTTTATCTTGTGGTTTAGGAACTAAATCCCATACATCATTTTTAGTGAATTGATTCAATTCTTCTTGCATGGCTATTATCCAATAATCATCTTTAAGAGCTTCAGATATCTTTTTAGGTTCAATGATAGAAACAAAAGCCATGTTTGCAACATCTTTGAAGGAAGACCGAGTTTTGACTTTATCATTAGGATCTCCAATAATTAGTTCTTGAGGATGATCTTTAATAAGCCTAGGTGTAGGTTGTGGTTCAGCTTGGTGATTATTTGTAGTACCTTTCTCACTATCATTTGGTATGTTTAAATTTTCGAATTGATTAGTGAGATCTATGATTTCTAGATTTTCAGATTTGGACTCTTCATGAAAAGAAACATGAATAGATTCCTCAACTTTTCTAGATATAGTGTTATATACTCTAAAAGCTTTGCTAGAAGTGGAATATCCCAAAAAGAATGCTTTGTGTGATTTTGAGTCAAACTTATCTCTATCATCTTTGGTATTTAAAATATAGCATGTAGAGCCAAAGGTATGAAAATAGTCAACTCTAGGTTTCTTAGAATGTATTATTTCATATGGAGTTTTCTTTAAATGAGAGTGAACAGTTACTCTATTTAGCACATAGCATGCAGTGTTTACAGCTTCAGCCCAAAAGGTTTTGGGTGTGTTGTGTTCAAGCATCATAGTTCTAGCCATTTCTTGTAGTGATCGATTTTTCCTTTCAACTATACCATTTTGTTGTGGGGTGCGTGGAGCAGAAAAATTATGAGTGTACCCTTGAGATGTACAAAATTCTTCAAATGTATGATTTTCAAATTCTCCACCATGATCACTTCTAATGGTACATATTTTGCTTTGTGATAGATTTTCAATTTTGGAACAAAATTGTATAAAAACATGAATAGTATCATCTTTAGTTGCAATAAAGTGTACCCATGTGTATCTACTATAATCATCAACAATAACAAAACAGTATCTTTTACCACGAATAGATTGTGTCCTCATGGGTCCAAATAAATCCATATGAATTAATTCTAAGGACCTACTGGTGCTAAGTACATGTTTTGGTTTAAAAGAGGTTTTGGTTTGCTTTCCCATTGTGCATGGTTCACAGTTTTCAACTTGATCAAAAGATAAAGTAGGCAATCCACGAACAAGATCATATTTCACTAACTTTTTAATAACATGTGAACTAGCATGTCCTAGCTTTTTATGCCATACTTGTAAGGTATTTTCATTTGCAAGCAAGCATTTTCCCACTACTGATTTCATAGAGTTAGGTTTAAGGATATAAAGATTTCCAACTCTATTTCCTTCATAAACAACATTTGTAGTGTTTTCTATCAATAACTTGCAGCAAGTTTTGTTAAATAACACATCATAACCACTATCACATAATTGACTAACACTTATCAGATTATGGTGCAAACCATCAATGAGTAGAACATTCTTTATTTCGAGGTTTGTACCAACATTACCTATTCCAACGATTTTGCCCTTACCATTATCTCCAAAGGTGACTGTTCCACTTTTCTTTTCTTCAAAGGTTTGAAATGCATCTTTGTTCCCGGTCATATGTTTGGAACATCCACTGTCAACTACCCATTCCTGCATTAAAATGTAGATTTTGGTACCCATGTGATGGTCCGATATGGTTAGAATCATTTAAGTACATATTTGTATAAGAGTTCTGAATCAGAAATCCAGTCGGTCGACAATTGTTCGACCAACATCTGTCTCGGTCGGCTAATTGACGATCGAGAAGATTACTGTATTACAAATGAAGAAACACAGAAATTGAACTCAGTTGACCAATTTTCGACCGAAATAATTGTTGTAGATTTTGATTTGTTACAGACATCCGGTCGGTCGACCATACTTCGACCGATTAATGGTTCGGTCGACAATACTTCGACCGACAAAGTTTCTGTTTCAATATAACAGTGCAGAAAATTAACAGTATGCATGAAATCTTTTGTTCAATTGAGATAAGACAATATAAATAACAAGATGGAGCGTTTGGCCATATCTCAACTAAATTCCATTTGATTCTACTAAGTTTGAGGTTTTGGGAACCAAACTAATTCGGAATCCTTAGTCTTATAAGGGCATGAAAAAGAATAGTGTCCAAGACGTAAACAAAAATGGCAAGTAATAGAATCAACTTCATTTCTCTTTCTAGCCATTGTGTTCTTGGGTACAAACATAGTTTGAGTTCTTTTGGGTTGATTTTTCTTTGAAGCATATCCCAAACCTTTTCTTCCGTTGAAAACAGTACCAATGCTTAGAATGTTATCAAGTTTATCTTTTCTTCTTAACTCATAAAGTTCTCTTTGCAGCTGAGCAATGTCATTCATCTTCTTGTGTAAATCTTTTCTTGCTTGATCTAAATCAGATAGCAATGAATCTTTTTCTTTTACAACATTATCATAGTCTAGATGGTTACACAAAATAGGTTGAGTCTGAAAATCTTGTAGTTTAGTTAACAATTCAGTCTTTTCTTTAGAAAGAAGATCAACATTTGTTTCTAAAGTGAGTAGCTTTCTAGTGCAATCATCTAAAGATGTTTTTAGAGACAAATTCTCAAGATCAATGTTGTTCTTTTCAGAAGAAAGATTATCTAATTTAGCAATTAGCTCATCATTTGATTTGATAACCTTCTTTAGTTTCTTCTTGACATCAACATACTTATCATGAATTTCTAGTAGACTAGTAACTAACTCTTCTTTAGGAAGATCAAGTAGGCTTACCTCTTGAGAGTCTTCATCATCTTCTCTTGCCATTAGACAATCCACCGTTTCTTCTCCGCTTTCACTATCACTTGACTCGTCCCATGCAGCTTTATAGGCTTTTTCTCCCTTCTTCTTGTATGAGCTTTTCTTTCCTTTCTTTGCTTTAGGACACTCATTTTTGAAATGTCCTTTCTTCCCACATTCAAAGCACCTAGGAGGGGTAGAAGAAGAACTGGAGATTTTGTTAGATTTAAATCTTTTGTATTTCTTACCATTGACTATCAAGGCTTCTTCTCCTTCTTCTTCACTTGACTCCTCACTTTCTTGTGTGACGACCTTTGAAGCTTTTAGAGCCACATCCTTCTTCTTTCCTTGCTGAAGTTCACGTGCTCTTCTTTCTTCCTCTTCTAGGGTTGCTTCATGAGCTTCTAAGTTGTCAATAAGTTGCTCCATTTTCAGTCGAGTGAGGTCGTTTGCTTCTTCAATGGCTGTCACCTTTGGCTTATATTTTGGAGGAAGTGAACGAAGGATCTTTGATACCTGATCTTCTTCAAGGACAGGTTTTCCTAGGGCACTTAAACCATTAACAATAGTAGAGAATTTTGCAAACATTTCACTAATAGATTCATCAGGATCCATACGAAAGTGTTCGAACTTTTGTTTAAACATGCTAATTTTGGAATTTTTGACTTGGACTGTTCCTTCATAGGTTATGGATAGTCTATGCCAAATATCATAGGCTGTGTCACAATTAGATATTCTATTAAATTCTCCTATCGATATAGAACAATATAAAATGCTTACAGCTTTTGCATTCATTTGAGCTAACTTTACCGTATTTGCATCCCATTCTGCAAATTGAGTTTGAGGGAGCTCATATGGGGTTGACACCATTCTCCATAAGTCCCAATTGATGCCTTAGAAGTAGAACTGCATCCTTCTCTTCCAATATTGGTAGTTTGTTCCATCAAACGCTGGAGGCCTAGCAACAAGTGTCCCTTCGAGGTTAAGGTTGTTGAGCACTCCATCACCCATTTCTTCAAGACCTTGTTAGGGTTCCTTGAAGCCTGCTCTGATACCAATTGAAAAACACTAGAGGGGGGTGAATAGAGTTTTTGAATAATTTTAACAATTTATTGAACTCGAACAACCACAATTGAAATTGGAAGAAGGAGACAGGTGTTTAGAGTGGTTCCAACTTTAGCAAATACTAAAGTTGTCAGTCCACTACCCGGTTGCTTACCCAACCGGGATTTTGAAAGTATTTATTTTATTACCTTCTCAAGGATTTATACAAAATACAATACTTTCCTTTACACCCTTTGAACAGCCTTCACTTGAAGTAGGTGCACCAACTTTGAGGTAGCCTTCTTGAAGTAACTCCAAGCTCCCCCTTGAAGTAGCCTTCCTCTCTAGAAGTAACCTCCCGTTGCACCAGCCTTCTGAAGTAGCTCAAAGTCACCTTCTTCACCAAGAAGAACTCCACCCTCTCCAATCCGCAGCCTCCAACCTAGGAGTAGCAAGGAGAGTACAAACAGTAATAAAGAACAAGAAAGGAAAAAGGAAATTACAACTTATCCTTTGTAGCCCAAGGCTTGATTTGCCTAGATCAAGCATATAGATCTCCTAACCAAGTGTATGGACTTGTGATTGCAGTGGGTAGGAGATACTAGCTTATAGGACACAAATTATGAGCTAAGGAAGGAAGTAGCCAATTGTCACAAAGCTCAAATTGCTCACAAACAGATTTCTCAAAGTATGCTCAAGGATTTCTAGCAAGTGTATTTGAGTGTCCTATGGCTTGTCCTATTTATAGGAATGGCCTAAGGATGCTTAAGGACGTTCTAGACAACTTCTAGGGGTTTCTAAGTGCTTAACTAGCCGTTAGGTACAAGTTTGTTGCTTTAACAATGGCTAATTAATTAATTCTGCAGTTGCTGTCAGAGACCGTCTCGGTCGAGGAATGGTCGACCGAGACACCTACTCGGTCGAACTTTTGTCGACCGACAGGCTCTCTGGAACAAGTGATTTGCAACGTCTATCTCCAACTGCCAACTACCTTGTCATTTGTGTCTAACGGCTACTTTGGATCTTTCTTGGTCGAGAAGATTGTCGACCGAGAGTGTCTCGGTCGAGGAGTTTGTCGACCGAGATTGATCCTGTTTCAATGTTTCAATTTAGGCACTAACTATATGTATGAGTGTGCAAATGTGATCCTATTTGAAGGGAATGACTTATCTAAATGTGGTGTTT
Source organism: Alisma plantago-aquatica (assembly GCA_963693085.1). NCBI lineage: Eukaryota > Viridiplantae > Streptophyta > Magnoliopsida > Alismatales > Alismataceae > Alisma > Alisma plantago-aquatica. The sequence goes on along the minus strand of OY856409.1, from coordinate 814,013,395 downwards.
AGCTAGGGAGAATCTAACGCTTGATTTACATGCAATCTAAGTACTTGTACATTATATATTTGTACAAGTTTTTACAAAGCGATTACATTGCATGAAAACATAAACATGTAAGCATATGGATTTCCCTAGTTGCTTTGTCATCCACCTTAATCCTGCACACTCAAGTAGCTCGTTAGATAAATAAGAATGAAATGTTTGTCATAATCAAAACAAAGGGATTTATAGATGTCCATTTAGCCAACATTTACATTATTTAATTTTGAAAAGAATGGCAAGATGGGTGAACCATTCATAATGACATCATAGGTTAAGCAGTATTCTATATCGATGATCCTACAAATGAAAAATGGTTTTTCATTCTTCATGGGAAAAGGCAGTACATTGTAGATCCTATAGATGAAGAATAGTACTATGAAAACTATGATGACGCCAGTCCTTTCTCAGATGGCTATCAATAGCAAATGTTGAAGATAACACTAGTGTATATGTGTGTGGCGATCACATAGAACAAATATTAATTATTCAAAGATCTAACCAATACTACAGGCATACATTTTACATTCTTGATTACATTTATATATGTTTCATATGCTATATGTGTATTCTACATCCTTTATCGCTTATATTTCATTCTTTGACTATTTTTAATATGGCATCTTTTATATGCCTCTGACTGTGAGGATGAGAACCATGACAATGTGCACAGCAAGGATGAGTTTACTGTAATTTGTATTGCTTTATTACAAATATCTGCATTTTACATTCTCTATCACACTTTTAGAATTGACAATTTTTATCACATTATATGTGCTTCTTGACAATTTTAAGATGAGCATCATGAGAATGTGCGCCCTAAGGATCTTGTTGGGTCTATTGTAGGAGCAATATGATCGTGTACATAAAAGAGACATCATAGTGATGAACAAGTTAGTAAAGCAAAGGGGTAAAGATCCAAAGTTGGTCATTGACTTTGATAAAATAGGAAATCATGTTGGGAACAGACAATATCAGGGGGTTATTACTCGCAGCAAAGTAGAAATAACAATAGACTCTTGGCATAAAGATGAACCTTCCAGAAGAAACTACATACGTGAAGGACATAGTTGTGAGATATTCTATCCTTTTTAATATTCATAATTCTATTTTCAAAAATATACCATTAAGTATATGAACTTTTACAGAGTATCTTTTACCTTGATGAAAGATTGCATCGTAAAAAGGTGTTGCAACATTGTTGCAGAATATTGAGGAATGATAGGGCAAATTGGACAAGAGAATATATAATGAGTGACAAGAAAAATAAGCCTATCAGTGAGCAATGGACCCATCTTCACCCAAAGGTGTGGGAAGTTATTGTTGCTTTAAGATGAACTGATGAATTTAAGGTATTAAGCCTCATCATTTAAAATATATTATTATTAATAATTAGATAAATTTAACATTTTATGTGATTAACATACATTTTGGATTAACCTGGCTTTACATGATGCTAAAAAAGAAAGGAGTTCAAACAATGTGCATGACTACAAGTTGGGTCCAGGTGTCTACGCAAGGTGTCTCCAATAGAGACTGGAAGTGTCTTCTTTTGAGCAGCTTATTCATGAGTCTGTTGAGTCTTCTACTACTCATGCACCTTTACTTCACTACGAGGAGTGGATAGATACAAGGACAAGTCACTCTAAGAAAATACCTAACCCTGCAATCGTTGAGTGACTGTAAAAATGGTAAAATTCAACTCTCATAGTGCATGTTCATTTTTTACCCTAGCTGTAATGTTTTACTAACCAATTATTATTGATGATGACTGGTGGGAGATTTACAAGCAAAGAAAAGAAGGTAAATATATCCATAAGGGCCAAAGAGATAAATTGACAGTTTCTATGGGTACTTAGAGCATCTTTTCCATGTTAGGGCCACTGGGGTTGGTATCGGTATAAGATCTTTTTTGACACATAAGAGAAAAAGTACAAATCTATCAAAAAAGGAGGATTGTCACAAGAGCAGGTACTAGATATGATTGAAAAGAGAATAGAGGAAGCAATGAGATAGTTTCATACTTCTCAGTCTCAACCTCCTTAGCCAGTACCTCAACCATACCGCTCTTCTTATGAGGTCGACCCTCCTCAAGAAGAGGTGGTTGGTAGTAATCACATGGACCAGCATAATCTTATTGTCCAGCATTTACCCCATCAGGGTTTTATCATCATCGGTGGGCTTTCAGCCCTAGACATGATCTCATTATGCAACATTTACCCTTATTAGGGTTTCTCAATGTAAGGAGTGCATATTAAATTCAATTTCAACATAAATCTTATCAGTTCATTGTATATCATAGTTTTGAACAAATATTAGCAGAGACATTAGAACTAGCAACAGTAAAGGCATATAGATATCATGTATCATTCCTCATACTCAGAATAGATTTATCATATGACATATGCATGTTCCATCCAATCTGAATAGATGCCAATAATTTCATGCATATACATGCATAACAGACTTAGTTCTCTTCTTCTTTTATTTCACATTCTTCATATGGGGTTACTAATCAACACATGTTGATTATCATTTGAATTCCATTAAAATAGTTCATTGTCATAATACAAGTATTATATCAAACAATCACAATACAAGAACACATTCTTGTAAGTCAATTCAAATACTTGAGTTTCATCATTTAGTTGAATTCAACTACGGTTATGTACATCTCTTAATCACCCATTTGATATTGTCATTCATTAGCATCATTAAACTCGTCATTTTAGGGTAAGAGTTACATTCTTAGAATCATCTACTAATTCCTATTTTTTTCATCATTTTATACTCAGTAGTCACAACTTCTTTCATTTCATGTTCATTACATCATCTGAACCAATATTTCTTGATTCACTTTACATACAATGCTTCTCTTCTACATAACATTTATCAAAGTACAATTCTTAGTATATTTTATTTAATTTGGGTTAATCCCTATGTAATTAAATAAAATATAAAATACTTCAGCATACTATCTTCATTAGTTTCATCTTTATCTTACAATCACCATTAAGTACATCTTGTTCATATTGTCTCTTATATTCAGATAAGTGTGCCTTTTCATTGACTACTAATTCCATTCACATAATCAACAATGATCATTCTTTATTATACTAAAACAAATACATTAGACTTAGATGATATAGTAAGACTCATCATATTCAATTGAAGTATTAATACTTTCTACTTCAGCATTTGATCACATTTCAAACATCATATACAAGTTCTAAGTTTATCACTAATAATTGTTTTAGTAATAAACTTTTAGGGTTTTCAAGAAGTCATTCCTTAGTTCAACATATCATAATAATCATATCATTCAATAATCCAATCACGACTCAAGGGTTCATTAGGGTTATTCATAAATACGGAAACCCTAGTTTCCATTCTCACACATTTCATTCATCAATCATAAGTATACATTGATTAATTGACTCATTTCATTTACTTCCTCAACACAAATCCTAATCAGGATATGTGGTCATTCAATTCCATTAACATTCGACAATACACTTGTATAATACAATCTAGTACAATTCAAATATGACTTTATACATGTCAATTCCATTCCAAGCATATCGGCCATTGGGCTGATTTTTAGGCAAAATTCACATGAAATACCATATTCATCTACCCATAAGAATACTCATGCATTCTCAATCAATATAACAGGAACTAATCAAGTTTCAATTAATGAGAAACAATCAAAATCAGTAAAATTGGATTCCCCAATATCTTTCCCAAATCAAATCCAATCACATACATATACAAACAAGGATTTTGATTATTTTAGCCGGATTGAATTAGGCTTTCAACATGAATACAAAGCTTAGGAGGGAGAAAAACACTCAGCTCAGGTGCCAAGCACCTTAAATTCGTAGGTCAACCTCTGAATTTTTGGAAACCCAATCAAACTATCACAAAAGAATCCAATTCTTTCTCCTCTCAACTCAGAAATCCTAGAAATGGGGATTAGAAGAGAAAGAGTGAGAAAAGGGGGAGATTTGATGTGATTTCGAATCAAATTAGGGGAGGGACGGAATCTTGACATGTGAGAGAAGATTCACCATGAAATGTTATGCAAAGAAGCTAAACTTACTTGATTTCATCATATCTTAGATAGAGAAACCCTAGGTCATCATCTCCTCCACTTTCTCTACTCAAAACCCTAGCTCTCCTCTCTCCCAAGAATTTCATTTCTTTGACAGGAAGGATGAGTTATTAGAGCTCCTTGTGTGTTAGGTTAGTGATATATATGAATTGAGGTGCTTGGAACATTTGCAAACAAGCCCCTCGAGGTATTTTTATTTTTCTCAGACGGGTTGGTCGGCTGAGTTATAAACTCGACTGAAACCACACTTTTCAGAGCTCAAACCTCAGCCAAAAATTATGCAACTTTAACCCAATATCTAAAATTTAGTTTTTAAGATACATTAAAAATTTTAGTTTTTAAGATACATTAAAAATTTTAGATCATTTGGAGTTACCAATAAATAATTAAAAATCAAATACTACACTACTATATTGCAGTCAGCAGCATGGTCGGTCGAGTTTGTCCTTCACAGAACTCGATCGACACCCACTCTATAGAAATCAAACGTCATCCAAAAATTACTCCGATTTAACATAGTAGTTCGAGCCTGATTATCCCTAAACCCAATGTGAGTTTTTCTATTTTGTCTATAATTGTGTTTTTCAAGTACATTTAAAATTTGAGAACAATTGGATATACCAATAAAAAGATAAAATTCAATTACCACACTACTATATCAATATGAAAATTTGATCGGTCGAGTTTGAAACTCAATCGATAAATAGGTCATAACATTCTTCAAAAATTCTGATATTTTTTAGGAGTGTTCACATTTTATATATACAAATCATATCCAAATTTAAATTAAATCAGGGTTACACATAAAATACTAAAAATAATTTAGTGAGACATTATACTTATCAAATTTTGTATTCATATATCACCAAAACCCTAATTTAGGTCGATTAGGGTTTCTAAAATGTTAACCCTAATTAGGTGGATCAAAGTATGATTAAAACTTATCATTGTATTTAGAACATGAAAATATAACTACCATCACTAATCAAGCTTTAAACAATGATCAACTTAATTAAGCATACAGTTATCGAAGTAAACCCTAATTAGATGACTAATTTGAAAACGGGTCATTACATTCATCTTGTGTCATATTACATTTCAATCACATCTATGCTTGTTAGATTACATATTATTTCCCCCAATATGCTTATTTCTATCAAATGCACTTATGGACATTATTTGCATGTTTTTCAAGCATTTGGACCACACTTGATGGAAGAGAGAGAATGAGTGATCCTAGGGTTCCGCTACCCTTGGAGAGGCTCAAAGTGAAGTTTGATGCTCCCTCGACCTACCCCCAGTGGACAAAGATCAATTTAAGCAAAGATGTCCAAGAAAAGTCAAAGAAAAGAGTCAACTTGATGATCCAGGACCCAGCACGGTCGTGGTACCACAGAACAGTCGTGCTAGGTCACTGATATATAAATCAACAGAATCACCTCCAGTCAAGCAGAAAGCACCACGGCTGTGCATCATAGCACGACCGTGCTATAGTAGACCAGAACGGCCATGCAACATCACCACGACCACCATCACCCAGCCCACCACAGTCGTGGCACACAGCACGACTATACTACCCTCAGTCCACCACGACCGTGGTGATCACCACGGTCGTGGCATTTTCAACCCAAATTTGACCACCAACCTGACATTTAGCCATTTTATTCACCACGGTTGTTCCCATCCACCACGTTCGTGCTCTACTCTACCCACCACGGCCGTGTTACTCACTAAATCCACCCATTTCCCACTACTTTCCCCAATTTGCCCCTACTTGACCTAGTGCTTCCTCCCCACACCTATATATACCTAGGTGGCAGATGGGGCACGAGGTTAGCAACCTTCTACCCCCTCCTAGCTCCCCAAATATCCATCCACTCTATTCCGCTACATATCCACCTCAAATCCACTCCATTTCACCATTTCCACCACATAACCCCCCCCATATCTAAGCCTTCCATCCACTTCCCTCCATCATTCCACACCATTTCATCCAAGGAGAAGAAGGAGGACGCCCCTACAACAGCTAGAGAGAGGAGATCCCTTGTCTACACCGAGCTCCATGACCACTTCTACCTCTTTCTCCTTTCTTTTTGTATTTTCCATGTCTATGAGTAGCTAGGCCCCTTGGGTGGGCTGTTTGGGAGAAATTATGCTACTTTGATATCATGTTGGGGGAAAATGACTTGTAAACATTGTAATTCCATTTGTTAATGATTATATTCTATTTCTATCTCATTCTCCATGGATTGCTTGTTGGTTTGTGTGTGAAATCACCTAGGAATTTAGACAAATTGCTTATATGTGTGAATTTTGGGATTTGCCCCTAGGTCTAATTCTTGGATCCCTAGGTTGCCTCCCATCTTCCTACAACCTAACCAATCTCCTTAAACCTAAGTGAGATATCTAAGTAGCTATATTGGATAATTCTAGTGTAATTAGCATGGAGCCTTCTCAAGGCTAGAATGTGGGGGAATTGGGGTCCAAAGCCCTAATTGCACCTCCCCATTACTACCCTCGGCCCCTAATTACCCTAGTAATGTCTAATCTAGAAACCTAGACTTGATTAGACTCTAATTGAATTGAACCTAACCCCTAACCCAATTGAGCCTCGTAAGGGTAGTAGGGGGTGTTAGGGACTAGTTCCCCTATAAACAACCTAGCATATCCATGGCCAGTTAGTAGCTTAGGTTAATTCATTAGACTCTAAATTGATGTTTGGTTTGGATAATCTAAGTGGAATTACAATGTTCATATGTCACCCCCAACTTAAGTGATAAGTTCATACCCCTAAACAGCCCATACCTCTCTTTATTACTTAAAACCCTAGTTTTGTGCTTTCTTAGCTTAGTTAGTTTGTTCCTTGCTCAGTTAGCTTCTTGCTTTGTTCTTGCCTTGTTCATGTTAGTTTAGCTCTTTAATTGCTCTTTTGCTTCTCTCTTGCTTGCCTTAGTGTAATTTGCCTTTTTATACCTAGCTTAATCCTTTCTTGCCTGTTTAACTTTACTCTAGCCTGGGGTTAACTTAGATTTCATCCTTGCCTTTAATTACTTGTTTGTCCATAATAGTTTAACAATCAAAACAACCTTCAAACCATTAACCCTAGTCTCCGCAGTAGGATCCTAGCCAAACTAAACCTTGCTCTAGTGCCCCCTCTTCTCCCTATAGATCGACCCTATACTTGCCACCTTCCTATACTATGAGACGACCCTGTGCGCTTGCGGGTGTAGTTGTTTTAGTGTGAGTAGGTGTTGAGTTAGGTTTTATATATTTCAAAAGAGAATCCACCTGTGCGCTTCCGTCTGCGGGGTTGCATCTATTCATAACTCCAATTGAGTAGTGTGTAACACCATTGGCGGGAGCGCACCAGTATATATAACACTATATAAAAAATTGTAGATGTTGAGGCCATGCCATCTTGAATTACTAGAATCTCGCTTCAACCTCGTTGCACTAGGTGCAATTTTTCCACCCCTTCTAGGTGACACAATTCATTGTGTTCTATTTCACGACAACATGTTCATTTGACTATCATGCTTGTCTACCCACCTTAGAGACAGACACCACTACCATATGTCCACTGCCATCATGACATTATAGAAGATGCAAATGACGATGTGATTGTGTGGCCCAAAGATAGAGTTTTCTATTAAAATGTTGTGATAAATTTACATTATTTTTTGTATTTGTGGTTCTTTTCTACTTTTACATATGATTGGAAACTGGTATGAGAATACATGAAAATCATAGTACCTAAGAATCCCCCTATAATTCATCCTCCAATTCCTCCACAATTACATGTTTAATTACAAATGACCTATTCAAATTGATAGGTTCTAAATGTAGGGGGTTGGCAATATGGTTACACATTTCAGATGAAGGGTCTACTATGATCGTTTGTACCCAAGAGGATGTTGCAGGTCAATATCATGATACTAGTGTATTCTTGACATATATTATGTAGATGTTTAGTTATCATTGGTTGAATACAACCATGATAGAACTTTAGATATGGTGAGATCTTATGGTTAAATACCTCATTCTATATGTGTGAAAATATATTATGATTTGTTTTCTTATATATTAAACCATACATATATGTTTTTTAGCTACTTATATGCGGTGTGTGGACAGTTCACATTAACAAATATAGCATTTCTAGTTTCATCATTGATTAGCCGTGTAGATAAAGACCCAACATCTATTAGTGATTACTACTCTATGACATATAAATATTTTGGTATTGTGGGAAAGAGTGTGACTATAGCTCTTTTCAATGTTGGATATATTTTGGGAACTTTGCTTATAATTTGACTTATGAATTACATTTCATTGTGGAATTGGAGTTTTCTTTTATTTGACTTCTTTTCACACAATAAAAAGCATTTGGAGTTGTTGGTAATTGTCCTCGAGACTATATATGTGTATTATGTTGATCCTTTGGGTAGCAAAATAGGGAGTGGGTAAAAAATTTTATCTGTCCACATATACAAATTTCTACATCATTACATGACTATTTATTGATTCAACTAAATGTATAACTTTAATTTATAGGGGTATAAGTGCATTTAAAAAGTTCAAAGGAAAGGTAGATTAAAAAGAAATTATTAACTTAATTGGAAGAATATCAAGGTAGTTTTCTAAGTCCAATGCATATTTATGTGAACTATTTCTTACTTTTATTTATTAGAATTTTGTATAACTATAAATTCATAGGGACATATACAAGTTAATAATTGGCCGTGTGGATACTACATGATGTGGTATATGGACCTGATTGTCAGACAATCACAATAGACATCTATTGCATACAAAAGGTAATCTATATAGTCTTGATCATCATAAGTAAATAGTATAATTTGGTAGTATAAAAAGATCACATTAAACTCTTGAATTAAGTCATGCTCTTTGCAGCTGTTTGACATGACATAGCCCTATATAAAAGAAGAACTAGATGAGATATGAGAAGTGTAGGTAGAGTCCATTAAGGAAATCAACTTTGCATTTGATTAGGATCAAATATGAGTTTTTTTTAACTTTGTCATTATATCTATATACATGTGATGGTTATGATTTTTTATAATTTTAAATTTGATGTAAATGAATTGTTGGTGCATATGTCAAATGATGTGTGTATATATGCATATGTGTGTGATTGAATGTTAACAGGAACAAATATAATGAGAATTGCATTTATACAAGAATGAAATTGGAGAATGGAACTGAATGTGTGCTTTATGAACTATGTATGTGAATGAGAATGGAATTAAGTGTTGATGAGATTGAAAATGTATGTGTGTGAATATATTGTGTGGATGGGGACTATTTGTATGTATTTGTTATTGCAGGTTTTATAGGTGTGCTGACATATTGTTAAACTAAACATAGGATATTACATGTAGTTCTAATGAACTATGGGTTATGCATCCTACTAAATAGCCATACAATAGGTATGCAAACCTTCTATAAAAGGATACATACATTTGGCATCAGTTGTTAAAAAAACCAACGTTGTAGATCTATGTAGTCCATATACTCACAAAATTGATGACACATATATTATAAACTGGTCATGTCACCCAACACATCCATTCTACCCAACTGTAACACATTTGTGGTATCCAGCATGGTCATGTGGTATTGCTCTGTCTCGTCAGTTCTTCTATGAAAAACTAATGACACAATAGGCTTGTAGACCGCTATAAATAAAATATACATGTGATGTTGGTTGCTCTACATAAATCGACGACTATGTTGTGATTTGTAACATCAGTTTGTTTGTTTAGAACCGATACTAACGATCTGTAATTTTAGTTCATTTTTATTGCACGGATGCCTATAATCCTAAAACAATCTTATATTTGTTGTTGATATTGATATCACTATGTGTTGATGGTTTCTATTTTCACAGCAACCAATACTTGCTCTATGTCATTGGTTTAGCTTACCCAGAAATTGACACAGAATGTCCTTAGTTATAGTGTCAGCACTTTGGTATCATACAAAGCCGACGTTATAGGTTTATTTTAACTGACTCTATAGGTGGTATATGTACTAGTATATGATGTAATTTTTAAGTATAATCATAAAAAAACAGCAATCAAAGCACAAAATTCCAAATTTATTATGTGGGCCAAACATTATGACACAATTCCATCAAATACAAATGATAAGAATTTATGTCAAAGCTTGAAAAGTAATAAAGAAAGATATGAATATTGCTAATTTTCCCTATCTTAGTGTTTGGTTTACTATTTTATATATCTATAAGCATTTCTAAGTTATTCTAATCCTCAATTTCATATTTTAGTAATGACTCAAATATGTTGTCAATAAAAAAACATAAATAAATTCCTTGTATTTTCTTTTCAAAACCCTAATTTTAAGAATATTTTGTGTTTTTCTTTGAATTTCTACAATTCTACTAGTTCTAACATGATATCTAAAAAAGAAAGCAAGTTTAGAAAATTTATTGAGGCCATAGATCAACTCAACAAATAACTAAGATTGAGTTATGGAAGAAGCATATGCCCACAGAACTGAAGATATAATGCTAGGAATTTTTTTTGTATAGCACATCTACATTAGTCCAACATGGCTGGATAAACTTCTTGAGATCTCTTACATTTCTTTACAAGATCAAGAGAGGGTGATATTGCAGCAGAATCTCTAGTGAGCCAAGTGTTTGTTCTCCTTGTCTAAGATTAGCTTAGCCAAAATGTAGTTAGGACACTAGGATCCTCATTTTTAGTGTGTAATTTCCTACCTTCATCTAATTACACTAAATGGAGAAGCTATCAAGTGCTAACTAGGACATCAAAGAGGCTAAGTAATTAAAAAATTAGGATACAGAACCCACATACAAGCATTTTAAGGAAATAATGAAGCGTGTTAGATCTTAATTGGGTATTGTGGTAGGAAAATAGTGGAATCATATAAGGAGTATGATATGAATCACACTCTTTACAATAAGAATTGATGAAAATATCCAAATTAAAGGTTAATCAATGGCCAAATAATATTTGAACATATTGAAATTAATTCATCAAGTAAGATGTGTCAAGATTGTGGTGTAGGAAGAAAATACTACAAAATGAAGTTCAAAGATAGTTTATAATTTAAATGGTTGGGGTGCATAAATAAACTATTAAACATAAAATATGTGGCCACAGAGGGCAACATGACCATCTCAAATATATATTCAGAACAAGGTCTATTTCTCCTATAAAGAACTTGAATGGAGTCTTCCTTAAAAAATACCTCCTCACTTGAGTATCAAGAATAAACCCCCAATAAGATGAGATATAGAAAGAAAGTTCACAAAAAATAGTATTTGAATTCAAAATACTAATATTTGGTCAATAGAATGGGAATATGAATAAGCTACATCAAGACAAAAGCAGTTTCCCACTCAAGAGATAGAATAAGAGTTCTCACAAAAATTACTTCAAGAGGATTTGTAATACGGAGGATGATGGCACAATATATGAGTAAATATAATGAGGAAGAATTATACAATAGATTATGGCACAAAATATGAATACAATAATAAACTTCTTGTTATAACTGAACTTCATAAGTAATTGAGAACAAAACCATCAAACATAGCATATGTATTATACATTGATATCTAGTGAAGTGTATAATAGTAGGGATGAGGCAACAACCTCATAAACCAAAAGTTAGATGCAAGACCACCAAATACTCAAGTTTGTTATAAGGGTAAATGGGCACTATTATCCAAGTACCGTGGATAATGGCACCAACACCTAATTACAATGTATGTATATATACAACAGAAACCATCACCTAAAGAAATTATATAGTTTACATTACTCTAGACATCACAAATAGGTATTCAATATGGATGCAAGATAAATTATATCACACATAGTTCCAACCCAAATGAATAAAGTTCACAAACATCAATGTGGTGGATCATGGGCACCAAACGAGTCAAAGCTTTATATATATACATATATATACATACATAATTATATATACAAAAAGAAATGTAGAGTTACATGCTGCTAAAGGATGGTTAAAGGAGACAGAACTCAAATATGTAATGGATCATTTCCAATTGACCTAAATCCCCTCAAAAAGTGTTATTCAACACCTAGCATGAGTCTAACATTGAATCAATTATTTACACTCATAATATTTACACCAAATTGTTCAAGATCTAATTTAGGGAAATTTGGTCAAGCCAACCCCACAATTCGATAAAGAATCACATGTTTATTTATGATTTTATAATCATAGCTATTTAAGAGTAATGCATAGGTTTCAAAATAAAATTAAAAATCACAATAAGTGACTAGATTTTCCATGTGCATCACACATCCGGACCTTAGTGTGTGATAGGGAAATCCCTACATTCCACCATCTCTAAAAAACAATTTCAGATACTAACAATCGAGATAAAGGCATATGAGAAATATCATGTCAAATGAGAAGTAATGTAAGTTGGAAAAAATATGATGCATATAAAAATTGAAAAAAAAACTCATGAAGACTATGTATGTAATGGCCCAAACTCTAGTTGTTTCTAAATCCCAGATTAGTTAGCCCAATTAGCTTATACCTCCTCTCATCTTATAAATTTAAGAATTATATTTTGATGATGTGAATGAGTAAACACTATACATGAACTGGAATGGATTTATCTTAAGTCTAATTTTAAAAGTTTGAATCTTGATTGAGTTAAAAGCAAGGCAACACATAATGAAGAAGCTTTTATACTCAAAGACTTGAGTCATCATTTTATAATAAAATGTTTGATATTTTATTAGTATGTACTTTATACTTGTATAGAATTGAATTATGAATGTAAAACAAAAATAATGGATAAAATTGGAGTTAAAATGAGGAATTTATGGTATTTTTAATATGCATATACTAAACAACGTATAGTTGGAACACAGACAACACATGACGAGTGAAACCTTTGTTTAGGACCAATTATGAAAAATAGCATAACTTTTGATATACTCAATGAATTTCAATAAAAGGTAACTATGTGGATTCATATTTTGATCTTCTATCCAAATAAAGTGTAAAAAGAAGATTTGGATGTCCGTAGGATGACTTTCATGGTGACAAGGGAAAATCTTATTAAAGAAGACTGAACAAAGCTATTATTTGTGGATTTATGATTAAAGAGTTTAGATCTTATTTTCTTTCTTATATTTAAGGTTGTTTCTTCCCAGATCATCAACTATAATTGATTTTACTTCTCTTTCTCCTCTTTTTACCTCATTTTTAGATCAAAATGTTGATTTACTTTCCCCTCTTCATTCTTTTCTCCATGGTCATTTTCTGAACAAAAGAAGGTTGATTTAATAAAAAAAGCATATTAGAAGAAAGTTTGATCGTACTTTTCTTGATATATTTTGTATCTTTTAAAGCAAGGAGAGCATATATGTATTTGTATTACTTGTGCTACTCTATTTATTCTTCTTCCTCATTTTCTCAAACCAACTTGTTGAACAAATGGGGATAAGATCATAAATGCAGTATGAAATTAGACCTATCATGGTCTGAATCTCTTTGTTTTTGCTTAGCATAAGTGATGAAATTATGGGAGATGGATAAAATCCTAAAACTTTAACTATACATACAACTTATTGCTACTGAGTTTGCTTGAAGTGGTTATAATATGGATTTATCTTTCTTCTACCTTCTAAATCAGATTCTTAGAAGAGTATTCATCCCATAAGATGTACAAGAACGTGATAGGAATAACTGTTTGTTTGCTTTTATAATGTTTCATTGTTATTCATGATAGTAATCTCATGTTCTTGAGAAGTTATGGCTGAAAGAAAGCTTAGGAAATCCTAAAAAGAGTGTACACTTGCTGAGATTAATATGATACTTATATGACATTTATTGTAGTATTAGTTTGCAAGAATCTTGAGAAGATAGGTTGATTTATTACTTGATGCCTTGGAAGAAGGTTTAATGTTTACATGCTAACCATATGGACCAATAAGGCTTGAATGCAACTGAATGTTACTAAAATAATTCTTTTTAAACTGCCATTTATTTATTATGAAACTATGCTTTGTATAAAGTCTCTAAGTTATGTTAAGAGACATAATACAAAAGAAAAATAATATTTTAGATAAGTTCCCTGGACATCGTGATCCATCCTCATATTGAGATAGTGAAATGGGTCATTCACACTTAGGGTGAAGCCCAAGAGGACTTGTCCAGAAGGGGGGATGTGGACTTCTTTTCAAGGTAGAGAGCTTAGGACCCTACCTATCCAGAGGGAGGGGGAATCTAGACTTATTTTCAATATGGAAGAAAGGTAAAGAGTTATAGGCCCCTACCTATCCATAAGGGTAGGGGTGAGAATTGAGTTAATTTGGTTAACCATTTGTAGTTTGAGATTTGCTAGCTAGCAGTAGCCTAGTTGGTCGCAGCTCAGGACCCCTCACGAAGGGTCCCTGGCTACTCAGAAGTGAATTTTCTGTAGCGTCAGTCGATCTCTGATGCAAATTATTAAGATACCAGTGTGCAGACGCATGGGTCTCCCGGGTTTACCATCCCTGTTATCTGGGCCTCCACCTAGGGGGGTGGGCTTCCCCTAACAAACTAAAAAAATGTAGTTTGAGATTTTAACCATTAACCAAACCAAATTAGTGTCATTTATTTTGGTTACAATTAATTTGATCAGTTAAATTGGTTAACCAAATAACACTCCTGTAACAATATTTTCCCAACATACTCATAAAATTTTGAGAAATTATTATACTATAGTGGTATTACATATAAATATAGTGCTATACAATTCATGAAAAATTAATTAGTATTTGAATTTAAATGTCTTTTGAAATAAAAGTACAACTATATATATATATATATATGTGTGTGTGTGTGTAGGATATTTTTTGAGAAATGTGAGCTATTCGGTTGTTGGTGATATGACCTTAGAGCCAATCATATGATGATGGTAATGTCACATCTTGTAATTGATTTGATTAATAATAAAGGCAATTCTAGTTATTATGTTTGTTTCAATATGAGATAATGAATAAATATAATAATGTCCTTAGTATGTATGGCTCGAAGATATGCGAGTTCAGGTTGAGGATCTGAATATGAGATCATGTGTATGTTAAGAGTGTTCATTCTTATCTTAGTCCCTAGTTAGGTATTATTATGGATATTAGGACAATAGTAATACATCAAGACTAGTATGTGTGTTGATTGATGGCTATGTCTCATTACTCATGATATTGGATATCAAATCAAACACATAGGTACTTGTTATGAGCAAGTTTATTGGACAGACCCACCTTGAGTGTGATACATGAAAGCCTATGATGGTGGTATAAATCACATCTAAATGTGACAATGGTGATTGTGGTCCTTAGACCTTAAGTTACTACAATCATTGCATTTTGTTCCATGTGCTTTAACACTACTCAATGTGACCTTGAAAAGGATTTCTATAAAGTTATTACTTAGGTTCATTGTGACATGTGTGGATTATTATGAGTGATGTATATGGAATTTTTCCCTCCCATTTGAGCGATATCATGGCCATTTGATGAGTGAGACTATGAAATGTATGGACATGCTCATGTGAGTCAATATATGATATTGATCTCATGTGTGTCTCAATAGTCTACTCAAGATCAAGTAACACATATTGAACATTAAGGGGATGATGTTTCTATGCCTCGAATTCAATCTAGATATTAGAGACAAAGGGATTATACAATCATTGTAACAGTGGTCTCAATACTAGGTTAAGTTATTCTCCAACTTCTCTGATTACTTGGCTAGCAATGAAGTCTTGCTAGATACAAATAATTACTTATGCAATCATAATGTGATTATGAACATCATTGCCAACATAATTTAGAGCCTACATGGTAACACACATAGGATGCGTTAGAATGGAAGTATAATTGTGGACATTGTTGAAAATATTCTAAATTGAAATGACTACGAAAACATTTAGATAATCTATTAGTATAAGATTGAAATACAAACTTAGTTAATTGTATAGATGTTTAAGACAATTAATTAGATTTAAATGGCTAAGTCTACCGAAGAACCCTAAGAAATTTACTAGATTTGGATGATAAAAAATTAACTGATGAGTTAGTACCATTAATTGGGTGTTAATTGATTTCAGAATATTCTAATTGTCCTTTTGACTATCCGCGAGTGGTCCATTTTAACGCAGCCGCAACCTTTTATTTCCTAGGGGTTTTGGAAAATCCTTCTCCATATCCTCTCATATATATAGGGTTATGACAGACGAATTTGGTAGACATGATCTTGTACGTGAATCATAGTCGTCGTCATCCTTGAGAGAGAGAGAGAGAGAGAGAGAGAGAGAGAGAGAGAAGGAGAGTGACTGTGATACTAACACGTCATCAAGTGAAAGGCTACTCCTTCCTTCTGACTCTGGCATGGCAACGAGGAGTTCCAGTCCATTCGTGTGGATGAAGTAGAGATGTAGACGCTGAGCACCTACATTCGTATGACATAGACGAGGACCATCCATGTGCATAGGAGCAACGCACACTACCTTGGAAGTGACGATGTCTTGCTTGGTACCTCATACACCCTCTTTCTAAATACATTATTTTTGACGAGATCCACTAGTAGGATACATGGAGAAATTTTTTGATCTTGTTTCCATTGTGTTTTCTGCCTCCATGAAACATAACGTCGGATAATAAAATAGAAAATATTTTAACCAATTAATATAACTAAATTAACCAAATTATATGAATTAACCTAATTGTTCAACAAAATTAACCATTCCATTAAGCGATTATTAACCTAATTCTACTCACCCTCTGTAGAGGGGGGGCCTTGACTTGTTTTCAAATTACAAGTAAGGTATAAAGCTATAGGCTCGACCTGTCCAGGGGGGCCTGGACTTGCTTATTTTTGTCTTATGGTAGCTGACTACACCCTAAAGAATGCATAGAGAAATCATGCACATGAACTGTACCACGATGATGTCTAACTAACTAGGTACAAGTCAAGTAGATTTAGGGCAAGTAAATTAATATAGAAAAACATATTGTGAAACTTAATTTTTTCTATGCATTTTTGTTATATTGCTAAATATGCCTAAGTGATGTATTGATTGTATTGTTTGACTATTAGTTTTTAAACTATTGTTAAAAATAAAAAAAATTGTACGTTGATGTATCTTCTCACTTATACACTAGCTAATCAACCAATAAGAAAATTTTAGGCCTTGAAGTTCAGGCACGAGCTAGCCATACATCTTCTTTATTTGAGTAGCTTACTCAGACATGTGAAGTCTTCACTTGATGTGTAATATCTAGATTGTTCTTGTACTAGACTCATGAGACAAACCTATAGTTTTCCTTGTGTTTAATAGCTTATGACATTTTATATTCAAATCCTTATATATAAGTTGAATGGTTAACCTTTCTGTGAATGGTGTAAATATTGTTTTGAAGAGATAAATGAAGTCATGTGTGTTATACCTTGTTGACTAATGAGAAATGATATATAATGAGTTGTTGTTAGTATGATTTCTCTCTGAAAGAAATATGTTCTTATTTATTATGGTTTCATTCGCCTATTGGTGGGTTAGTACATTCTAAACCTTGGGGTCTGGTATCGATAATTAGTGTTCGGTTGGTTATTAGGACCGGCACCTGACAAGTTCAATATATGAACATAGGATGTGTCGAGCATTTTCCTTTATCATGGTCATAATATATGTGTCTTTTACAACTATGGATGCAAGAAGAGGAGATCAAACCCTACACTTAACTCTTGGCATGAGTGGAGCCCCAGCAGCTCCATAAGGACATGCAAAAATGAACCCTATTCACCACCGAATTTATCATTTAGGGGAGAATCATGAGCATGTATTTGATGTTGAAGAAGTAGTGAGGCCTCAATAACATCCTCATACTCCTGCTCCATGATTTTAACTTGAAATGTTGGCAATGGTACTAGGTTTTATGGATGCAATTACTTAGTCATGAGGAGATTCTAGGACACCTATAACACAACTAGACCCTATCACAAAATCAAGTAGATCATATGAAAAGCTAAGAAATATTGAGGCTTATGACTTTATAGGAAATTTAGACCCTGATGAAGCTGATGCATGATCATTTGAGACAGAAAAGATCATTCAGTTAGCACATGTACTAGATGAGTGGAAGGTGGAAAATGATGTGTACCTATTAAAAGGTAGTGCTAGACACTAGTGGGGGATAGAGTATATGTGAGGATCTGTAAATACATGACATGGATTGAATTTAGGAGACATTTTGAGTCACAATATTGTCCTGATATATATGTGTGTGACAAGACTAGGTAGTTTGAGACACTAAACCAAGGGAACATGTCAGTGACTTAATATGAGTTTGTGTTCTTAGACCTACTAATGTGTTGTCCTCAACTTTGTATGACTAATGAGGATAAGAATAGAAGGTCTGAAGGTGGGTTGAATGCATGTATCCAAGTAAAGGCATCTATCATGGAAATTCACTCAGATTTCCATGCCTTTGTAGATGCACCAAAAGGATGGAAATTGATAGACAAGTTATAAGAGAAGTTGAGGGGCAAAATAGAGAGGACACTGAAGTTTTCAAACAGAGTTCTAGCAGTCAACCAAAGACTTGTAGACCTCCACCATATAGAAGGACACCATGTTCATTTAGTTCACTGCCTAGGCAACAACAAGGCAAAGGTAGAAGCAATAGAGGTCATGGTAGAGAGTACTAGCCTTAGACGCTTAGTAGTGCAAAATATTTTGTAGTCATGAGCCCTCAAGACTCTAGAGCACCTATTTATGCATCAACACCTAGAAATATAAAACTTATATATGTGAGCATGTAGGACAGTGTTGGATTTCCAATCCACCCACATGTAACAAGTGCAGTCATCATGGGATTTTTGCTACACAATGCCCACAAGGAGGACAACGACCAAGGAGTCAATATCAACAAACTCCAAAGACTAAAATAGTGGTATTAGAGGTACAATTTTTCAGGCACCATCTAGTGTACATGGAGGTGCATCATAGAGTGGTACTAGTAGATGAAAGGGAAAGACAGCCATAACTGGTTGACTTATGATATGAATCAACAAAAAGAATTACTGTCTCCACGAGTACTTACATGTCATATTCAATTATTTACTAATGTCATTACTCCTGCATTTATTCTAATTGATCAGAGTGCCACTCATTCTTTTGTTAGTAGAGTGCCACTCCTGCATTTATTCTAATTGATCAGAGTGCCACTCATTTATTCTAACTGGTTGACCAAATGTCATTACTTTCTAGATGTGATAGCCAAAAGTAATATGTTAGCATTCCCTTTACCTTATGATTTTCTGATAGAAATCCCTATTGTAGAACCTATGTATATCGTTGAAATATGCCCAAAGTGTATTTTTTCTGATGGAACTCATAGAATTCAAGTGGATTTGTTATCACCTAGAAAGCATGAATTTGACATAATCATGGGCATAAAATGTTTGGCGCATTATAAAGCAAGATTAAGTTGCTTCACAAAAGAAGTGGAGTTTCATGATGAAGATAGAAGATGGAATTTTATTGGGAATAGAAGACTCTTTCCAACTTGTATGATTTTGGTGATGGTTTTCAAGAAGATTTTTAGAAAGTAATGTCAAGGATATCTAGCACTTGTGATAGATACTTGTGTTAAGAATCCTATTTTAATCAGATGTACCTATAGTGCAAGAGTTTGTTGACGTGTTTCTGAACAATTTGAATACACCACCTAGGGAGGTTGATTTTAAGATCAACCTAGAGCATGGTACATTACCAATACCTTTACCACCTTACCGTATGGCACCAATAGAGCTTAGAGAGAATCAGACACACTTGTAAGAGTTTTTGACAAAGGTTTTATTCAGCCTAGTACATCACCTTCGGGAGCACTGGTTCTATTATGAAAAAGAAAGATGACATAATGAGATAAACTTGAGATGTTTGATTAGCTAAATAAGGTCACTATCAAGAATAGGTACCCCTTACCTATGGTTGATGACATGTTTGATCAGATTAGAGGAGTTACTATCTTTCCTAAGATAAACTTGAGATTGGGTTACTATTAATTGAAGATTAAGCCAGAGGATGTGATAAAGACATCTTTTTGCATAAGATATGGACACTATGAATTCTTGTTATGCCAATCAGACTAACCAATGCTCCAGTATCATGAATGGATGAATAGAGTGTTTAAAGAGTTCTTGTATCAATTTTTGTTTTATACATAGATGATATACTGATATCAACTGTAGACATTGAACAACATGAACATCATTTAGGAAGTTCCTTGCAGCTATAACAACATCATCATATATATCCAAAGTTTAGTATATGTGAGTTTTGGATTTAATAAGTTGCCTTTTTAGGCCATGTTTTTTCTAGAAAAGAAATTTGTGTAGATCCTAAGAAGGTTGAGTCAGTGTTCAGTGGGAACAGCCCAAGACCCCAACTAAAATCTATATTTTTCTTAGACTAGTAGGATATTTTAGACGCTTCATGCATGGTTTCATTGTTATGGTGATGTAATTAACAAGGTTAACAAGGAAAGATACACCTTTTGTATGGATAGAATAATGTGGGAATAGTTTTCAAGTTTTGAAGGAAAGGTTGACTACAACACCAATTTTGTTGTTACATGAGAACAATAAATGCTAGTTTCCAGTGATACTTCAAGGAAGGGTTTGGAATGTGTGCTCATGCAGATGGCAAGATAATTTCCTATGCTTCTAGATAGTTGAAGATACATGAGGAGAATCCCAAATCACAACTTGGAGTTAACTCCAATCATGTTATCCCTAAAGACTTGGTAAAAGTATCTTTATGGAGATATATAAGTATTCATAGATCATAAGAGCCTTAAGTATATTAGTACTCAAAAGGATCTAAATGTGAATAGTGTATATGTCTTGATCTCATTAAAGATTATGAGAACATGATTTATTATCACCTTGACAAGGCCAATGTTGTTGCAGACACATTGATTCGTAAATCATTTTCTTCATCAACAGTTGGGGTGCATCATCTAGCATGTAAAAGAAGAGATATGTTGATACATATTACATGGATGAATACTCAGTTGAGTATAGCACATCAGGGAGAATTTTTGGAACAGTTAAAGATTAAATCAACTTTAGAACAATGGATTCTACAACAACATGGTACAGATTATGAGATTCAAAAGATCAATCATGCAATGCAGGAAGGAAAGGGTGAAGGATTTTACTTCTCAGATGACAAAATTATGTGATTTAAAAGAAGGTTGTGTACTGAACCAAGAAGAACTAAGTAAGATTTCTCTAGAGGAGGGACATAATTCTATGTATGTTATGCATCCAGGAAGTACTAAGATGTGCTAAATTTTTAAAGAGTTGTATTGGTTTCCAGGGATGAAAAGAGATGTGCTTGAATTTGTGGCACATTGTGGGTGTGTCAGCAAGTTAAGGTAGAACATCAAAAACTAGTTGGGATTCTACAACCTTTACATATTCCAGAATGGAAATGGGACCACATCAGAATGGACTGGTTGGTAAGACAACCACATACGCCAAGAGGTTTTGACTTTATGGATAGTTGTTGACAAAATTGAGAAAATCATCTCAATATCTACTAATGAAAACTACCTACATAGTGGATTGACTAGAAAAAAATTGTATATACAAAATAATCAGATTGCATGGAGTTCCTTTGAAAATAGTGTCATATCGAGGACAATAATTTACATCTAGATTTTGGGACAAAATACATGTTGTTATGGGATGAAGCTTAACTTTAGTGTGAATTTTCACCCACAGATTGATAGATAGTCAAAAAGAACATTTCAGACATTAGAAGATATTTTGAGAGTGTGTGTTTCACAGTTTCTAGGCAGTTGGGATGTACATGTAAGCTTTATAAAGTTTGCCTACAACAAAAGTTTTCAATCTAGTATAGGGATGGCACCTGACAAAGCATTATATGGGAGGAAGTGTAGATCACCAACATGGTGGTATGAAGTAGTCAAAAAGCAATTGATGTGTCCTGAAATAGTTCAACAAAATACAAGAAAGGTTGAGGTGATCAAGCAATAGTTAAAGGTTACACAAGATGGACAAAAGAGTTATGTTGACAAATGATGTGGACCTTTGGAGTTTAAAATTAATAGTAAAGTTTTCCTAAATGCTTCTCGATGGAAGGGTTTTCTTAGATTTGGAAAGAATGGTAGGTTGACACCTAGATATGCTGCCCCTTATCATAGTATAGAGAAGATAGACAAAATTGCTTGTAGATTGTAGTTACCATCAGAATTGCAATAGTTGCACGATGTGTTTCATGTTTTGATGCTAAGGAACTATCACCTAGAAACACCTCAGATTCTACATGCAATGGATGTACACTTCACAGATGATGTCACCTATGAAGAGAGACCAATACACATTATGGATAGAAATCTTTAGAAACTTAGGAACTGTGAAATACCTACGGATAAAGTGCTTTGGAAACACCAAAATTTCTAAGAAGTGACATAAGATCTTGAGAGTGAGACGAGGAGAACTCATCTGGTTCTATGTTTTGAGGATACAACCTTTTTAGAATTTGTAACAATCCAAGCTCAGTTTATTTCTAAATCTAAGATTCGTCACCATTATTAGTCTAAACCTCGTCTCGTCTTGTTACCTTAAGATTATATTTTGATGATGTGAATGAGTAAACACTAATCATTTATTAAAATAGTTGTGCCTTAAGTTTGATTTCAAAAGTTGGAGACATAAGGGATGCAAAAGCAAAATAACACATAATGGAGAAGCTTTCAATAATTAAAGACTTGAATAATTATTTTACATAAAAATTATTGTTTGATATTTTGTTAAAATTGTACTTCCTACTGTAGAGAATTGATATGAATAGGATGCAAAAAAATGAAATTCGAGTTGAAATGAGAAATTTATTGTAGTTTTTATATGCATGTACAAACATCCAACATTCGACACACGAACAACTGGTGGCAAGTGGTGCCTCTATTCAGTAGTGATTACAGAAATTGGCATACCTTTTGATATACACAATGAATTTTGATGAAATTTGGTTCTATGGATTTGTATTTTGATCCTCAATCCAAATAAACTATAAAAAAAGGCTTTGGAGGTCCTTAGGGAGACTTCCATGGCAACCAAGGGAAAACCTTGGTAAACAAAGTTGAACATAGTATTTTTTGTGGATTTATAGCTGAAAAGTTTGGATTTTCTTGGATTTAAGGTTGGTTCCATCCAAATAATCAAATACTTATTGATTTTCACTTCTCTTTTCCCTCTATACACTTCATTTTTTAAGAAAAACGTTGATTTTCTTTCCCCTTCTTCATTCTTTTCATCATTGTCATTTTCTAAATGAAAGAAGGCTGATTTAAGAACAAAACTACTGAAAGAAAGTTTGATCATGCTTTGCTTGATAGATTTTGAAATTTGTACTACTAGTACTACTCCCTTTCTTTTCTTCCTCATTTTATCAAAAAAACTTGTTGCTTGAACATATGTGAATAGATCATAAGTGCAGTATGAAATCAGACATGCCATGGTCTGAAACTCTTTGTTTTTGCTTAGTATAAGTGCTAAAGTTATGGAATATGAACAAAATCCTAGAAATTTAACTATAAATACATATAATTTCTACTAAATTTTCTTAAAGTGGTTCTAATATGCATTTATCTTTCTTACACCTTATAAATCATACTTTTAGAAGAGTATTCATGCATTAAAAGGGATAGGGACAACTGTTTGTTTATTGTTATAAAGATTCGTTGTTATTCAATATTAATATCTTGTTCTTGAGAAGTTATGGCTGAAACAAAGCCTAGGAAGTCATCTACTGAATTTATAGTTGTTGAAGTTAATCTTCTACTTAAATGACATTTGTGGAAGTATTAGTTTGTGAGAGCCTTGAGAAATAAGGGTTGATTTAGTGCTTGATGCCTTGGAAGAAGGTGCAATATTCATATGATAATCTTCTGACCTTTAAGGCTTGAATGCAATTGAATATTATTGAAATAATTCTTCTTGACCTACTATTTATTTATTATGATGTTATGCTTTGTATAAAATCTTTGAGTTGTGTTAAGAGACGTGATAAAAAATAGACAATTATTTATTTTAGATAAGTGGCATGGACACCACAAGACATCCTTAGATTGAGATAGTGAAATGTGTCATTCACACTTAGGGTGAAGCCCAAGAGGACCTATCTAAAGGGGGGGGGGATCTAGACATGTCTTCAAGGTAGAGATCTATAAGCCCCAACCTATCCAGAGTGGGGGGATGAACCTTGACTTATTTTCAATATGGGATCAAGGTGAAGAGATATAGCCCCTACCTATCTAGATGGGGGATATGGACTTGTTTTCAAGGTGAAAGTAAGGCAGAGAGTTATAGGCCCTACCTGTCTAGAGGGGGGAGACCTAGACTTGCTTGTTTTTGCCTTAGGGTATCTCACTATATCCTAAGGTATGGCTGGAGCACTCGTGCGAGTGAACTATACCGCAATGATGTCTAATTAACTAGGCACAAGTCAAGTAGATTCAGGGAAAGTAAATTATTAAAGAAAAACTTAGTATGAAACTTAATATTCTATGAATTTTCAGTTATATTGTTGAATATGCCTAAGTGATGTGTTGACCATATTATTTGTCTATTAATTGTTAAACTATTTTTAAGAATAAGAAAGTTGTAGCAAGATATTAGGTTTATATCTTCTCACGTAGACATTAGATAATCAACTAATGAACAATTTTTAGGTCGTGAAGTCAAGGAACCAGTTAGCCATCCCTCTTCACTAGCCAAGTAGCTTACTCATATAGGTGATGTTTAGATTGTTCATGTACTAGGTTCATGGGACAAACTTGTGGTTTTCCTTGTGTTTAGTAGTGTAGCATGACATTTTGCATGCAAAACTTTGTATACAAGTTGAACAATTGATCTTTCTATGAAAGGTGTAACTATAGTTTTGAAGAGATAAATGAAGTCATGCTAGTTGCACCTTATTAATTAATGAGAAATGATATATAATGAGTTGTTGTTAGTAAGATTGCTCTTTAAAAGAAATATTTTCTTATTTATTAGGTGTGAGACCTCATTATGCTAAATGAGATTACTTAAAACACAAAACATGATTACTCATTAATTAAAAACAAATCCATAAAATAGGGTAAATTAAAACCAATTTCAACATTTCTCAAAAGCTCATAAACACATTCCATATAATGCTCAATATCCTACAACTACTTTGTATCCTTAGCTACAACATAAACTTTACAAAGGAGCACTATCCACATATTCCACTTATATAAGCATCAACATGCTATTGAAAGCTCAATTCAATCAAAAAATTGTATACAAACCTTTCACCTGGACATGAGAGTACAGGGACGACTCTAGGACACACTAGACAACTAAATAACCTTCTATAAGGTCAATCACCATATTTCTTCCTCATTACCACAACTCTACTATTGTTGTTGCTGATCACCTAAAAAGATGTGGTGACACACATGTGAGTACCAGTCCCAGCGAGAGATATAACTCTCTCCAACAGATATTGATTACAACAAATTTTTAACAATAAGTAGACTAAGTAGTTGGAGTATTTAATGGACAATTGAGTAGATTAAACAGTTCAAGCATATAAACAAGTTAAGCAAATAAGCTTAGCAACAAGTATAACTATCAAAGTATATGCAGACTATCATCTTGGATTTTATAAGATTGCATCAAATAACAAAGGTCATCACTAGTTTGACTATCATCTTATGCTTTGCTCACAGTATAAGCAATCTAGTAGCATAAGTATCTCTAACATCATGAATATGTCTAGCAGCATAAGTATAGCTAACATTGTTAGCATGTCTATCAAGTTGAACATATATACATCATAAGTAGAACTAACATCAAAGCACAATTATCTACATAAGCATGATTAGCAGATTAAGCATCTTTAATAATAGAGATATGGCTAGCAAAATAAGCATAGCTATGAACATGTGATAATTGTCACCATTAACATAACTGACAGTAGCAGTATATCTATTAACACTGCATGACTATTGTATGTACACATTTACATCATGAGTATTTCTACATCATAAGCATATATATTATCTCTTAATGCACTAATCATCATTTCTATGTAAAGAGAACAAACAAGGGTTATAATCCAATATGAAGTGTCGTGTATAACCCTAAAGATATATGCTACACAGTTTTATTACATCTTTTGTTACACCATGAGCATTTGAGTCATACCACCCAAATCCAACTGACCACTAATAAGTCAAAATCAGTGCCATATAAGATCTAGGAAGAGAAGAATTCCAATATCTTCTTCCTACTCGGTTAATACGAGTCTGCAATGCAGTGACATATCAGTCAAACTGCAAAATAGTGACATACAGTCCTATAATTAGCCCACCTTGGACAGGTCACATCACTAGAGAACAACTCATGCATGACCGTTCTACAAGAGACATCATGCAGTTATATTGTTGCCTTTCACACATCATAACAGCTTAGGCATGACCGGAGCCATCCTACATAAACACCTGATGTCAAGATGACAAGCACCCTGCATACTCATAGTATGCGCTCCGAGTTTCCCTTAGGAATACTCATTTCACCATCCAGCAAGTTCTGACATTAGAATGGATATGGCACTAGGCAACTACATGATTAAGATTTCTCTTGATTAATTATGCCAGTTGGGTGAATTAAGGTTGCATCAAACAAGTGCAAATACAAACCCTAATTCAGTTCTAGCAAGCTTATAAGTATACCAACTTCAAAAGATATAAAACATGTGAGATATAATTTCTCATCGCAACATGACAAAGTACTATTCACCTACCAATAAACAGACTATACTTGTCATCACATCATCATCACATGGTACTTATTCATTACCTTTCATGAGGCTACACTTGTCACCACACTATCACATGATATAAATTCTTATCACAACATCACAGGGTATCAACCATTGTCATCAAAGAGGATTACACCTCATTCAAGACTCAACCATGCCCAAAGGTCCTTAAGACCATAATATCATTTGCTACAAGATCATCATTATCTTTTCATGCCTTATAACAAAGCTCAACAAACATCACCACATATGTCATGCGCAGGCTCAGCATGATATGGCATTAAATAACTAAATGATATTTACAGGATAACATTGCAGGGTTATCTTAGCATTAAGAGCATTCCTTTATTATATCAATATATAAGGAAGCTATATGATCGACCAACATCACACTGATAGTGTACACGTTTAGAATACAAAAACATAAGTCATAAAGTTATGATGACCACTAGTTAAAACATTAGAGTTTCAATCAATCATTAGGAAGGATATTCCATCATTATATTAACCATTGAAGAAAGGATAATATGATTAACCACCATTCTCTACTAGCATTAGAGTTAGGTTTATCAAGGTAAGTTTCATTAAAGTTATAGTTCAACATTTATTTACAAACCCTAACTGTATAGCATCCCCATATAATGTTCGGTGCATAAAACAAAGCATCTTCATCACATTCCATACCATTGTCAATTATGGATCCATGCATAACTCAAGGTGTAACCATCATATTTATAGTATACCATGTTTCAACAATAATAAAAGTATACTCCATTATTCTATTAATCATTTACGGGAGGCTAATCATGTTTAATCACCATCACTAATGATATTAAGGTTAGGAGTAACAAGATAAGTCACATTGATGCTACAAATCCGCATTCATACCCAAACCCTAACACATGGCATCCCCATCGGATCATGGATACACAAGGTGAAGTATCACCATCAAATTCCATACTATCCTCAAGTATGGATCCAAACATAACTCAAGGTGAGACCATAAAATTTATAGTATACCAGGGTTTCAACCACCATAAGAGATTACCCCATTACTTTATTAAGCATTCAAGGGGGATATTCATAATCAATCACCATCACTTAGATACATTAGGATTAGGTGTAACAAGCTATACTTCATTAGGTTTATCCATTAACTCATTATTGTGATTATCAATTATATTCACCCGAGGGTAAAGGTAAGACTACAAATTTAAGGGTATTGACCATCGAATTCTCATCATTAGAACCAAAAAAATTATTTATAGATTTCATTCTAAACCATTTGATTTCAAAGCATCCATTCACAACCATTGGATCAGGTTTAACATTTCAAAACTATCAGTTGATATGTAGCTTTAACCCTTGGATCACATAACCAAAGAAACCATCGGTTTAAGGCTTAACTGAAGCAACTCATGATACCTAGTTACACCATCATGTGGTAACCTGAACCACCATTAGTTGTGACACATTATGCCACCATCAATTGATGAGGTCAATACTACCATCATTGAACACAATTGGATGTTGGGCTAAAATTGTCATAGGATCATATCATATTTAGGGCACTAAACCATCAATCATTGAGCTTCAAAAAGAGTCTAGAACTGAAATAAGGTATGACCAATGGTTAACATTATCATATGTCACCATGGGGCATCACCATCAGTTTCCACAAAGGCATCTCCATCGGTTCTAATATAAGGTCATGCATCGGTTCATGTATAAATTGAAAATCAGCCTAAAACACTAAGTATATGCCATCATTTGATAGGTACTTAGCACCATTAGCAAGTCTTCCTCTACCTCAGGAAGGTCGTGCACATAATTTTATATTCATATAGAACTAGAAACTAATTAAGGAACACTATAAAATTCAAAATCCTAAGCAAGAATAGCTTTTATATGATCTTCATTTTAGAGCAAGAACATGAGCAATCAAGTTTGTAGTAAGCAATAAAAGTGAAGAGGGTTACAAAACTTGACTCTAGAGAGAAGATCAAAGTTCAAGAAACAAGAAAGTCTGAGTAAAGAAGGTGAAGAACCCTAGCTTTAGGTCTGAATTCTGCCAAGTATCACCTTTCTCCACAAAAGGAGCAAACCCTGGATAGAAGAAGCAAGAAAGATAAGTTTTTTGAGATTTAGAGCAAACTTTACCAAGGAACAACAAGGTTCCATCCAGGGAGAAGGTAGGAGTAAGAGGAATAGAAAAATAAATGAAGGAGAGAAGGAGATGCTTACTAGTTTAGGTGAAGATCATCAAAAGAAAGCTTTGCAAACCCTAGATAAGGGTAGATTTGAATCCTAGATGCTCCAACAAGAAGGTTGGCTATCATCTTCTACTTGGGCACTCTATTCGCCCCCAAGAAAGTGAAAGAATTTTTTTTGGAGATGAGGAAAGATAAGAATCTAAAGGTTTCTTTTTTAAGCTAAAAATTAAGTATATAATGCTTATGGATAAAGAAGGAGAAAAGCTTGAGGTGTCCTAATAACTTCCATGTGTCCATGTCCTTGAACTATTATGGATATATAAGTAGCCACACAATAAGCAGCCCCACCATTCATGGATACCTTCTTAGAAACCATTTGTTAGATTTCCAAGCCAACCAAATAAACCATTGGTTGATATCTCCTAAAGGTAGTTCATCCACAAAGGGGTAAACCCTAGATACCCTTGAAGAAAACACCTCCAAACCAAGGTTCAACTAGGCACCCCATGGACCAAAAAGCTAAAGCATGATAAGGAATCATATAAGGATTATAATGCATGTGATAAATTTCAATTAAAACCTCAAATTTGGGTAAATTTCATAAAAGTCCAAAGTGTGCACAAAATTGCATAACTTGCACAAACAGTGTCCAAATTGGACCAAATTTGAAAATTAATCCTTTCACACGTTCAACACTTTAAGCAAGGTTAGGGGACTGACAAATGTAACCCTTAATAGGGATTTCTCCCCTAAAATCCAAGGTAAGAAAATATGGATATTTCTCATGCACCTCATCGTCAATCTTTATCATGGTTATTTTCATCTCATGGTGATGTCACATCATTCTCATAAAAGTCATATTCTTCTCCTTCAACTCTTACATGTGTCACCTTGGTTCAACATAGGAATTGTTGTGCCACCTGTACAGGTCTGTTAGTACCTTTCCAACTTGGGACTCTAACTGTCATCCTAAACTATTCTATATGTTGTATCACACATCACACAGAGGCCATACTTGTTGTATCTTACCAAACATGAAACATCATGTGTAACATCCCTATTTTTAGGAGTAAAATAAAAACTTTATGTAGTTTTCTTTAAATATTATTTTGTTAAGAGCCTTAATGCAATTTGTCCAAATTAGTTTTATTTCTAGGATTTGAATACAAAGAGAAATAAGAAAGGGCTCCAAATAAGTTTCTTTTATATTAATGTGTTGCAAATAGGTGTAATCATGATAATATGTCTTTCCCTTTTCTTTTATTAAATAAATCTAAAAGTAATGGAAGAGAAAGAGAAAGAGAAAGAGGAAGAGGAAGAGGAAGAAAAGAAACAAAAATTCGAAATTTAGACATTAATGTGTTTTTCCTTTTTATAGATTTCAAAATAAAGCCTCTAATGTTCATCTTTTCTCTCCTCCAAGAAAAGTACATAAAAAGGCAATAAATGAGTAGGCCATGACATTAAATAAGATGAATAGTCGTAAACTCAAATTTTGGAGTAAAATCCCACAAAGGAAAGTCCCCCATCTTTTATTTAATTAGTGTGTACACTTAAATTAAGATAAGGAACAAAAATAGAAAACATGGACCAAATGTTGAGGAGACCTAAATCTAATTGTCTAGGAATATTCTAGACCCTTTAATTAGTCAATGGTCCAAATTTGGACTCATTTGGAGTTCGTTTGACCCTCCAATTAAATTAGAAAAGTTTTGAATATAGTTTGATTATAGTTTGCTTTTAATGCACTCAATTCCCTATGGTTCCGGGATTTATTTCCCTGTCACGCGTTACTTTTGCTTTATTTTCTCACACGAGTACACGTCAACCATTGGATCAAGATCTAATGGCACACGTGTTATCTTCTACCTCCGACGTTTTAGGCAAGTTAGACGCCTACAACCCATTTTATTCCTCGATTGATTTCTCCCTCTTCAGTTATCAGTTTCACGAGATTTTTTCGGCTCTGGCTTCGTTGCTCTCTCGCGCACCAAACGAGCCCTTGCTCGTAGGCTCTCGTGGAGTATATAGTAAACGCCCTTTAGGGCTCACGACTGTTCTCCCGGCCATCTTGCGCAGCCACCACCCTAGCCTTCCCCTCTGCCTGAATAGGCTACCAAAAGGACCGTCGGCCTCCGTCTTTCTCTCCTCCACCTCCAATTTCATTTGTGGCTCTCTCGAACTCCCTGACCTACTCGAGGTACCTTCTCCGACAACCGCAAGTTTGCCTAGCCTCCTCGGTCCACCTCGGCTCGATAGTGAGGGCGGTAAGCATCCTCGGCACCTAAGCTACGTTTTGGCTTCCTCAGTTTGCCTTGACATCGCCCCAATCGGCGGGTCCTATAGCAACCTGCAACCTTGTACTTGGCCTTCATTTGGTTTCTTGTTGCCGACCTTGGCCAGTGGTCCCTCGAGCCACCTCTTGCCTCCTGGGACTCCGACGCACCTCCATGAGTGCTTTTATGGATTTGGCGGGTGATTCCTCTCTGGATTCCAGTACTTAGCCGCCGCCCCTGTTCTGAGTTGCCGACCTCTGTTTCTCGCCCCATGGCCCTTCTCAGCTGCTTTTGCCTCATTCAATTTTTCCCTCATCCACATCTTGCCTCTGTGAATCCGTCTTCAGGGTTTTGTTCCCTTTCTCTCACTCTCCTCGATAGATCGGCATCGCCGTCTTGCCCTTTTACAGGTCCATGACTAGAGAAACTACTTGAAGCTCCAGTTCATCTCATGGCCAGAATTTTTAGCCTGATGGCTTCGTCTGGGTACTAAGAGTTCACTAGTAGCCTTTGTTTCCTCGTGAAATTCCCCCATTTTACAATAGATCAATGAGCTTTCAGCTCCAGACCATGGCTCAAGCCATAGATCGCGAGGGAGCAGCTTGGGAACGTTTCAGGTCGCAATATGACCAAGAGGGTAATTCTTTTCTAATCGACGCATTTCACCTACAAGGGCATTTTTGGGTTTTTACCTATCCTCCTTGCCTTGATCATGAGTCCTCAGTGACAAGCCTCATTGCTGAGTTGGCCAAGCCCGATTGGTCTAACTCAGGACTCAGGCCCAATAAGCAAATGTGGCTTTTTCCCGATTCACGATTGGCTGATTCTTTGGAAATTCATAGTAAATTGCTCGATGCTCAGAAAAATACAAAAAAATATGTTTTAGAAATGGTTTTTCATGAGGAATCCGAATATGTCATTTTCAGAGTCTGATTTTGAACTGCCAAACGTCGGTTTTATAGAAAAAGAAATTTAGGGTTTTATTTGGTGAATAAAATGTATAATAATGTGAGATTTATTGAAAATAGGATAATTAGGGTTTCTCTGACCCATGACATGATTAGGGTTTTACCCAACCTAGTAAGAGAGAGAATTCACTCTCCAAGTGAAAAAGTAAGTGGTCCATGCAATTGAACATATAACTATCTGGTTTTGAATTATTATGCATGTATGAATTTCAATGAATGCCATGTTTATGTTATTTACTGTTTCTAATTGTTAAAGTTGGTAAGATTATTATATTCTGAGTTGCTTCTGATGTATGATAGCACCTTCATGAACCATAATGATAATTATTACCAATAAAGTTTAAAGTAGAGATAAGAGCATTAAGAGAAAGAGAATGATAAAAATGAAACTTATATAAGTTCCTCATAAGAGTAGAGGCACTTCGGTGCATAAGAGAAGAGGCACCTCGGTGCAACCTAAGAGGCACTTCAGTGCATAAGAGAAGAGGCACATTTGTGCAAACCCGAGGATACTTATATAGGTTAAGATAAAAGAAATTGATCTAAAAGAAAATGCATGTCTTTTCAATGTTCAATGTTCAATGTTTAATGCTAATGTTTATTTTTATTTTTCAAGTTTTCTTATATTATAACATGTTCAATCCACTTACCATTGGTTTTATACATGGCTAGGGGCGAGATGCCCACAGGTAAGGAGCAAGATTAGGAAGAAGAAGCTTTTGATAATACAAGGACTATCTCAAGGAATCTTTAAGAAGAAAGGACCTAGTGGGGTGCCATTTACCAAGATGATCCAAAGTTTAGATAGAATTTATATCATGTAAAATCTTTCTACCAAAGTAGATTAAATGTATTTGATGTAGTTTTCCTATCTTGAACTATGTATGAATAATATTTCTTTCAATGCAAAGTGTTCTATTTATTCAAATTGCAAATGAATATCATGTTTGTGACACTCCCTTGAGTAAAGAGCTTCCGCTCAGTGATATTTACATGTTGTAAAAAGTAGGGTGTTACAAATGGTATCAGAGCCAATTCCCCTCCAGTAGGTGGGGCCCACATGGGCATGGCATGCCACTCTTGAGCCGTGCAGTCTAGACATGTTGGAAAGGGTTGTCCATGGTTGACGTAGCCACCCTTGCACTGGTATTCCGTGATCGGGAGCTGGGTGTCCATGGGTCATTGTGGGTCTGCACTGAAATGGGGAAGAGATTATGAGGCCTTATAATTGAGCCTTGACGAGGACGTCAAGAGTCTAAGTGGGGGAGATTATAACATCCCAGGATTTGAGGCCTTGGATAAAATACTCTTAAAAGGAATGATTGGACTACCCATATCACCAAGGTGCACCTCCTTTTTTGGGAGCCCATCACTAAAGAACTCCATAGTTAAGCGCGCTCATCTTGGAGTAGTACTAGGATGGGTGACCAGTCGGGAAGTTGACCCCATCTTGTGTATGAGTGAGAATAAAGTGTGCAGTTAAGGCTAGTGGTGGTCTGTGGGGCCAGTCATCATTCCTAAAACTCTACTAGAGCCTTGGGCAGTGGGCCCGGGCGCTACAATTATAACATCCCAGGATTTGAGGCCTTGTACAAAATACTCTTAAAAGGAATGATTGGACTACCCATATCACCAAGGTGTACCTCCTTTTTCGGGAGCCCATCACTAAAGAACTCCATAGTTAAACGTGCTCAGCTTGGAGTAGTACTAGGATGGGTGACCAGTCGGGAAGTTGACCCCAACTTGTGCATGAGTGAGAATAAAGTGTGCAGTTAAGGCTAGTGGTGGTCTGTGGGGCCAGTCGTCATTCCTAAAACTCTACTAGAGCCTTGGGCAGTGGGCCCAGGTGTTACAAATGGTATCAGAGCAATTTGGTAAATGGCCACTAGGAAAACATGATTCTCATAGTCACCTCAGAGTGAAGGTGTAAAATTAGGATTTAGTAATAGACTCACAAGAAAATATGTCACGCCCTAGAATGACTAGAAAAGGAATAGAAGTGATAAG
The DNA here is from genome assembly GCA_963693085.1 of Alisma plantago-aquatica. Lineage (NCBI taxonomy): Eukaryota > Viridiplantae > Streptophyta > Magnoliopsida > Alismatales > Alismataceae > Alisma > Alisma plantago-aquatica. The sequence goes on along the minus strand of OY856409.1, from coordinate 813,978,857 downwards.
GATAGATGGTTATCTAGTGTCCACCTAAACCTAGCTAATGATATAACCTCTCCACTCTCATTGGTTATGGCCACCCAACTGAGACTTAAAGAGGAATGTCATGAGCATAAGACCTATCTTGCATTTCTCCTTTCTTACTGGTGCTGCACCTAAGTAATGGGTAGTCACGACAAGGATGAGTCAAATGCCTCAATTATGATTATGAGTTGGTGTAATAAAGCCTAAGTATCGATTGAGAGGAAGACCAAAGTAAAAGTTAATCCATGTCACAAGAATATTTCATGAAATCTAGATGTCATACATGTAATTTTTTTTTCAATGCAAAATATTGAACATAATTGAACCTTGAAAAGTAAATTGTCAATGAATGAAAAGATTAGGTAAACCTTAAGGTGGGTAGTATCCTAGAAAATTTTGAGGATGAAATTTTAATTAAGGTGGGTAGTAATGTAACATCCCTATTTTTAGGAGTAAAATAAAACCTTTTATGTAATTTTCTTTAAATAATATTTTGTTAAGAGCCTTAATGCAATTTGTCCAAATTAGTTTTATTTCTAGGATTTTAATACAAAGAGAAATAAGAAAGGACTCCAAATAAGTTTATTTTATATTAATGTGTTGCGAATAGGTGTAATAATGATAATATGTCTTTCCCTTTTCTTTTATTAAATCAATCTAAAAGTAATGGAAGAGAAAGAGAAAGAGGAAGAAAAGAAACAACAATTCGAAATTTAGACATTAATGTGTTTTTCCTTTTTATAGATTTCAAAATAAAGCCTCTAATGTTCATCTTCTCTCTCCTCCAAGAAAAGTACATAAAAGGCAATAAATGAGTAGGCCATGACTTTAATAAGATAAATAGTCATAAACTCGAATTTTGGAGTAAAATCCCACAAAGGAAAGTCCCCCATCTTTTATTTAATTAGTGTGTACACTTAAATTAAGATAAGGAACAAAAATATAAAACATGGACCAAACGTTGAGGAGACCTAAATCTAATTGTCTAGGAATATTCTAGACCCTTTAATTAGTCAATGGTCCAAATTTGGACTCATTTGGAGTTCGTTTGACCCTCCAATTAAATTAGGAAAGTTTTGAATATAGTTTGATTAGAGTTTGCTTTTAATGCACTCAATTCCCTATGGTTCCGGGATTTATTTCCCTGTCACGCGTTACTTTTGCTTTATTTTCTCACGTGAGTACAGAGAAACTGTTGGATCAAGATCCAACGGCGCGCGTGTTATCTTCTACCTCCGACGTTTTAGGCAAGTCAGACGCCTACAACCCGTTTTATTCCTTGGTTGATTTCTCCCTCTTAAGTTATTGGTTTCACAAGATTTTTTTGGCTCTGGCTTCATCACTCTCTCACGCACCAAACGAGCCCTTGCTCATAGGCTCTCATGGAGTATATAGTAAATGCCCTTTAGGGCTCACGACTGTTCTCCCCACCATATGGCGCAGCCGCCACCCTAACCTTCCCCTCTGCCCGAACAGGCTACCAAAAGGACCATCGGCCTCCGTCTTTCTCTCCTCCACCTCCAATTTGATTTGTGGCACTCTCAAACTCCCTGACCTACTAGAGGTACCTTCTCTGACAACTGTGAGTTTTCCTAGACTTCTCATTCCACCTCGGATCGATAGTGAGCACGGTAAGCATCCTCGACACCTAAGCTACATTTTGGCTTCCTCAGTTTGCCTTGACATCGCCCCAATCGGTGGGTCATATAGAAACCTGCAACCTTGTGCTTGGCCTTGGTTTGGTTTCTTTCCGCTGACCTTTCCCAGTGGTCCCTCGAGCCACCTCTCACCTCCTAGGACTCCGACGCACCTCCAGGAGTGCTTTTATGGCTTTGGCGGGTGATTCCTCGCTGGATTCCAGTACTTGGCCGCCGCCCCTATTCCGAGCCGCCGACCTCTGTTTCTCGCCCCATGGCCCTTCTCAGCTGCTTTTGCCTCATTCAACTTTTCCCTCATCCACATCTCACCTCTGTGAATCCGTCTTTAGGGTTTTGTTCCCTTTCTCTCTCTCTCCTCGATAGACCAGCATCGCCATCTTGCCCTTTTACAGGTCCATGACTAGAGAAACTACTTGAAGCTCCAGTTCATCTCATGGCCAGAATTTTTAGCCTGATGGCTTTGTCTGGGTACTAAGAGTTCCCTAGTAGACTTTGTTTCCCCGCGAACTTCTCCCATTTTACAGCAGATCAAGGAGCTTTTAGCTCCAGACCATGGCTTAAGCCATAGACCGCGAGCGAGCAGCTTGGGAACGTTTCAGGTCGCAATATGACCAAGAGGGTCATTCTTTTCTAATCGACGCATTTCACCTACAAGGGCATTTTCAGGTTTTCACCTATCCTCCTTGCCTTGATCACGAGTCCTCAGTGGCAAGCCTCATTGCTGAGTTGGCCAAGCCCGATTGGTCCAACTCAGGACTCAGGCCCAATAAGCAAATGTAGCTTTTTCCCGGTTTATGATTGGCTGATTCTTTAGAAATTCATAGTAAATTGCTCGATGCTCAGAAAAATACACAAAAATATGTTTTAGAAATGGTTTTTCATGAGGAATCCGAATATGTTTATAGTCTGATTTTGAATCGCCAAACGTCAGTTTTATAGAAAATGGAATTTAGGGTTTTATTTGGTGAATAAAATGTATAATAATGTGAGATTTGTTGCAAACAGGATAATTATGGTTTCTCTGACCCAGGACGTGATTAGGGTTTTACCCAACCTAGGAAGAGAGAGAATTCACTCTCCAAGTGAAAAAGTAAGTGGTCCATGCAATTGAACATATAACTATCTGGTTTTGAAATATTATGCATGTATGAATTTCAATGAATGCCATGTTTATGTTATTTACTGTTTCTAATTGTTAAAGTCAGTAAGATTATTATATTCTAAGTTGCTTCTGATGTATGATAGCACCTTCATGAACCATAATGATAATTGTTACCAATAAAGTTTAAAGTAGAGATAAGAGCATTAAGAGAAAGAGAATGATAAAAATGAAACTTATATAAGTTCCTCATAAGAGAAGAGGCACTTCGGTGCATAAGAGAAGAGGCACCTCGGTGCAACCTAAGAGGCACTTCAGTGCATAAGAGAAGAGGCACATTTGTGCAAACCCGAGGACACTTATATAGGTTAAGATAAAAGAAATTGATCTAAAAGAAAATGCATGTCTTTTCAATGTTCAATGTTTAATTCAAATGCTTATTTTCAGTTTTCAAGTTTTCTTATATTATAACATGTTCAATCCACTTACCATTGGTTTTATGCATGGCTGGGGGCGAGATGCCCACAGGTAAGGAGCAAGATTAGGAAGAAGAAGCTTTTGATAATACAAGGACTATCTCAAGGAATCTTCAAGAAGAAAGGACCTAGTGGGGTGCCATTTACCAAGATGATCCAAAGTTTAGATAGAATTTATATCATGTACAATCTTTCTACCAAAGTAGATTAAATGTATTTGATGTAGTTTTCCTATCTTGAACTATGTATGAATCAAATTTCTTTCAATGCAAAGTGTTCTATTTATTCAAATTGTAAATGAATATCATGTTTGTGACACTCCCTTGAGTAAGGAGCTTCCGCTCAGTGATATTTACATGTTGTAAAAAGTGGGGTGTCACATCATGTATCTCTTATCATATGTAACTTTACAAATGATCATCTCTATGATCCTTTGATGGTTTTTATAATTGGAAACTCAATCAATCAGGAGGGTATCCCCTAATTTCCAAGAACTATAAGGCATATGTTCTTAGAAGATTCTTCAATCATCTCAATGATGGATTGGCCATTTGTCTAGTTGAATTATCATACACTTGTCTACAACCATAATCAAATAACTTACTGATTGAACTTATTAGGGGTAGGGCAATGACACTATCTTCATCTTACCAAGATTCACACAACCCACTTAACAGATGTACCATAACTCCAAGAGGGTACTCTAGTTAACCCCCAACTCACTCTCACTGAACTTGTCACACATAAGTATATTTGCTTCAACATTATTAAGATTTAGCAAAGATGTTAACCAATCTACTAACCATCTATAAAATACTTTGAGATGTCATCATTAAAAGCTTGTTACAACTTATGAGACATAACATGATTACTTTGTTCCTCCTATTTATGAATGTTATTGATGCATTGGTTAGTCTAACGACATAACCCTAAACTCATAATGGTCATGTAACTTATGTCATCCACTCTACCTCTTATCTTTTGATATTCTGATGCTAGGTTTATCTTAAAGGATCATGATAACACATGTTTGTGGATCAACATACCATCTATCCTTGATAGTGATCTTTCCCAACCATCAAAAGACCATACACAACATTATAGAGTCACTCATATTTTCCCAAACAACACTTGTAGGATAAACATCAACTCTCTCTCTCTATTGGAGAGGAGCACTGGAAAACTCATCTAATAGATATTTTTAACTCATATATAACTGATACACTTTAGATACTAGGATTCATTACCTTGGTATCCACTACATGTGTTATAAGAACTGATAAACTGGTGTTATCCACTTCCTCAACATCATAACCGGATAGGAGGAATACCCCTTACTCTTAGAGGGATCAAAAAGCATGCTCGTTACAAAACTTAAAGATTTTAGAACTATAGTCCAAGGCAACCACACATCATATCAAGATATCTATCCCCATGATTTCAGCGAATCCACACATACCAAGTGGCATAATATCCACTTAAAGGCTACATTTCAAAAAGAAGAAACACAAAGGGAAACACACTTCCCACATCACTACAACATTGTCTAGGGTCACAAGCAAAAGGTAACCAATTTTATTTTTTCCATGAAGGTTACACTTTTTATGTATCATCTTACCTCTTACAGTTTGGGTTCCTTGCCACTAACATAGGAATTATTAAGATTATCACATATCATTACTCTTTTCTCATTAAATCTTCATCATTCATAAGGATGTCCTTCCATGTTATCATGTTTCTCAACCACTTATCAAGGAATACATCATCATATTCCACATTTTCTTCATTAGACAGGGATCATCTCCCTTAATTTTTTTCGTATGTCATGAAGATTTTACATTAGCACTTATTACACACATAGGTTGGTCTGAGATTAACTCAGGTTCCACTTTATTCATCTGTCATTGTTTCTCATTCATCTTCTCATATTATACTTACCACATGAGTCCTCTCCATCTTATGTGAATTTCATACCTTGAATCACTTTATTAACACAGACTTATCTGTCTTTCACTTTATTATATTCTTGAATTATAGCTTCAAGAAATCCTCATTTGCTTATAGGTATTCAGATTCAGGTTTCATGGTGTCATATCTTTCTATTGTAATTACCAAACATTCACGTTTTGATAGGTTGCGATGTAATTCTCATCTTTTTAGGGTAAGATTGAGATATATGTACCATGATTTCTTATTCATTATACTCTTTAGATTGTCTTAAAATGACTACTTGATCAGAGTAATAAAAAAGATAACAATCTAAGAGTTTCATACTTACTTTTTTTTCAATAGTTGAATACCTGGGCAAGGCACCCATATACTTGATTAGGCAGTATGCACCATATTTTTATGTCATATTCCTAACTTAGACATCATCTAGTCCTAAGTTCTAGTGTCCATGTAGACTTAGAAAACCTAGAGCTCTGATGCCAACTTGTGAGAATTTGTTACACTAAAAGAGATTACTCAAAACACAAAACACAATTACTCATTAATTGAACACAAATCCAGAAAATAGGGTAAATTAAAACCGATTCAACATTTCTCAAATGCTCAGAAACATTTACATAAAAGTCCAACAACTCACTTCATTCCATATAATAATCAATATCCTTTGCAACTTATTTGTAGCCTAAACTACAATATAAACTTTACAAAGGAACACTATCCACATATTCCACTTATACAAGCATCAACATGCTATCAAAAGCTTGATTCAACTGAAACATCATATACAAACTTTTCACCTGGACATGAGAGAATAGGGATGACTCTAGGACACCCTAGACAACTAAATAACCTTCTCTAAGGTCCATCACCATATTTCTTCCTCATTTCCAGAGTTCTACTGTCATTGTTGCCAATCACCTAAAAAGTTGTGGTGACCCATGGGTGAAACCTAGTCCCAATGAGAGATATAACTCTCTCCAAAAGATATTGATTACAACAAATTATTTAACAATAAGTAGATTGAGAAGTTGGATTATTTAATTGACAATTGAGCAGATTAAACAATTCAAGAATAGTGAACAAATTAAGCAAATAAGATTAGCAACAAGTATAATTATTAGAGTATATGCAAACTATCATCTTAGATTTTATAAGATTGCATCAAATAACAAAGGTCATCACTAGTCTAACTATTATTGTATGCTTTGCTAACACTAGAAGCAATCTAGTAGCATAAGTATCTCTAACATCATGAATATGTTTAGCAACATAAGTATAACTAACATTGTTAGCATGTCTATCAAGTTGAACATATCTACATCATAAGTAGAACAAACATCAAAGCACAATTATCTACATAAGCATGATTAGCAAATTAAGCATCTATACTAATAGAGACACTACTAGCAATATAAGCATAGCTAACAACATGTGATAACTATCCCCATTAACATAATCAATAGTAGCAGTATATCTATTAACATAGCATGACTATTGTGTGTACACATCTACATCATGAGTATTTCTACGACATAAGCATATCTATTATCTCTAAATGCATTGATCATCATTTTTATGTAAAGAGAACAAACAATGGTTATCATCCAATATGAAGCATCATGTATAACCCTAAAGATATATGCTACACTGTTGTATTACATCTTTTATTACGCCCTGAGAATTTGAGTCATACCACCCAAATCCAATTGACCATTACAAAGTCAAAATCAGTGCCACACAAGATCTAGTAAGAGTCGGCCTCCAAGAAGAAGTAAGAGTTAGGCTCCAAGATCTTCTCCCTACTCAGTTTGTATGAGTCTGCACTATAGTGACATATCAGTCAAACTACAAAACAATGACATATATTCCTATAACTAGCCCACTTTGGTACATGTCACATCGCTAAAGAACATCTCACACATGGACGTTCTATAAGAGGCATCCTGTAGTTATACTGATACATTTCACACATCATAATATTTGAGGCATGACCGAAGCCATCCTCCATAAACACACGGTGCCAGGATGACAAGAACCCTGCATACTCACAGTATGTTCTCTTAGTTTCCCTTAGGAATACTCATTTCACCATCTAGTAAGTTTTGATACTAGAATGGATCTATGGCACAGGGCAACTACATGATTAAGGTTTTACTTGATTAATTATGCCAGGTGGGTGAACAAAGGTTGTATCAAACAAGTGGACATACAAACCCTAATTCAGTTCCAGCAAGCATATAAGTATAGTAACTTCAAAAGATATAAAACATGTGAGACATAATTTCTCATCTCAACATCACAAGGAACAATTCACCTGCCAATAAAGAGACTATACTTGTCATCAAATCATCATCACATGGTACCTATCCATTGCCTTTCATGAGACTACACTTGTCACCACAATATCACAAGATATAAATTCTTATCACAACAACACACGGTTTCAACCCTTGTCATCAAAGAGGATTACACCTCATTCAGGGATCAACCATGCCAGAGGTCCGTAAGACCATAATATCATTTCCTACAAGATCATCATTATCTCTCCATGCCTTATAACAAGGCTCAACAAACATCACCACACATGTGATACACATGATCAACATGATATGATATTAAATAACTAAAATATGTTTACATGATATCATTGCAAGGTTATCCTAGCATTAAGAGCATTCCTTTATTATATCAACATATAAGGAAGCTATATGATTGGCCAACATCACAGTGATAGTGTACAAGTTTAGCATATGAAAAAATATGTCATAAAGTTATGACGACCACTAGGTAACACGTTAGAGTTTCAATCAATCATTATGAAGGATACTCCATCATTATATTAAACATTCAAGAAAGGATAATATGATTAACCACCATTCTCTACTTGCATTAGAGTTAAATTTAGCAAGATAAGTTTCATTAAAGTTAAATTTCAATATTTTTTCACAAACCCTCACTCATAGCATCCCCATATGGTCTTGGTTGCATAGTACAAAGCATCTTCATCACATTCCATACCATTCTCAAGTATGGATCCATGCATAACTCAAGGTGTAATCATCATATTTATAGTATACCAGGGTTTCAATAATAATAAAAGAATATTGGAGGTTAATCATTTTTAATCACCATCGCCTAGTGGTATTATGGTTAGGACTAACAAGATAATTCTCATTGATGCTAAAAATCTACATTCATACCCAAACCCTAACACATGGCATCCCCATCGGATCATGATACACAAGGTGAAGCATCACCATCAAATTCCATACTATCCTCAAGTATGGATCCAAACATAATTCAAGGTGAGACCATCAAATTTATAGTATACTAGGGTTTCAACTACCATAAGAGATTATCCCATTATTTTATTAACCATTCAAGGGGGATATTCATAATCAATCACCATCACTTGGATACATTAGGATTAAGTGTAACAAGCTATATTTCATTAGGTTTACCCATTAATTCATTATGCACTACTACAGAAAATGCTTTTTACAATAGTTCATTTTTCCATTTTACAATAGGTGTTAACTGTTGTATTAGATCGCGTGGTCTTATGGGGGGTGCTTTATACAACATGTGATCACATGTTGTAATAGATGTATTTTATACAACAGTTAAAACATGTTGTCTTTTGATGAATAGCATGTTGTAATATGGGTATTTTATACAACATGTGGTGCACCCGTTGTACTATATATACTACAACAGTTAAACCACATTGTCTTTTTCTATACACATACGTTGTAATAAGGGTGTTTTTTACAACATGTGGTTTATCCATTGTAATATATATTATACAATAGTTGAAGCATGTTGTCTTTCACTAAACACACCTATTGTAAGAGGTAGGTTTATTACAACTTGCAATGCACCCGTTGTAATAGGTAGGTTTATACAATAGTTGAAGCATGTTGTCTTTCCATACATTCAACCGTTTTAATATGTGTGTTTTTTCCAGACACACCTGTTATAATAGGTATGGATAACACAACATGTGTTGTTTGTTGTAGTATCATACATTTTTACAACATATCATTAACTGTTGTCTTTGATTAGAGTTTGACAGGTCTTATATCTAACCAATTTTATTAATCAAATTAACTATATTATTAATAAATTGTAATAAATATGAAATTAGACTTTTTTCATTTCACAAACAATGAACAAATTTTCCATCAAACCATGAGAGAAACTCATACTAAATTTAATAAATATTCTATCATCCATACAAAGATTGAATAATACAAAGTACTGAGTATCCACTCTAGAATCAAACTGAAAACAAACAAACAAAATTTTACATTGGTCTGTGCTAAAGAATAAATGTCTCCCCCTCATGTCACATAATCTTATGTATTCTTAAGAACACATGTCGCCCACTCATTTCAGACCTCGTCGATTTCTTCTTGGTTGAAGCAACTGCCAATATACTTCAAATAATACTACAATCATATGACAAATATATCAACATATTGTCTTTTTCAATTTATTTAGAAATTTGAACGAACTAACAAAATATAATGATAAGTAGCTTACACATTCAGAAATATTTCTAATTCTTGCATCAATGATGTCTCTCATGTACTTCAGCACATAATACCCACAATCTGTGTTGCTCGACTGCTTTGGACACTGTATAAAAATATGAATTTATTATCCAAATAATTGTGAGAACTTGTTAGCAAATAAGAGGATGGAAGTATAAAAAAATTAATACAATGTATGTGTATACAGAATCAAATTTTAAAAATGGCAAATTTCTAATCAAAATTAAAAAATGGCAAATTGCTACTTGATGTTAATGCATGATGCTATATATATATATATATATATATATATATATATATATATATATATATATATATATATATATATATATATATATATATATATATATAATAGATATAATGCTTGAGGACAAAGGGGAATATACAAGGAGGAGTAACATGTTAAATCAAACAAGAGAAAAAACATTGACAAGCAGCACTATTAAGAATATAATTTATTAAACATATTAACAACAACATCAAATACATCCATTAATGTTAATTGGCGAACTATTAGTTTACACCAATTTTATAATGATTAAATAAGAAAATGATATCTATGAGTAACAAAATACTTTAAGATCTATAATTAATAGTATATTTTGTGACATGTTAAATAATTTTATATAATTTATAAATAATTACTTAAATGTATTATAAATATAACAAGTACATAGTTGTATGGTTAATGAGGAAAAGCAAACCAGTATCTATAATTTTTTGTATACTTATGGAATACCAAATACTTTATAAAGTATATGTAAATAATTAAGTATGTAACAAATATAGTAAGTACATAGGTAATATTAAAACAAAAAACCAATATCTATAATTAATAATATACTCCATGGGATATCAAATAGTATTATATTATGTATAAATAACTAAATGTATAATATATAGAAACAACATAGTCCATAGATGTATATGTTATGTGTGCGGATTTATGCTGATTCTTTTCTATTATGAGTGTAATGTATGTTAGGAAAAATAACTTCAAATGAAATATGATAGTCTTAGTAGTACATGGTTTCACAATAAATTAATTAATAACATTTTTAATATATTTGTATTGTTTTGAATTTTTATACATCAATCAATATTTGTTATAATAATGTAATTGCATGTATCTTATGATATTAATTCTTTAAATTATACTTCTATTCGAAAGTTGTGCAGATATTACTCCTCTAAATTATACATTTTTTTTCATCATGATGTCAAAGATAACATAATTTTTATATTTAAATTTCCAACGCTACATAGAAATAACAATCATAATAATCTAGTGAACAATATATTGTCACTACATTTATTGAGTTTATTAGGTAAAATTAATAAATAGGTTTAACACCATCATAAGTATCTTTATTTAAAATAAATTTCTATAGTGTTGTTTTTTAATTTTTAAATAATAATAGTAATTTTCACGTTGTACTACTTATATATTCGATTTTCTTAGCTTTATGTTACTTTTTAATTACTTGAGTTGTCAAGCTCATCAAGTAGGAAATTATTTGTTTGATTAAAAAATATAATAATCCACACAATCAATATTAAACACTAAATTGATGTGTTTTTAAACGACCTATATTTATGAAAAAATGATTTAATAGAATAGTTGGTCTTATAAAAAGATTAAATCTTTTCAATATCAGATGTCACCATTTCAAGCTCATCTTAATGTTAGAAAATCATAAATGTATGTAGCATATTATAATATACATATACAATAATCCATATAGATAGATCTAAAATTAAGTACTCCACTAAATAATGAGTTCTGTCTTCGACTTCTTCTTTTTTATGTAAGATACATCTATTTTCTTACCTCGATCTAAGTAAATAGGTCGATTGAGACATATTGACACTCAATATGAATTCCACTTATGTACTTAACATAATTTTTATATGTCCCCCCCCAATTAGGGGGTTGGCTCCGCCACTGGCAATATTAATGTTTTAAAGTTTCCTACCACTATGTGTGATTCTTCATTCTAATTTTACAAAGGTGAAAAAAATCCAATAAAAGTGGGTACATCGTTAAATGTGTTTAATTGTTGGTATGTGAGAGAAGAAAGACACTAGAGTATGGAATACACCCTAACCATTAAAATTAATCCAAATAATTTTCCTACACAAATAATTGATAAGTTTTGAACAAAATCTAAAACCCTCACATAAACAAGTAATGTTTGCAATTATACTAGCAACATGTCATGAAGATTATTTTTTATTAAATTTTTGATCTATTGTATAAAAATACTAAAAAAACATGATGGAATAAAATATTAATTTTGAACACAATATGCAATTTTATAGTTTTAGTCTTGAGTGTTTTTTCTACTAAATTGATGTAGCATAAGCATAGTATAAAAGAAAGACGTCACAAATATAAAAAGAATAAATATTAACAAAGATTTCAGTAAAGATTAAAAAAATATAAGACTGATTAAGAAGTACTCTGCCAAATTCACTTTTATAAATAAAGAAGGGAACTTGATGCTCATATTTAGACATTTTCTTAACGATAACGACATTCTAACTAGTATTACAAATGTAAGAAAATACTTATTACTAGGAACATTGTAGCTTGTTATATGCATATAATTCTAAAGTAATCAATGAAACAAATATCAATATTTTTTTTATGTTCTATTACGTCAGAAAATAATTAAAAGTAGAACTTGAACAAGACCTGTTGAATGATTGCCACTTTCACTTCCATCTTTCTCCTGTCAAGGATAACCGATCGCAAACAACTAAGATTTAATCTTCACATGACATAAATTTGGCATATATGTTCATTTATTAATGTGAGTAATCGAGAATGAACTTGTATGGGCTACAAATATGGTCACCAAAAATTAAATAATTTCTTATATAGTGATCTTATATCTGAAAAAAGATGCTACATTTCTAATAAAAATGATGAAAAGTTGTTCTGTTGATAATGCATAACTTGTCAGTCTGATCTTCTTCCTTTAGCATAGTAGGTCAAGAATGAAATAACTTTATATTTACACTTGCACAGTCTAAAATTCAACAAGTTTAGAAGCAAATGATCGAACAGTAAGTCCAGAAACGATGATCAGACAATAACTCTAGAAGGGAACTCCAATACGTACGGTATTTGCAGAGAAATAAGTAGCAAGTTTTACACCTTATAATACATAACGAGAGTAGTCAATAGCCCTTCGATAATGTAGATGATTGCAGAAAATGAAACAAGGGTTGAAGGAGAGATACATTCGAGAAAGAAACATGAGAATAGAATCGTATGGAGCGCCTGCAGTCGTCGGGTGCGAGAAGAAACTGGCGGGCAAGGATGGAGCACCTGCGTCCGTTTCCCTCTCCCTAACTAATCCCCATGTTTCCCTCTCCCTTCATCTGTACTCTTCGTATCTTCAACTAATCTCACGTTTCCAAGCCCCTCTCCACCCACTCTCCTCTTCATATCTCATTCAAACTCTATTCTCTCTAACTTCTTTATAAAAATGAAACGTTTCAAAACAATAAATACACCACATCTCTTCGTCTCTTCCTATTTTCCTCTTTAAAAAATCAAATGATATTGTTGTTTCTATCATTCACTCATTCAACCACATTTTCCCACAATTATCTCCATCCACGTTCCAACAACTCCTCCCACAATTATCTTCATCACCCAATCACCCTATAAATAAATAAGAAAAACAATTTTATATTTAATTTTTCCGTTTTACCTTTCAATGACTATGTGATCCATGCAACTTGATTAATAGTAAGCCAAACATTTCTTTTTATTGATATATTTTTCACCAAAAAATATTCACGGTCCCTCTCTCCGGTTCTCTACACGATATATCCAATATTTTCGGTCCCTCTCCCCAGTTCTCTGCAAATAGATTATGAAGGAAAAATATGTTACATAATGCATTTGATGTACTGTTTAACTAAGAACATACGTGGTTATTATTTTAAAATATAAAAATTTTGAGATAAAAAATATAGTATTTAAACATATTAAGTATTTGACTATTTTTTTATCCAATATAAATTAAATATATTCGGTATGACAGGTGCAGGTGCACGTGAGTGTTTACTAGTAATAGAAAAGAATCAGTATAAATCTGCACACATAACATATACATTTATGGACTATGTTGTTGGTATATACATTATACATTTAGTTATTTATACATAATATAATACTATTTGATATCCCATGGAGTATATTATTAATTATAGATATTGGTTTATTATTTTAATATTACCTATGTACTTGCTATATTTGTTACATACTTAATTATTTATATATACTTTATAAAGTATTTTGGTATTCCATAAAGTATACAAAAAAGTATAGATATTGGTTTACTTTTCCTCAATAACCATATAACTATGTACTTGTAATATTTACAATACATTTAATTAATTGTTTATAAATTATATAAAGTTATTTAACATGTAACAAAGTATACTATTAATTATAGATCATAAAGTATTTTGTTACTCATAGATATCAGTTTCTTATTTAATCATTATAAAATTGATACAAACGAATAGTTTGCCAATTAACATTAATGGATGTAGATTTGGTATTGTTGTTAATATGTTTAATAAAAACATATTACTTGTTAATTATGTAACAATTAGATGTATTTATAAAAATAAAAAATGTCACTTATTTTATACTGTTTACCCTAATTTAATGTGTTTATATTTCTAATTCTTACTTAAAATCATATTGATAATAATGTTATTTATAAATAACGTTTACATAATTTGAAAATAGGTTAATAAGTGTGTGAAGCAGATAAAATATAAAAAGAAAAATTAACTTTGATACCATGCTACATTTATAAAATATATATTTGTTAAGAAAAATTAAAATTGGAAAGGGGCACTTTCCCCTGCTTGCCCCCCTCCCGCCACCACTGGTAAGGGATTAGCCTTGGGAACAGTTTGGTCAAGACTTTTATTCCTGACCAGGCAGCCTTGACTTATAGCGAATTTTGTTGTAGTGAGGGGGTAATTATTCCATATGTATTTTAGTATATGCATATATTGGGATTGGGTCGGTTTCAGGTCAAAATATCTACCCAGAGTGAAAAACTATCATTCACATGACCATACAAAATAGGATTTTGTTCAACCTACCACTCAAACAAAAATCCACCCATATTTCCAGCAAGGTATTGTGCGTTGTGTGACAATGATCTTTTACAACATGTAGCTAGTACAACAGGTGATATCATGTTGTGTAATAATGGTATATTACAGTGGTTTAGTTTACGTTGTGTAATGGGGGTATATTACAATGATTTGTTATGTGTGGATGTTACAACAGGTCACAATATGTTGTGTAATTATAATATATAACAACATGTTGGAGTCTGTTGTCTCATGTCGGGATATAACAACGAGTTTCAATATGTTGTATTATGGTGGTCTATTACAACATATACCAAATACAACATGTAAAGGCCCATTGTATAATTAATGCATACTACAACGGGTGAGTCTGTGTTGTGTAATGATGGTCTATTACAACATATGAGTATTACAACGGGTCAAAATATGTTGTGTAATTAATATCTTTTACAATGGGTTTGAATATGTTGTGATACTACAACCTATTACAACACTTTAGTAGTTGTTGTAGTATCCCCCTATACTACAACATGTTTGGCATGTTGTAAATGACTTGTGTTGTATAAAATATACAATATACAACACAATTGTTGTGATAAGTATGCTAACTACAACACAATCATCAGAACTGTTGTCTATCTTCTGTTGTAAAAAGCATTTTCTGTAGTAGTGATGGTAATTATCAGTTATATTCACCCAAGGGTAAAGGTAAGACTAAAAATTTAAGGGTATTGACCATAGAATTCTCATCATTAGAATTGAAACATTATACTATAGACTCCATTCTAAACCATTGAATGTTGAAGCATCCATTCACAACCATTGGATTAGGTTTAACATTTCAAAACTACCAGTTGATATGTAGGTTTAACCCTTGGATCATATAACCAAAGAAACCATCAGTTTAAGGCTTAAGTGAAGCAACTCATGATACCTAGTTACACCATCATGTGGTAACCTAAAACACCATCAGTTGTGAATGCCACCATCATTTCATAAGGTCAATACTAGCATCATTGATTACCATCAGATGTTGAGCTAAATCGCCATTGTATCATATCATCTTTAGGGCACTAAACCATCAATCATTGAGCTTCCAAAAGAACTAGAAATGAACTAAGGTGTGACAAATGGTTAACATTATCATATGTCACCATGGTTCATCACCATCAGTTTCTACAAAGACATCTCCATAGGTTCTAATATAAGGTCATGCATCAGTTCATGTATAAAATTGAAAATCTGCCTAAAACACTGAATATATGCCATTGTTTGATATATATTTAGCACCATTGGTTGGTATGTAAGCAAGGACCAAGTCTTACTATACCTTAAGAAGCTCTTGCACATGATTTCAGATTCATATAGAACTAGAAACTAATTAGGTAACACCATAAAATTTGAAATCCTAAGCAAGAATAGCTCTTATATGATCTTCATTTTAGAGCAAGAACATGAGTAATCAAGCTTGTAGTAAGCAATAAAAGTGAAGAGGGTTATAAAACTCGCCTCCAGGGATAATATTAGAGTCCAAGAAACAAGAAAATTATTGCAAAGAAGGTGAATATTCCTAGCTTTAGGTCTGAATTCGGCCAAGTATCACCTTTCTCGACAAAAGGAGCAAACCCTAGATATCGAAGCAAGAAAGATAAGTTCCTTGAGATTTAGAGAAAACTTTACCATGGAACAACAAGGTTCCATCCAGGAAGAAGGTAGGATGAAGAGGAAAAGCAAAAGAAATGAAGTAGAGAAGGATATACTTACTAGTTTAGGTCAAGATCACCAAAAGGAATCTTTGCAAACCCTAGATAAGGGTAGATCTGAATCCTAGATGCTCCAAGAAGAAGGTTGGCTATCTTCTTCTACCTTCAACACTTTATTCACACCCAAGTAGGTGAAAGATGAAGTTATGCAAAGTAGGAAATATAAGAGTCTAAAGGTTTCATTTTTTAGCTAAAGGATAAGTATATAAGGCTTATGGATAAAGAAAGAGAAAAGCTTGAGGTGTCCTAATAGCTCTCTATGTGTCCATGGCCTTAAACTATTATTGATATACAAGAATCCACACAAGAATCTTCCCCACCATCAATGGAGACCTGTTTAGGTACAGTTTTTTGGATTTCCAATCCAATCAAATAAACCATTGGTTGATAGCTCCTAAAGGTAGTTCACCCATAAAGGGGTAAACCCTAAAATACCCTTGAAGAAAACACCTCCAAACTAAGGTTCAACTAGGCGCCCCATGGCCCAAAAAGCTTAATAATGATAAGGAAACATATAAGGATTATATTACATGTGAAAATGGTAATTAAATCCTCATATTTGGGTAAATTGTACGAAAGTCCAAAATGTGCATAAAATTTCATAACTTACACAAACAGTGTCCAAATTTGACCAAATTTGAAACTTAAGGTTGTAACATGATAACAAAACACATCACAAGGTTATATTAAGTTTATATCATTGAATTATGGTAATTAAACATGTTCAACACTTCAAGCAAGATTAGGGGTCTCACGTAAGGTTTCATTTGTCGATTGGGATTTAGTGCAATCTAAACCTTAGGGTTCGGTCCCAATAATCAGTGGTTGGTTAGTTACTGGGATCATATCCCAAAATGTATGAATATTTATTCTAATTTATTATATGGACTCTCCTCATGTGAATCTATACATAGTAATGAAGCTTGTAATTGGGTCTTTATCTTGTGTCAATATTGTTCATTATTCATGTCTAGATTCTTTAAAATGTAAGCATTCCCCGATAATTGGGATCTTATATGAAATACACTTATGGGTGTTATTTGCATGATTTTTAGGTACTTTGACCATTATATTATGGAAGGGACTGAATAATTCTGAACATAGGGTTTATCTAGGCTTGGAGGAACAAAAAATGAGGCAAAGTCTACCCTAAGTGATCAAAGACTATATTGAAGAAAAAATCTCCATGGATGACCAAGTTCAAGAATCAGAGTGCTCTATAAATTCCCTAAAACATCCCCATTAATGTCCATGGTAGAAAATGTAAAATCATAGTTAGATCTCCAACTTTGAAGAATCCCAAGAATTTAAAACCACCACAACCATTACAACAACACAATCGTGATGCTCAATGTCCAACACAACTATGTTCTCTAGAAAAACTATGGCAGTAAACTCAAGATAGTCATTTTCTAAGATACAAACCCTCCTCAAATCCTCCATCACATTCATGGCACCCACCACGATTGTGTTATCTCATACCCACACGGTCATGCAACTTCAACCCCAAAACCATAAAATTCATCTGATCATTATGCTCCACAACATGGTCATATTCCATTACTATGATCATTCCCATACTCACCCTCCATAGTTGTACTACCTACCTAACCCTAATTATGTCCTACTAACATTTTACCATCTTACCCCCACTTAGACATATGCTTCGCAATCCACTATATAAATATTATTAGTAGCTGGGAGCATAAGGTTAGAGATCCCTTGGGCATTCATTTCTGCCACCTACCATCCATACCACTTTCCCCTCCCATTTCATCATCTTCCACCACAAAACCCTAACTTTTAGGATTTTGGATACTTTCTATCCCATTCACGTGCCACTCCACCTTGGAGGAGGGAAGTCTCAAGCTGGATTCTAGTATAGAAGGAGCCAACCATTACTTCAAGCTTCATGTCTTCTTCTATATTTTTACCCACCCTCCCCCCAATTTTTGTATTTACATTTTCATGAGTAGCTAAGATCTACCATTGGGTTGTTTCGGTGGGAAAATGTGACTTTTCTTATAGGTGAATTATTTTAATCTAATGCATAAAGAATGAACCAAATCAGATTCAAAATGAGAGAGTTATGGTAGTTTTAGTAAACATGTGCAGAATTGGCTTTATTCTATTTTCTTATTGGACCGATAACCACATATGTTGACAACCACATAGGACAACAGGCCACGTAGACTGATGTCATGGTAGGCCAATGGGCCACATAGACTGATGGCTACACATGCTGGTGGGCCATGCAGACTGACAACCATGCAGACTAATGACCAGTAGACTGACGACCTCACAGGCTGACAGGCCACGCAGACAGACAAAAATGAACTACGTAGCTGCCCATGACAAATAATAAGTAAAATGATCATAACTTTTGTTATACAAATCTGAATTTGAAACAAAAATTGTCTCATGGGATTCATATTTCAATTGTCCATAAAAGAAGAGACCTAAACCTTTCAAGAGGCCAAGGATAGGCAATTTCTAGGGAGAATTTGGAGAGTAATATGAAGAACAACAAGAGAACCATGATCTAGCCACATATCTAAGTATCTTTTGAGTGTACATCTCTTCTTTTATTATTTATCCCTTGCCCGAGATATTCTAATCAACTCATTGGAGGTTCTATTCTTCCTCTCCTCTTCATTTTCCTCTAACATGTTAGTTTTAGAGCAGCATGTATATCAACAAACTGATAGAAGGTAGACTTGGAGGTTTTAATCACAAATCCAAGATCTATATAGCAAAATCAGGACATACAAAGCCTAGATCTGAAATTGTTAAGTTAGAATCAGATCCAGGTGAGTGGAAAATTACCTTCTAACCTCGATCAATAGTAAACAAACCTGAAATAATCATGTTTTTTGTGTTGATTCTTACTCAGTTATTCATATTGTGAAATTATTATGTTATTAAAATGGTTTTTGATAGAAAGAATAAATTGTTCAGTATTCTATCTACTATGATGTTGAAATGTTAAATCATTGTGTGGACTGTTATGCAATCTAGTAAATGGAATAGTGGATTTAAAGGCACTGAAACCCTGAGTTAGCCCTAATTTTGGGACTAAAGGATTAATCTATGGAATTGGGAGATTTGTGACAGTTGCTTTTTTCCTGATGATCATGATGAACTATGCCAAATAATCTATTATGACGATAGGGTAATATTCTAAATGGTCAAGATGTTATCTAGACAAATTAGATATCATAAAACAATAGATGCCTAAATAGTGAAGAATCCTTCACATGAGGCTTGTGTTGTGAGGAGGAAACATGCCATCCGAGTAGAGGATCGGTCTAGATCGAGTTAGCTATATTGTACTGGGTAAGGGTATGGGGGTCTAGGCCAGTGAGGACAAACTCCTTAAAATAGTGTGGTATCGAATATCAATCAGAGATGTCGTGGTACCTATGATACCAGTCAGTTGGTGAGCCATAGTAGAACCACATATGCAGACAAAGTCAAGTGATTTGAGTCTCTGCATGAGTACCTAGGTCCAGATATTCGGCCTCACCCATTAGTTGTTAAGGCTAGACATGGAAATACCTATTGTAGACAGGGTAGCTAGAGATTTCAAACTTAGAATCCTAGGAATTTTTCTAAGTCTTGTACAGTGAGATCGTAGCATGCTATTATGCTTCCACAAGTTGTCGTACACCTCAAGTGGGTCCAAGGTATATCATAAATAGACCAAAGAAGTAAATGGGTATTTAGTGTTTTATCTTAATCAGTAGTTATCAATACTCGTGCTTGTTTGACTAATAAGATAGTTTAATTACTTATATAACTTGCTAGTATCTTAAATACTAAATATTTCTCATCTAATTCATCAAGGTTACATGTTGATTTTCTACACACTGATCTAGTAGCTCATACAATCTACTGAAATATTTTTCATATAATAATACATATCTATAGGAGGAGCCAGAAGCTAGCTCTCAACATGAGTAAACCAACCCATGTCTCAAGAGAAATATTTAGAGTAGTTAGACGGTCTCTTATTCTTCCTATGCATCATGGGAATAAGAGAGTGATTAAAGAGATCAATTTGTAATAAGTTGAACTTGGTGTATATTAAGAGGCAACTCTTTCTTTTATGTAAAAATCAAACTCTATTGTTGCTTTTTGTGTAAGCATAATTAGGAAGTTATCTACTAGTAAAATGGTGTTTCAATATATTGTGAAATAAGAAAAAAAATTGGACCAATTTTTAGATAGTAATTACAAATGAAAGATTAGTTGTAATCCCTCTTTGGCGGGCCCTAACCTTGGTCAGTAAGATTGGCTTGTGTCATCTGGACCATACCCACACATGTAATACTTATAAGTAGTTCTATATTACACACTATATTGTTTATGTAAATGTTACAACACCATTTATATATTTTAATGCAACAAGATATCATTGTATATATGATATAAATGTCACATAATTATATTAATAATGTAATAATTTGTAGATTGAAGATTAGTTGAGTTAATATAAATATTTATAGTCATCTTCATAGTGCTTGAGTTATGTAGCATATCATGTTACTATTTTGGTTTTAAATTTATATTATTTTGATTAGGATTATAATTAAATTAATTCATTCATTCTCAATTACATGAATAGTATCAATATTATTTTAATTATAATACATAATCTCAACTATTATATTAGCTAGACTATTAAAGTATAGTATAATAATATATTGTTTACATTCTTATTCATATAGTAGGTATACAGGTCTAAGGGGTCTGGTTCCAGTCATACTCATTAGTGGACCTATTTAAATATGAGTCTATGGGTATGCGGGTCGATGAGTATATTTCCATAAAAACTTAGACCCATGATGGGTTTATAAAGGGTTTGAATTTATAGATTCATAGGTATACACAGACCCATTTACAACCCATACAAACTACATTCTTTAATAGGGTTTAAAGAAGAGGGAAGTAGAAACAAATAAAGACGATAAAGGATGTAGAAAAAGAAGAAGGGATAAGTAGAGAAAAAGAGAGAAGTATATAAAAAGGGAAGTACAAAAATAAAAGGGCATAGAAAATTAAAATGTGCCAAAAAGAGTACCAAAATTCGTTATCAAAAAGATAGAGAGAGAATTAAAGTACTTTTTAGTATCATTGGGGCTTGTTTTGGTATTAATATGAAATTTTTATTACATTATGTGTAACAATATCAAAACATACAGAAAGAATACCAAAATATAATTGAACACTAACAATGAATATTTAAAACATGATGAAAATGTAAACAATAACAAAAAATGTAAGTATTTCTTAAATAACTAAAATTTTACATCAAAATAGAAGATAAGCGGGAAACAAGTTGCGCCACTAGTCCTTTTTGGATGGCAAAACCAATCCTTTGAAACATTACATCTGTACACTTGGGAGCCATAACATTACTATTTATAACTTTTTGGACCCTCTTCAGAAGCTCCACAGCTTTCAGTGCTAAAAATCCAAAAGTATCAAATCCAAAAGGGATGAAGGTGTGTTGATTCTCAATACACACTTTCTCATCCTTAACCACTTGGGTTGAAGCAGCTTTAAGGGTATCATATCCTGCTGCAAAGGCCCCACTCTTCAATCCCACCAATGAAGAAACTCCTTTCAAATCCACACACGCATGTTTTTCCCTCCGACCCATCCAGAAATCAAAATATCGACGGGTCTAAGTGTGGATCTCCCCTCGTATGGATCAATCAAAAAGTTCATAGGTGCCTCTTTCTTAGAAGACACACATGCATGTCTGAGTACATCAAATAGAACATCTCTAACAAGATCTGCATGTATCTAAAACTTAGAAGCTCCTTGCAATGAACTGCATGCTCCCAAAAAGTGTCCAAGCACACCTTATGACAAACTAGACATATTTCATTGACTGGAAATAAAGGAATCATGAGATGATATATGAGGATACTACGATACTCCACTGGAGACATGTGCAGACCAAGTCCATCAATAGGAATAGCAAGGAGAAAATCTTGAGCATGATTAGCTTAAAGACACCCAAAAACTACCTTCTGTCTAACGGTCATGTCAAACTTAACCTCCATGTCCTCAATTATTTTACTAAAAAGAGCACTCGCCAAATAATTTTGGGCTTTTGGGAGGAC
The DNA here is from genome assembly GCA_963693085.1 of Alisma plantago-aquatica. Taxonomy (NCBI): domain Eukaryota; kingdom Viridiplantae; phylum Streptophyta; class Magnoliopsida; order Alismatales; family Alismataceae; genus Alisma; species Alisma plantago-aquatica. Next base: position 813,956,067 of record OY856409.1, on the reverse strand, counting down.
AGTGTCTTTTTTATAAAAACAATTGAGGTCAAAGGAGGGAATCGTGACATGAAGACAATCTAGAGCATAATCAAAGTCAGAGTCCATACCTTGAATCTCGCTATCTCGCAAGATATGATCCTGAAGCACCCAAGATTAGGCCCTACATGCCACAAAAGCATATGAGGAAGCTTCAACTGCTGAATATAGTCCCAATCCACCAAGACGAATGGGAAATGGATCCACCCTCCATTGGAGGTCTCCAAAAAAGAGGCCTCCACAAACTATAGTGTCTTCAATAGACCCTCGTAAGCCTCTGTCAAACAAAAAATGCTCCCCTCTTTTATTATATCAAAAAAGTCAAACATGAGGGAATTACTTTTGATATTGTTTGCTTTTGTTGTTTACTATTATCATATTTTGGTGATATTTGTGTAGCAATACTAAACAATAACAGACTATACCAATAGCAGTACCAAAGAATATTTGCCATAGTTTGAGGGCCCTTTTGGTTTGCATATTTGGGCATATAAAACTATAAATTTTAAAAAGTAACAAAAAGTATGCAATGTGTAGTGAAGTACAAAAGAGAAGGGAGAGAACTATTGTTCATTACTTTATGCATTTAGTTTGGTATTATTCACTTATAAATACCAAAATAATACATAAATAATACCAAAAAATATACAAACAGTACCAACAAATATTTATTATACTTAATAATACCAAACTTTGAGGAGTTTTATTACTAGTAAGGTTCCCTATACTTAGAACATATACAACTATATATCTCATCCAACACAAAAAATGCAATGTGTAGCAAAAAGAAAGAGGGGAGGGAAATACCTTTTTTTTCTTTTGTTTGTATTTTTTTAATATTTGTCTAGCAATACCATATAATACACAAATAGTAGCAAAATATACACACATACTACAAAGAATATTTATTATACTCGACAATGCTTAAATTTAGGATATTTAGGTATTGTGGGAGGTTTTGTGTATCTTGGGATATATACATTTCAAGCAATACCAAAAAATAAGCAATTTATAATGAATTACCAAGAGAGGGAAGGGTATTTTTGTATTATTTGTTTTTACTTGGGTACTTCTAAGTCGTTCTGGTAGTATATGCAAAGCAATACTAAAAAATTATACAAAATATACTGAAATATGTAGAAGCAATACCAAAGAATATTTATTACACCAATAACATCAAATTTTGGAATTTTGATATAGTGGAGGTTTTAAATATTTTGTAAAATATAAATTGTATATTTCAAATAGTACAAAAAAACACAATAGGAAAGAGAGGAGATGGAATACTTCTTATTAATTTCATCCATTTTGGTTCATACTAAAATTACACAAAAAATACCAAAAATGTGAACAATGCTAAGAATATTTATAATATTTATGTTACCAAAATATCGGAAGATGCTTCAACTATTGAGAATAGCATGGGAACCGAATGGACAAAATACTGTGTTTAGCAATACTCTTATTGAAACTACCCTACCAAGTACAATAGGAGCTTACCTACTCAATATAGGTATTGTGTACCATTTATACACATCAAATATAGTATATATTATTAGAAAAAAATTGATTCCAATTGTAACATTCCAATTTCTAAAACACACCTACTATTAAGCAGAAGCATTAATCTAATTGAGGATGTCACAAATATGATGATCGTTGCACTAAATATAATTTCATTCAACCAACATTGGATAACATAATATTTTCTCATGTCACAAGTTCTACAACTTAAAACTTCAAATTTAAACTGAGCTAAACTAGTACTTGATCCTAGTACTCAATGAAAAATTGAACTAAATATCATAAGATAGTTGACATCCCACCAGTAATAAACTCGTAGATTTGTCCTCGAGATGCATGCTCCTTGTCTAAGCTCCTTATCTTTCTCTCCTACAAACATCACATCCCCATGCCATACAAAGAAAAATGAAAAATATGTTAAGAGTAAGTGGGACTAAGTAAAATTATATGAACTAATAATTAACAATACTTTTATAAATAATGGATTAAACTTATATTTTCTTTTCATGTATATTTATCATTTACATGATTATCTTGGGTTGACTATTTTGTCCTTCATCCATAATACTTCTTTCATAGAGATTGATAACTAACACTTCTCTCAAGAGCATGAAAATATGCACCAAGTTCTCATTGCTCTCAGGAGATTGAATAATAACATTATTCTCAAGAGCTTGAATGTGTGCCAAAACAAAAAATAATATTGCAAGGACAAACATCATCATCTATATTTTACTTAACATTAATATGGAGCATACTAACTTGGAACATTGAACCTTATTTAAGAAAGGTGTTCTTGTTGTGAACATAGCCATAGATGATAAAGTAAATAAAAAACATAATCATATTTCTTACAATCATTCATTAGAACTATATACTTGATATCATTATAATTGATTCTCATAAATATAAATGAATACAATGCTTTTTCTCTTTTTTGATACTCAATGCGCATGATCACCACTTAGCAATGAGAGAAGAAGTCCTCTAAGTTCTATTGAAGCTGTTGAAAACCCTAAAGTCTTAAAACTAACATAGTTTCCATTAATTTCCATCTCATTTAAGAGTTAAATATCCTACTCTAGGATTTATAGAAAAAGAATGTCATAATTGATCAAGTTAGGGCTTGAAACTTGAAAATCGAATTCCTTATTAAAAAAAAACTTTTCCAAAAACTTTTTTCTTGTATTTGTTGGACATAATATGTATTTATAAAGAATTTTCCAAATTTTAGCGAAGTCAATAATACTTGAAATAGAAATATCTACTTGCATGGGCTTGTGTTGAGATGGACCAATCAAGGCAGGTTTTGGGCCCCTTCAATCCAAAACACATTATTTCTCAACAAATGAAGGTGTGGATACCTTATTTACTCATGTAAGGCGTGACAAAAATAGAATTTTGAAGAGGGAAATTGAAAAAATACAATCATGTATCTTCTTCCAACTCATGTCAAACGTGACTCTCTGGGTCTCGATCATGGAAAAAATGTGATAGGGGAAACAACATTGTGCCATAAAAAAATAGCATGAAACATGGATCATTTTCTTCTTTGAGATCATGTTGTCACAACGACCCCTAGTTCAAGACCTGGGGTGATCTAAGGAGAAAAAAACACCCATAAAGGTCTAAAATATCATAAAGGACACACATATGACAAATAAGGATTCTAGGAACCTTTGAAACCTTCAGGTGGAGCTAATCTCACAGAAATGAAGCAAAACATGGATCTGAAGCATGGTATTGACAATGATGACCAAGCAAGGTGAAAAGACAAACAAAAATATTATGGGAATTTGATGGATTTAATCACACAACGATCTTTGGAAGGACCAACTAAGACGGTCCATACACTCAGGAACGGTGGCAATGACTAAGGTTGTTGTGCCAGGTACCATAGGAGGCAGGAGCAAGGTGGTTTTCATGATGATGTCATAGGGAGATTGGTGACAATTTATGGATTGGGACGAGTTCTCGGATGTCCCTTGGTGGTTGCAAGACTATTTTTATGTAGTTGGAGGTTTGTCGTGCCAATGAGGACTAGGTGTGTGAGGAGTAAGGAGTCTAAGCTCAATAGATATCTAAAGATATTGAGTTCCTAACAAAGTGGGGATCTGTAAAATTGTGTGGATTTGAAAAGGTTAGAGGAAGTTTCTACTTGTTGTGGGATTCATTATAGAGGGATATAAGGCATGGAGGTTGTCTCACATCATGTGGAGTCCATAAAACTTAGTAGTCGGGTGAGGGTGATGAGTCCCCAGCTTGCAAATGACTTCTTAATAGAGTTTGACCCGGACGTAGTTGACCTCCATAGAAGATAGAACCCATCAACTGGGTGATAGGTTAAAATGTGTAACTTTAGGGAATTCACCACATTGGATGAATGATTGCTCAATTAAGGATCTAAACCATATAACTTTCTTTCCTAAATTATCTGGGGGTGTAGAATTATCTATTGAGACTAGAATTGGTAGGTTGACTGAATTAAGCATGGGGATTTTTAAATAATATTAGTTATTAGGTATGAGAGTCATAGTAATATATTCTTTGCTTTTTATGATGAACATGTATTTAATCATCTAGTATTATTTAAAAATAGTTAAGGGCTCGTACTTTGAGGAAAGTTGATTATTGTGGATTCAAACTCACATAATTTCATATATTGACATGGCATAGATGGGAATTGGGTACATTTCACATCGACCCTAATGTACAATTTATTTATCAACATGGAGTATAGTTTGTGTAATCAAATACCAAGGACCTAATCTTATTTGTTATTTTTGAGGATACTATAACTCTACCCACCTTATTGAAACTTTCTCGTTAAAATGTTTGTGTACTACCCACCTAGAGTTTTATTTATTCTTAGTTTGTGATACACATACATGGCATTAATAATTCCATCTAAACCCAAGATAGGTTTGAACTAAGTCATACCTTATCCATTAACTTCATCCTCAACTTAATCCTTAAAGTCTTGGGTTTCAATTTTTGACATGGGTATCTACTATCCAATTACATTAGGTTTACATGGTTACCCAATTTAGGTCTTCTATATCACCTCTCTTTCTGGCACCTCTGGGTATGTGTTGACCAGACACAATTCTAAAGGCATGAGAATCCATCATGCTTCTATTCAAGATCTTAGTAGTATACATGCCCCATACCACATATTATAGCAAGAAGAAGAAGAACATATGCATAATAAGTCTTTCCGCTCTTCACAATTCCTCTAAAATTCCCAGTTTATTGGCCACCACCATTGAGGATAAGAGAGGACATGCCACTAGGTATGATAGAATTAATAGAAAGGATATATAAATTAGATAATATCCTATCACTAATCATATGTCCATACATAAACCTCTAAGATTGTATTACTTACAAGGTCCCTACCTCTGCACATTCTTTAAAAGAAAGGGATGTACATCCTACCCTTGACTTCATGTACTCTATACATATGTTTATATCATCTACATGGATCTAAAATTTACCTAGGAAATCATGAGAATTGGTTGGCAGCCAACTATATTTTTGGCTCAATATACTATTGTAACATCCTGATTTCTGAAACATACATACTATAGAGTGGAAGCATAAATCTCATTGAGGATACACAAACATGATGATTATTGCATAACATATGATTTCATTTAACCAATAAAGGATAACACAACACTTCTCAAGTCTCAAGTCCTACAACTTAAAATTTAAAATTTAAACTAAGGTAAACTAGTACATGATGCTTGTACTTAATGAAAATTTTAACTAAATACCATTAGATAGTTGGCACCCCTAGGTTAGACTCTTAGATTTTTTCTCTCTATATGTATGCTCCTGGTCTAATTTCCCTTATTTTCTCTCTATGGACATCATGCCCCCAATTAACATCATATGAACATGAAATAAAGCAAAATTTTGAAAAATATGGATTAAACATCAAATGATTTTCTTATCATTTATCTTTATCTTATTTTCTCTATCATTTACATTATTATCTTGGGTTGACTATATTATCCATCAACCATATTGCTGATCTCATAGAGTTTGATAACTAACACTACTCTCAAGAGTTTGAAAATATAAGCACCAAAGTTCTCATTGCTCTTAGGACCATGATTAATAGCATTTCTCTCAAGAGCTTGAATATGTGCTAAAAGGAAAATTATGTTGGAACGATAACATCATCGAAAATCATGTACTTAGCATTAATATGAATCATAATAGCTTGGAACATTGATTCTTACTTAATAAAGGTGTGCATGTTACAAACATAATCATACATGAGAAAGTAAATTGAAAACCATCATCTTATTCATAATCAAATTTCTTGCGAGCATTCCTTAAAACTATATAATTGATATTGTTACAACTGATTTTCATAATAATTATTTAATGAAACCCTTTTCACCTTATTTGACACTCAAAGTGTATGATCTACTTACATATGAGAGAAGAAGTCCTCTAAGTTCCCATGATGCTAATGAAACCCTAAAGTCCTAAAATCAACATAATTTTCAATAATTTCCATCTTATTTAAGAGGTCAACCCTAATCTAGGTCTTATAGGAAAACAAGGACATAAGTGATCAGACTAGGGTTTGAAACCTTGAAAATTGAATTCCTTGTAAAAAAACCTTTCCAAAATATATTTTCTTGTATTTGTTGGACACTACACATAATTATAGTGATTTTTTTAATTTTCATCCAATCAAAACTTAGAGAAGTCAATGAAACTCAAAATAGAAATATCTAGCCACGAGGGCTCATGAGGATATGGCCCAATCAAGGTCTGGCACATATTTTAGACCCTCTCAATTTAAAAATGTGTTGTTTCCCAACAAATTAAGGCACTTATACCTTCTTTTTTCATTTTAGGTGTGATGGAAATAAAAGTTCAATGAGGGAAAAACACAACCCTATATCTTCCTCAAACTCACATCGAACATGACTCTTTGGAGCTCAATTGATGGGGTAAATCAAGAGGAAAACTAAATTTGTATCATAAAATAAATAGACTAAAACATGGATCACCATCTTCTTTGAGATCCAACAGTCATAATGACCCCTAATTTAAGACTTGGGGTGATTGAAGGAGGGAAAACACCATGCCACCATGGATGATCCCTAAAGTTGAGGTCGAAAAGCTTTGAAAAGACACATGCATGACAAAATGGGGTTCTGGGATCTCTGAAACATCAATGCAAAGCAAATCTCACAAAAAAGAAGTAAAACAAAGATTTGAAGCATGGTATTGACCATGGAACCAAACAAGGTGTAAAGAGGGAAGCAAAATATCTTACACAAATTGACAATGTTGATCACACAATGATATTCATAAGGACCCACTGAAATGATTTATACACATGGGAGTAGTCATGATGACTAAGGTTGTTGTGTTAAGCCTCCATAGTAGGCATGAACAAGATGGGATTTGAGATGGTACCACGTGGAGATTGGCAATTGTTTATGGCTTGGGATGAGTTCTCATGTGTCCCTTGATGGTTTTTAGACTATTTTTTATACAATTAGAGGTATGTGGTGCTAATGATGATAGGGTGCAAGGGAAGTGTGGAGTTTGAGCTTGATACAGATCTAAAGATGTTGAGCTCGTAACAAAGTGGGGATATCTAAAATTGCCTAAACTTGACGAAGCTAGTTAAAGTTTCTATTTGTAGCAAGATGCATTGGAGAGGGATTTAAGGTAGGGGGTGTTGCACATCGTGTGGAGTCCACAAAACTCTACACTCAGGTGAGGGTGAGGAGTCCCTAGCTTGTGATGACTCCACTTACTAGAGTTTGACCCAGACAGAGGTGACCTCCACACAAAATAGGCCCAGTAGTTATGTGTCAGGTTAATATGTAGAACTATAGGATATTCACCAAATTAAATAATTTATCACTCAATTAGAAATCTAAACAATATAACTTTCCCTCCTAAATTTATTAGGAGTGTTGGATTACCTAATTGAGACTAAAATTAGTAGGTTGACTAAATTAACTATGAAGGTTTCAAAACAATATTACTTCTTAGGTTTGAGGTCATAACCTTCTATTCTTTCCTTTTTAGGATTAACATGTATGTAATCATTTATTTAAAACAATGAGAGGCTCATACCCTGAAGAAATTCATTTATTATGGAATCAAACTCACACATTTTTATGTGGACATGTCATGCATAGGAACTTGGTAGATTGCACATCTAATCTTAACTGTTGCTTATTTATCAATACAGATTATGGTTTGACTAATCATATATTAAGGACGAAAACTTATTTATTAATTTGAAGATGTTACACAAGCCCCATGACATTGTGGGCTTGACTTAATTTAAACTATGGATGTGCATTGGACAAGGTTGTCCAATCTGGTTTGCGTCACTACTTCCATAACTTGACACAAATATGGTACATATAATTACATGGGCAGATCGAGCTAAAATTTTTAGTCATTTTATTTTAAGAACCATCACAATAAGGTACAATTATAGTTTTAGTACAAGACCATGGTTAAAAATCACACCATAATATTATCAGTTTTTAAATGTATATATATGGGATTAAGAGATAAATATTTCTCTCCCCCTCTCCCATGCCCGTGGCAGAGGCAGAATGCTCAGGAGGGTGGTAAATCAAGGCGGCAGTTGGGATTCAAACTCAGGTCCCTTTGTTAAGGGACATTGTGCTTGAACACTTGAACAAAATAGAGAGAGAGAGAGAGTTGATCCACAATACACTAGAGTGTATCAAGTCCTTGATACACCTAAGTTTACAACCATTGGATGCATTATCTAAGAAACATGCATGAAGATTAACTAATGGAAGAATTCCCTCCTTCCTGTGATTGCTTCCTCTTTGTCCTCTCTCCCTCTCTATGAGAAAAAAAAATACACATCGTCTCTATCTTTTCTCAATTGACTACTACTCTCCTCCACTAGTCCTATTTCTCTCTCTTCTCCCTCAATCCTCTCTCGTCAATTTCTTCTTTAGCAGCTTCTCATAGATGGTAGGTCTCCAGACAATTATCATTTTAATTATCGCACATGAGAAGCTTGCATATAGAACAATGTATTGTCAGTATTTTACGTAAAATAGTTGTAATATACCAAAATCTATCTACACTGACTCTAGAAACCCTAACTCCATGATTAGAAGGATAGTTTACTTGGATCCTTATTTTTGATCAAACAAGTTATAGTTGTAACCCCACATGCGTGTTGTTATCCTAAATAAATGGTCATCTTATGAATAGTTCACATGTTTTAACCCTAATGAATATCTAATGCACATAATATGAGTAACTCACATATTAATACTAATTGTGGGTACACATGATGCTAAACATGTCTTGGACCAATAAACCCTAATGATATGATGAGCAAGATAATTGTAACCTAATCTTGGACTTAATGCATACTAAGAATGTATAGGTGAAGAATAGTGATCATTGACCTAAACCCTAAGTTGTAATCATATAACCTTAACATATACATCCTTAATGACATTCTTGATGCATTAGTAACATTAGGTGTCATAATCAAATAACATACTTTAATATACATAAATGATATATAATCACCTAATCATAAATTAGTCATGTCATCAATACAAAATGCATATCACCTTGTTCTCTAATACACACCTAATTAATCACCTAATCATTACTTAGCATGTGAATCAAATCATTAATATGTAATATGTCCCACCTCGATCACTAAAATACATATAATGACTTCAATATGGATAAGAAGTAATTGGATTCACACAAATGTGCATAATCAATTATAATAAGTGAATAAGTATGAGAAATTGATTACTGATGACATTAATGTAAAAAAGGTAGTGTGACAATGTTTAATATATATATAACGTGACATTATTTGGATTAATGGTAAAAAATTGGATAAAATGCCTTAGTTCATGCAAAACAGTATGTTATAATTCAATATGTTGATAATGGAGACTAAATCCAAATTATTAAGAATGATAATCAAGTATATTGAGATAATTGACTAAGCCATAATTGTGCTAAAACTCTTAATGAGATAAATAAGAAATATATAGGATTGTGTATAATAATAAAATATAACTTTTTTAGAAACAAAGTAAATATAACATGACACAATTAAAAAATAATAAGTATGATATCATATCATAATGAATATAATATTAATAGGTCTAAAATGTTAATTGTGTTATATCTAATAAAAAGAAATCTTAATAGTGGAACCCTTAGTGATCCATGAGAACCTGACCTATGTGGAGTTGCTTGATAAGATTCTAAACTCCCAAGTTAAGTAGTTGAAAAGCAAGGAGTTTGAGTTAGAGAAAGTTTTGGTGGAAGTTTTACGGAAACAACCTGGGAGTTTAGTGTTGGGATGTTGCATACTCACTCTTCTCTTTTTGTTTGAGATTTTGGAGAGGAAATCCTTTTTAAGGGGTGGAGTGTTGTAACATACTGAATTCTAAATGTAATCTCCATGTAACACTTTTCCCTAAGTTTTCTTCTCATTTTTGTCCTTTATGTCCTTGATGTTTAATTAGTGGAATTTATAGTAGTTTGGTGAACATTTATTCACTATTTGTACCAATAAAAGGGTTTATGCACAAATACCTCTGCAAAAGTTTATTGAAGGAGTATAGTGAGGTGTCTAAACCTTAATCGGAATTTTTGATGTAATTTAAAAACATAAAATGAGCCTAAGTTTCAAATTTGGTTCAATTTGGATGTTGTTTGTGCATGTTATGCAATTTTAGGTACATTTTGGACTTTTCTGCAATTTACCCAATTGGGCGGTTCTCTTTGCAAATTGTCACATGCATTATAATACTTAGATATTACCTTACCATTCTTGAGTTTTTAAACCATGGGGCACCTAGTTACACCTTGGTTTGAAGGTGTTTCTCTCCAAGTTCATTTTAGGGATTAACCTATCTATAAATGAGCATATCTTTAGAAGTTATCAATCAATGGGGTTATTTCTTTGATTGGAGTTCATTGGGGATGGACTAGAGGTCTCCATGGGATTTTACAACTAACATTTGATATTCAAGAAGTCCCTATGAGCTGTCCTCTTGCATGGTCATGTAGCCCTAGGCTAAGGGCACATGGAAAGTCCCATAGACACCTCATGCTTGGCCCCTTCTTTATAAATCCATATCTACCCTTTCCCACCTCCCAATTCAAAAAATCTTGCTCTCCTTCTCTTTCCTCCAACTTAGAGCATCATTCCTACTCTATTTGGCCACGAAGGTGTTGTCCCAAGGTAAAAGAGGGTGCCTACCTTGGTGAAGAAGGCTCGTAGGGTTCCGAATTTTCTCTATTTAGGGTTTCTAAAGCTCCTTCTTGGTGATTTTGACCAAAACTACTCGTAGGGTTCCAAATTTGCTCTATTTAGGGTTTCTAAAGCTCCTTCTTGGTGATTTCGACCAAAACTAGTAATTTTCCTCCTTTCCTTCCATGTTTTCAAGTCGTTCTTCCTCCTCTTACCTTCTTCCAGGTCAGAACCATGGCCTTCCATGGGATAATTACAACTAAACCCTATATTTCCTAAATGAGGCTTTAATGAACTCTATTTCCTCTTTTCATGATTTTTTTGTTAAATTGCCTCAAAATCAGTAATTATATTATTTTTCTTAGGTCTTGTACCCCACTTCCATGTTTCAAATATATGATGCTTTTACTTTCAATAGTTCTCTTTAGCATGTTGATTTTATTAAACTATTTAACTATAGTAGTGGTACTTTTGTACAACCACCCATAGACAGGGCATGTGTTTTCACCCTGGGGAATGTGTTTACTCTCCCCTTATAAAATTATGTATGTGAATGGGAATGTGTTACTCTCCCCTCACCTATAGGTTGATATTTGGTAGGTTCCTCAACCCTATGTAGTTAATGTAGTCAATATTAATCATGGATGCAAATCTTTATTGTTCTTGATATGGCAAGCATCTATCTCATTATGCCTCATACTCTTGTTCTCTTCATCTTATGATGAAATCTTAGCCTTTACTTTCATGTTATTTCCTTATATTTTGTTTTTGTTCATTATTTGACACATTCCTTGTATTTCTCTCTCTTGTTGGGTGATTTCCCAACCACATAGGTTTAGATTGAGGTGTTGAACATGACCAAGGAGAACATAGATTCTAACATGGACCTAGCTCTTGGATATATTGCTTGGATAAAGATTTGAAGTAGTTTAGACTTCCCTCTACTTAGATCCTTATGTTGTATCATACATGTAAACCCTTATGGGAGATTATGATGTACTTTTGTAATCTTTTATGAAATTTGAATATAGTCATTTGTTTAATTCTGCTTCTACACTTTGGTTGTTTTGAATACCATTTATTGAAATTTGAAAATTTTACACCTATTCCAGCATACCTTTGAGTGTGTTTGGAATGGATGTTTTATTCTTCAAATGTTTAGTAGGGAGTGGATCCTCTCTCGAGTCCCACTCTTACAACATGGTATCAGATCCCATGGTAGTTGGAATATTACCATTTCAACTTTTTCTCCCTAATTAGAACCCTTGACTCATATAGTTCCTCTTTAAGTGACACGTTTACCCTAGAATTGATCTATGCTACACTTGATATGATGAAATATTGATTTAGGACCATAAGAGTTTTGCATTTAAAACATGTTTAGTTAATTATAATGTGATGAGCATGTTAGGTAGCTATTAGGGCATAAGTTGTAAGCAAAGGTGTCTAGAAAGGATCAGGGTTTGGGGGCTGGCAAGATATTCCTCCACACCAATAGCTTGGTTTAAGAGGACTCCCAGATCCATATGATACTTTCCTGGCCTGAGCTTAATGTCTAAAATAGCATGCCTATAGACAGTAGTAGCCTTAGGCACCTAAGTTGGATACTCCTGAGAAACTAATATGTTGACCTTGTCTTTCAGGTGTAATAACTTGTTTGAGGATGGATGCCCAATATAGTTCCCTTATGTCCCCCGCAACCACATGTTTGGATAGTCTATCCTGAAGAACCTAGACTTTAAAGTTTGATGTTTAGTAAGCATTATGGATCTTGTACATGGTTTAGTTATACTCACCCTTTTGCCTCTAGATTAGTTTGGCTTGGTAGGTCAAACTTTTTAAGGGGTGGAGAGTAGTTGGTTGGATGATGTTTGGGTAGTTAAATTTCAAGGATGAAATCCTTTGTAAGGGGATGGAGTCCAGTAACATACCAAAATCTAGCTACACTGACTCTAGAAACCCTAACTCCATTATTAGAAGGATAGTTTGGTTGGATCCTTAATTTTGACCAAACAAGTTATAGTTGTAACCCCACATGCGTGTTGTTATCCTAATGAACATTTAATGGTCATGTACAGAATTGTTCACATGTTTGAACCCTAATGAATATCTAATACACATAATATGAGTAACTTACATATTAATAATAATAGTGGGTACACATGATGCTAAACATTTCGTGGACCTATGAACCCTAATGATATGATGAGAAAGATAATTTTAACCTAATCTTGTACTTAATGCATACTAATAATGTACAGGTGAAGAATAATGGTCATATTAACCTAAACCCTAAGTTGTAATCATCTAACCTTAACCTATACATCCTTAATGACATTCCTAATACATTAGTAACATTGGGTGTCATAATCAGATAGCATACTTTAATACACATAAATGATATATAATCACATAAATATAGATTAATCAGGTCATCAATATGAAATGCATATCACCTTGTTCTGTAATACACACCTAATTAATCACCTAATCATTTCTTAGCACATGAATTAAATCAATAATATGTAATATGTCCCACCTTGATCACTAAAATACATATATTGACTTCAATATGGATAAGAAGTAATTGGATTCACACAAATGAGCATAATCAATAATAAGAAGTGAATAAATATGAGAAATTGATTAATGATGACTTTAATGTAAAAAACATTAATGTGAAAATGTTTAATATAGATATAAGTAATTAATATGACATTATTTGGATTAATTGTAACAAATGGGATAAAATGACTTAGTTCACGCAAAATAATATGTTATAATTCAATATGTTGACAACAGAGACTAAATCCAAATTATTAAGGATAATAATAAAGTATATTGAGATAATTGAGTAAACCATAATTGTGCTAAAACTCTTAATAAGATAAATAATAAATATATAGGACTTTGTGTATAATAATAAAATATAACTCTTTTGGAAGTAAAGTAAATATAACATGACACAATTAAAAGAATAATAAGGATGATATAATATCATAATGAACACAATATTAATAGGCCTAAATTGTTAAGTGTGTTATATCTAATAAAAAGAAATCTTAATAGTGGAACCCTTAGTGATCCATGAGAACCTGGCCTATGTGGAGTTGCTTGATAAGATTATGAACACCCAAGTTAAGCAGTTGAAAAATAAAGAGTTTCAGTTAGTGGAAGTTTTATGGAAACAACCTAGGAGTTTAGTGTTGGGATGTTGCATACTCACCCTTCTCTTTTTGTTTGAGATTTTGGAGACGAAACTCTTTTTAAGGGGTGAGTGTTGTAACATACTGAATTTTGAATGTAATCTCCATATAACCCTTTTCCCTAAGTTATCTTCTCATTATTGTCCTTTATGTCCTTGATGTCTAATTAGTACAATTTATAGTGGTTTGGTGAACATTTATTCACTATTTGTACCAATTAAAGGGTTTATCCACAAATACCTCAGTGAACGTTTATTTAAGGACCCTAATTAGGTGTTCTAAACCTTAATCTAACTTTGTAATGTGATTTGAAAACATAAAATGAGCCTAAGTTTCAAATCAATTTTGATGTTGTTTGTGCAGTTATGCAATTTTAGGTACATTCTGGACTTTTACCCTATTGGGAGGTTCTTTTTGCTAATTGCCATATGCATTATAATACTTAGATATTCCCTTACCATTCTCAAGTTTTTGAACCATGGGGCGCCTAGTTTCACCTTAGTTTGAAGATGTTTCTCTCCAAGGGCATTTTAGGAATTATCCTCTTTATAAATGAGTGTATCTTTAGAAGCTATCAACCGATGGGGTTATTTCTTTGATTGGAGGTTGGCGGGGGTGGCCTAGAAGTCTTTGTGGGCTTTTCGAATTGACATTTAATATTAAAGAATCCCCTATGAGTTGTCCTCTTGCATGTCCATGAAGCCCTCGGCTAAGGATACATGGAAAGTCTCATAGACACCTCATGATTGACCCCTTCTTTATAAAGCCATATCTACCCCTTCCCACCTCCCAGTTCAAAAACTCTTGGTCTCCTTCTCTTTCCTCCAGCTTAGAGCAACGTTCCTACTCTATTTTGCCATGAAGGTGTTGTCCCATGGTAAAAGAGGGTGTCTACCTTGGTGAAGAAGGCTCGTAGGGTTCCGAATTTGCTTTATTTAGGGTTTCTAAAGCTCCTTCTTAGTCATTTCGACCAAAACTAGTAATTTTCCTCCTTTCCTTCCATGTTTTCGTGTTGTTCGTCTTCCTCCTACCTTCTTCTAGGTCGGAACCATCAGCTTCCATGGGATAATTGCAACTAAACCCTATATTTCTCTAATGAGGCTTTAATGAACCATATTTCCTCTTTTCATGATTCTTTTGTTAAATTGACTCAAAATCAGTAATGATATTCTTTTTCTTGGATCTTGTACCCCACTGCCATGTTTCAAATCTATGATGATTTTACTTTCCATATTTCTCTTTAAAATGTTGATTTTATTAGACTATTTATCTATAGTAGTGGTACTTTTGTGCAACCACCCATAGACAGGGCATGTGTTTTCTCACTAGGGAATGTGTTTACTCTCCCCTTATAAAATTGTGTAGGTGAGTGGGAATGTGCTACTCTCCCCTCACCTATAGGTTCATGTTCGGTAGGTGCCTCAACCCTACGTAGTTAATGAAGTCAATATTAATCATGCATGTAAATCTTTTATTGTTTTTCTTGATATGGCAAGCATCTATCTGATTATGCCTCATACTCTTGTTCCCCTCATATTATGATGAAATCTTAGCCTTTACTTTCATATTATTTCTTTATCTTTTGTTCTTGTTCATTATTTGACACATACCTTGTATTTCTCTCTCTTGTTGGGTAATTTTCCAAGTACCTAAGTTTAGATCGAGGTGTTGAACATGACCAAGGAGAACATAGCTTCTAACATGGACCTAGCTCTTGGAGATGTTGCTTGGAGATAGATTTGAAGTAGTTTAGACTTTCCAATACTGAGATCCTTATGTTGTATCATTAATGTAAAACTTTATGGGAGATTATAATGTACTTTGTAATCTTTTATAAAAATTGAATATCGTCATTTGTTTAATTCCACTGCTACACTTTGGTTGTTTTGAATACCATTTATTGAAATTTAAAAAATTTACATCCATTCCCGCATACCTTTGAGTGTCTTTAGAATGGATATTTTATTCTTCAAAATTTTACTAGGGAGTGGATTCCCTCTTGGTCTCACTCCTTATAATAGTCCTCTGTTAATATGGTAAAGCTACGTATTCACTCGCAAACTTCATTAGTATCAAATGTTCTAACGTTCTTAGCCAATTCAGAACCTGGCATCCACTCTCCACCTACTTTTCCTATGCATCTTTGATCTTGCTCTACATTTTTTTTTGCTTATGCTTTACTTAAGTTTCCGTCGAGCAAGATATTCTGTGTGTCGGTCAAGCTGGTTGTGCCACCCTTTAAACGATTCTGGGAGCCAGCCAACCTCCCGGTCAAGAAATCACAGCAGTATCTCGGCTTCTCCTCCTCCTCCTACTTTACCTTAGCTTTCCCCTGTCTCGATTTCAGCAGCGTCGACACCGGCGCTACCCCAATTCAGGATCATGGTTTCCCTCTAGAGCAATGACCTAACAAGTCTCCGATGGGAATGCATGTACAAGCCAGCCACAAACGAATCGGTAGGCTTTGGCCGACTGACGATCCCGAAATGTCCATGGAAAGTGTTCCATGCAAGCACGACGAACACAACCGACATCGCCACCCTCCTCCGCGTGGTCTCCTCCTCCATGACATGCACCCAATGGAAAGTGTTCCATGCATGCACCCAATGACAGGAAGCACTTGACTTTGTGCTAGGCTTGCGGCAACCCAACTCGAGGGTTCGTCCTTGAAATGCTCGCCCTCCCTAAGTGGATCGTTGTGGACAGAAAACCACCGGTACATGGATGCCAATGGCAGTGCGATGTGGGTGGAGGTTCTTAGGGAGACGCTCTAACATGGGTTGTCGCCTGAGTCGTGGACGGGATTACTTTGTACTTGACTGTCGGTTGGACCCTCTCTGTCGCTGGAATTAGTGCACAGACGTTCAAGACTTTAAGTACGGGTCGTAGATCAGTAACGTGGTCGAGATGGACGTCATCACCGGTACGACGTCTCTAACTTTTTGCGTGTATCTTAATGCTCATGTACTGTTGAGTTTGGCTTGACTTGCCCACACGCACATGTGCTTCAGGCAAGGGCGAGATAGTCTACTGTAGATTTGTTGTTCTGAAAACGTTATTCCGGGCTGTTACTTAATCTGTGCCATTAAACTCTCTTTTTTTTAGGGGTGGGTTTTTGGTATGTATGTAAGACTCAGATGTTATGCAGCATCAACCAGAACAACATAATGTAACAGTAGATCCGAGCGTGAGATGGTCGCCTTCTTCATTTCAAGTACCTAGACCTCTTCTATAGCTATCTCGGCCACAATTTTAGAGAAAAATGCACAATGATACCTTATAACAAATGTCAGATTTGTTGAATTGAAACCACCACAATTTTAGGAGTTAAAATCCACTGACAATGTTCCATGTGAATCCCGACCGTACACTCTCCTGTGGGGTTCACAGGCCAAGGATTTAGGTGTTGTAGGTGGGCACAGAGGATGGGTATAGAAGATTTGGACCTCAAATTTAGAAGCATATTCATCAGCCACCGCAATGTAATCGGTTGCAGCATATTTTCTAAAGTAATTTTTTCATTGCCGACTTCATGAAAGGATGAGATAGATGATAACCAGATGATTCTGACTATTAACCAGGAGATGCCGTCGACAATTCTTATAAAATCTATATTGGGTCTCGAAGCTATATAAGAGGAGTTTACATGGAGAAAGAAAGCCTAAGTTGCCCGAGGAAGGAAGCATTACAAAAGAAGGAGATAGAAAATAAAACGGAAGGTAGATATGCATATATGCAAATGGTAAATGTGGGATGGATAGGATGGTCCACTGACAGGTGTTCGTCGTTCTTTCAGCAGTTGATTAGATGCATGAGATCTTTCATCTAAAGGTTAAAAAGTTATGTGTATAAGAACCCAAATACACTTGACTCTCTCTCTCTCTCTCTCTCTCTCTCTCTCTCTCTATATATATATATATATATATATATATATATATATATATATATATATAGTCAGGCTAGAATACACTCGAGTGTACAGATCACGCCGTACACCCCAATGGTGTTTGCCTATCTATACCATGTTTTTCCAAAATCTAATCTATTGATCTTCATGGTTACAATAATATTAGGTCGCATACAAAATTTGAACTCATTTGGATGAGTGTAAGTCACTCATCTAAGGACAACAAAATCAACGCATAAAACTAATTTGAAATACATGATTTTTGCCTCCTTTAGATGCATGACCTATAAGTGTCCAAATGAGCTAAAATTTATTATCTAATATGTTCTTATGATAATTAAGAAGATAAACGGTTTAGATTTTTCAAAAAAAATTGCATCTTCAAAAATGACTGAGGTGTACGGTGCCTCCGGTACACTCGAGTGTACACTAGCCCATCTCTCTCTCTCTCTCTCTCTCTCTCTCTCTATATATATATATATATATATATATATATATATATATATATATATATATATATATATATATATAAAGTGAGGCTAGAATACACTTGAGTGTATTCTGCCCCAAATACAACTAAGTTTTCTAATGTCGGATAAGAGATCTGATCAGAAGAGGCCATTGCCACTTAATGCCAACTAACCCAATTGTTTATCTAAAACCTCGTTACCTCCTCCCTTGCTCTCCCCTCTGATGCATCCCTCTCTCACTTCATGGGAAATCACTAACCTCCCTCCCTCGTCTATTTTTTTAGTCAGTAGATAACCACTAGTGATAATGTGAGGTTCGTGCCGACCAGGATCAGGCCCCACTGTGGATCTGCTGAACTTTGCAAACAACGGCTTGCAACTAGCCATATAAGGTGTCGATCCACAATCACATGCAGATGAGTGGACGACTTCCATGTCTTCTCAATTCACAGAACATGTGCACTGCTTGCATCACGACTTTTCTCAATCTCACACAGGAGTTGTGATATTTTCCTGGATGTGACATATCCTAACCATTATTGGTCAATGCAATGTTAGTTTCTCCCACTTCCTCTTCACACGATCGATGCCAGCAAGCTGGTGCAACAATTAACTTTGTTCAGAAAAGTGTTATGTATTGGAAGATGGGGATCTTGAGTCTAGTATTCAGAAGAGATCTAGTGTGAATGACCAGCATTGCTCTTGCCATCTGGAATGGCCCGTCCAAAGGCCCTGAAACAATGCTCAGATCTCTATCGGGTATGCCTGCAGACATGTCCTTGTCATGGTTGAGGAGCAGAACTTGGTGGAGTAGGTCGAGGACATGGCCTTGCCATTGTTAGATGGATGGACATGATTGTACAGTCTCCCCTATCAATGATTTATTGTACCACTTTGTCAACCTGAATCTGGTAGTGTTGTCTAGCCTGGAGGTGGGTTCTTTCAGAACAACCAGTAGGGCATTGTAATACACGATGTTGTCGAGTTGAATGGCTGGAATGAGGGGTGAAAGCACGTAACTTAATGTTGGCCCAATCATGGCTGGCCAACTCAGTCGACCACTCAAACACGTCAGCACATCGCTACCGTGTAGAGGAGCCAATTAATCAAGCATGAAAAGTCTAAACTGCCCCTGGTGGAAAAATAAAATAAAAGATCAAAACATGGGCATAAACGTAACATACCCATCAATCATCTTCCAAATTGTGTGAGATACAAAAGGGAAACTCAAACTGCTCCATAGGTCTGAGTCAGAGAAGAAATCTCATGAAGCAAACACTGAATCCGGCTGCGAAGATGCCCATTGTGTTCCTCCTCACCTGGCGGCCTCAGGGAACCCAAATTTGGGCCCAAACACGCCCATATGACAGAGAAGGCCTTCCGCCATGGCAGATAGGAAGGAGTTAACACATGTTCTTACCAACACACAACACTCACTATAAAACATAGGAACCAACAAGATCACTATTCGCAAAGGAGACCACTATGAAGTCGAAGGCGAGGAACATACAGTCAAGTAAGACAGCGTCACAGGATTCACCACCATGTCGGGAAATAGAATGAAAAGAAAGAAAAAGGGGGGAACATGTATACCTCGAATCAGAGGAAACCAAGGGTCGATATAGCTTCGGACGGACTCCGCAAAAATTTCTAGGTGCTGAGCAGGTCTCCCCATGAAGTAGGAACACGACGATGACCTTGCAGTTATACCCAATAGCTGGTGATAGCAGGTGGGATATAGGGAAGCCACTCAAGACCAGAGGATATCGGTATAGAGCCAAGGATCGAATCCTGGTGAGGCGGAGAAGATTTGGGACAAACATTCTAAGGGTTTGAAGGCCGAAGAAGGTAGGGAGATGGAAAGAAATGGGAGAACATGGGAGGAAACAGAGCACGAGGAAGTTGGGTTGTGGAAGTGGTGAGAGAGGTGTACAACCATATGTTTTATAGGGTCTAATGGTTTGGGAATAAGTGAGGAAGGTGAGGGTAAGGAAAACGGAGGAAAAGATTAAGAGACGAGAGAGAGAGATAGCTACCGAGAAAAACTTGTTGGGAGCCATAGAGAGTCCCAATTAGATTGAGATCCTAGGTCAGAAGGGTGACCACAGGAGTGGATCTCGTGATTTGGGTTCGACTCAGACAAAAACAAAGGAAGTGTGGCAATCAATAAATCGAAAATCATAGTCAAAATTGAAATCAAATAAGGTGAAATTAATGTATTATTTTCTTTTCTCTTTTCCTTATTTGAGGGTGCAAACAATCTCCAAATTAAATAAAATTTTGTACAGAGACCAATTAAGGCATGTAGATTCTGATTATGCAATTAGATTTGCATTTTGAGAACTTTTAATGTGTTAAATAAACCAAATCCTATTTTCTCTCTCCATCTGCATTAATGACTTTAAAATTCTTCAAATTTTATGAAACTTCACCCACAAGTCATATTTAATGTGTTGGATACGAATTTGCCATCAATTTTACATGTTGGAGTTGTTTGTACATTTATTTAATACTTTGAAGGTTCTACACACTTTCTATCTCCTGATTTCACTTTTTATTCAAACATCTTCCAAATTGGATGAAAATTCGCCCAAAGGTTATATTTATTATGTAGATTATGAATCCAAGATTATTTTCCTCTTTTGGAGTCCTTTATTATTTTATTTGATATTTTGGAGAAAATTCAGATCTTCTCTTTCTAAATTGAATTAAATAAATTATCATTAGGTGAATAATGTGAAACTTGACTCCCAAGGCAATTGGGATCCAAGGAACACGATTCTTAATTTAGACTCCACTTTTGAGATTTCTTTTAATAAGTTATGCGACAATTAACATTTGTGGCTCATTATACCATTATTCATCCAATTATGCTTCATCTTTTCATATTATCACCAAAGGAATTATGTAAGATTATTTTGCATGGGATATTATGAAACCTTCCATCATGTGACATATTTTATGTGTCCATTATTGGCCTAAGATTAATGTGAGAACATTAGGTCACATCAGGGTGATTTATACATGCATTATCTCATTAGGGTTATGCTAAACATGTTTTAGATCTATTCTCAACCTTGTTTGGGCTAAGTCCAAAAGGTCAAAGCTCTAGGGTAGGGTGGTATGCTACATTGTCACTATGTCTGGACCTTGTTTGGTCTCTATGATTTCCCATCGGTGTCTATGCTTTCTTGGACAAGTGAGGTTGCTAGTTTTCCTTATTTTTATCACCTTGTTGCATGGTTGAGCCTAGTGCTTACATGAATGAGATATAGTGGACGCGTGGCATGTGTTTGGATGACACCTAACCTCTCTTCTCTCTCTCTTACCCTTGGTTGTATAAACCTCTCTCCTTGCATGAAACTAAACCCTTTGCTCCCTTTCTTTCTCTCTTCTTGATTGGATCTAATCCCCCTTTTTCTTGGTGGTGAAGGTGGTGTTAGAGCTTGGATAAATGGTTAAACCTCTTGCATGTTGAGTTAGTGTTTGGAACAACCCTTCCTTTGTGATCATTTAGGGATCTTTACTTCCATGTTGATCTTGTTAAGTGATCTGCCTCTCTTGATCTTTGTTTTCTTGCTCTACCCTCTTCTTCTTTCTCTTTAGGTCGAACCCATGGAGTTTTCATGGTGGAGCTTTAGTTGAGCTTGAGGAACTTCTCACTTCTTGGCCGAATCCATGGTAATCCATGGTAGTGATTGAGTTGGGTTGAAGAACTCCTCTTTCTTGTATTTTTGACCTAGGGTTTTTGCTCTCCTTCTTGCTTCTTTTGACCTAGGGTTTGTTCTTTCCTTGGAGGTGGTGTTAGCTTGGCCGAGAGTGGTGATCAAGTTAGGTTTCCTCTCTTCCTTGGAGATTCCTTATTGTTGGAGGTGTTCTTCATATCCAAGGTGAGTTTATAACTTTCTCCACTGTTATTGTTTATACTTACCTTGCATGCAAGTAATGTGCTCTTAAAACTTGGTTCCAAGTAGAATGGTGATAATCTATGATCTAGGTTTTATGTTCCATGGTGATCTTGAGTAGATAACATCCCTTGTTGAAACCCTAATTTTTTGTACGGTTATCTTGCTTGATGATGGAGGTTTTGATGCTTGCATGTCTATGCTAAATGTTGGTTTTCTATCTCTAGGTCATGATTTTTCTTTCTCTCATATAGGTGGTCGTTGGAGTTGTGGGCATGATCGTGGTGTTGAGGAAGAGCAACTCGGAGAGCAATAGATGCAGAAGGTTGGATAGCTTCTAGTGTTGTAGTACAGTCCTAGTGTCGTCCTTGTACTCTCAGGTTTGGGAAGGGATGTGTTTTGTAGATGTTGTATATCGACAAGTGGTGTTTGGAAGTGTGCCTTTATTGTGTAATATATATATATAGGGCCCATCTTTATTGCCCGCGCGGGTAGCTACCCGCCCTCCCTTCCCATCATTTTTTTCAAAAAAAAAAATCGCAATTGTAGAGGACTATTTTTTCTAGCTCTCCAAAAAATTTTAGCCAAAAATAATATCATTTGCCCCTCCAAAATAAAAAAAACCCATCCTTATATATATATGTTGTATATTTTGTACAGAGTTACTTTTTTGGCCAGCAGAGTTACTTTTTTGACACCATAGTTACTTTTTTTACAGCAGAGTTACTTTCTTAACCAGGAGAGTTACTTTTTTTGCTACCGAGTAGCGAAAATCCAGGCTACCTATGTGGGCAATGAATGAACGCCCATATATATATATATATATATATATATATAGAGAGAGAGAGAGAGAGAGAGTCAGGATAGAATACACTCGAGTGTATAGATCGCATTAATACACTCAAGTTTGTTTGTATATCAGGACTATTTTTTGCAAAATGTAAACTATTGATCTTCATCATCATACTATAACTAGGCTACATACAAATTTTGAGCCCATTTGGATGAGTATAAGTCACTCATCCAAGGGAAACAAAATCGACACGTGAAACTAATTTTAAATGCATAATTTTTGCGGTCTTTATAACATGACCTATAAATGTCTAAATGTGCTCAAATTTTGTGTATGAGCTATTCACAAGATGTTTAAGAAGATCAATGGATTAGATTTTTGAAGAAAAAAAAATATTGCATCATGAAAAACTACTTGAGTGTATTCTGCTCTGAATACACTCGAGTATATTCTAGCCTGACTCTCTCTCTAAAAACATTGTATATATATATATATATATATATATATATATATATATATATATATATATATATATATATATATATATATAGAGAGAGAGAGAGAGAGAGAGAGAGAGAGAGAGTCAGTCTAGAATACACTCGAGTGTATTCAGAGCAGAATACACTCAAGTAGTTGTTCATGATACAATATTTTTTCAAAAATCTAATCAATCGATATTCTTAATCATCTTGTAAATAACTCATATAAAAAATTTGAGCATATTTGGACATTTATAGGTCATGTTATAAAGATCACAAAAATTATGCATTTCAAATTAGTTTTGTGCGTCGATTTTGTTGCCCTCTGATGAGTGACTTACACTCATCCAAATGGGCTCAAAATTTGTATGTATCCTAATTATTGTATGATAGTGAAGATCAATGGTTTACATCTTGCAAAAAAATAGTCTTGATATGTAAACACACTTGAGTGTATATGTGTGATCTGTACACTCAAGTGTATTCTAGCCTGACTCTCTCTCTATCTCTCTCTATCTATCTCTCTCTATCTCTCTATCTCTCTCTATCTCTCTCTCTCTATACACTACTACAGAAATGCCTTTTAGCGTCGGTTGTTTAACCCGCTTTGGCGTCGGTTTCCAAGCGACGCCTATGTGGGCGCCGCTAAAGGTCTAACACTTCGACGTCGGTTTTTTAACCGACGCCTATTTAACTTAGAGGCGTCGGTTGTTTATAGAAAACCAACGCCAAAAGGGTTCGTGCCACAGAAAACGGCGTCATCTATGACACATTCTGCATTGGTGTTTAATTGGTAACCGACGCAAAAGTGTCCTAGATGACGCTGTTTTCTGTGGCGCGAACCCTTTTGGCGTCGGTTTTCTATAAACAACCGACGCCATACTTCAAGACGACACGGTCGTGCTTCCCTGCACGGCCGTGTTTAGTACTATAGGTGTCGGTTTTATATGAATAAGCGACACCTTTTCCACCACGGCCGTGCTTTCCTGCACGGTCACTTTCCTGTACGGTCGGGTTGTTTGTAATATTATGCGTCGGTTTTTATCCAATCACCGACGTTGTAGGTCTTTGCTGACGGTTTTCTATAAATAACCGACGCCTATATCTTTTTTTTTCATATCAGTTTGCAGGCCTGCTGTGGCTGGTCAGCATGATGAGAACCTGCAGTTCAGTTTTCTAAACTGCAGGTTTACGACATCCATTGATATCAGCCTACAAAGAGGCCACAAACCTGCAAAAGTCCCAAGGAAAATTTCACACAAGTAGATACATTCAGACATCAATTCAATTCTCACATTCACACATATAGAAACATTCAAATACATGTATTAACATTCAGAAATATTCATTTACAAAGTATCATTCATTATCGCTATCAACATCCCAATTATATCTTACAGTTGCCACTGCTTGTATGGTTTTTGCCCATTCTTCTCTTATTTCATTTAATGCTTCCATCGTATATGGAGCATGTATATTTTTTAAGCGTTTACCTATAGTGTTGTCAATTTTAAACACCTGCAAAGAGAATGATGTATATATATAAGTAATAATATAAAAATAAGATTGATATATTTCATACTAACTAATGAGACTATATATAATACCTCATGTATGGTATCGATGTCCAATGCGGCATGTTTGATAATCATCTGCATAAATCGCATCACATAGTATGTGCATGCCCAGCCATTGTCTTGTGTAGCGCACTATAAATTGAAACATACAAAATAATACAACTAAGCACAATTCACATCAGTAATATATACATTAGAGTCGGGAACTTACTTGTACGTTCTGCCAATTTATTGGCTGGTTCTTTTTCCTTGGGACCGTTCCTCCAGCCTTTTTGAATGCATCTAAACCCCTACATGTTAATATAACACAGTAAATTACATAAGTAAATAGTAATGTAATAACAGATGTTAACAGATACAAAAATGAAATATTTCTCACCAAAATAATGGCATTCTCATTACATGTCCAATTTTAGTGTTTAATGTACTTCCCGCGGGATCTAGATAATAAACAGTGAACGTCCCGGGGACAATAACTAGTAACTCTCAATGTCTACCGCTAGAGGTAAAAAGTTAACAATTAATAACTCAAAATGCACAATAAAAATGGAATTTTCTTAAGTCCAAATTATAAATAAAGTAAACTTACTTGACATTGAATGGAGCTATTATTATCTTCTTGTTTTGCTGACCGAAAATTTTAAAAGCATCTATACAGTATTGTTGAACACTATCAGGGTTTTTAGCTACCATACTAATCAATGATGGAATCAAAAATCCCACATGATCAAATGCAAATTGTTTGTAGTGATCTTCGACTAAGTAGCTGCAAAACATGTATTACGTATGCATTAATATATAAGAAACCAGATCACCGGATCTTACACAAGGTATATGGATGTATAAACAAGATCTCACCTTATCCATGTCTCTATCATTGATGTATTCAGCCAATCATACATAAACAGCTCAATAATATCTTGTATAAATAAAGAGCTATCGTATGATTGACCTGCATAATGTTTCTAAAGATAGGAGGTGGATCGGTGTGCTCTACCCTACAACTATCCAGCATCGCATCAACGATGTATGCTGGAACTGGTTCGTTCACATTTACCTCATCGGAGGCAATTTCTTCTTCTACCCAAGCACTGCTATCGACATCTACTGGTTTCGATTTTGAAATCTCTCCATGCCAGTGCCATTCTGTATAGCCTTGCACAATCCCGTTGCACATGACATGACTTTTGATTTTCTCACCAGTGTTGACTTTCAAGTTGTTACCGCAATGCCTACATGGACAGTAGAACCTATCTGTAGGTTTTTTCCTATGTTCCTCGGCAAATCTAATAAACTGATCAAGACCAGATATAAACTCTGTGGTGCAACGATTACGAATGGACATCCATGATCTATCCATTCTATGATCAGAGAAAACAAGTATATATTAGGAAACAAGTATATATTAGGAAAAGATTAGGGTATACACTTACATCCTAAGTGTATAATGTGATGTCATTCTTATATATAATAAATGTGTACCACCTATCCCATCCTTGAACACCTAATCTCACTAGTAAGTGTATAATGTGTATTGGGTTTTCAAGAAAATTTCGGCAGCATTTCCCCGCTGTTCTCTAAGTACATATATACTTAGAGAACAAACGGGGAAATGCTACCGAAATTTTCTCGAAAACCCAATACACATTATACACTTACATCCTAAGTGAGATTAGGTGTTCAAGAACAGTCCCAAACCGGGGACTATTCAAATTTACTCCTAATGAATAAATCTTGGACGGGTTTCTAGGCCAACAAACACATTTGATGTCATTCTTATATATAATAAATGTGTACCACCTATCCCATCCTTGAACACCTAATCTCACTAGTAAGTGTATAATGTGTATTGGGTTTTCGAGAAAATTTCGGCAGCATTTCCCCGTTGTTCTCTAAGTACATATGTACTTAGAGAACAAACGGGGAAATGCTGCCGAAATTTTCTCGAAAACCCAATACACATTATACACTTACATCCTAAGTGAGATTAGGTGTTCAAGAACAGTCCCAAACTGGGGACTATCCAAGATTTACTCCTAATGAGTAAATCTTGGACGGGTTTCTAGGCCAACAAACACATTTGATGTCATTCTTATATATAATAAATGTGTACCACCTATCCCATCCTTGAACACCTAATCTCACTAGTAAGTGTATAATGTGTATTGGGTTTTCGAGAAAATTTCAGCAGCATTTCCCCGCTGTTCTCTAAGTACATATGTACTTAGAGAACAAACGGGGAAATGCTGCCGAAATTTTCTCGAAAACCCAATACACATTATACACTTACATCCTAAGTGAGATTAGGTGTTCAAGAACAGTCCCAAACCGGGGACTATCCAAGATTTACTCCTAATGAGTCAATCTTGGACGGGTTTCTAGGCCAACAAACACAATAATAGATATGTACATGTTAGAGTTTCATCACAATTAATGTTAGGGTTTCATCACAATTGATGTTAGGGTTTCATCAATGTTAGGTTTAATCAAATCAAATTAGGATGCTAGAATTTACAAGTTTAAATCTTATTTCAACATGCATCAAAATTTACTGAATTAAGTCAAACATTAGGATTAGAAGCACAAATATATGCAAGCAAAAAATTTGTTCATATCCTAGGATTTGCATAAAACATTATATGAAAATTTGTTCATATCCTTACTAACAGCAAGCACGGCCGTGGCTGTGTTGGCCTACCACGGCCGTGCTGGACAGCACGGCCGTGGTAGGCCAACACAGCCATGGTCATGCTTGCTGCATGTTGGTAAATAGCTAGGTAGAAGGAGAGGTAGCGCTACCTGGAGGCTGGAGCTAGTGTGGAGAGGACCATCGGCGGCAGCAGTGTGTGGAGGAGCTAGAGCAGCAGTGGCAGCGACAGCAACAAACGACCGGGGGCGGGCGGCGGGCAGAAGCAACTGACGGTCGGAGAAGCAGCAGGCACCGGCCGGAGAAGCACCAGGAGAAGAAGCAGCAGCGGCGGGCGGCTGGCAGCGGCGCCGGTGAGCAGAAGAGAACCAGAGCAGCGGCGGCGAGCAGCAGCAACCGACGATGGGTGATTTTGGGAGAACGGCGGCGAGCAGCAGCACAGAAGAGAAGTTGCGATGAAACATGAAGAAAGGGGGAAGAGTCGGGTATCGGGTCTATTAAGTTGATCAACGGCGTCGGTTATCTACACAACCGACGCCTATTATGCTTTAGCGTCGGTTAATAGTAAAACACCGACGCCCAAATAGAAAACTTTTACCCTAAATTATTTGGCGGGAACCATTATCAGCGTCGGTTATCCAAGGATAACTGACACCTAAAGTGGAACTTTTCGCGCAAAATTTCATTTTAAATAGGCATCGGTTAATAGTTAAAACACCGACGCTGTATGTGGCCCAAATTTTTTTCATCCGAAAATTGGATTTCGTGGGCGCTTTTAGGCGTCGGTCGGTTATAGTCAGCCGACGCTGAATACAAAGCGGTACCCGTGTCTGGCTGGTCTTCGAATATAGACGTCGGTTTGCCTACATAACCGACGCCTGATATTATAGGCGTCGGTTTTCCTTAATAACCGACGCCCAGAAAAGTGACACTGAACGATATTTTTGTAGTAGTGATATATATATATATATATATATATATATATATATATATATATATATATATATATATATATATATGGCATGCATATGTGAACAGGGTCTTTTGTATACATGTTGCGGTTGATGCCATTAGACAGATGTAAATTCCTAATATGGTATATGATATGATATATATTGTTGGACCTTGTTGTGATATGTTTCTGTAGATGTTAAAATTAATATGAGATCGGTATTCATTTGCTTAATTTTATTGTAATCTAGTTGTTTAGATGTTGATCATATATTTGTTTTGAGTAATCTCATTGGTGTGGCATGGGGCATCACACGTTGGTAAAAGATAATGATGGCAGGGAATAGGCCACTTGCACATTGATCGGTTGGCGTATGTGCATCGATTACAGACTGTTGAATGCAAAAACATGCAAAGATCTCATTTATTGACTAAGTTTTAGAAAGATTGGTGCATTATTTAGACTTCTGCTACTTAGAAGGGTAGTCAGGATTCTATCAGGTACCTATCCACCCAGATGATTAGGAAAAGACCACGTTCACTTGTCTTTATGAGACATGCATTCTGATGTATGCCCTTTGGTTTGTGTAATGCCCCAGATAGAGGTGTATGTTGGCTATATATTCTTATTTGACAGAGGAAATTATGAAGGTCTTCATGGATGAGTTCTCAGTCTATGGGTCATCCTTTGAAGACTATTTGAAGAACTTATCCCTCGTTCTTCAAATATGTAATATACAGAGAGAGAGCTAGGCTACAATACACTCGAGTGTACAGATCGCACAAATACACTCAAGTGTGTTTGCATATCAAGACTATTTTTTGTAAAATGTAAACCATTGATCTTCATCGTCATACTATAACTAGGATACATACAAATTTTGAGACCATTTGGATGAGTGTAAGTCACTCATCCAAGGGCAACAAAATCGACACGTGAAACTAATTTAAAATGCATAAGTTTTACAGTCTTTATAACATGACCTATAAATGGCTAAATGTGCTCAAATTTTTCGTATGATCTATTCACAAGATGTTTAAGAAGATCAATGGATTAGATTTTTGAAAAAAAAATATTGCATCATGAAAAACTACTTGAGTGTATTCTACTGCGAATACACTCGAGTGTATTCTAGACTGACTCTCTCTCTCTCTATAGTTATATATATATATATATATAGAGAGAGAGAGAGAGAGTCAGTCTAGAATACACTTGAGTGTATTCGCAGTAGAATACACTCAAGTAGTTTTTCATGATGCAATATTTTTTTTCAAAAATCTAGTCCATTGATCTTCTTAATCATCCTGTGAAAAACTCATATAAAATATTTGAGCATATTTGGACATTTATAGGTCATGTTATAAAGATCACAAAAATTATACATTTCAAATTAGTTTTGTGTGTTGATTTTGTTGCCCTCGGATGAGTGACTTACACTCATTTGAATGGGCTCAAAATTTGTATGTATCCTAATTATAGTATGACAATAAAGATCAATGGTTTACATCTTAAAAAAAATAGTCTTGTTATGAAAACACAGTTGAGTGTATCCTTGCGATCTGTACACTTGAGTCTATTCTAGCATAACTCTCTCTCTATATATATATATATATATATATATATGTCATGCATATGTGAATAGGGTCTTTTGTATACATGTTGTGGTTGATTCCATTAGACAGATGTAAATTCCTGATATGGTATATGATATGATATATATTGTTGGACCTTGTTGTGATATGTTTTTGAAGATGATAAAAGTAATATGAGATCGGTATTAATTTGACTTATTTTATTGTAATCTAGTTGTTTAGATGTTGATCGCATATTTGGTTTTGAGTAATCTCGTTGGTGTGGTGTGGGGTGTCACACATTGGTAAAATATAGTGATGACAGGGAACTGGCCACTCACACATTATTCGGTTGGTGTATGTGCATCGATTACAGACTATTGAATGCAAAAACACGCAAAGATCTCATTTATTGACTAAGTTTTAGAAAGATTGGCGCATTATTCATACTTTTGCTACTTAGAATGGTAGTCAGGAGTCTATTAGGTACCTATCCACCCAGATGATTAGGAAAAGACCATGTTCACTTGTCTTTATGAGACATATGCATTCTGATATATGCCCTTTAGTCTGTGTAATGCCCCAACCACCTTTTAGACGTGTATGTCGGCTATATATTCTGATTTGATAGAGGAAATTATGAAGGTCTTCATGGATGAGTTATCGATCTATGGGTCATCCTTTGAAGACTATTTGAAGAACTTATCCCTCGTTCTTCAAAGATGCGAAGAAAAGCAGTTTGTTCTCAATTGGGAGAAGTGTCACTTTATGGCACACGAGGGAATCATCCTTGGGTACAAGGTATCTGATGTAGGCATAGAAACTGACAAGAGCAATATAGAAGTTATATCTAAGCTTCCTCCCCCTTTTTTGGTCTCTTTTGTCCGTAGTTTTTAGGACATGCAGGATACTACTGACGTTTTATTAAAGATTTTTCCAAAATTGCAAAACATTGTCGAGACTCCTCATAAAAAACACACTATTTATCTTTATGAAGACCGTCTGAAGGATTTTCACATTTTCAAAAACACCCTAACTAACACACCCATTATGCAAGCTCTGAATTGGGACCTCCTCTTCGAGCTAATGTGTAATGCTAGGGATTATGCAGTTGGAGCTGTCCTAGGGCAAAAGAAGGACAAAAAGCACCACATCATATATTACACCAGCAAAATGCTCAATGAAGCTCAAGTCAACTACACAACAATAGAGAAGGAAATGTTGGCCATCATCTATGATTTTGACAAATTCAGATCTTATCTATTAGGAGGAAGGGTGACAATCTATACAGATCATGGAGTAATAAAGTATCTCATGCAGAAGAAGGATACTAAGTCGTGCCTCCTCAAGTGGGCCCTCTTGTTGAAGGAGTTTGATGACGAAATCATCGAAAAAAAGGATATGAGAATGTAGTTGCAGATCATCTCTCTTGCATAAGGTTTTAAGAGGACAATCCACTCCCTATCAATGAATCTAATCAAGACAAATCATTATTTCTCATTCACTCTCTTGGTCAGATAGCACCTGCTGTGCCAATTTCTATAGTTACCTTGTGTGCCAATAGTTGCCTTCTAGGATGACATATAACCAGAAGAAGTTCTTTTCATATTTAAATAACTACTATTGGGATGACCTGCTTCTAATTAGGAAATGTGCAAATAATATCTATCAACATTATGTCAATCATGATAAAGCACGTTCTATTCTAGAAAAATGTCATGCAACTCCCAATGGAGGACATTTGGGGCTGAGAAGATAGCACTAAAGATTCTGAACTTTGGTTTCTATTGACCAACTATCTTTAAGGATTTGCACGCCTATGCCAAACAATGTGATGCATGCCAACGCACTGGGAAGATAAGCAAAAGGAATGATATGTCATTAGTCAAATGGATCAAAGTAGAGATCTTTGATGTTTGGGGGATCGACTTTGTGGGACCATTTACACCATATTATTTAAACAAATACATTATGGTAGTTGTTGATTATGTTTCCAAATGGGTGGAAGCTATATCTTCACCTAATTGCGACTCCAAGACAATAATGTGCCTTTTCTCAAAAGTTATATTCCCAAGGTTTGGAGTTCTCGGAACTATCATCAGTGACGGAGGCGCACATTTTATAGAGAAACATTTTGAAACTTTTTTAAAGTAGTATGGAGTAAAATATAAGATCTCTATCCTATACCGTCCTCAGACTACTTGCCAAGTAGAAGTATCTAACAGGTAGATGAAGAAAATCCTAGATAAAATAGTGGGAAGATCTAGAAAAGATTGGTCATCTAAACTTGAGGAAGATCTTTGTACATTATCGAGTTGCTTACAAAATGCCCATAAGAATGACTCCTTGTCGTCTTATTTATAGCAAATATTGCCATCTTCCCTTGGAGTTGGAGCATAAAACATATCAGGCAATCAAGGCTCTGAACATGGATATTGACCTCATAAAAGAAAAGAATTTTTTGTAATTAAAGGAGATGGAAGAACTTCATCTACATATTATGAGAACACAAATACATATAAAAAAACACACCAAGCTTTGGCATGATTCTCACATCAAGCAAAAGGACATTTTAGAAGGTTTCAAAAGGTGACAAAGTTATTCTATTCAATTTTGCACTCTGCCTCTTCCCAGGAAAACTTTGTTCTCATTGGTCTAGACAATTCACAATTATCACTATCTCTATTCTGGAATGATGGAGATTCATAGTGAGAAATCATGCACATTTTTTGGTCAATGGTCATCGCCCAAAGAGATACTATGAAGATAAGGCTATCACTAGAAAGCCAGACATTGAACTACCCAATGCCTCAGATGCCGAATAAAATGTTGAAGAGTCAAGTTACATGACTATAAACAAGTGCTACTTTGGAGGCAACCCAAGCATTTTATCTTTGTTTTTCATTCTTTCTTTCAAGTTATTTTAATTTCTTCACTACTTTTGTTTTCATTCGCAAAGACAATATCCTTATAAATGTGTTCCATCAAAAATTAAGATGGACCATTGTTTTCTTTCCGAATGATGATTGGACAACATGATCCATCACCCTAAATTTTTATCAACTCTACTTAAATCATTCTTACAACTTGTTGACATGACCATCGATAGCATCGTCGACATAGCTATCGACGCCTTTAGGCATTTAGTTGAATGTCAACTCGCTTTGTGCTTTCAATCGACAATAAGAAAGTTGTGCATGTCAACCTCACTCATTGACATAATTTAGCTATCAATGAAAACATCGATGTTTTGATCGAAACAAAAAATTTCGTAAGGCTATCGGGTCGCCAAGTCAATAGACCCATTGACCTTGTTTTTAAGGTTGTCAATTTGTCTCATCGATAGACTACTCGACAGTTATGGATCAGGTATCTATATATCGATTACAATTCACCACCCTTAACCCCAAACTATAAATATAAGACCCATAGTAAGAAATTCTTACAACATTATAACCAAAGTGAAGTATTGTTGCTCTGACCTTTGACTATTAACGCACTTTTTGACTTCTCCGATCAATAGCCTCCTATCGATAGTTTTCCCTTTCCGTGTTGATGTTACTTTGAACTTCACCCAATTGACATGTATAAACTCATGTGGATCGACAGACCTATCGACCATTTACTTTGATTTCTATTGACATGATTATTTGTCTATGAATTACCTCAATGGCATGATTTCTTTTCTCTATTGTCAACGACTCCACATGTCAACCCTCTTCTTACCGACAATCCTAATCCACCATCCTTCACAATCCTAATCCACCACTACCACTACCACTACCACCAACACCACCACAACCATCACTTGCTCTCCCTCCTCCCCATGAGCAAGTGGATATGATTTCAATCTTGAGGTGTGACAAGGTTATACAGGAGCTCAACAAGGGAGGGAAGAAATTAGACAAAGATCATGATGGATAACCCATGCCGCAAATTCCTTCTGAGAGTGCTAAGTGCACTAAAAATTCTATAGTCCTGCCAGATTTTGAGAAGATAAAATCTTGTGTCCCACCTTCCTTTGAGATGACACCACCAAGTTCCCCAATTTCTGATCCAAGACACCACAACATGATATTTTTAGGTTTGCAAGTGTCCAACGGGATGAAAACCCATTTCTTTGATGCCTATGAAGACCCATTCCTTAAGGGAAAGCAAAATTATAGCATGAAAATTCTGAAGGTCTCAAGGCTAATTAAGAAGATAAGGGGGAAGTTGTCTAAGAGAAACATGTTGAATGAGCTGAACAGTTTTGTTGATGAGGATTCTTACTTTGAGACCTATGATGATGACCCTGGAGGAGAGACATATGAAGAAATACATTTGAGGAACTCGCATAACCCTTGGGAGGAAGATCAAACAATGAAGGCATTTGAGAGGATTGCATATCATGGGGTTGAAAACATTTTGCTTTTGGACAATAGTTGATTGATGAAAGACCAACAAGCCTAGATGAAGGCTCTAAATGTAGTGATAGTGGGAGGCAACCCACATTTGTTTGAGACTCTTTCTCTCAAAAACCTTTTTTTTCTTGATTACACTTTCATTTTTTTTCAAGAAAAAACACACACACACACTATACTTGATAATTTTTCTATTTGTGAATCGTGTTAGTACATGTACAAGGAAGAAAAGGTGGTGCACAAAAATTCTAGCCAAGGAGAAGACCAAAGTTGAAGAGAACATTGCAAAATAGTATAAAATCTATAGGAAGGAGTCCAGAACGGCTGTGCCACAAAGCACGGCCGTGTGACTGGAAAGACAGAATGACCGTGTTAATTAGCACGGCCATGGTGGTCCTGCTCTGCTCACTTAGTGCTACATTGATCACTCCATCTCTTGGTGGTTATCTTTTGTGAATCCATGCCCTTTACCCTACTATTCTAAACTTCTATTTCATGTCGAGGACAACATGATTTAAAAGTTTGGGGTGGTAGGGCGGTAAGACCTTCTTTCATCACATTTTTATCTATGTACCTTGTGTTAAATTTTTGCAAGATGATCAAATAGTTTGACTAACATTCATGCTTGTCTATCCTAACCTTGTGTGTCTGCTAGCATTCATGCATACATGTAGTTTAATTTCATGCATTTTTGCATAATTTTTCAAAAAAAAATTCTCTTTTTGCTCTTCCATGCCATGCATTGCTTTTCCATGTAGATTTTGGTAATTTTGGTGTGTTTTTAAGTAGGATTTGCTGCTTTATGTTTTAATTTCCCTAAAGTTAGGTTTATATGTGATTGAATGCAAATTGGCACTATTTTGGCCAATTTTGCCCAAATTTAGATATTCTTTCCTAAAAGCATGTTTTAACTTAATCTCCAATGTTTTGAGCTAAAAATTTTGATCTTTGACAAATGCATGCCATTTATTTTATTGCTATGTGGTCTTGATTGTTGAATTTTTACATGTGCACCACTTCTCTCAAGTTTGTGAATGTTTTGGTTGAATTGTGAATTGAGCAAGCTATAAACACTTAGAGCCCATGGAACCACTTGATATAAATGTGAGTCTCATATTGTTCAATCATGTGGTGTGATATCATTTGATGAAGTGTTGGATTAGTTTTCATGTAGGAAATTTTATGTTGAGGACTACACTAATGACCCCCCTTTGACCCGACTCTTCTTTCACCATCTTCATACCTCTCCCCCTCATAAAAGGATGCCTTAGAGCACATATTTAGCCTTGGCCACCTCCAAAAGTTTGGGGTGGCCATATCTACATCTCCCCATTTCACTCTATCCACCATATGCCCTATCTACACCAAGGGCAAAGAAAAGAAAGAAAAGAAAAAGAAAGCAAAAAGAAAATAAAAGGATGCTCCTGTTTAAGAGCATTCAAATAAAGAAAAGATGAGTGCTCTATGTAATAGCACTCCAAAGAAAAATCTGTCTGCAATCCTTTCTTCTATTTTCATACCCATTGAGCTAAAAAACATCAAATCTAGCTCACTTTACCCTTTTCCACAGTCATGTGGGTCATTTGATGTGGTTTGAGGCATAAGATTGAATGCATGAAAGTGAAACAACACTCCTAGTCATCTTTGATTAACACCAACATGAAACAGTCTACCCGAAATGATATGAAGGGCATATGGATAACTTGTGTATTCTATACTCTATATTTGAAGTTTGTATGCTAAGTGCTCATTTCATTATTGGTTTGTGAAAGAGGATAGGAGAGAGGTGAAGCACATTAGTCACTTCTAAGACCGTGTAGTCAATAATTTTCTATTGCTATGCATTTGTCATTCTTATTTGTTGAAAGAAAACTGAAAAGAGAGTTTGAGTTGGAGCATACTTGAGTACAAGTATGTTTTAAGTTTAGGGTGGTGATGTAGCCCTATTTTAGGGCTCCATCTTGTGCCATTTTGTACTTTTATCACATCTAAACAAGTTATATTGCAAGTGAATTCCCTCAATATTTTTTTTTACTGTCAAATGCACTTATAGACGTGCTTTGCATTATTTTCATGTACTTGGACCATGCTTTGGATGGATGAGAGAGAAGGAAGGAGTTCTAGGGTCCCTCCACCCATGGAGGGGCCCAAAGAAGGCCCCAAAACTCCCTCAACCTACCCCTAATGGCCAAGATTCGACATCAAGCAAAGAAGTCCTTTGATAATGAAGTTTGAATCCATTTTTGCCTTTGAAGACCCCAGCATGGCCGTGGTGCCAAGGAACGGTCATGCTGGAAATTACACAAAGTTATAGGTTGATGGCCAAATTTTGCAAGCTTTAGCAACTCAGCCACCACGGTCGTGCTACCCAGCACGATCATTCTATGAAGCCCCAAAATGGTCATGCTACCCAGCACGGCCGTTCTATGAAGCCCCAAAACGGTCGTGCTACCCAACATGGTCGTGCTAGTCAAAGAACAGAATGGGTGTGCTCAAGGGAGTGGCCTCCTCTCAAACTCCACCACCATAGTCGTGCTACCCATCACGACCATTCTACCTAGCCCCACCACAGTCGTGTTGTCCAGCACGGCCATGCTACCAGCCTCCATTCCACCACATAAACGTGTGTTTTTGCCATTTTCTTAGAACGGCCATTCTCTACCACCACGGACGTTCCCACTACCACCCACCACAACCATGGTGCCCAGCACGGCCGTGCTACTACCTAAACCCTACCACTTTCTGCACTGATTTTCCACCAATACCCCTACTTACCCTAGTGCTTCCACCACTACCTATATATACATAGGTGGCAGCCACATCGCTAGGTGAGACCCCCTAGCTGCTGCTACTCCACTCTACTCACCCCTTGAGCATTCATTGCACTCCACTTTGCATTTATGCTCCCCATCCACCATTTCCACCTCACTTCCACCTTGGAAACCTAATTTTCTAGGTTTTCCTCCATAATCCCCCGTATTTTCATGCCCATCTGCACCATTTGAGGAGGAAGGACGTCCCCAAGCTACTAGGAGGTGAAGAAGGAGGCTTCTACTTCAAGTTGCATGGAGTTCTACCCCCTTCTTCCCCTTTCTTTTGTTGTTTTTTTGAGCATGTCTATCTAAGCCCCTAATGGTGGGTTGTTTGGGGTCAAAATGTGACTTTGATACCATGTTGGGTAAAAATAGCTTGTAATGAACATAATTTCTATCTATGACAATTGCTTCTTACTTCTATCTCATTTCTTATTTTATTGCATGTGGTGTGTTCCTATAACATGGATTGCTTGCTTTAAGATGTTTGATGACACTTAGCTTCTAGGAGGAATTGGAGTGTATGTGTCCAATCTTAGGAATGGCTCCTAGGTCCAATTAATGGATCCCTAGCTTGCCCCCTTTGTTCCTACATACACATCCCTTCTTCTACAAGTGAGTGTGAGATCTAAGTGGCTAGTGTAAGTGTCATTAGTGCATTTTCCTAGAGCTTTCTAAAGGCTGGATGGCTAGTGGCATGAGGTGAAAAACCCTCATCTCTACTCCTATTTCCACCCTTGTCTCTCAATTGACCTAATACCACTTACCCTAGAGACCTAGACTTGACAAGTCCTACTAGAATTACACCTAACCCTAGTTCTCTAACTAGTAGTATGGGTTACATTCTACTAGCACTTTCCTTGTTGTTTGGTTTGGTAATCTAGATAGATTTGTGATAATTTCTTACTATGTTGTGATCCCCCAACTAATATCAAACCACATTCCCCCAAACAGCCCACCTACCTAATCTCATTACTTAAAACACATTTTTATTTCTTAGCTTGTTCATACTAGTCTAGTTTTATTGCTTTTATTCCAACTAGTTAATTGCTCAGTCTTTCTCTTTAGTGTTAACTTAGGTTTTTGATCCCTCTCTTGTGGCTAATCTAGTTCTTAGTGCTAATTGCTCTGTGAGTGTAGTGTAGTCAACCCTTGCTTCTGCTATGCTAGTTGCTTAATCTAGTTCATTAGACCTACTTGCTTAGGATAATTTAGAGTTGTGATAATCTAGATTTCATAATTACCTTTACTTTCTTGTTCACCTAGTTTTACAACCAACCAAACCCCTTTTAAACCCTTCAACCCTAATCTTTGTAATAGGAACGTAGCCAATGCTAGCCTAGATCTAGTGCCCCCTCTGTCCCTGAGGATCAACCCCTACACTTGCCCTTCACCTATGCTACAGTAGTACCCCG
Source organism: Alisma plantago-aquatica (assembly GCA_963693085.1). Lineage (NCBI taxonomy): Eukaryota > Viridiplantae > Streptophyta > Magnoliopsida > Alismatales > Alismataceae > Alisma > Alisma plantago-aquatica. The sequence continues at coordinate 813,917,110 of OY856409.1, read as the reverse complement.
TACACTTGCGGGCGACCTATTTGGTATTGTGATTGACTTAGTTAGGGTTAATATAAATTTTGAAAGATCCACATGTGTGTCCTCCCTTAGGATTGCATCTAGCCACCTCTAGTTGGCTAGTGTGTAGCCTTGGTGGGAATTGCACCACCGCCCAAAGCCTATCATGACAAAAACCTCCCAGAAACCTCTATCCAAGATATTAGAGGAAATGGAACAAGAGAGAATAATCTATGATGACTTTGAAGTGCTACAGTCATCACCAAAGAAAGCTCCAATTTCCTCAACAATTCCAATAGATATACCAAAGACTGCTACTCCATCATTTCTATATGCATATATCCTCCTTTCACCACAAAGATCCCCACCTCCATCCCAGTTCATGTTTCCGCTACAAGAAGACCACCTTCTCCGCCACAGAAGAAGGTACATGATGTTCCAGATAACCACGATGTTGTCATCATGCTGACTGACCTTCTACTTCTCGCGTGCCACCCCAATTTGAATGCCATTCTTCATCATCTTCCAATCCAAAATATCCCGTAATTGTGGGGGCATTTTTGGTCGTAACTTTGACAAAATCTATAAAGCAACTATTGCAATAATGTCTACTATTCTTGAACTCCAGAAATATGTGAAGGTTGTAACTCAGCAAGTTCTTTCTTTTCAACAAAAGTCAATAGTTGAGCAATCTCCCTAGGCATATTGTGACCCTCAAATACAAGATGGAAGAAATCCTAATTGTTCAACATCATATTTTGCTTCATATCAAGATGCAAATAGATGAACAACACCACAAAAAGGAGCAACACACACTTCAATGACAAAGATGTAGTTATTTGAACACTCGTTCTGTTCAAGAAACTTCTTCCTCATCATCTTGTTCTTCACATGGGAACTCCTATGTTCCAAATACTATAAGTGAAGATGCCTGCCGCCGCTCCCCTGAGCATGGCACAAGATCATTCAAGGAGTCTATCTCCCATGTTTTTGAATCAATTTATGGTGTGAAAAGAACTCTGCCATCAGACAACAACACTTCTATTCACAACTTCAACCAGGTAGATACCCTTTTTCCCTCACACAACCCTACACGAGTCCATTTAAAGACACCCATGCTCACCCGTATGACAACATATTGCCTCTCACTCGAATATCACCTCCTAATTCTTTTGATACTGACTTAATGAGGAGTTTATACGAGGCACTGCTTACCCTGAGCCCCATTCAGTCTCTTTACAGTCACCACACCTCCGAAGAAGATATTGTAAGGGAGTGTATACCACCTACTTAGATTTAGAAGCGGTTGTTGACAGTCCTTGTGATAATGAACATGCCTCTCTAAACGAAGATGATGGTGATCTTTCCACCATTCTTTTTGTGGAACCTTCGCATCTATCTGATCCAGTATATCCTGAGTCTTCCACTGTAGTTCGCTACTAAGACGAGTGGACTTGATTCTGATTGCTTGAAAGGGTTACCAGTTCATGACATCTTTGTCTTACAAGACATTTTGAATGACAACCGTGATGGGAACTATATTATTTATAATAACGGTTCTATCTCTCTTTCTCACAAAGATTTTTGGGATACTTTTCACAGCCCAACTAAAGTTACCAAATGGATGTTTGTTGTTCTGGCATCAACTATCTTGGAAGGTGCCATGCCCAGTGATAAGGAGTGCACATATTACAATGCAAAACCCTCCCTCACTAACCGCCTATTCAAGAAGCATATGGATGCTCTAGCTATCTTAACACTGAATGATAAGCTCGAGCTAAAGAAAACCAGAGTTATCCTTCTTCCCTTTCACTTTTTCCGCCTATGGCTGTTGTGTGTCGTTGATTTGGAAAAATTCCAATTTACTCTATTCGATCCTTGTGTGGCAGAGCTTAAAAATTCTGATATGCATTTTAAAGACTGTGATGAAGAAAAAGTTCCTCGCATTCCTATTCGCCTTCATAGGGTCATATGTCGGGTTTCTTACTACCATCCTAAGTGGACAAGTTATGTGATTGAGCCACTCATCTATCAATAAAATCAAGACAAAGACGACAATGCTTTCATAGTCCTTTGTGTAATGGAGGCTCTTAATCGTCAAATTTCTATTGCTGGCTTGGATCACAATCAATTCACCCCTCTTTGTAGAATATACACAATGGAAGTCATCCATGATAGGTGATTTTGTCAAGTTCCAGAGCTTTATGAGAATTTGTGGGATCTTTACCCATTGATTCCCCAACCTAGCAAGGAACCTTTCTACAACATCATGTATAGGGAAGAAATAGAGGAAGGTCAGATTACTCTTTCAATAATGACCACATATCCTCCTACCACTGTTACTACTACTACTAAGGCTAGAGAGGTTGTTGAGATACTAAACTTTTTGGATGAGCCTGAACCATTCCCATTATATGGCCTGAAAACAACTATTGAGTCCAATTTTGACAAGTTTGATTGCAGTTCCTATTGTGAACTCTCATATACTCAAATTTGATGCTAATTAAGCATTTTCAAGAGGGCATAAATTTTGTTGTTTTCAGTAAAGATGACTTGTTGGTTATGAAAGATGACATTCTTGAAACTCTCCAACCCAGGGGATATTTATCTCATAGCCTCATGGTGGCCTATCAATTTCTTATTAGCCAAAACATTGATGATGTCTATATGGCTGGTCATGATCATAAAGATGATATATGCAAAGGCATTGATTCTACTATAGAGGACTTACTCATTAGTAATTTGCATGACTCCATTCCTCTATATACTTTCTTATTCATACTCCATGATGCTCATTGGACTTTACTTATCATCTTCACACATGAAAGGGAAGTCTTACTTTATAACATTTCTGACACTTATTTTGACATTGAAGGTCCTAGCTACTCTATTATAATAAGCAAAATTATGTGCCAAAGCACTCATTCCACTTATCAGTCAGTATGGTAGTGGATATACTTCAGGAACCCAAGAAATGAAAGATTTCATAATTATGTCATTATTGCCCTCAGCAACGTCGACTATCGATGTGGTTTCTATGTCTTACATGGGATATACATCATTGGAATGCTCCACACTATAGTAGAAGAAGCTCACAATGATAACTATCATTGCCTCTGAGGAAATTACACTATGTTGCTGCTCCAGTCTACATGGGTAACCGTTGACCTCCGTTGAATATCTCATACATTACCTTTTTCTTCTTTCTTTTTCACACTCTGAGGATAGTGTGTTGTAAGTATGGGGACATGTAATCCCGTGAGATGGGTATCCATAGTATCACAACAAACTTCATTTTCTTCCTTTTAGCAATATTTCATAATTTTCATCAAAAAATTTGACAATTTTCTTGTATAAAGTCATGAAGATGCAAATGATGGAAAACTCTCTCTACAATGAATCTAGTTTTCTTTTGAACTATACCTTTTATGCAAGTCACGTGATATCATAGGAAAAATCTTTTAATTACTGATATTGATTTTATGTTTTTCTCTTAGAAAAATGTTACTTCTTCCTATGCCTTGATTATAACCTCAAGATACCACCAAAAGATTCTTTCCATAAATATTTAGATAATATAAAAAACATACTTTTTTCAAAAGCATATATTCTTGCATCAGAAGAAATAGCTACCTTGTTTCCTCCATCTTTTATTGCAAAAATCCCAAAAGAGTGAGGAGCTGAAAAGAATCAGAGAGATGTGCCATGTTGAAGAATTGTTGAAACAATGCATTTTTGTGCTCATGAACACAGATATGTCAATTTGTTAGTCTCTAAGGCCAAAAATACAATCCCAATTTCAATGACATTCATTAAATGTATCATAATCTGGGGGTGATATTTAGGATGTACAATCACTTCTCTAAAGCCAACTCGTTTAAAACGCAAGGGTCACTCACTCATTTGAACATACCTGTACTTGAATGACCCAAAAAGAAGGAAGGTATAACCATAAGCCTTTTATCCTACCTAGTTCTTCCACATAATATCTTGATGAGAGTAAAAGCTACTTTGAAAAGTGAGATATATGTCGAAGATAAGCTTATGACCCAAAATTAATTAAAGAATGAATCTTTTTGCCAGTAATGTTCTTGCTAAGTCATTTTATGAAAAAGAGAATGGTTTTGGTAAGAGGTTGGTATAAAATTATATTTCAATAAATTCTAGACTCTTCTTGCCTGGTTGATTATGTAATGATTCTATTAACTTGAGGAAAAACTAAATTCTAAGTTTGTGGGAGTTGAAAACATCAATTTTGATGCACTTTTCATAGTCTTTTCATAATAAAAATTATTAGAATTAGTGTTTAGATGTTTGGTTTTACTGTTTTGACTGTCAATTTACCAAATGTTAGTTTTTATTTAGTTTTATTGATATTTGAAGGAGTTTAGTAGAAAACTAGCAAAATTGATGGACAATCGTTGATACTCTAATTGATCACTCAAAAGTTGACAGACTCTCCACGATCGACCGAATGGGTCGAGAGATTCAACTAACCTTAGAAAACTCGACAAAGCCCTATTGAGTAATCATCGACAGATATATCAAGCTCCAACTTATTGAGTAGGAAGATCAATGCACTTATCATGGGAGCCTTGACAGATTCATCTCATCAACATTTGCCTAACAGAATCCTATTGTTAGCTGGCTATCGAACAAATCCATCGACAAACCTATCGGTGAGTAAAACCCTTGATGTCTTCATCGAGGAACAAGATATCAACCACATCAGTGGAAAACCCTATCGACATTTTTAAAGACCGATGGACTCCTATTAAGGAGCCATTCTATCGACACTCGTAAAGATTGACACTGCTAACAACCGGCAAAGACCTATCAAAGAATCACTTCATTGACCATGAACGGTGACAGAAGAAGACGGGAGGTCGATGCCACGTGAACCAATCAAGATCGACAAGGCACAAGTCAAAGAATATAAATAGGCCCCAAAGCGTCACTTCAAACGATCTTGGCTCAAAGTCACCAAGTTGAAAGGCTTCATCCAAGTTCTAGAGCCTGAGGACGAGACTTGTCGACCAGACAAGATCCATCAATCTAACTTCCAGCCTCTTCCTTAGTGACTCAATCCACTACCATCGGAAGATCTAATGGAACTCCTTGCACAAACCCAGGATCAGAAGAAGGAGAAGAGCCATCGACCGCTAGCCAATGACCGCTGGCTATCGACCTCTTGTTTGATCAGTCGAAAGGTTCACTCAATCTACCTTTGTATCAACCTCTTTCTCTTCTTTTCCTTACTTACTCAAGAAATGATCTGTTTGTTTCTTGTGTCATGCATGGCTAAACTCCATAACTTGGGTTGGGAGTAGCTGTAAGGCCCTCCCAACCATGTAATTGTTTATTCTTCTATTTTATGGCATATGTTCTTGAAGATTTTGTTTCTATACTCTTGTTTTACTATGTCACTTGTTGATTAGATACCTTCTTGAGCCATTTGATATGAATATTGTTCTAGAGAATGATTTCAATGAGATCTAGAGTATAAGATAGTAACGAGACACAAGAGTGAGGAGTTGCTATAACAAAATTTACATGATTTTTCCTTGCTCTTTCGGTTAGTATCTCGAGATAGAGAACCCCTTAGATAAAAATTTGTCTAGATATCGAGAGAAGGAAGGAACATATGTCTTTTATGATTGTTCATAAAATGAGTAAAGAACATATATAATTTCGGAATGAAGGTTTTTACATGGTCGCGTTTGATTTGATTGGTGATACCCAAACTAAGTCTCTTTTATCTTTGTTTCACGATTCATCTTTATTTCTTTTCTTTGGTTTTCTCTAAACTTAGATTTATTGCTCAAGTTAGATTAATTTGTTCCTTCACTGAGACACCATCAAATTCACTTATTTTGGTTAAACTAGAGTAAGATAATATTATTTCATTCTTATTATGTTATTCCCCTTATCCATGTGTTTGACCCCACACTACTGTAATAGACTCTGTATTAAGTTGCGGATGTGTCTTCTAGTCAACTATAAATTAAATGTCTGATAGCTTTGACTAGAAAATCATGTTTACACTTTTGACCCATGAAAAAGAGTGATCGATGAACTTGCAGTGTGGAGGGACTCCAAAAGGTGCCAGCATGATGTAGTATGAAGCAGTCATAGCACAACCTACATGATGGTATCTAGAGTACTGAGGGTCCACGAAATCAAAATCTAATGAACTAAGATGTTCTCCAATGAAGGAGGGTCCATGAAATCAAAATGAAATGAAGTAGGGTCATGAAACTAAGATTTAGTTCCACTAGTTTAATTGTTAGTTCTCCAATGAAGGAGGGCCCATGGAATCAAAATCCAACAAGTTGTCAACTCCCAACAACTTGATCAGTAGCAGGATGTTTCTGAGGTTGTTCCTATGGATCTCAGGTACAACGATACTAGTGTAGCACATCAATGTAGGGGTGGTAGAGCATATCCCTAGACCTATCCTATCTGCCCTACTAATTTGGAATGCATATAAGCCAACGTCCAAGCCCATGTTGGGGTTGCAAACTTTCAACTTCCCAAATTTCATATCCAATGTCGATGATGTTGTTTACCATGAGGGACGTCTCACCTATGTTGATGGCCATGATGCATTTGGTCGTCAAAGAGATGATTTGATCCATTCTCACCATCAGTGTGTATCATGCTACTTCAATCTCTTCCGAACTAGTCATGAATGATCATGTCTCCTGGGGGAATAGCAACATGGATGGTCATGGCTTGCTTGAGGGTAGCCTCCACATAATCTTCACGAGGAATTTTGGTATACAACATGACAATGGTGAAAGTCCGTCCAGGGATGCGAATGGAGAGGACATGAGAGATGACAAAGATAATGGATAAGATAGAGGTATTACCGTATTGGGGGATATGAGAAAAGAGGTGGAGTCAGTAGGTGTTAGATAGTTATTACCTCTTTTAATCAAAATTTTGATCCAACGGCAACAAACTTGATTGTATTTGGGGTTGAATACACTCAAGTGTATTATAGCATCTCTCTCTATATATATTATACACTACTATAAAAAAATGAATAATTTTCATTAATTACAATTATACCACCAACTGACTAGGAAACACCATTTTCAAAATGGTGGACACTCCTTAACTCTCTCTCTCTCTCTCTCTTCTCCATTTTTTGTTAAAAAAATTCTACTATTTGTAGTTTTCTTCCAACCGCAACCTCATCCTCCCACGACTCCATCATGATGCAAAAGACAACCCCACACACATGGCACTTGTATCCCTTTCTTTCTTCCTTGTTTATTGCTCTCTTATCATGCCTCTAATGACTTCTTATTCTCTCCCCCACTCTAGCCATCTCTCCTCAATTCCTTGTTATCCTACCCACAATAACCTCCCAGTTGTGGTGGGAAAATGTTAATATGGAGATAATGACATAGTTTGTCATGTTTGGAAATGAAAAGACATACATTGAGATATTGGAAAAGGTCAGCTAAGTTCCATCTTGGAAATGGAATAATTAATTGAGACTGATATTAAACAGAGTAACAAACAATCAAATGTAAAAAAACACACGTAGACAAATAAGGAAAGCAATGTGAATTGGTGGGGTTTTAATGTCTAAAACCGTATATTGACAGATTGAAAGTGGAAAACATTGTCAGTTGTGAGAAAGAGGGGTGGTAGGGATCGTGCTTCGTGGGGGAAAGAAGAGTATTTCGATGGAAACATTTTGTTGGGTTATACGAGAGAGGAGTTGAAGGGACCGTAATGAAGTTTGTTGGGATAAACCAATTATGTTTTTTTTCAAATAGGAAAGAGAGACATAAAATGTCAGGACCCATTAAACTAAATGAGATTACTCAAAACATAAAACACAATCAATCACCAATTAACCATATACCCAAAAATATGGGTAAATTAAAATTGATTTCAACCTCAGCACCCATTCAGAAACATTTGCATAAGAGCCCAACATCTTTCTTGTATCCATACTATGCCAAGAATTTGATACAAATTGTTCTATCATCTTAGCCACAACATACATATATAGGAGAACAATAATAATATATGCCACACAAACAATCATTAATATGCTAACAAAAGTCTAGTTTATTTGAAACACCATATACAAACTTTTCCTGCCCGGACCTGAGAGTACATGGATGACTCTAGGACACACTAGACATCTAATCAACTTTATCAAATATTCATTACTATAGCTCCTCTTTGTTGCCACATGTTTATTTTTTTCACTTTCGATTACCTAAAAAAATGTGGCGAACCACAAGGGTGAGACCCATGTCCCAGTAAGATATATAACCTCCAACAATGCTTATTGATTACAAGATTTTAGGTAATGAGACCATTTAAGAAGTTTAATCATATATAACAAATAGGCTCAGCAACATTGATGATTAACAAAATACATAAAGGAGCTGACAACAATTATCATCATCAAGCTGACTATCATCATTTTCCTTATTAACCATATAAGAGATTCAATAGCATATGCATAACTAGCATAAGAAAGTCTAGTAGCATATTATCTCTATTAAAATGAACAAGTCTATCATCATAAGCATATCTAACAACATTAGCATGTCTAACAGTTTGAACAAATCAATATCATAAGAAGAGCTATCAAAATAAGCACGAGTATTTGCATAAGCATGATTCGCAGTATATGCATGTCTAATTATAGAGGCATGGCTAGCATGCTAAACATAACGAACAACGTGATATAGCTAGCATCCAAATTATAATCAGCAGTAGCAGTATAGATATCAACATAAGCATGACTATTGTATGTACACATTTATAATCTTATGCATATCCACAACATAAGTATAACTAATATCTCTTAATTGCACTAAGCATCATCTTTATGTAAAGAGAACAAACGAGGGTTATCATCCTATGTGAAGCATCATGTATAACCCTAAACAGATATGCTATACAGCTATATTACATCTTTTATTATGCCCTGGGGAATTTGAAACATACCATTTAAAGACCAACCAACCCCTGCAAAGGGCTATTTGGTTCCGTACAAGATCTAGGAGTGTCGGTATCCTAAGATCTCTTCCCCTTAGTCAGTATGAGTAAAAAGGCAGTGACATATCAGTCAAAGCTGCCACCACAATGACATATAGTCAAACTGATAACCACTAGTCCCACCTTGGTACAATTCACGTCACTAGAAACTAGGGTATTCAAACCCAATCATTGAGGTACAACCGCAGTTGTCTTCTAATCACATCATGTTATAATCACCGAGACATGACCACAGTCGTTATCAATCACATTAGATGTATGAGGCATGACCATAGCCAACCTCCACAATCTGCAATGTGGATGATAAGGATGTATCCTCAACCTACCACCCCCACATACTCAACAGTATGTGCTCTGATTTTCCCTTAGGAATACTCATTTCACCATCCAGCAAGTTCTGACACTGAAGATGGCTCTACGGCACATGGCACTACATGATTAGAGTTGCACTTGATTAGTTATGCCAATTGGGTGAATTAAGGTTGCATCAAACAAGTGGACATACAAACCCTAATTCACTTCTAGAAAGAATATAAATATCTCAAATTTGAAAATATATAAAATGTGTGAATCATAATTTCTCATCTCATCATCACATGGTACTATTCACTTGCCATTCATGAGACCATACTAGTCATCATACTATCACAAGGTATAAATCATTTTCACAATATCATAGGGTATGAATCCTTATCAACATAAGAGGATTACACCTCATTCAGGGCTCAACCATGCCCAAAGGTCATTAAGACCATCATACTATTCCGTGCAAGATCATCATTATCTTTCCATGCCTTATAACAAGGATAAACAACATCACTTACATATAATACACCAGATCAGCACAATCTTGCATTAATGAGCTAGAGGATATTCATAAACAATCATAGCAAGGTTATATTAACATTAAGAACATTCCTTTATTACATCAAAATGCAAGGAATCTAGATATGATTAACACTCATCATATTCACAATGCACATGTTCAGCATAAGAAAGTATCAACCATGTGGCTATGATAACCACCAATTAACACATTAAGGTTATGATCATGTTAAGGAGGTTATTCCACCATCATTCCATCATATAAGAATGTTAAACATGAATACTCATCTTTATCTAATTGCATTAGAGTTAGGTTCAACATGATAAATTATATCAATGTTACTAATCAACACTCATACCCAAACCCTAACTCACTGCATCCCCATTGGATCATGGATGCATAAGGTGAAGCATCACAATCACATTCCATACTATTATCAAGTATGAACCCACACATAATTCAAGGTGTAACCAGCATGTTATAACATACTAGGGTTTCAACAATAATAAGAGAGTACTCCATGATTGTATTAATCATTCAAGGATTATTCTTACCCAATTACCATCATTTAGTTATATTAAAGCTAGGTATAGCAAGCTATACCTCATTAGGGTTACATATCAACACATTATGATTATCATCCCTTCTATTCATATGAGTGAATAGGTAAGACTACCTTATTAAGGGTAACTCTCCCTTTATTCCATCATCATTCAACCCATATCACCATACCACAATGTCACCCAGAACCATTAGATGTTTAAAAGGTAAGACCATTGATTGTTTACATAAGTAAACACCTTGGATAAACCACCTATGAAGTCCTTGATTTGTGCTCTAGAAATAGTCACTATCTAACCCTAGACATCCCTTTATTAACAACACAAAAAGTTCCATTGAGAGTAGGGTAAAACCCACAATCGACTGTTCATTTAAAATAAGCCATCCATTGTCAACAATTAAGCTCCTTAAGTTGATCATATAAAGAGAACCATCTAAATCACATTATTAGGACCAACATATTACATTATCCATTATTCCACTTTACTGGAGGAATAAATAGTAGATCTTGACCATTCGGTCAAGTTCATATATTAAAACCATCAATTACAGTATAGGTTCGACCATTGCATCAAATGACCCAAGAAACCATTGGTCTAAGGCTTAATTGATGATACATATACAATGCTTGACTCAACATAGGTTTTAGAGACCTGATCCACCATCGTTAGTGACCATTAAATCATCATAGGTTGTTAGATCAACACTATATTCATTAATCAACATCAAATATTAAGCTAATGTCGTCATTGATTGATAACATCAGTAGGGTACTTAATGGTTGAACATTAAACTTCTAATTGGTCCAAAACCTGACCGAAGGGGGTGACCATAGGTTGTCACCAGAATTTGACACCCTTGATCACGACCATTAGTTGTTATGAATACAACACCATAGGGTTGTTGCAATGGTACCATCATCGGGTCATGATTTATAGAAGAAATTAGCTTTAAATCCTAAAATTGACCATTGTTTGATAGGTGCTTAGCACCATAGGTTGTCAAAAAAACATGATCCAGGTCATATTATTCCTTAGTAATAACATACACATGATCACAGGTTCATCTAGAACTGAAATTAGAACAGGGAACATTATAAAAATTGAAATCCAAGTCAAGCATAGCTTTTTAGTGCATAAATCATCATTTTCAAGCAAGAACATGAGCTAGTAAGCTTATGGTAAGCAATAAACGTGGAGCAAGTTATAAAACTTGCCTATAATGAGAAGATGAAACCCCAAAAAGAACAAATCTCGAGCAGGTAGGGTAGAAAATCCAAGAATAATCTATGAATTCGTCCATCTAGCACCTTTCTTCATCAAATGAGCAAACCCTAAACATAAGGAGCAAGAAAGGTAGGGTTTTAGAACTTTAGAGCAAATTCTACCATGTAAAAGCAAGGTTCTGACCTGGAGGAAGTTCTAAGTAAGGAGAAGAGCAAGAAAAACGAAGAAGGAAGGAATAATACAACTTTCCTTGGTCGAAATCCCTAGAAGATGAACTTGGAAACCTTAGGTAGGGCTAGATGGAGCCCTAGGAGACCTTCTTCTCCAAAAAGGGGTTGTCTTCTACCTTAGAGTAGTTGGTTCTACATAAAAACAGAGTGAATTCGTTGCTCCAGTTTATAGGAAAGAGAATGCAATAATAGTTTCGTATTTGGGCAAGGAAGAGGCAAATATAGCCCATGGATAAGGATAGAAGCAAGCATAAGGTGTAAAAGTAGCTTCCCCATGTGTTTATGGCCTTAAACTATTGAGAATATACAAGCACACATACAATCATCTCCCACACCATCCCTATTAACCTGCTTAGATTTCCTTTGTCGAAATTCCCAGCCAATCACATAATTCATTAGTTGATAGCTACTAAAAGTAGCTCATCCGTGAAGGGGTAAACCCTAAAATACCCTTGATGAAAACACCTTCAAACCATGGCTCAACTAGGAGCCCCATGGCTCTAAAATCTCAATAATGATAACATAAAAATATAAGGAACATAATGTATGTGACAAATTGCAAAAAAAACCCTCAGTTGGGTAAATTGCAAAAAAGTCCAAAATGTACAGAAAATTGCATAACTTGCTCAAGCAGTGTCCAAATTGGACCAAATTTGAAAATTAAGCTTGTATTATGATTTCAAAACATATAAAAAGGTTATATTAGGGTTCTAAGAATTCAATTATGGTAATTAAGCTCATTCAACTCATTAAGCAAGTTCATGGGCCTTACAACTATAAACCTCTAACGGGGATTTCGCCCCCGAAATCCAAGGTAAACAAAGATGGGTACTTCCTTTGTACCTCACCCTATTACCTTCACATGGTTACTTGCATATACTGGTGATGTCACATCATTCATACATATATCCTCTTAGGTCAGCACAAAAACCCTCACATAAGAAGACATTTGCAAATATGAAACATAGAAACTTGTTGTGCCACCTGTACAAATCTAATAGTAACTTTCAACTTTGGGACTCGATTGTTGTCTTGAACTATTCTATATGTTTTATCACACATCACTCAGAGTCCACACTCACTGAATCTTACCAAACATAAAACATCAGATATCTATTATCATATGCAACTTTATAAGGTTTCATCTCTATGCTCCTTTAATGATTGTTGTAATCAACAACACAATCAACCATGTAGGCACCCCCTAGTTTTCAAGAAATTATGAGGAATATGTTTTTAGAGTATTCTCCAATCATATCAATGGTGGACTGGCCATCTATTTGGTTGAAGAATCATACACTTGTATATAATTGTTAACAAATATAACTTCCTGATTGACCTTGTTAGAGGTGGAGCAACGACATTGTCTTCATCTTATCAGGACTCACATAACATACTTAATAGAGGTATCATAACACTTAGAGGATACCCTAGTCAACCCCCAACTCACTCTTGTTCAACTTGTCTCATAGCTATTTCTACTTCGGCAACCCTTAGGTTTTTGAAGAAATATTGATCATATTTTTGACCATATTTGAAATAGTTTGACATGTCATCATTCAAAGCTTGATATAACTTATATGACATGTCTGGAACACTTTGTTCCTCATATTCATAAATTCTATTTGTACATTGGTTAGTCTATAGGACATAACTCTAAACTCATCATGGTCATGTGAATTATGTCATCCAATCTAAATCTTATGCATTGATATTTGATCATAGGTTTATCTTAAAGGAACATGGTATCACATATCTATTGACTAATAAACCTTCTATCCTTGATAGTGGTCTAATCCAGCTATCACTAAACCATACACAACATTATAGAATCACTTTTGTTTTTCCTTCCTAACAACATTCAAAGTGTCATCATCAACTCTCTCTCTCTCTCTCTAAGGGAGAGGAATACTTGTAATATTCATTTAATAAACATCTCCAAACTTCACATACTTCCCATACTATTGACATATCTTGGATACTAGGATTCATTACCTTGGTATCCACCTCACGTGCTATAAGGAACTCACATCCTTATCTCATCTACTTTTACCAACATAATAAATTTCAAAACATATAAGAGGAGTCTCCCAAATTATTGGAAGACTCAAAAGCAAACTCATCACAAACTTTATGATCTTAGAACCATAGTCCAAGCAACCTTATGCTATAATAAGTGATCCACCTTCATGTTTGTAGTGAATCCACATGCACCAAGTGGTAATGATCCACTTAAAAGTTGTGTCCTAGAAAGGAAAGACACAAAGGGAAACACACTTCCCTTACCATAGTAGTATTTTTCAAGGGTCACTAGCAAAAAGGTAACCAATTCTACTTTCATTATGCATGTTACAACTTCTTATGTATCATTTTACCTTTTTCATTTTGGGTTCCTTGTTATTAGCATAGGAATCATCATGATTAAGATATCTCATTACTCCTTCCTTGAATACTATTTATCACACATGGGTGTGTTCTCTTATTTTATTATATTTTTCAACCACTTATCAACAAGTAAATCATCATATTCTTCATTTTCTTCATTAAACAAGGATCATCTCTTAATTTCTTTCACATGCCATGCTGGTTTTTCATTAACACTTTCTTAAACACATAGTTTAGTTTGAGATTAACTCAGGTTCCACCTTATTCCTTTGTCATTGTTCTCATTTATCTTCTCATTATATACTTATCATTGGAGTTCTCTCCATCTTATGTGGATTTCATACCTTGAATCACTTTATAAGCATAGACTTATCTGTCTTTTACTTTATTTTCTTCTTGAATCACATCTTCAAGAAGTCATCTTTTCCTTATTTGTATTCAGATTTAGATTTCATGGTGTTGTATCTTTCTCTTATAGTTACCAAACATTCAAGTTTTGATAGATTATGATGCAATTCCCATCTTCTTTAAGATAGGATTGAGATATTCACACCATGATTTGTTATTCGTTATGCTCTTTAGATTGTCTCAAAATGACTACTTGATCAGAGTAATTTGAAACATAACAATCTAAGAGTTCCATACTTACCTTTCTTCAATAATTGAATACCTGGCCAGGGCACCCAAATACTGGGATTAGGCAGTATGCACCATATTTTTGTGTCACATTCCTAACTTAGATATCATCCTAGTCTTAAGTCCTAATGTCCCTATAGACTCAGTGAACCTAAAGCTCTGATACCAACTTGTCAGGACCCGTTACACTAAACGAGATTACTCAAAGCATAAAACACAATCAATCACCAATTAACCATATACCCAAAAATATGGGTAAATTAAAATCGATTTCAACGTCAGCACCCACTCAGAAACATTTGCATAAGAGCCCAACATATTTTTTGTATTCATACTATGCCAATAATTTGATACAAATTGTTCTATCGTCTTAGCTACAACATATATATACATGAGAACAATAATCATATATGCCACACAAACAAGCATTAATATGCTAACAAAAGTGTGATTTATTTGAAACACCATATACAAACTTTTCCTGCCCAGACCTGAGAGTACAGGGATGACTCTAGGACACACTAGACATCAATCAACTTTATCAAAGATTCATTACTATATCTCCTCTTTGTTGCCACATGTTTGTTTTTGTCACTTCTGATTACCTAAAAAAATGTAGCGAACCACAAGGGTGAGACCCATGTCCCAGCAAGAGACATAACCTCCAACAATGCTTATTGATTACAACATTTTAGGTAATGAGATAGTTTAAGCAGTTTAATCATATATAATAAATAGGCTCAGCAACACTGATGATTAACAAAATACATAAAGGAGCTAACAACAATTATCATCATCAAGCTGACTGTCATCATTTTCCTTATTAACCATATAAGAGATTCAATAGCATATGCATAACTAGCATAGCATATTATCTCTATTAACATGAATAAGTCTAGCATCATAAGCATATCTAACAACAGTAGCATGTCTAACAATTTGAACAGATCAATATCATAAGCAGAGCTATCAACATAAGCACGAGTATTTGCATAAGCATGATTAGCAGTATATGCATTTCTAATAATAGAGGCATGGATAGCATGCTAAACATAACGAACAACATGATATAGCTAGCATCCAAGTTATAATCAGTAGTAGTAGTATAGATATCAACATAAGAATGAATATTGTATGTACACATTTACAATCTTATGCATATCCACAACATAAGTATAATTACTATCTCTTAATTGCACTAAGCATCATCTTTATGTAAAGAGAACAAACAAGGGTTATCATCCAATGTGAAGTGTCATGTATAACCCTAAACAGATATGCTATACGGCTATATTACATCTTTTAGTATGCTCTGGGGAATTTGAATCGTACCATTCAAAGACCAACCGACCCCTATAAAGGGATATTTGGTTCCGTACAAGATCTAGGAGTGTCGGTATCCTAAGATCTCTTCCCCTCGGTCAGTATGAATAAAAAGGTAGTGACATATCAGTCAAAGTTGCCACCACAACGACATATAGTCAAACTGATAACCACTAGTCCGACCTTGGTACAAGTCACGTCACTAGAAACTAGGGTATTCAAACCCAATCATTGAGTTACAACCGTAGTTGTCCTCTAATCACATCATGTTATAATCACCAAGACACGACCGTAGCCATTCTCAATCACATCACATGTATGAGGCATAACCATAGCCAACCTCCACAATCTGTATTGTGGATGACAAGGATATATCCTCAACCTTCCACCCCCACATACTCAATAGTATGTGCTCTGAGTTTTCCTTAGGAATACTCGTTTCACCATCCATCAAGTTCTAACACTGAAGATGGCTCTACGGCACAGGGCACTACATGATTAGAGTTGCACTTGATTAGTTATGCCAATTGGGTGAATTAAGGTTGCATCAAACAAGTGGGCATACAAACTCTAATTCACTTCTATAAAGAATATAAATATCACAACTTTGAAAAGATATAAAATGTGTGAATCATAATTTCTCATCTCATCATCACATGGTACTATTCACTTGCCGTTCATGAGACCACACTAGTCTTCATACTATCACAAGATATAAATCATTTTCACAATATCATAGGGTATGAACCCTTATCAACATAAGAGGATTACACCTCATTCAGGGCTCAACCATGCCCAAAGGTCATTAAGACCATCATACTATTCCGTGCAAGATCATCATTATCTTTCCATGCCTTATAACAAGGCTAAACAACATCACTTACATATAATACACCAGATCAGCACAATCTTGCATTAATGAGCTAGGGGATATTCATAAACAATCATAGAAAGGTTATATTAACATTAAGAACATTCCTTTATTACATTAAAATGTAAGGAATCTAGATATGATTAACACTCATCATATTCACAATGCACATGTTCAGCATAAGAAAGTATCAACCATGTGGCTATGATAACCACCAATTAACACATTAAGGTTATGATCATGTTAAGGAGGTTATTCCACCATTATTCCATCATATAAGAATGTTAAAAATGAATACTCATCTTTATCTAATTGCATTAGAGTTAGGTTCAACATGATAAATTATATCAATGTTACTAATCAACACTCATACCCAAACCCTAACTCACAGCATCCCCATTGGATCATGGATGCATAAGGTGAAGCATCACAATAACATTCCATACTATTCTCAAGTATGAACCCACAAATAAATCAAGGTGTAACCATCAAGTTATAGCATACTAGGGTTTCAACAATAATAAGAGAGTACTCCATGATTGTATTAATCATTCAAGAACTATTCTTACTCAATTACCATCATTTAGTTATATTAAAGTTAGGTATAGCAAGCTATACCTCATTAGGGTTACATATCAACATAATATGATTACCATCCCTTCTATTCATATGAGTGAATAGGTAAGACTACCTTATTAAGGGTAACCCTCCCTTTGTTCCATCGTCATTCAACCCCTATCCCCATACCACAATGTCACCCATAACCATTAGATGTTTAAAAGGTAAGACCATTGATTGTTTACATAAGTAAACACCTTAGATAAACCACCTATGAAGTCCTTGATTTGTGCTCTAGAAATAGTCACCATATATCCCTATACATCCCTTGATTAACAACACAAAAAGTTCCATTGAGAGTAGGGTAAAACCCACAATCGACTGTTCATTTAAAACAAGCCATCCATTGTCAACAATTAAGCTCCTTAAGTTGATCATATAAAGGAAACCATATAAATCACATTATTAGGACCAACATATTACATTATCCATTATTACACTTTATTGGAGGAATAAATAGTAGATCTTGATCATTCGGTCAAGTTCATATATTAAAACCATCAATTACAGTATAGGTCTGACCATTGCATCAAATGACCCAAGAAACCATTGGTCTAAGGCTTAATTGATGATACATCTATAATGCTTGACTCAACATAGGTTTTAGAGACCTGATCCACTATCATTAGTGACCATTAAATCACTATAGGTTGTTTGATCAACACTATATTTATTAATCAACATCAAATATTAAGTTGATGTCGTCATTGATTGATAACATCAGTAGGGTACTTAATGGTTGATCATTAAACTTCTAATTGGTCCAAAACTTGACCTAAGGGGGTGACCATAGTTTGTCACCATCATTTGACACCCTTTATCACGACCATCATTTGTTATGAAGACAACACCATAGGGTTGTTGCAATGGTACCATCATTGGGTCATGGTTTATAGAAGAAATCAGCTTTAAACCCTAAAATCGACCATTGTTTGATAGGTGCTTAGCACCATAGGTTGTCAAAACAACCTGATCCAAGTCATATTATACCTTAGGAATAATATACACATAATCACAGGTTCATCTAGAACTGAAATCAGAATAGGTAACATTATAAAAATCAAAATCCAAGTCAAGCATAGCTTTTTAGTGCATAAATCATCATTTTCAAGCAAGAACATGAGCTAGTAAGCTTATGGTGAGCAATAAACGTGGAGCAAGTTATAAAACTTGCCTATAATGAGAAGATGAAACCCTACAAATAAGAAATCTCAAGCATGTAGGGTAGAAAATCCAAGAATAAGCTCTAAATTCGTCCATCTAGCACCTTTCTTCATGAAATGAGCAAACCCTAAACATAAGGAGCAAGAAAGGTAGGGTTTTGGAGCCTTAGAGCAAATTATACCGCGGAAAAGCAAGGTTCCGAACTGGAGGAAGTTCTAAGGAAGGAGAAGAGCAAAAAAAAGGAAGAAGGAAGGAAGAAAACAACTTGCCTTGGTCGAATTCCCTAGAAGATGACCTTGGAAACCCTATGTAGGGCTAGATGGAGCCCTAGGAGACCTTCTTCTCCAAAAAGGGGTTGTCTTATACCTTAGAGCAGTTGTTTCCATATAAAAATAGGGTGAATTCGTTGCTCCAGGTTAGAGGAAATAGAATGCAAGCATAGTTTCATATTTGGGCAAGGAAGAGGCAAATATAGCCCATGGATAAGGATAGAAGCAAGCATGAGGTGTAAAAGTAGCTTCCCCATGTGTTTATGGCCGTAAACTATTGAGAATATACAAGCGCACACACAAGCAGATCCCCCACCATCCCTATTAACCTACTTAGATTTCCTTTGTCGAAATTACCAGCCAATCACATAATTCATTGTTGATAGCTACTAAAAGTAGCTCATCCGTGAAGGGGTAAACCCTAAAATACCCTTGATGAAAACACCTTCAAACCATGGCTCAAATAGGATCCCCATGGCTATAAAATATCAAGAATGATAATATCAAAATATAAGGAACATAATGTATGTAACAAATTGCAAAGAAAACCCCTCAATTAGTAAATTGCAGAAAACTCCAAAATGTACAGAAAATTGCATAACTTGCTCAAACAGTGTCCAAATTGGACCAAATTTGAAACTTAAGCTTGTATTATGATTTCAAAACATATAAAAAGGTTATATTAGGGTTCTAAGCATTAAATTATGGTAATTGAGCTCATTCAACTCATTAAGCAAGTTCAGGGGCCTTACATAAACTATGCTAGGGAGTTATTACTAGGATGTTATTGCGAATAGGATAATAAGGAGATGAAGAGAGATGGATAGTGTCACAACTCGTCGACAAAATCATTACTGATTAAGTGGAATTAAACATTAGCAACAGATTAACAAAAATCACTAAAAATTAAAACCATTTGGGAAGAGATCCATTTCCAGAAAACTCTTATCACAAGTACCAAGATATTATATACATATACATTCTGGTCCATAAAGTACATACCATGTACCTTCTCTTTTTGAGGATTACATACAACAGTTGCTCTGTTAAGTCTACACATAAGCAATATAAAACCTCGAGGCATTCAATGCCAAAATCTCAGTTCGATCATTAAAGCACTAACTACTGACTCCAATGACCTGAGAGTACAGAGACGACACATAAGACTCATATCTACAAGACACAACAGTCAGTATCTCCACCTAAGATGTTACTACTGTCCGTGATTCTGTTGTTCTTCCCCTACTGTATGGTTTCTACCTCCTCGTCTGCGTCCACCTAAAAATGTTGGATCCCACAGGGGTGAGACAATTGAAATTGTCCCAGCGAGAGATGTAACTCTCCGCCAAAAACATTATTATTGCAGATAAACATTATAAAACTGAGTAGGGGTTCTTTTATATTAACAGGCAGTATTAATCATTGTATGAACAGAATAAGATAATCTCCTCTCTTAAGGAGAACATTGCATCTACCTATGGTAGAGTTTATAGATCATCTATCTGCTTTACAAGGAATGTAAACAAACATAAATAACATCTATCCACTAAGGATGCATAAAAGAAATGTAACATCAGCCGATGATTTCTGTATTCAATCCTTAAGCAAACATGCTATACGACTAATTCCATTTTACAATCACACTTATGCCCTGAGGAGATGAGGTATACCACTCATACTCCAACCGACCACGATGACGTAAAGCATCGGTTCTATACCTAGGTCAATGGAAGAGCCGAGCTCCATGACCTCATCTGTCTCGGTCAGTACGAGACCACATGCAGGACATCTCATGTCTCTACTAAATAACTTTCCAGGGTATACTAGAAACTTCGCTATAGAGTTACAGCAGCGGCTACACTCTCTTCGCAATCAAGAGATTTCATGTTTATCTCACATCGATCTGGCATTAAACATCATCGGGAGATTCGTGATACATCCATCCTGGTATATATAATGAAGGATTAAGATATCTTGTGTTTATCTCACGTCAATCCCAAATTAGGGTGTAAGGATATTCACGCCCATCACCCCCACATATTCAAAAGTATGCATTCTGGATTATGCCACGGAGCAACCTGTTTCACCATTCAGCAAATCCTGGCACGGATAAATCTATGGTCAGGGCTCTACATTATAAAATTTCACTTGATTAATTAAGTGCATTACCATATTCTTTTAGCATCAATCAAGTTTCAAACAAGAATTATTATTACAGATGCTACAAAGAAAGACATAATACATCTATCAAGTACTTCCAAATCTTTAAAACACATGATACTTGGGATCTCAGTCCTGTATCACATTACTGGGAATTCTCATCCCTTCACATCATCATTATCATAATTATTGGATCTGGGTATTCAAACCCTTAGTTCATCACATAACACTATTACCACTTATCAGGTAACTATTACCTCCAGGTCATCTGACCAGGGTATTCATGATACTTGTTACACAAGCATTTCACATAGTTCACAAAGCCCATTAAACATCTTGTCACCTATCACTAGGCAACAATTCATTCACATGGCTCACAAGGCCATTACACATCTTGTCACCTCTCACTCGACAACAATTCATTCACATGGCTCATAAGGCCACTACACATCTTGTCACCTCTCACTAGGCAAAACTTCATTCACATGGCTCACAAGGACATTACACATCTTGTCACCTCTCACTAGGCAACAATTCATTCACATGGATCATAAGGCCATTACACATCTTGTCACCTCTCACTAGGCAACTATTCATTCACATGATACATGCATGATTAGTATATCTGGTAACAACTATATCAATCACATATCAACTTTATGCAATACAAAGATAACCTCACTATTCCCTTATTAGGGTTAGGGTTTCCCATTTTTATCAAATAGGGTTTCACATAACATCACCCTATATTATGGTTTCACATAACATCAACCTATATTAGGGTTTCACATAACATCACCCTATATTAGGGTTTCACATAACATCACCCTATATTAGGGTTTTACATAACATCACCCTATATTAGGGTTTTACATAACATCAACCTATATTAGGGTTTCACATCTTTATCAATTAGGGTTTCACATAACATCACCCTATATTAGGGTTTCACATACCATTACCCTATATTAGGGTTCCACATAACCTCACCCTATATTAGGGTTTTACATAACATCAACCTATATTAGGGTTTCACATCTTTATCAATTAGGGTTTCACATAACCTCACCCTATATTAGGGTTTCACATAATATCAACCTATATTAGGGTTTCACATCTTTATCAATTAGGGCTTCATATAACATCACCCTATATTAGGGTTTCACATAACATTTCCCTATATTAGGGTTAGGGTTTTCTATTTTTTTTATCAATTAGGGTTTCATGATCATATTATTAAAGATCAAACCCTAATTCAAAACTCCTTGCATCTTGGAGAATGCATTGATATTATAATTAATATCCAAAACCTAACTCATTGTTCCATATGTCTAGAATTACTTCATACCTTCATGAGTATTCAAATAAACTTATGAATTGTAATTTTCCTTATTGATTAGGGTTTTATGATTACCTCATTAATCCAAACCCTAAGTCAGTGCTTCCACATATCTTACATCACATAGCATTACTTAAGTATTAAATCATACTTATCATTGTTCCATGTACTAGGAACACACATCACCATCATACCTTATTCAATTGACTTAACCTTTCACTAATTACATGCACCTATGCTTATCAAAGTGCATTGAACTTATTACCTTCATAGGCATCAAGTGATCATCACTCTAAATGTACTAATCACCTAAGTACTTTAGAGGTACTTCCATTGAAATTAACTTTGAGATACTATTCAACCTCTTATGGGGTTATTAACAATTACATGGTTTGAACCAATTAGACCTTCACATGGTCTTGGACCTATTTGTTGGGCTATAGGGGAGACATAGAAGGTAGCAGAAACAAAAATTTTCTTCTCCCAAACCCAGAATAAAGGAATCACGTCAACGTCTATACAATAGGAAGGATGGTTTTTAGAGGCGTACCTTGTCCCGAGGCTTGCTTGGTGACTTTACCTCGCGGCTTGCACGGTCTTCACCTCCATTCTTGGACGGCGTTTGTGCAGCTCCTGGTCTCACCAGGACTATCGGGATTGACAGTAGTCCTCCGAGCGGTAGAAGTCTCCCGCCTCTGAAGTAGTCCACACGGACCACCTAGAACTCTGATCTCCTTGTCCTACAAGGAATCGGAAGGAGTCGCACCCTCCTGTCAATGTACTAGTCACCGACACACTCTCCTGCCACTAGTTGCCTTTCTACTGTTGTCTTTCCCTTGTTGTGCCTCCCTTATTGGGTAGCACTTGCTCGAGCTCTCTCGGTTACCAAAACTAGAGAGAACGACAATTTTGTAGAGCAACTGGTGTTCTGAGTTGTTGTTCTTGAGAAGCCTCCACTACCCCTATATATAGGAGGGTCATGGGATGGGGTTCTCTATCTTGGACAATGCGGGATTAATGCATGAGTAGAAGGGTTCGATATTTTCCACAAAACAACCAACTGCGCTAGCTGAAACGATCGTTTGGTGACCTCAACTGATCGGTTCACACCTGAACTGATCGTTTGGGATACCTGAGCCGATCGGTTCACTTCTGAGTCGATCAGTTCGTGGTCCTGGTCTAACTCAAATTGACTTTCATATTTGTTTCTGATTAATCAAATATTAATCCTTGTCCAAATCAAATTTGTACAAGTGAAACAAATTGTATTTACAAAATAGTCTTCTAACTTTCCAAACAATCTCGATTGGTCCACGAGTCGACCGGTTCAAAAATTGAGTCGTTCGTCTCATGACATATGAGTCGATCATCTCACCACTTGAGCCGATCGGTTCACCAACCTAAGTCGATCGGTTCAACTCTTGAGCCGATCGGATGGGGCAGCAGACTTGCGCAAATCAGTCAATTGCAGTTTCAATCAATCCGACACTCTAATCAATCAGTCCAACACCTTGAACACTATGATACTGAGCTATCAATTGATTGAGTGTTTAATTGAACTACTGAACTCCTTTAGTAATTAATCTAAACATCATTTGTGGATAAACTCCTCTTCCAGGTTAAATCTTATGTGTGTGACCCTGCAGGTCCATTTCACGTTGGCAGTGAAAGTCCATAACACTTATGACTTCACAAGCAAAGAGTGGTTCCTAGTCGCACATCAGTGCTACCCAAGTGAAAAAGAAAGTTGGAGAACAACTTTCAATCCTACAATCTGTGAATGGTGTTCCAGTGAATGTATAATTCCTTTGTCACTGATATCCCGAATGAACTCAAGGCATGGAACAGTCATCCTGTCAACGTTCATTCACTTTCTTGATCTGAGAGTAGATTGGAGGAGATATGTATGACATCAATATCACATACTGATTCACACATGCATGCACATGCCTATCTCAATCCTACTCATCAAGTGTCCATGGATATCAAACTCACTCAGGAGGGACAAATCCCATATCTATCACTCACCCCTCAAAAGCCCCATGTGTCAAAGCCACCCAATCATCACCTTTATAACAACCCATGTTTCAGGACTGCGTTTGATGATGTCAAAGTGTACCCAATGACATGTGTTGAGTGTAGTGATTTTAGGTCAAAGAATCACACTCACATTCATCACTGTGAGAACTGACTGTGACTACCATGTCATGGTTCCATGTGTCAAACTCACGGTGGCTCTGTCCGGTACGCTTTTTCTCTAACAAGTACCTATGTGTTTGGTTTGATATCTCCATAACATGACTAATGAGATTTTGTCATCAACCAACACCACAATCTAGTCTTGTGTGTCGTTGTTGTCAATCTACCTTCCACAATGACATCCGACTAGGGACATAATAAGAATGTACAAACTCTTAGCATCTGTATGATCTCATCATTTAGGTCATCAACCTGAAAGCATACGTCATTGAGTACTGTCATTCTCTAGACATTCAATATGTTCTATCATTATCTCATATGACTGAACTAGAAAGAATTGGAAGCTTGCCTTTAATCTTTATCAAATCAATCTTAATGTATCCCACCAATCATCCCATGATTGGCTCTTAGGGCATACATACCAACAGACTTCCACTTGCACTGTGAGCCAATCACCCTTGAATCATATTCATAGTGATCTTCAAACATGTCCTACATGTTACTGTGCTCTAGTGCTAATATAGTGAGTTATGTTAACACCTTACCAAAGTCGGTATTAACTGCATGTCTCTCATCTCTTTGTTGTATGTCACATGTATGAGATGGAGTTGCTGTAATATGCGATCTAGTATTCCTTTGTTAACCTTTAGCCACATTGCATGACCAAGTACTCATTACTTATCATCAATGACCGAAATATCTATAAATTCATCTCTATGAACTTTTAGATCCATATAGTATCCACTGATGTTCTCTAACACATGGATACTCAACTTTTCCTTTTAAACAGCTTTATTGGAACATTTCCATTTATCAACAAACATTCACTTTTATATATCCCATATATATTGCAATTAATTCTCTGTCCTTTTTGGAAGTTCGCATCAATGTAACTCTTTACAGTGAACCATTCCTTATTTCCATAGAACTAGTACTTCTCAAGTACTTCTCAAGTTCTTATGGTATTCCAGTAATCCTTACTAGAACTAGACAGACATCCACTTGTCATGTCCCACATATGAGTTATCAGGATGAGCACATCATATTGTCATGTCCTACATACAAGATGATGAATGCATTTTGTTCTTGCCATGTCCATACATGCAAGATGATGGGATGTTTATATACATGATAGATCTACATCTATTCTTAGTGTTTCCATTCTTCATAAGAATTGGACACTTGGCCTTGGGATACCAACTCTATGTAACATGGACAAGTTTTCTCCCACTGAATGTATAGACACTGAACTCTTCAATATAGATTTCCAATGTATGCTCTCTCTTTTCAGGTCAAGAGGTTTTCGAGAACTATCTATAGATCTCTATTCCTATCACATAGGAAACGTCTCTATCTTCCCTAAAGATAATTTCCACTTTGGATTTCCATTCTAGAACATTTCCATTTCACATCAACATATGGAATGTGAATACACTCCCAGTAAATCACATATCCCCTCTTTATCTTTGTCATATCAGTCAAACCCTTTGACTATATCATCAAAGTAAAGATCCAACTCTGAGTTGCTTGTACTTAATCAATTACATTGATTAGTCCATTGTAACTTATAGACTTCATTTGCATTAATGGATTTATAAACCTTATAGGTTGTGTCACGTACACATCCTTATTTTATTCCTCATAGGAATGTGGTTTTAGTATCCGTATGCCAAGTCTCTTAGTCATTAAGTTGCAATCAACAAGCATCATCCTTCTCAAAATGTTATCCATGTGTCTTAACATTTAAGACTCATTCACACTTATGGATTTCATCCCAATGGGTGCTACCATCAAGGTCATACCTTATGGTTCACATGGAAGTCATTTAGGATGTAATGGTCATAAACCATAACTCAAAATCTGGTTCCTCATATTCATCTAGATAGTTGATTCATCACATGACCAACTCATCACATAGATAATTGAGGTGTATCTGTCAAGGATATAAGAACTCACAACTCCTTGTGATTCTTAATGTCCTTTATTAGTGTGGGGTATTCTTTATTTAAGAAGAAATTAGTTATTTGATAATCATCCTCTAACTCCTTAGAGTATGACTCCTTCTTGATTTAGACATCACCATGCCTTAATCATGAGTTCAATATGATACACTATCATAATCACTCATAAGGTTCTCAAACATTTGGTTCAAGTATTTCATTCATTGATCTCATCAAGAATTAACACTTTACCAAATTTGTAATTCATCTATGATATTCTTGAACACTTCAAGATATTCATATTTGTATTTCTCTAAATATTGTTTGAAGTACTAGCATTAACTCTAATAGGTATGTAAATACATCACATGTATTATACTTAATAGGATAATCATTCTCCCACTACCACTAGTAAAGATTGATTAATCATGTCTAAGAGATTCATGTCTCTTACTGGTTCTCTAACCAAAAGAGTCTAGATTTATCCATCATATGGAAACTAGAAATGAATTTCTCATGATAATGATAATTTGATTGTTTGAGTTATCAATAACTTTTAGGTATCATTTTATCTTATGCATACTAAGTACCACAAGATAAAGCATACTAAGTACCACAAGATAAATAAGGCATTTCCATAAAGATCATATCTTTTGAAATTGAAACACCAACTTTATTAATTGCTATCATTGTCATACAATATGAAAAAATAATGTGTTTCTATCCATTGGCAAATATAAAATAGCAATTCATAACTCTATTACATGCTTCAAGGCTGACAATAAACTAAGGTACTCCTATCTATGGCGGCAACACTTGCCCCATGTATTGAGTGTTTTACACTTTATATCTTGGTATCATATACCGTAAAAGTGTTATAAGTTTATTTCATGACACCTTCAGGTGGAGACATATGTTGCCTCCTTCTTCTTTAGTTCTTCTAGATAGAGTGGACAATTCCTTTTCCAATGTCCTGGCTTTTGACAATGGTGGCAATTGCCTCTCTTAGTCACGTCTCCCTTGGCCTTGAGAGTTGAAGATGACTTGGGTTGCTGGTTAGCATCAGAACCTTTCTTAGCTTTTCCCTTGCCCTTGCGCTTGGACTTGCCTTTGTTGTTATTCATCATCACAGACTTAGGCTTGTCCTTCTTCATCTATGTCTCGGCTGTCCTCAACATGCCCAACAACTCTATCAACGGCTTGTCAAAGTTGTTCATGTTGTAGTTCATCACAAACTGACTGTAGGATTCTGGAAACGATTGCAGTATCACGTCAGTAGCCAACTCTTGGCTCAGAGGAAATCCCAGTCTTTTCAGGTTCTCCACATACCCAATCATCTTGAGCGTGTGAGGACCAAGGGGATCTCCTTCTGTCATGACACACTTGAACAGTGCCCTGGAGACATCATATCTCTCTTGTTGTTCTTGATCTTCATACATGTTCTTGAGATGCTGAATCATCTCAATGACACCCATGTTCTCATGTTGTCTCTGCAACTCATGGTTCATGGAGCACAACATCAAGCACTTTGAATCAATGGCATCATCAGAATGCTTCTTATAAGCATCCCTTTCTGCCTTTGGTGCGGTAGGAGCAGGTTCCTCTGGAACTGGAGTATTCAGGACATAGAGTTTCACTCTTGAGTGAGAACAATTCTCAATGTCCTAAACCAGTCATGGAAGTTAGTCCCATTTAGCTTATCCTTTTCAAGGACCGGTCATAACAAAAAGTGATTGCTGTTTGTTGTCATTTGTACTACAAAAGGAAATATATGCAATTTAGTCCAAAACTCAATTTTGACTTATTTGATTGATTTGAAAGGTTGATGATATAATTAGGACTTTTAATTAATTATCGCTCTTGCTATTTTGTTCAAATTGATAGCCCTCACCATCAATTCAAAAGATTGCAGCATACAATCTTCTAGTGGGTCAAGATTCGTATTTCATCAAGTCATGAGTCAGCTTTGGCTGATCACCCATAATCTTGACTATTTAGGTAGGCCATCATGCCAATTGCATCATATGCAACTCTTGATGAATGAACATACACAACACCTTGCCATGAACATTCCATGCCTCTGGGCTTAGACGCTCTAAAAATCACCAGTTAAGTCTAACCCAAAAGCCGACACGGTAAACATGCACTCTGCTTTGGTAGAACCTACATGTTTACCCTTCACATTTCCACGAGATAGATGGTGCACCACGCTTTGGCGTAATCTATTCTTGGTCAATCAAGTTTTTCATGTGTGCCGCTGATGGAAGGTGTATAAGACTTAATATTTAGATGAGGGATTTTGTTTTATAGGTACATATACATATCCAATCACCACAATATATAGTATGTATCATATACATGATATATCCCATAGAAAACATGTGAAACGATAAAAACGATGATTATGGCCTCTTAATGATTCCTCGAGCCAAGAGGAATCACATGCAACCTGTATAAGATGAACTATGTGCTTTGCCTTTCTAGGTTTGATCAACTCATCTCCATGGTTGATTGGCTTGCCGTCAGGCCGGTCGGTTGGGTGCCACCAGCCGATCGATTGGCTCCTCCAACCAATCGGTTCGTCCAGACATCGTGCATCTCCTCAGGTCGCCACCCGCTCATCTTGCTCCTTGATCCAGTCGTCTAGATCGCCAACCGATATGTTCACGCCTTGAACCGATCGTCTCAGTTGTCGTCAGATTGTCCTCCATTCTTTGACATAACAGGAAATAAAAGATCTATCCTATTTACAATTAAATTGGGAAACCCCGAGTTATATTCGGGGGGAGCAAAGGTAGGAAATAAATCTCAAGTTATATCGAGTTACATCAGGAATAAGGAGGTAGGGAATCAGTGCGTAGACTGAGATGCAAGCAACCACATTCAACCAAACACACATACATAGGGTTTATAGGCCATAACCACGATATACATCCACCACAAAACTCATTTAAGGGCGACGTGTATCGAGTGCATTCATATTACATATCATATATGTATATTGGGATTTGTGGATTTAGGTTTGACATGCACAAAGCCAATTTTATTCGCATCGTATGCAATAAATAAAGGCGACAAACCAAAATTGATCATATCAATAATCCTAAAGTATAGAGCAGTTGACGTGGCTCTGATACCACTGTTGGGTTATAGGGGAGACAGAGAAGGTAGTGGAAATAGATATTTTCTTCTCCCAAACCCAGAATAAAGGAATCGCGTCAACGTCTATACAATAGGAAGGATGGTTTGTAGAGGCGTACCTTGTCCTGAGGCTTGTTCGGTGACTTTACCTCGTGGCTTATGCAGTCTTCACCTCCGGTCTTGGACGGCGTCTATGCAGCTCCTGGTCTCACTGGGACTGTCGGGATTGACATCAGTCCTCTGAGCGACAGAAGTCTCTCACCTCTGAAGTAGTCCACACGGACCACCTGGAACTCCGATCTCCTTGTCCCACAAGGAATCAGAAGGAGTCGCACCCTCCTTTTAGCATACCAGTCACCGACACACTCTCTTGCCACCAGTTGCCTTTCTGCAGTTGTCTTTCCCTTGTTGTGCCTCCCTTATTGGGTAGCACTTGCTCGAGCTCTCTCGATTACCAAAACCAGAGAGAATGACAACTTTGCAGAGCAACTGGTATTCTGAGTTGTTGTTGTTGAGAAGCCCCTACTACCCCTATATATATAGGAGGGTCATGGGATATGGTTCTCTATCCCTGGCAATGTGGGATTAATGCAGGAGTAGAAGGGTTTGAGATTTTCCACAAAACAACCAACTATGCCAGCTGAACCGGTCGTTTCAACCCTGAAACGATCGTTTGGTGACCTCAACCGATCGGTTCACACCTGAACCGATCATTTGGGACACCTGAGCTGATCAGTTCATGGTCCTAGTCCAACTCAAATTGACTTTCATATTTGTTTCCGATTAATCAAATATTAATCCTTGTCCAAATCGAATTTGTACAAGTGAAACAAATTGTATTCGCAAAATAGTCTTCTAACTTTCCAAACGATCTCGGTTGGTCTACGAGTCGACCAGTTCAACAATTGAGTCGATCGTCTCATGACATATGAGTTGATTGTCTCACTGCTTGAGTCGATCGATTCAACTCTTGAGCCGATCGGTTGGGGCAGCAGACTTGCACAAACTAGTCAATTGCAGTTTCAATCAATCTGACACTCTAATCAATCGGTCCAACACCTTGAACACTATGATACTGGGCTATCAATTGATTGAGTGTTTAATTGAACTACTAAACTCCTTTAGTAATCAATATAAACATCATTTGTGGATAAACTCCTCTTCCAGGTTAAATCCTATGTGTGTGACCCTACAGGTCCATTTCACGTTGGCAGTGAAAGTCCATAACACTTATGACTTCACAAGCAAAGAGCGGTGCCTAGTCGCACATTAGTGCTACCCAAGTGAAATAGAAAGTTGGAGAATAACTTTCAATCCTACAATCCGTGAATGGTGTTACAGTGAATGTATAATTCCTTTGTCATTGATATCCCGAATGAACTCAAGGCATGGAACAGTCATCCTGTCAATGTTCATTCACACATGCGTGTGCACATCTATCTCAATCCTACTCATCAAGTGGCCATGGATATCAAAATCACTCAGGAGGGACAAATCCCATATCTATCACTCACCCCTCAAAAGCCCCATGTGTCAAAGCCACCCAATCATCACCTTTATAACAACCCATGTTTCAGGACTACGTTTGATGATGTCAAAGTGTACCCAACGACATGTGTTCAGTGTAGTGATCTCAGGTCAAAGAATCACACTCACCACCATCATTGTGAGAACTGACTGTGACTACCATGTCATGGTTCCATGTGTCAAACTCACGGTGGCTCTGTCCGGTATGCTTGTTCTCTAACAAGTAACTATGTGTTTGGTTTGATATCTCCATATCATGACTAATGAGATTCTGTCATCAACCAACACCACAATCTAGTCTTGTGTGTCATTGTTGTCAATCTACCTTCCACAATGACATCCGACTAGGGACATAATAAGAATGTACAAACTCTTAGCATCTGTATGATCTCATCGTTCAGGTCCTCAACCTGAAAGCATACGTCATTGAGTATTGTCATTCTCTAGACATTTAATCTGTTCTATCATTATCTCATATGACTGAACTAGACAGAATTGGAAGCTTGCCTTTGATCTTTATCAAATCAATCTTAATGTATCCCACCAATCATCCCATGATTGGCTCTCAGGGCATACATACCAACACTATGGACCCTTCAAATGGTCTTGGACCAATTGCACCTTCAAACGGTCTTGGATCAATTGAACTTTCAAACGGTCTTGGACCAATTGCACCCTCAAACGGTCTTGAAGTTACTTGACCTCCAAATAGTATTGAGGTCACTTGACCTCCAAAAGGTCTTGAACCAAACCTCCAACTGTTAGATCCTAAACGGTCTTGGTCTAAAACTTCAAACGGTTTGAAGACCGTTAGACCCTCAAACGCTCTTGAACCCTTTACTCACCAAATGGTTTTGAAGACCGTTAGATCCTTAAACGATCTTGGTCTACACCTTCAAACGGTAGTAAGATTGTTAGACCATCAAACGGTCTTTATCCTTAATACCTCAAACGGTTTGAAGATCATTTGGTCAAATCAGAGTTGAAACCGATTGAACCTAAATTAGGGTTTTGACTTCAATCGATCTAGGGTTTTGAAATAGATTGAGTTCTAATTGACTGGTCATCCAAGGTTGAGACCATGTGGACTAGATTAGATTGAAACCTTTAGATTTTTACACCTTCTTGAATGTTTAACCCCTAATGGTTTTGAAACCGTTTGGTCTCTAACGGTTTGAAACTGTTTGACCAACACAATGAAACTGTTTGCTTCTAATTTTCTTGAGGTGTGTTCTAAGATGATGTCATCATTACCAAGCTTCATACCTATGAATTCTACTTCCATATACATGATGAATTCAGCAATTAATCAAGAAGAGAATAAAAGATCAACATATGATGAGAAATTAAAATCAATAATAACATTGATGGGTTCCAGTTATATAACCCATCTTCAAAGTAACTTCAAAGATTCAAGCTTCACATCTCTAATGGTGAAAGAAGCTCCTTCAACTATCCAAGGCTCGTTTCCAACTCTTTGGATGCAAAAGATAGCCAAGGTTGAGCATTGGATGGAAGAGAGAAGAAAATCAATGTTGAAATCCGATTTCAACCATCAATTCAAGGTTGAAGATGATCATGGAGCTTACCTTCAGCTTGGGGAACGTTTTCCTCCTGCTCCTAAGCTCCTTGGTCGTCGGCCAAAGCAAGGGAAAGAAAGTGGTTTGCAAAATAGCTTTTCAAGTCGGAGAAAATCGAGTACATATAATTGATTTTCTAGGAGAGAGAAAGTAGGAGAAAATCCATCCACTTTCTTGCCACATTCCCCCTCCCTTCCTTGCCTTCGAAGCCATATTTCTTTCTTCCTCAATATCCTCTCGTTTATCCTTGAATTAAAAGCAACCACTTTAAGCAGCTTAATCATATAATACTATTATCCATTTTTAGTGGACATTACTTTTTAATTAACAAATGTGAGTGGATTCCTTCACCTACTTTGGATATTACGGTGCAACTCAAGGCATTTAGACGTCCTTGAATTATAGTATTTCAACCACAGCCTTTTTAATTAATGTGCACTTCAATTAATATATTTTAATTTTGCTACAAAATAAATTAGGGTTTCAATTATGCTTATTTCTTGATTATTTTATTATCAAGATTATCTCTCCTCAAATGTGGTTCAAACAAGACGCCCCATTCCTTTTATTTTCTATAAATGATACCAAGAAACATTAGGAACACTCTTGAAGTGGTATTTTACATATTCAACCCTAGATTTTGGGTAATTTGCAAATTACACCAAAACTAGCATTCAATACACAAGCATTACTCAAACAAGCTCCTTCTTGGAACTTAGGCTTGTGGAAGCCATAACTTAGCATCATTATCATTATTATGATGCTATAAAACTTTAGGAACATTTATCATATAACATTTTCAAGATAACCCCTTAAATTGGGTAAATTGCACTTTAGTCCAAAACAAGCAAATATTATTTCAACATTATTCAAACAAGTTTAAACTTGGAATTAGGGCTTTCCACCAGCCACCACCTTGCATCATTCTCTCTATAATGATTCTAGAACACATGAGGCATGTTCAACATATGACATATTGCAATATAACCCCTCAACTTGGGTAAATTGCACTTTGGTCCAAAACAAAGGAACATTGCTCAAACATCATTCAATCAGGACCAAACTTGGAACATAAGTGTGTCACATGATAAAAAAACACCTTAGAGGATTATATTAAAGTTATAAGAAACTTATTTAGCCAAAACAAATAGGGTTACCTCATAACCCATGTCAGGGTCGTCACAAATTATAAACCCCTAACAAGGATTTCGTCCCCAAAATCCCAGATAAAAGGGAGACAGATATTATTCATTCTCTATATCATCAGGTCTCCCCATAACATCTTAATGTCATGGAGATTCCATAGAACTTTGATCAACATAAGTTATTCCACGCAAGGTTATCATAGAATCGATCACACAGGATACATACTCCACTGTCCTTTTCATTATTGACTGTAAAGTCAACTCTGTGTCAGATAATACTTTTCTTAGTCAGAGAAACATTATACATACCTTATTTAACTCAGGTGTCAAACCTCACTGATTTGTCACCTTTCTTAACTTACAATTTTATGTGACATGATTCTTGATTCTGGGGAGTCTCCCATACTCCTTATTTACTTTAGCATTTCACTTTCAAGGAAAGACCAGAGTTACGTTCTGTCACCCACTTGGGACTATAAGTATTATCATACATCTGTTGTGCCATCCAATCTACTGAAACAACACTAAATTTTCTTATCACTTTTACCAATTATCTCATTAGTTGTACATACTCTTTTCATAAGAGGAGGTTACTTATCAATTAAGAATTTATCTTAGAGGTATTTCTAGATGTTATGTATATGTTACCACAATAGATCTAAATAGGGGTGTTCTAAAGAATTATCTTTAGCTTGATAAGCTTTTCCCACAATGATTTTACAATTGTTCCTTCAATTAGTACATCCTTATCGATGTTATGTTTATGCAGAGCATAAACCCCTAACATGCGATGTTCATACTATTTTATGTAATTAGACTGATTTCATAGTTGGCCATTCCAGGTAACCAACATTAATCATCTTAGTTAGGAGTTATGTTTTTACTTTGCCATATCACCTGATACTTCTTAGATACCAAAATTTCTTATCTTGGTATCCATCACATGTGTCATAAACACATCACATCCTCATCATTTTCATCTCTCTGTTGTTATTACCAAAGCTACACATATAAAAGGATCTTTCTTTTATCTTTGGGACATTATTTATTACACACATCTTTATTGTGGAACCAAAGTCCAAGACAAATTGATACTTTTATAAGTATCCATCATTGTATTATTTCTAATCCATGCACATCAAGTGTCATAATACTCACTAGATTGTCATGTCCCTAAAAGGAGAGAACACAAAGAAACATATTCCTCTTACCACCCCATCATCACCCATGGTTGTTTATCAAAGAGAAGGGATTATTATGACACACCGTTCGAACAAATCGTCATTAACTAAGTGGAAGTGATTATTAACAGCAGATTAACAAAAATCACTAAAAATCAAAACCTTTTGCAAAGAGATCCAATTCCAGGAATCTCTTAGCAATCAAGAACCAAAGTATTACATGTACATTTTGGTCCACAAGTACATACCATGTACCATATCTTCTGGAGAATTACATACATCAATTGCTCTATTAAGTCTACACATGAGCAACACAAAACCTCAAGGCATTCAAGCCAAGATCTCAGACCGATTATAAAAAAAACACTAAGTACTCACTCCTAGGACCTAAGAGTATAGAGACGACACATAGGACTCATATCTATAAGACACGACAGTCAGTATCTCCACCTGAGATATTATTGTTGTCCCTGATGCTGATGTCCTTTCCTTATTGTATGGTTTCTGACTCCTTGTCCGTGTCTACCTAAAAAATGTTGGATCCTAGGGGGTGAGACAATTGAAAATTGTCCCAGCAAGAGATATAACTCTCCGCCAGAAACATTATTATTGCAGTTTAATAGAATAAAACTGAGCAGAGGATAAGCACTTTAGAATATTCTCATCTTTTAAAGCATTGCAACTATCTATGATAGAGCAGTAAATCATCTATTCACTTTATAAAGAATATGAAGAACATGTATATCATTTACCCATCATACTATATCAACATCTCAAGCTTATCCTGTGATACTCATTGTCATGGTATGCATCCATGAATCATTCTCATTTCTTTCTGTTGGCCTCAGCCAATCAGCTAACCAGATATTGAATTGTACCATTCATGTGAGTATACATCATCATATTCTGTCTAGGCATTGGACTATGCCAATCCTATGCAAACATTCCATGCATTAGACTATACCAATCCAGTGCAAACATTCCAGGCATTGGATTATGCCAATCATGTGCAACCATTCCAGGCATTGGACTATGCCAATCTTATGCAACCATTCCATGCATTGGGTTATGACCAATCCTATGACATTATTCCAGGCATTGGGTTATGACCAATCCTGCGACATTATTCCAGGCATTGGGTTATTACTAATCTTGTGCAATTATTCCAGGTATTGGGTTATGACCAATCCTGTGACATTATTCTAGGCATTGGGGTATTACCAATCATGTACAATTATTCCAGGTATTGGGTTATGACCAATCTAGTGACATTATTCTAAGCATTGGATTATGACCAATCATGTGCAATTATTCCAGGCATTGGGTTATTATCAATCATGTGCAATTATTCCAGGTATTGGGTTATGACCAATCCTGTGACATTATTCCATGCATTGGGTTATGACCAATCTTGTGTAATTATTCCAGGTATTGGGTTATGACCAATCCTGTGACATTATTCTAGGCATTGGGTTATTACCAATCCTGTGCAATTATTCCAGGCATTGGGTTATGACCAATCCTGTGACATTATTCCAGGCATTGGGTTATTACCAATCATGTGCAATTATTCTAGGTATTGGGTTATGACCAATCCTGTGCAATTATTCCATGCATTGGGTTAATACCAATCCTGTGACATTATTCCAGGCATTGGGTTATGACCAATCATGTGCAATTATTCCAGGTATTGGGTTATTACCAATCCTGTGCAATTATTCCACGCATTGGGTTATTACCAATCCTATGACATTATTCCAGGCATTGGGTTATGACCAATCCTGTGCAATTATTCTAGGTATTGGGTTATTACCAATCTTGTGCAAACATCACTAAAAACCACATCACCTTTACTAGGTTTTAAACCTTGGCCAAGCCATCATACTTATTCACATCCTTTATGTAATTCAGTTATTCCTCATATCTCCCTTAAGCTTGTTCAAAACACTATAACCCTTATTTGGCTATAAACATGAAGCATGTATGATTAAGATTTCATTATTATTATTGTATCCATTAGTTATTATTATTATTATGTTACTAAGTTTCCATTGTTATGATGAAATGATTCTGCTTCGAAATCACTAACCTAACTTGAGACTTTTACGTCTCTAGGGTACGCTCTGTCTCCCTCTAGCTTTCTTCCCCGGCGGTGCCGCTGGGGGGAGGGGAGAAACTCCTCGGATCTTCCCTCCCCCTGGTTTTCAGCGAAGGTTGGCTAGTCGGAAGTCTGTGCTCTGTATCCCTAGAGGACGTAGGAGCCTTCGTGGTTCAGTTGCCGTAGGAGCCCTTGTGCCCTGGATTGAAGCTGATTGGATGCACCACGAGGTCCCGGCTAGATTGATTCAGCGTTTTGACTGCATCGAATCTATTCCATTCATGAGTGATGGATAGATAGGAGCTGATCTTAGTCTGAATTGACCTTTGTGCCACTGCTCCGATTGTGTCTGGTGGTCGTGAGACCCTGGGATCCAGGGCAATGGTGCCCTTCGGCTTCGACTGGATGGAACATGTCTCGGCGTTGGACTCGGTGATGGTGGCTCCTCGTCCAGGTGTGGCCGAGAAACGTTGGTCGGTTGGGCGTCCTCTGACAGGCCGGCTTTGCTACAGGCTTGGCGGCGCCCCCCAGCCCTGAAGCGCCCAGGCGGAGGTGGGCTCCTCGACAAGTGGATGGTTCTGCCGAAAGGCCTTACCCTCGTTCTGTAGGTGTTTTTCTCCGCCCTGGTGAGGCCGTTCCACTTTGGTTGGCTGGGCATCTCCTGTCCGGCTGGCGGTGTCTCTGCTTGGTGGCCTTATCCGCACTGTGGCTCACTGCTGGAAGAAGGGTTGTCGAGGTGCTGTTGGGCGTTGTCTCCCCCTTTACTACTGTGCGATGCTCTCATGGTGTTTGTTGGAATACCTTTGAGCAAATAGCAGGTTGGGCGTCTTCCCTGGCAGTGATCAGGGGCCCCTGCTCTCAGTGGCGCCTCTGCTTCTGCTGGCTCGGAGCTCCTTCATGGTGTTTGAAAGTTTTCCTCGTTGCATTTAGGTGTTCATGAGGATGAGCTTATGAGGGGAGCTGGTTCTTCCTCTCTTCCTTCTTGTCCTAGTGTTGCTGCGTGCAGGAGTTTGGTGTTGTGCTAACAGCTTCTCGGAGACATGGACCATTGCAAGTTAGCATCTTGGGTGTGTGACGGGATGTTAGTTCGAAGTATCTCCCTACTCTTGGCATAGTACCACAACTTGTGGGTACGGTTATTAGATAGTTGGTGTTGTGCCAAGCTTGATGGAGTGATTGGTGCTGACCTTTCCCTACCACTCTTCGTTGTTTAAAATGTGTTGGTTCTTGCTTCTTTTGTGGTTTGTTCAGCTTATGCTGTTCTGTGCTAGGGGTTCCTTTTCTTGGGTGTGGCCCATTAGAAACCTATAGTTGGATAGCTGAGAAGATCAGAAACTTCTTATCTAGCTCTGGGCTGGACTGCTAGTGGTTGTTCTATGTCATGTTGCTATTTATATTTGTGGGTATGCTGAATGCATGTAATAGTGTCATGCGTAGTCATCTTCTAGCTGGACAGTTGGGACCTAGCTTGTTTAGTTTGTTTGGTTTTCTTAGTTTTGTGTTTACCTAGTTATCTTGTATGTCCCCCTGCGTGGGGATTTTGATCCTTGTCTGAGCTTTATAGCTTCCGTCGATGTAATGGGGTACTTAGTGCCCAAAGTTTTTTGGTATTAATAGTAACACGTTTTTGACTGACCAAAAAAAAGTTTCCATTGTTTATTTTGAACATTATCATTTCTCACATGTGACTTTATAAACATCTTGTTACCTTTCACTAGGCAACAACTACTCTCATGGATCACAAGGCCCATTACACATCTTGTCACCTCTCACTAGGCAATAACTACTCTCATGGCTCACAAGGCCATTAAACATCTTGTCACCTCTCACTAGGCAACAACTATTCTCATGGCTCACAAGGCCATTAAACATCTTGTCACCTCTCACTAGGCAACAACTATTCTCATCATTTATCATTAAATGATTATCAACACAAGGTATGAGTTTCTCTCTCATCCTTATCAGGGTATAAATACATCATACTTTATTAACTTGGCTTAACCCTTTCTTAAGGTATGTTAGCCTACACTTGTTAAAGTGCATTAGGCTCATTACATCTCAATGTAAGAATTGACTTGGCACATTTCATGTGTTATTCATCCAAGTATACTGGATTTAGGGTACATCAAGGTGTATCAACTTTGAGGTGTTGGATGTGATATCTATCATGTCTTGATGTATCACTTCCCTCATCACTTTTGACTTACTTAAGTTCATCATCTTATCTTGTATTAGGATGTTTCCCATCCTAATACTTTATGCACTTATTCATCACATCATCATGTAATGTATTGGTCATAAGTCATTCATTTGAATTATTCAATCATTATCAACCACTTTAGGTGTTTCACCTACCAATACATTATTCACTACTCCATTATTAGGAATAGGGTTCCCCTCTTTATCAATTAGGGTTTTACATAACATCACCCTATATTAGGGTTTCACCTAACATCACCCTATATTGGGGATTCACATGGCATCACCCTAGATTAGGGTTTCACACATCATTATCTTGAATTAAGGTTCCTTATAACTTTTCCCCAAATTAGGGTTTCATGAAGCATCCTCTTAAATTAGGGTTTTTCATTATATTACCCTGAATTGGGATTTCTTATATCATCATCCTAGATCAGGGTTACACCATTACCCCAGATTAGGGTTTCACCTAGCATTGCCCAAAATTAGGGTTAGGGCTCATCATCCTTCTCGATTAGGGTTTCATGATCTCTTTATCAAGGATCATACCCTAATTGCATATTCTATTCATGTTGAGAGTGTTGAGATTTAACCACTACATGATTATTATACATGTATGAATTCCTCTCTCTCTCTCTCTCTCATCCTTTCTAGGATGTTGATTACTTCAAGCTTTATTAGATTAGGTCAACCTTTCATTCAAGTACACACATT
This sequence comes from Alisma plantago-aquatica, assembly GCA_963693085.1. Taxonomy (NCBI): domain Eukaryota; kingdom Viridiplantae; phylum Streptophyta; class Magnoliopsida; order Alismatales; family Alismataceae; genus Alisma; species Alisma plantago-aquatica. The sequence goes on along the minus strand of OY856409.1, from coordinate 813,876,745 downwards.
TTGGGTTAGCATAGTGTATTGAGATATTGCTTCCATAAGCATCAAAGGTTAACCTCTCTAAGGGTACTAAACACCCTAGTACCTTAAAGGTACAACCATTGTAATTACCTTTAATAAATATCATTAACAATCATAGGGTTAATTGATCTTTCATCACATTAGGTATTCAACTGATTTTGATACTTTTGAACTTCAAATAGTTTTGAGACCCTTTTCCCTCCAAACGGTCTCAAGACCGTTTGGTCCAAACCACCTTGAAACTGAATGGTCCAATTAGGGTTTCCTGTAATCAATCAATTGATTTTAGGGTTTGATTTATTGAGTCACACATCAATTGGACCATTGAAAGTAAATCAAATTACAGCCCTTGGATCTCCAATCATCCATCACAATCCTTGACCTCCAAACGGTCTGGAGACCGTTTGGTCTCAAACGGTCTTGAGACCGTTTGAGCCATTCAACTTAGAAATTGACTCAATCGATTTAGGGTTTCAACCATTCAATCCAATTAGGGTTAGTAATCAATGGATCACCCATCCTTGAATCCATTAATTTTGAATCAATTTGAGCCATTGAATCTTCATCATTCACATAAGCAATTAACCCCAAATAGTTTTGAAGTTCAATTTACCCAATCGATCTTGAGATCCATTACCCATTCAGTTTTGAACTCAATTATCCATTCGATCTTGGAGTCAATTACCCATTCAATTTTGAAGTAAATTACCCATTTGGTCTTGGGTTCAATTACCCAATCGGTCTTGAACTCAATCACCCATTCGGTTTTGAGGTAAATTTCCCATTCGATTTTGAAATTGAATCAACTCAATCGGTTTGAAAATCATTTGCCCATTCCTTTGTTGAGGTGTGTGCTTAATATGACATCATCATCTTCAATCTGCAAACCTTCGAAATCAATTGTGATTCTTATGGTGATTTCAATAACTAATCAAAAGGAAATCAAGAAAGAAGAAAGATTCAACACATGATGAATAAATTGCAAGAAATAATGACATTTAAGGGTTCAAGTTATATAACCCGCCTTCAAAATTGAATCCAAGCTTCAAGATTCACATCCTCAATAGTGAATGAAGCTTTTTCAACTGTCTAAGGTCCGTTCTCACATCTTTGAGTGAAATGAATGGCCAAGGTTGAAGATTGAATGAAGAAAAGAAGAAATTAAGCATTGAATTTCAATTTCCACCATGAAATCAAGGTTGAAAATGACTATGGAGCTTACCATAGGTTGGGGCACGTCCTCCTGTTTCTCCTAAGATCCTTTGTGCATGGCCAAATCAAGGAAAGAAAAAGGGATTGAAAAAGCCTTTCATGTGGGTTGAAAATGGGATGTATATAAGGGAATTTCAATGAGAGAGAAAGTGATAAACAATTCCTTCAACTCCCAAAATTGGTGCCACATACACCCCTAAATCCCTTTCATACAAACCCATATCCCCCACCTTGTAATTCCTCTTCATTATCCATGAATTAAAAGAAAACAAATTAAGCACCTTAATCAATATAATAATAATATCCAAAATTGAGTGGATATTACTTTTTCTTTAACTAATGTGAGTGGGATCTCCACTCACTTTAGATATTTCGTGGCCTTTGCAAAGAAAAAGGACGTCCACACTTATACAAATCCAACCATCTCATTTTTGGTTGAAGGGTACTTCCATTAATATAATTATTTTTGCATTAAATTGAATTAGGGTTTCAATTATGCTTAAATCTTGATTATTTTAATATCAAGATTCTCTCTCATCCAAAGAGATTCAAATGAGATGTCCATATGATTTTATTGTCTCTAATTGATACCAAGAAATATTAGGGACTCTCTAGAAGTGGTATTTTGCATATTGAACCCTAGGTTTTGGGTAAATTACACATTACACCAAAACTAGGTTTTAATGCACAAACATTGCTTAACAAGCTCTTTCTTGGTGCTCAGGCTTTCATAAGCTATACCTCTACATCATTTTCATTCTTATGATGATTCAACACTTTAGAAACATTTTATCATGTAACATTTGCAAGTTAACCCCTCAACTTGGGTAATTTGCACTTTAGTCCAAAACAGGCAAAACATTGTTTCTACATTTTTCAAAAAGGATTGAAATTGAAACATAAGCTCCTCTTGATCCTTAATTACTTTTCAAAAGATAATAACAAGAATATAATTATCTTTATTAAACAAAACATCTAGGGTTAAATCATAACCCAGGTCAGGGATGTTACAAATTATAAACCCCTAACAAGGATTTCGTCCCTGAAATCCCAGGTAAAGGAAGACAGATATTTTTCATTCATCATATCATCAAGTCTCCACATAACATCTTAATGTCATGGAGATGCCATAGGTCTTTGATCAACACAAATTCCTTCCATACAATGTTATCATAGAACTTGTCACTCAGGACACATACTACATTGTTTCTTTTCATAAGGGAAGGTTACCTATCAATTAAGAACTTGTCTTAGAGGTATATTAAAGAATTATTTTTAGCTTAATAAGCTTTTCCCACAATGATTTAACAATTGTTCTTTTGACTCATACATCTTTGCTGATGTCATGTTTATGCGGGGCATAAACCCCTAACATATGGTATCCATACTACAGTATGTAACTGGACAAATTTCAAAGTTGGCCCTTCTAGGCAACCAAACATTACTTCTTATGAGGAGTCATTTTTTCATTTTCTCATATCATTGAAAGTTCTTGGATACTAGGATTCTTTACCTTGGTATCCATTATATGTGTCAAAAATGCATCACATCATTTTCATGATTACTAGATTTGGGTATTCAAACCCTCAGTCCATCATTGAACATTGTTACCTCTCATCAGGTAACTATTACCTCTAGGTTCTCAGACCAAGGTATACATTATGTTATACATCTTCTTTTGTTTATAAATTGATTTATGATTAACTCATATCCCTTCATATATCAATTAGGATGTGGTAGAAATATCCATGCCACATCTTCTACCTCGTTATACTCTTTAGATTGTCTTAAAATGACTACTTGATCAGAGTAATCAGAAACATAGCAATCTAAGAGTGGCATACTTACCTTATCTTCAATAGATGAATACCTGACCAGGGTATTCAAGAACTGAAGTTAGGTAGTATGTATTGGTTTTTATATTATGTTTCATCTCTTTAAGTTTTACCACTTGGTATCTTAAATTTTCTATGGGTGTTTCTATTACATCTCTTCCTTTCATCATGAAGAGAGAAATTTCAAAACATATAAGAGAATATTATAATAAATATAAGTTCTCATCCTTCTTATCTCTCCCTCATGTCCTCATAAGATTAATTAAAGGAAGCTCAACAACAACTACCTTTCTTATAATTAGTAGGCAGAGAGTAGAAAAAGAAAGATGATTCAAAATGAAAAGTTCTATCTTGACATATTACCTCTTACGAGTTATCTAGTATCTTATCTGACTCAATACATGGAGTCAGTTGTCATCTGCTATTGCCTTTGTCCTCTACTACCAGAGGTAGATGGACCAAACTGTGACACTTGTCTTCGTCCTCGATCTTCTGTTACACTAGACTGGGGTCCTTGTGGGTTTTGTAGGTTATGCCTTGACTGTTGGGTCACCACATTATTTCTTCTAGGACACTGCTACCTAAAATGTCTTATCTATCCACATTTATGGAAAGTCCGGCCCCTACTTGATGCCCACTGCATTGGTGTATTATATTGTGGTTGAACTGGTGTTACCAAAAACTTTGGTTGTTTAGTACCACCAGTCCACTGTTCCTACGACTGTGTAGACCTCCTTTTGAGGTTTGCCTCATGTTTCTTTGTCACAGACCTTTCTATCCTCTTAATTGACTCCACAAATGTGGCAAATTTCTCTCTACTTTCTAATGCAGCTACCGAGATAGACACCTCATCATTCAGCCCTTTCTCAAAATGTCGAATCTTCTCCTGCTCAGTAGCAACCATTTGAGGACAAAACCATAAAAGTTCCATAAACCTAGCCTCGTATTCATTTATTGACATGGTTCCCTGCCGAACCTTCTCAAACTGTGAAATCTTTTCATCTAAATATGTTCTTAGAAAATACTTATTCATGAATTCTTGACGAAATTCCTCCCAACTAACCTCTTCATCATTCCTTTTTACTTCTTCTATAGCCCACCAATGGCCAACACAACCCTTCAAAAGATATACAGCATGTTTGACTTTGTCAACATATGGAATACTAAGGATCTTAAAAGCCTTTTCTAACTCAGTGAGCCATAGATCAGCATCTGCTAGGTCAGTTGTCCCAGCATATTCTATAGCTCCTACATGACGTAGTCGTTCAAAAGTCTTACCAGACCCATGTCCCTCATTGGGAGTTGGTGCCCTAGGTGCTAGTGCGGGCATCCATTCTGCCATATACCTCATTGTGGTCATGAATTCCCTAAATAGAGCATGAATATTTGGGTTTTCTATCATAGCTTCATCAAACTGGGGATTCTCAGGAACTGATTCCTCTCTTGCCTGATCCCTTGCACCTCCTACTGCTATAGTAACATTTCTTTCAGCAATGTGATTCTCGTGTTCTCCAGACATCTTTAAGCTATCTCCCTTCTTCTGCATAAGCAGAAGTCACTATAAGATATACTGGAGGACACTAGAACAGACTCAACACCTTAGTCCTATGTCTCTATAGACTCAGCGAACCTAGAGCTCTGATACCACTAATTGTGGCACACCGTTCGAATAAATCGTCATTAATTAAGCGGAAGCGATTATTAACAGTGGATTAACAAAAATCACTAAAAATTAAAACCTTTTGCAAAGAGATACAATTCAAGGAAACTCTTAGCAATCAAGAACCAAAGTATTACATGTACATTTTGGTCCACAAGTACATACCATGTACCATATCTTCTCGAGGATTACATACATAAATTGCTCTGTTAAGTCTACACATGAGCAACACAAAACCTCGAGGCATTCAAGCCAAGATCTCAGATCGATTATAAAAAAATACTAAGTACTGACTCCAAGGACCTGAGAGTACAGAGACGACACATAGGACTCATATCTACAAGACACGACAGTCAGTATCTCCACCTGAGATATTACTTCTATCCTTGATGTTGTTGTCCTTTCCTTGTTGTATGGTTTCTACCTCCTTGTTCGCGTCTACCTAAAAAAATGTTGGATCCCACGGGGGTGAGACAATTGAAAATTGTCCCAGCGAGAGATATAACTCTCCGCCATAAACATTATTATTGCAGTTTAATAGAATAAAACTGAGCAGAGGATAAGCAGTTTAGAATATTCTCATCTTTTAAAGCATTGCAACTATCTATGATAGAGTAGTAAATCATCTATTCACTTTATAAAGAATATGAAGAACATGTATATCATTTACCCATAATACTATATCAACATCTCAATCTTATCCTGTGATACTCATTATCATGGTATGTCATCCATGAATCGTTCTCATTTCTTTCTGTTGGCCTCAGCCAATCAGCTAACCAAATATTGAATTGTACCAGTCATGTGAGTATACATCATCATATTCTGTCTAGGCATTGGACTATGGCAATCCTATGCAAACCTTCCATGCATTGGACTATACCAATCCAGTGCAAACATTCCAGGCATTGGACTATGCCAATCCTATGCAACCATTCCAGACATTGGACTATGCCAATCATGTGCAACCATTCCAGACATTGGGTTATGACCAATCTTGTGACATTATTCCAGGCATTGGGTTATGACCAATCTTGTGACATTATTCCAGGCATTGGGTTATTACCAATCTTGTGCAATTATTCCAGGTATTAGGTTATGACCAATCCTGTGACATTATTCCAGGCATTGGGTTATTACCAATCATGTACAATTATTTTAGGTATTGGGCTATGACCAATCTTGTGACATTATTCCAGGCATTGGGTTATGACCAATCCTGTGTAATTATTCCAGGCATTGGGTTATTACCAATCCTGTGTAATTATTCCAGGTATTGGGTTATGACCAATCCTGTGACATTATTACAGGCATTGGGTTATAGCCAATCCTCTGCAATTATTCCAAGTATTGGGTTATGACCAATCCTGTGACATTATTCCAGGCATTGGGTTATTACCAATCTTGTGTAATTATTCCATGTATTGGGTTATGACCAATCCTGTGACATTATTCTAGGCATTGGGTTATTACCAATCATGTGCAATTATTCCAGGTATTGGGTTATGACCAATCCTATGCAATTATTCCAGGCATTGGGTTATTACCAATCCTGTGACATTATTCCAGGCATTGGGTTATGACCAATCCTGTGCAATTATTCCAGATATTGGGTTATTACCAATCATGTGCAATTATTTCAGGCATTGGGTTATTACCAATCATGTGACATTATTCCAGGCATTGGGTTATGACCAATCCTGTGCAATTATTCCAGGCATTGGGTTATTACCAATCATGTGACAGTATTCCAGGCATTGGGTTATGACCAATCATGTGCAATTATTCCAGGCATTGGGTTATTACCAATCATGTGACATTATTCCAGGCATTGGGTTATGACCAATCATGTGCAATTATTCCAGGTATTGGGTTATTACCAATCATGTGCAATTATTCCAGGAATTGGGTTATTACCAATCCTGTGATATTATTCCAGACATTGGGTTATGACCAATCATGTGCAATTATTCCAGGTATTGGGTTATTACCAATCATGTGCAAACATCACTAAAAACCACATCACCTTTACTAGGTATTAAACCTTGTCCAAGCCATCATACTTATTCACATCCTTTATGTAATTCAATTATTCCTCATATCGCCCTTAAGCTTGTTCAAAACACTATAGCCCTTATTTGGCTATAAACATGAAGCATGTATGATCAAGATTTCATTATTATTATTGCATCCATTAGTTATTATTATTATGTTACTAAGTTTCCATTGTTTATTTTGAACATTATCATTTCTCACGTGAGACTTTATAAACATCTTATTACCTTTCACTAGGAAACAACTACTCTCATGGCTTACAAGGCCCATTACACATCTTGTCACCTCTCACTAGGCAACAACTACTCTCATGGCTCACAAGGCCATTAAACATCTTGTCACCTCTCACTAGGCAGCAACTATTCTCATGGCTCACAAGGCCATTAAACATCTTGTCACCTCTCACTAGGCAACAACTATTCTCATCATTTATCATTAAATGATTATCAACACAAGGTATGAGTTTCTCTTTCATCCTTATCAGGGTATAAATACATCATACTTTATTAACTTGGCTTAACCCTTTCTTAAGGTATGTTATCCTACACTTATTAAAGTGCATTAGGCTCATTACATCTCAATGTAACAATTGACATGGCACATTTCATGTGTTATTCATCCAAGTATACTGGATTTAGGGTACATCAAGGTGTATCAACTTTGAGGTGTTGGATGTGATATCTATCATGTCTTGATGTATCACTTCCCTCATCACTTTTGACTTACTTAAGTTCATCAGCTTATCTTGTATTAGGATGTTTCCCATCCTAATACTTTATGTACTTATTCATCACATCATCATGTAATGTATTGGTCATAAGTCATTCATTTGAATTATTCAATCATTATCAACCACTTTAGGTGTTTCGCTTACCAATACATTATTCACTACTCCATTATTAGGAATAGGGTTACCCTCTTTATCAATTAGGGTTTTACATAACATCACCCTATATTAGGGTTTCACATAACATCACCCTATATTGGGGATTCACGTGGCATCACCCTAGATTAGGGTTTCACACATCATTATCTTGAATTAAGGTTCCTTATAACTTTTCCCCAAATTAGGGTTTCATGAAGCATCCTCTTAAATTAGGGTTTTTCATTATATTACCCTGAATTGGGATTTCTCATATCATCATCCTAGATCAGGGTTACACCATTACCCCATATTAGGGTTTCACCTAGCATTGCCCTAAATTAGGGTTAGGGCTCATCATCCTTCTCGATTAGGATTTCATGATCTCTTTATCAAGGATCATACCCTAATTGCATATTCTATTCATGTTGAGAGTGTTGAGATTTAACCACTACATGATTATTATACATGTATCTTAGCATAGTGTATTGAGATATTGCTTCCATAAGCATCAAAGGTTAACCTCTCTAAGGGTACTAAACACCCTAGTGCCTTAAAGGTACAACCATTGTAATTACCTTTAATAAATATCATTAACAATCATAGGGTTAATTGATCTTTCATCACATTAGGTCTTCAACCGATTTTGATACTTTTGAACTTCAAACGGTTTTGAGATCCTATGCCCTCCAAACGGTCTCAAGACCATTTGGATTCAAACAGTCTCAAGACCATTTGGACTCAAACGGTCTCAAGACCGTTTGGTCCAAACCACCTTGAAACGGAATGGTCCAATTAGGGTTCCCTCCAATCAATCAATTGATTTTAGGGTTTGCTTTATTGAGTCACACATCAGTTGAACCATTGAAAGTACATCAAATTACAGCCCTTGGATCTCCAATCATCCATCACAATCCTTGACCTCCAAACGGTCTGGAGATCGTTTGATCTCAAACGTTCTTGAGACCGTTTGCCCTCAAATAGTCTTGAGACCGTTTGAGCCATTCAACTTAGAAATTGACTCAATCGATTTAGAGTTTCAACCATTCAATCCAATTAAGGTTAGTAATCAATGGATCACCCATCCTTGAATCCATTAATTTTAAATCAGTTTGAGCCATTGAATCTTCATCATTCACATCAGCAATTAACCCTAAACGGTTTTGAAGTTCAATTTACCCAATCGTTCTTGAGATCCATTACCCATTCAGTTTTGAACTCAATTATCCATTCAATCTTGGAGTCAATTACCCATTCGATTTTGAAGTAAATTACCCATTCGATTTTGAAATAAATTATCCATTCGGTCTTGGGTTCAATTACCCATTCGGTCTTGAAATCAATCACCCATTCGGTTTTGAAGTAAATTGCCCATTCAGTTTTGAAACCGAATCAACTCAATCAGTTTGAAAATCGTTTGCCCATTCCTTTGTTGAGGTGTGTTCTTAACATGATATCATCATATTCAAGCTGCAAACCTTCGAAATCAATTGTGATTCTTATGGTGATTTCAATAACTAATCAAAAGGAAATCGAGAAAGAAGAAAGATTCCACACATGATGAATAAATTGCAAGCAATAATGACATTTAAGGGTTCAAGTTATATAACCCGCCTTCAAAATTGAATCCAAGCTTCAAGCTTCACATCCTCAATAGTGAATGAAGCTTTTTCAACTATCCAATGTCCGTTCTCACATCTTTGAGTGAAATGAATGGCCAAGGTTGAAGATTGAATGAAGAAACGAAGAAATTAAGCATTGAATTTCGATTTCCACCATGAAATCAAGGTTAAAGATGACTATGGAGCTTACCTACAGGTTGAGGCACGTCCTCCTATTTATCCTAAGCTCCTTTGTGCATGGCCAAAGCAGGGAAAGAAAGAGGGATCGAGAAAGCCTTTCATGTGGGTTGAAAATGGGATGTATATAAGGGAATTTCAATGAGAGAGAAAGTGATAAACAATTCCTTCAACTCCCAAAATTGGTGCCACATACTCCCCTTAATACCTTGCATACGAATCCATCTCCCCCACCTTGTAATTCCTCTTCATTATCCATAAATTAAAAGAAAACAAATTAAGCACCTTAATCAATATAATAATAATATCCAAAATTGAGTGGATATTACTTTTTCTTTAACTAATGTGAGTGGGCTCTCCACTCACTTTAGATATTTCGTAGACTTTGCAAGGCACAAGGACTTCCACACTTATACAAATCCAACCATATCATTTTTTGTTGAAGGGTACTTCCATTAATATATTTATTTTTGCATTAAATTGAATTAGGGTTTCAATTATGCTTAAATTTTGATTATTTTAATATCAAGATTCTCTCCCCTCCAAAGAGATTCAAATGAGACACCCCTCTGATTTTATTGTCTCTAATTGATAACAATAAATATTAGGGACTCTCTAGAAGTGGTATTTTGCATATTGAACCCTAGGTTTTGGGTAAATTGCACATTACACCAAAACTAGGTTTTAATGCACAAACATTGCTTAACAAGCTCTTTCTTGGTGCTCAGGCTTTCACAAGCCATACGTCTACATCATTTTCATTATTATGATGCGTCAACACTTGAGGAACATTTCATCATGTAACATTTGCAATTTAACCCCTCAACTTGGGTAATTTGCACTTTAGTCTAAAACAGGCAAAACATTGTTTCAACATTTTTCAAAAAGGACTAAAATTAAAACATAAGCTCCTCTTGAGCCTTAATTACTTTTAAAAAGATAAGAACAAGCATATAATTATCTTTCTTAAAAAAACATCTAGGGTTAAAGCATAACCCATGTCAGGGATGTTACAATTATCATCTCTTCTAATTATAGCATGAACTTTCAACTGTTCATGAGTCATTTACTCTTGTTTCATCCTAGGTTCTTTGCTATCAGCATAGGAATTATAAGGATGATTACATGTCATTACTCATTTCTTTGTTATTATCTAACATGTTTATGAACAGTTTGTGATTTTATCACATTTTCCATTTCCACATCATGGGAAAAGATCTTTACTTTTCACACATGCTTTATTAGACAAGGATCATCTCCCTTGTTCTCATTCTCTTATCATGAGGATTAGACTTTTCCTTTCTTCATACATACAGATTGATCTGAGATCATCTCAGATTTCATTTGATGCACTTAGTATATGATGCAAATTTCCATACCATTTTTAGTTCATTATACTCACTAGATTGTCTCAGAATGACTACTTGATCAGAGTAATCAGAAAGATAACAATATAAGAGTTACATACTTGGCCTATCTTCAATAATTATATACCTGGCCAGGGTATACAAGTATTGAGATGAGGTAGTATGCACTTTATTTACTATCATGTTCCTTACTTTTTATATCATCTAAAACATAGGACTTATCATTCCTGGATTTCCTCCAGGCGTCACATATATATCTTATCCCCTTCTTACAAAGATAAGAGAAATTATAAAGCATTTAAAGGAATACTGAGTAAAATATAAGTCCTCATCTTCCTTGTGTCCTCATATGACTATTCAAAGGAAGCTAAAAAACAACTACTCTCTTATATATAACACATAGAATCATGAAATGATATATCAGAATGAAACTGTTTCATCTGACATGTCTCATCTCGCAATTTGTTTATTGCCTCAGGATGATTCGTTTCATAGAATCTTCTCATTTCTTGATTCCAATGTTGTTCTCTATTGTTTGGTGCAGATGAACCTGCTCAGAACATATGTCTATGTCCTCGAATGCCACTACTAGACCACTGCCTTTGAGGGTTTTGCTGACTCTGCCTCAGCAGTTGGGTCATCATTGTGTTCCAACTAGACAATCCCTTGCTAGATGTCCTACCTGTCTGCACTGGTGACACATTCTATTCTCTCGATATAGTCTAAAAGGTCCTTTACCCTTTTTGGGTATCCATTTCCCTAGTGCACTAGACACTGGTTGTATCGGGGGTACCAAAAACCTCCCCTTTTTTAAACCACTAGGCCTCTGTTCCTGAGTTTGGGTAGGCCTTTTATTAATTTTGTCCTCATTATCATTTTCTGGACAATATCTTCTGATATGCTCAGGCTGCCTACACCTGTAGAAAACCCTAATTTTGGGTTGTAACCTATTTCTTTTAACATTTTCTATTGCTTTGACATACTGATGTTGATCAAGAATCCTATTGGAGTCTAAAACTTCATCATTGGGGGCTGGTAATCTGGGTTGTATTGCTAATACATGGTCCACTATACACATCATTGTTGTCCTAACTTGCCCCGCAGTGATATCAAAAGAAGGATTCCTTATTATAGTTGGGTCATCTTGGGGATTCTCAGGCAGTCGTTCTTCTCTTGCCTGGTCCCTTGCACCTTTTGTTGGTGCAATAACACTGCTTTCAACAGCATGTTCTTCATGTGATTCAGCCATCTTCAAGCTTTACTTCTTCTCCTAAGAATAGAAGTCACTATCAGATAAACTTGAAGACACTAGAACAGACTCAATGACCTTAATCCTATGTCTCTATAGACCTTAAGCTCTGATACCACTAAATTGTCACAATTCGTCGACAAAACTGTTACTGATTAAGCAGAATTAAACATTAGCAGCAGATTAACAAAAATGACTAAAAATTAAAACCATTTGCGAAGAGATCCATTTCTAGAAAACTCTTATCACAAGTACCAAGATATTATATATATATACATTCTGGTCCACAAAGTACATACCATGTACCTTCTCTTCTCGAGGATCACATACAATAGTTGCTCTGTTAAGTCTACACATAAGCAACATAAAACCTCGAGGCATTCAATGCCAAAATCTTAGTTTGATCATTAAAGCACTAACTACTGACTCCAAGGACCTAAGAGTACAGAGACGACACATAGGACTCATATCTACAAGACACGACAGTCAATATCTCCACATGAGATGTTACTATTGTCCCTGATTCTGCTGTTCTTCCCCTGCTGTATGGTTTCTACCTCCTCATCTGCGTCCACCTAAAAATGTTGGATCCCATGGGGGTGAGACAATTAAAATTGTCCTAGCGAGAGATATAACTCTCTTCCAAAAACATTATTATTACAGATAAACATTATAAAAATGAGCAGGGGTTCTTTTATATTAACATGCAGTATTAATCATTGTATGAAGAGAATAAGATAATCTCCTCTCTTAAGGAGAACATTGCATCTACCCATGGTAGAGTTTATAGATCATCTATCTGCTTTACAAGGAATGTAAAGAAACATAAATAACATCTATCCACTAAGGATGCATAAAAGAAATGTAACATCAGGTGATGATTTCCGTATTCAATCCTTAAGCAAACATGCTATATGACTAATTACATTTTACAATCACACTTATGCCCTGAAGAGATGAGGTATACCGCTCATACTCCAACCGACCATGACGGCGTAAAGCATCAGTTCCATACCTAGGTCAATGGAAGAGCCGGACTCCATGACCTCATATGTCTCGGTCAGTACGAGACCACATGCAGGACATCTCGTGTCTCTGCTAAATAGCTTTCCAGGGTATACTGGCAACTTCTCTATAGAGCTACAACGGCGGCTGCACTCTCTTCGCAATCGAGAGATTTCATGTTTATCTCACATCGATCCGACATTAAACATCATCGGGAGATTCATGATACATCCATCTCGGCATATATAATGAAGGATTAAGAGATCTCATGTTTATCTCATGTCAATCCCACATTAGGGCGTAAGGATATTCGCGCCCATCAACCCCACATATTCAAAAGTATGCATTCTGGGTTATGCCGCGGAGCAACCCGTTTCACCATTCAGCAAATCCTGACGTTGATGGATCTATGGTCAGGGCTCTACATGATAAAATTTCACTTGATTAATTAAGTGCATTACCATATTCTTTTAGCATCAATCAAGTTTCAAACAAGAATTATTATTATAGATGCTACAAAGAAAGACATAATACATCTATCATGTACTTCCAAATCTTTCAAACACATGATACTTGGGATCTCAGTCCCTTATCACATTACTAGGAATTCTCATCCCTTCACATCATCATTATCATAATTACTGGATCTGGGTATTCAAACCCTTAGTTCATCACAGAACATTGTTACCACTTATCAGGTAACTATTACCTCCAGGCCATCTGACCAGGGTATTCATGATACTTGTTACACAAGCATCTCACATAGTTCACAAAGCCCATTAAACATCTTGTCACCTCTCACTAGGCAACAATTCATTCACATGGCTCACAAGGCCATTACACATCTTGTCACCTCTCACTAGGCAACAATTCCTTCACATGATACCTGCATTTATATTTGGTAACAACTATATCAATCACATATCAGCTTTATGCAATGCAAAGATAACCTCACTATTCCCTTATTAGGGTTAGGGTTTCCCATTTTTATCAAATAGGGTTTCACATAACATCACCCTATATTATGGTTTCACATAACATCAACCTATATTAGGGTTTCACATAACATCACCCTATATTAGGGTTTCACATAACATCACCCTATATTAGGGTTTTACATAACATCACCCTATATTAGGGTTTTACATAACATCAACCTATATTAGGGTTTCACATCTTTATCAATTAGGGTTTCACATAACATCACCCTATATTAGGGTTTCACATAACATTATCCTATATTAGGGTTCCACATAACCTCACCCTATATTAGGGTTTTACATAACATCAACCTATATTAGGGCTTCACATCTTTATCAATTAGGATTTCACATAACCTCACCCTATATTAGGGTTTCACATAATATCAACCTATATTAGGGTTTCACATCTTTATCAATTAGGGTTTCATATAACATCACCCTATATTAGGGTTTCACATAACATTACCCTATATTAGGGTTAGGGTTTTCTATTTTTTTAATCAATTAGGGTTTCATGATCATATTATTAAAGTTCAAACCCTAATTCAAAACTCCTTGCATCTTGGAGAATGCATTGATATTACAATTAATATCCAAAACCTAACTCATTGTTCCATATGTCTAGAATTACTTCATACCTTCATGAGTATTCAAATAAACTTATGAATTGTAATTTTCCTTATTGATTAGGGTTTTATGATTACCACATCAATCCAAACCCTAAGTCAGTGCTTCCACATATCTTGGAGCACATAGTATTACTTAAGTATTAAATCATACTTATCATTGTTCCATGTACTGGGAACACACATCACCATCATACCTTATTCAATTGACTTAACCTTTCACTAAGTACATGCACCTATGCTTATCATAGTGCATTGAACTTATTACCTTCATAGGCATCAAGTGATAATCACTCTAAATGTACTAATCACCTAAGTACTTTAGAGGTACTTCCATTAAAATTCACTTTGAGATACTATTCAACCGCTTATGGGGTTATTAATAATTACATGGTTTGAACCAATTAGACCTTCAAACGGTCATGGACCTATTGACCCTTCAAACGATCTTGAACCAATTGCACCTTCAAACAGTCTTGGATCAATTGAACTTTCAAACTGTCTTGGACCAATTGCACTCTCAAACGGTCTTGAAGTTACTTGACCTCCAAACGGTCTTGAGGTCACTTGACCTCCAAACAGTCTTGAACCAAACCTCCAAATGGTCTTAAAGACTGTTAGATCCTAAACAGTCTTGGTCTAAAACCTCAAACGATTTGAAGACCGTTAGACCCTCAAATGGTCTTGAACCCTTTACTCACCAAATGGTTTTGAAGACCGTTAGACCCTTAAATGGTCTTGATCTACACCTTCAAATGGTCTTAATACCGTTAGACCATCAAACGGTTTTGATCCTTAATACCTCAAATGGTTTGAAGATCGTTTGGTCAAATCAGAGTTGAAACTGATTGAACCTAAATTAGGGTTTTGACTTCAATCGATCTAGAGTTTTGAAACCGATTGAGTTCTAATTGATTGGTCATACAAGGTTGAGACCATGTGGACTTCAACCATCGTTTGGTCATCAAACCATTTAACCATTTTTACACCTTCTTGAAAACCATTTAACCCCTAACGGTTTTGAAACTGTTTGGTCACCAAACGGTTTGAAACCGTTTGGTCTCTAACGGTTTGAAACCGTTTGACCAACACAGTGAAACCATTTGCTTCTAATTTTCTTGAGGTGTGTTCTAAGATGATGTCATCATCATCAAGCTTCAGACCTATGAATTCTACTGCCATATACATGATGAATTCAGTAATTAATCAAGAAGAGAATAAAAGATCAACATATGATGAGAAATTAAAATCAATAATAACATTGATGGGTTCAAGTTATATAACCCACCTTCAAAGTAGCTTCAAAGCTTCAATCTTCACATCTCTAATGGTGAAAGAATCTCCTTCAGTTATCCAAGGCTCGTTTCCAACTCGTTGGATGCAAAAGATAGCCAAGGTTGAGCATTGGATGGAAGAGAGAAGAAAATCAATGTTGAAATCCGATTTCAACCATCAATTCAAGGTTGAAAATGATCATGGAGCTTACCTTCAGCTTGGGGAACGTTTTACTCCTGCTCCTAAGCTCCTTGTTCTTCGGCCAAAGCAAGGGAAAGAAAGTGGTTTGCAAAATAGCTTTTCAAGTAGGAGAAAATCGAGTACATATAATTGATTTTCTAGGAGAGAGAAAGTAGGAGAAAATCCATCCACTTTCTTTCCACATGCCCCTTCCCTTCCTTGCCTTAGAAGCCATCTTTATTTCTTCCTCAATATCCTCTTGTTTATCCTTGAATTAAAAGCAACCACCTTAAGCACCTTAATCATATAATATTATAATCCATTTTTAGTGAACATTACTTTTTAATTAACAAATGTGAGTGGATTCCTTCACCTACTTAGGATATTTCGGTGCAACTCAAGGCATTTAGTCATACTTGCATGATAGGATTTCAACCACAGCCTTTTTAGTTGATGGTCACTTCAATTAATATATTTATTTTTGCTACAAAATAAATTAGGGTTTTAATTATGCTTATTTCTTGATTATTTTATTATCAAGATTATCTCTCCTCAAATGTGGTTCAAACAAGATGCCCCATTCCTTTTATTTTCTATAAATGATACCAAGAAACATTAGGAACACTCTTGAAGTGGTATTTTACATATTCAACCCTATATTTTGGGTAATTTGCAAATTACACCAAAACTAGCATTCAATACACAAGCATTACTCAAACAAGCTCCTTCTTGGAACTTAGGCTTGTGGAAGCCATACCTCAGAATCATTCTCATTCTTATGATGATATAAAACTTGAGGAACATTTATCATATAAAATTTACAAGATAACCCCTTAAATTGGGTAAATTGCACTTTAGTCCAAAACAAGCAAATATTATTTCTACATTATTCAAACAAGTTTAAACTTGGAATTTGAACTTTCCACCAGCCACCGCCTTGCATCATTCTCCATATAATGATGTTAGAACACATGAGGCATGTTCAACATATGACATATTGCAATATAACCCCTCAACTTGGGTAAATTGCACTTTGGTCCAAAACAAAGGAACATTGCTCAAACATCATTCAATCAGGACCAAACTTGGAACATAAGTGTGTCACATGATAACAAAACACCTTAGAAGATTATATTAAAGTTCTAAGAAACTTATTTAGCTAAAAAAATAGGGTTACCTCATAACCCAGGTCTGGGTCGTTACAACTAGAGTGGGGGAGAGAATAAGAAGCCATTAGAGGCACGATAAGAGAGTAATAAACAAGGGAGAAAGAAATGGATACAGGTGTCATGCGTGTGGGGTTGTCTTTTGCATCATGATGGAGTTGTTTCGATTGGAAGAAAACAACAAATAGTAGGAAAATTTTGAAAAAAGGAGAAAAGAGAGAGAGAGTTAAGAGAGTCCACCTTTTTGAAAATATTATTTCCTGATTGGTTAGTGGCATAATTGTACTTTAGGACAAATATTCATTCTTTTTTATAGTAATATAGATTTGTTTTGAAATTTTCTTGAAGTGTGGTTCCCCCAACCCCACTCTTCTTTCACCTTCTCAACTATCTATCTCATGTTCTCCCTCAACGCATGGTCATCCAGATCGTTGCAAATCCCATTGTATTCCACTACTCTCATGATGGAGGAAACAGTTCACTGTGATGCGAAAGATGTATCACCACATACACTTTAAAAAAATGAAGTGAAGTTTCACTTCTTCCATGACCTCATCAAATAGGCTAACTTCTCATAGCAATTAACATGCACAAAGATCTTCTCTCTCTCCCATTATGTACCTCTTCTAAAGCCACGCCAAGAACTAAAGACAATTTGTTTGAGTCAGTGTCTCCTATTTTTGTCTCTTTCTCAACAACAGGGTCATTGTGAGCTATATGCAACAAAGTCACCAACAAATATAGGTAATGAGTGGAGGAGCAACATAGGATTCTATTGTTCTCTATCCTTCAATAATGATATCCTATGATGTTTCTTTTTAGGATTTGCCGTCAAACTTGTCATCATGGTCTGAACATGAAGGAGCTTTTATTTCGATTATGCTACAAACATAAAACCTTCTTCCTCAGAGTTTAGTGTTTGCTCGATATTGTTCTGAAATATTGATAGATGATTCCAAATAAAATTACCATCATGAAGCCCTGACTCACTAACAAGTGACAACACAAAAGAACATTCATCCATTTGAGGATGTGATTGCTACATCAATTATAGGACGCCTATCCTATAGGAGGCCTCCTATAGAAAAATGATGGGAGACCAATCAGAAATTTTTCTAGTATTAAATAATTCCTTTTAATGTTGAAAAAATAATTTCTCTCTCCATTAATATTTTTGTGGGTTGGGTTTTTGGTGTTCTCATAGGTTGTCCTATACAACAGGTATAGTAGGCCTCCTATACAACCAGTTTTGATCAATTATATGCATGCTTTGATAGTGTTATCTGTCGTGATGTAGGTCATTAATGATAATGTGACTTGATGATTAAAGTTTGATAGGTTTTAATGCTAAATCTCATTCCTAAACTTCATAAAATGATCACCCACGTCTTTCTGATCATAGAATTCCCATTTATTCACAAAATATCTTTGTTGGATGTAAACCGATAAACTTGCCAAGGTAACTGATAAATCATCTGATACTTTAGGAGCAAAGGTCAATATACACATTCAATTCAACCATCTTCTACTGACATCAACTTCTATATTAGTAACTGTAAATTGTAATCAATGCTTCAACATTTATTATCCTTGCAGCTATGTGGCTATCTACTTCAGTTCCCAACCCTTGTAACAACTGTCTTGAACATTGTAACTTAATTAAATGTAATTATGTTGAATACTACCACTCCACATCAGTTTAAGGTGTATGAGTCTTCCCTATTCTCCTATTTGCAAACTTCACATGGTATTAGAGCCTTAATGAGCCTTCACTGACAACCTTCATCTTCTTGTAAAACTTCTCCTCAAACCGCTCTAATGGTTGTCAAAACTTCATCTTCTTCAACCACCCTCATCTACCCATATCCCGTAGGACTCAACATAACCAACTTTCTCTCTATCAAGATCAACCTGAGCAACTTCTTTGTTGTGGGAAGCTCAAGTCAAAAACTTGGCTGAATCATGCTGGCTAGAAGGCTTCTTAGATGGAATGTGAGCTCCACCACCTCTCCTTATCCCAGATGCAACTGGACTCCCTGATGTTAACCCTAGACATAAGGCATGGACCCACACAAATCACCTTCTCAAGGGCTGGATCTCTAGCTCCCTCACTGAAGAGGTTATGGGAGATATAATATGATGTACAACCTTGCATGAGGTCTGGACCACCCTCACAAAAGGTTCTATGAATCCTCATAGTCTCATGAGCTTGAGCTCAAATCTCGGCTCAGAACCTTCACCAAAGGAAGTGATCCCCTGTCTGACTACCTAAGGAAACTCAAAAACCTCTGTGACCAACTCAACACAATTGGATATGAAGTAAGTGACCACGAGAAGGTGTTCACCCTCCTCAATGGTTTGGACAACAATGACTATGAGGGGTTTGTTGTTTTAATGCTAAAACCCCTAGTTCCATCCTAGAATGACCTAATCCCACTTTTGCAAGACTTTGAACGAAAGGAGACCAGACAAAACCTTTCCTCGCCCTCACTCATCTTCTACTCTAACAAAACCACCTCTGACAACCAACCAAACTACTCCCACTACCAGTAGTTTTTATCAGTCCAGCCCCTCTGGTCATAGAAGGTCAGCAACCAGGGGTATATATTGCTATCAATCTTACATCCATGTTCAAGGTGTTATTGGAAGCGGACCTGGTAATAACATCACTCAACTCAACTCTTAAGGGAGAGGCTTCTTCTCTTCCATGTCTGTCAGCAACAACCTGTACAACAACCAACTTCCCTTCTATCAAATATGTGGCAAACATGGCCACACCACCATCAAATGTTGGCACCGATTTGACAACAACTACCAACACACTTCCTCCAAGTCTTGTAGAAAACACTAGTGCTACCTTAGCAACAATGCACATCAACGAGGTCAATCCTTCAGATTGGCACATTGACTCCGGCGTAACAGATCATGCTGTTTAGAAATCAGGTACCCTTCACACCATTCATATATACACTGGCAACAACTCCATTATGATTGGCAATGGGGATTTCCTTCTGAATATGCACATTGGTGACACATTCATTCACAACCTCACCCCAGTTCCTCTTCGTGATGTTCTCATTGTTCCTGAAATCAAGAGGAACATGATGTCTATTTCTAAACTCACTTCTATGTTCCCATGCTATGTTATCTTCACTGATAATACAGTTCTCATAAAGGACATCAAGACCCATCATCTTCTGGCCAAGGGGAACTATAGTACACCTGGTGAAGTCTGGCATTGACGGTTAGGTCATCCAAACCAAGCAGTTCTTCACCACGTGATGCAACACAAACTGATTTCTAGTACCTCACATTTTAATTCAGTATGTAATAGATGTGAACTCAGTAAAAGCAAGAAACTTTTTGTTCAACATACTCATACTAAGGCCACATCGCCATTTGAGTTATTACATTGTGATGGTTGGGAAAAGGCCTTGGTTCCATCGCATAATAATCATCTCTACTATGTCGTTCTCACGGATGATTACTCCCACTTTAATTGGCTTTTTCCTATGAAAAGTAAAAGTGAGTTTGCAAATCTTCATCTCATTCTATAGAATGGTTTCTAACCAATTCAATACCAAAGTAAAGAAGTTTCAAAGTGACAGAGGGGGAGAGTTTGTCAATCACACTCTTCGACAATACTTCAACATATAATTTCTAGCCTGCATGACCCTTCCCAAAATGGCACAGCTGAACGGAAACATCACCATATCACCAAACTGGGACTATCTATGATGTTTGAGGCCTCAGTTCCTAAATGCTACTGGAGTGAAGCTTTCTCTACAACTGCCTACCTGATAAATTGGCTACCTACCTCTACTTTACAGATGAAAACACCTTTTGAGGTTCTCTTCAGCAAGCAACCTTCCTTCTGTACCTCTACACCTTTAGTGCACTATGCTACCCTACCTAAGGAATTACACCCAGGACAAACTGGACCCTCGATCCTTACCATGCGTCTTCATGGGATATAGCTCACAACACAAGGGGTACAAATGCCTCTACCTTTCTTCCAACAGACTCTACATATCAAAATATGTTGTGTTTGATAAAAGTACTTGTCCATTCTCCTCTACTCAACCACGAACCACGTACAACACTCTCCCTTCCACCATTTCCACCTTCTCTAAACTTCTGGAAACAACTCAACAAACCCCAACACCTCAACTCATTCCAACCATACTTTCCTTTCACCCTCCAACATCTCCAATGTTTCTACCACAACTATTACACCACAATCGATCTCTGATATCAACTCCCAATCAAACCCATTTGTACCTTCACCACCTGCTACTCCCCCAACTCCCACTCCACAAGCCTCTTCTCCACCTACCCACCATCTCAACAATCGTCACCTCATGTGTCTCCCTCACTAGATCACATCCTCCCCTCCTCTTCTAGTTATTTCAATCACACTACAGACACCTCTACCTCAGAACCCATTAATCACCTGCAACAAGGAAGGCATACACAAAACTAATCCCAAGTATGCTCTCCAAATCACTCATAGACCTTTCACACCAAGAACTATCAAGCAATCCATGCAACACCGAGACTGGGTCCAGGCCATGACAGATGAACTAATTGTGCTTCAGAAAAACCACACATGGTCTCTAGTTGAACGCTCACTGGACATGAATGTCATCGGGTGTAGACGGGTCTTCAAAACCAAAATAAGCTCTGATGGGTCTCTCGATAGATTGAAAGCTGGACTAGTTGCTAAAGGCTTCCATCAAGAAGAAGGTATCGATTACACTGAGACCTTTAGCCCTGTTGTAAAGTCTCCTACCATTAAAATCGTCCTATCCATTACTGTCTCTAAAGGTTGGCCTATTCAACAACTAGATGTGTGTAATGCCTTTCTCAATGGCACCCTTGACACCAACATTTATGTGGAACAATCTCCAAGTTTCTCTAACCCTAAGAAACCATCTCATGTTTTTCAACTTCACAAAGCCCTCTATGGGCTAAAACAAGCTCCTCAGCTCACTGAGCTCGACTTCTTCTCTTGCATCTCTGACTCTTCCCTATGCAAACACTACGGTCTACCTTCTTCTATATGTTGATGACATTCTCATCATAGGAGATTATCAACATGTCATCTCCAACATTATCTCTCGCCTATAGTCTGAATTCTCCCTCTGCAACCTTGGACCCTTACACTATTTCCTTGGCATCCAAGTTGACACCAACCAACAAGGTCTCCTCCTTCATGAAACCAAATATGCCCCCAACATCCTTGAAAGAGAAGACATGCTTTATTGCAAGCCTGTCTTTACTCCTGTTAGCTCGTCTTTTCTCACAGACACTCTCAAAGAACCTGGAACACCACTGTCTGATGTGAGCTCCTAACGCCGCATTGTCGGCTCTCTCCAGTACCTCACCCTCACGAGGCCTGACATCACCTACGAAGTTAACTTGGCTTGTCAGTTCCTGCACTGTCCCACGATTACTCACCTAAGTTTAGTCAAGCAAATCCTCCGCTATGTCAAAGGTTCCACAAACATGGAAATTCAGATCCACAAAGATTCACATCTCAATGTGTCTAGATTTTGTGACGCTAACTGGGTCGGCTGTCCCCTCACCCCTCACAGTACCAATGGTTTCTGCATCTTCCTTATCCGCACCTGTGTTGCGTGGTCCTCGAAGAAATAGCCTAATGTATCCAAGTCAAGTACTGAAGTTGAGTATTGGTCTCTCTCCCTCACTGTC
Source organism: Alisma plantago-aquatica (assembly GCA_963693085.1). NCBI lineage: Eukaryota > Viridiplantae > Streptophyta > Magnoliopsida > Alismatales > Alismataceae > Alisma > Alisma plantago-aquatica. Next base: position 813,853,738 of record OY856409.1, on the reverse strand, counting down.
GCTGAACTGACATGGTTCTCCCATTTACTCAAAGAACTCCATCTTCCCCAACCTCATCCATCCACGTTGTTTAGTGACAACCTTAGCTCTCTTTACCTTACCACCAACCCAGTTCTCCATACCCACACCAAATACATTGAGCTTGACTATCATTTCATCCATGAGAAAGTTTTCCTTGGGAACATTACTACTCATCATGTCTCCTGTAGGGGCCAATTAGCATACCTCTTCACCAAAGCTCTCCCCAAAGCTACCTTCAGGTATCTATTGCTCAAGATGGGTCTTCGATTCTCTCAGACCAATCTTGCGGGGGACTGTCAAGGTAACTAATAAATCATCTGATACCTCAGGAGCAAAGGTCAATCTACGCATTCAATTCAACCATCTTCTACTGGCGTCATCTCGTATCTTAGTAACTGTAATATTGTAATCAATGCTTCAACATTTATTATCCTTGCGACTATGCGGCTACCTACTTCAGTTCCCAACCCCTGTAACAACTGTCTTGAACACTGTAACTTACTTGAAAGTAATTATGTTAAATACTACCACTCCACATTAGTTCAAGGTGTGCGAGTCTTCCCTATTCTCATGTTTGCAAACTTCACATAACTATGTGTTCCTTGTTATTTTTTCCAAGTGTGTGTCACAACTAGGAACCGATGATGAGCATGCTTCACTTTCCTTATGAGAACTACCACATCCCTCAATATGAAAGATCTGTGCAAGTGATCATGATGCACAACTCTATTGATAATGGTATTATAATGTTGGAGAATATCATAGAATGGCAGAGTACAACTGGGGTAACAAACAACAAATTTTATAGTTGATTTTTTGCATTATACTATCTGTTTAGGCTGCTAGATTACCCTGAAGCCCATATTAAATATCTAAGTTGTTCATGTTGAATCAAATAGGAGGTTTTGAACGTTTTGAGTGCCAAATTCTGTCAAGAAGTTCATGTATCTGTACGAGAAAATTTAAGAGTTCATGGAGAAAGTCGATCTGCATCATGATGGTGGCACACAAACCTTCTCCACACACACGTTGGTGCTACAAATGGTGGGCTATTTGTAGACAAACTCTTGTCCAACTGTGTAGACTCCTCAGTTGGTTATCAAACTATTTGCAGAAAAAGATGCTTGCTTTGATTTGCTAATTCATTTCATTCCACATGCAAGGTACAAGTCTTTGCGCCCAGATCCCATAAGGCGGGGCGATATTCCATGGCGGTATGTTGTTACAAGAAGTAGTTGTTGCATAGGAGCATGATGGAGGTTTCTCTTAAGAAACTTCGATAGACATTGAACAACACATGGACAAATTTTGGGGAAAAGAAGGCCAACAAAGTAGGTATAGAGGGAGAGATCTGTATTTCGTTCACCGTGTGTAATGAGGCTTGACTATAGTTGGAGGGGTCTTCTTCCATTCTGACTTCACTTCCCAAGGAAAGGACGCTCCCCACCCTGATCGACTGACGTGTTTCCACCTAATGTACGCATGTCATACCTATATTTAGTTTAGACTCAACAATTGTTGATTTATTTGAGCTTCCAATAGTTGTTGATATTGAGGCTTCAAAATCATTTTCCACCGCAGTAAGGACAAGGTGTCCAATTTGTTTGATGATTTTTTATAATCAAATAGACTGTATTGTGTGATCTTATAATTGTCTGTGTTGCAATGGAGTGTAGCTCAACTTGTAACTGCTCCCTCTTTTCACAGTAGCGTCAAGCCACCGAAGCAATGTCATATGTGTAACTTACATGTATATTTTCCAACAAATGTCGTTAATGAGATCATAAATAGAATTCATCTTTGTATATTCAATTCTACGTGTAAAGCATTCAATTTTGGCGCTTATATTGACGTTGATCAAAGTAGCTTGCATCTATTTTCAAATTGAGTTACGATTGCCTTTATTAGAAGAGTTGGCATGTATATATGTTGCTATGTCATGTTTCTTTCTTTCTTATTTTGTTGATGATCAACATTGTGTAGATGGAGTATCCCATCGCCAATGGTACACACCTATGTTGAACATTCAGATATTTGTTTGTTGCATGTCATACAATGAAAGCACATGGAAATTGTGTGTAGGTAGTTGCTTGTTGTCTTTGTAAGTTTGTGATTATTAGTTGTTTGTGCATAATTTTTACCAGTATGGTGTATAGGTTAATTCCATGAAGTATCTAGGACTTGTATCTAATATTTTAATTTTAACTCGGTCTCTATCTAACACTTGAGGTTGGCAAGTCAAGAGTATGCTTTTTTTATATGTGAAAGAAGTGCCCTCACGTAGGATTAATTAAAGTAATGAAACACATCATCCAATATAGATTCTATTCTACACCTAGTTCCTCGAGAAAGAGGCATAATTCCTTGTAGCACATTTTTATGAGAGACTTGAGGTGTTTGGGAGAGAAAGAGCGCCTTTGACGACGCCCACTGTAGATTTATATGAGTGTTTGGGAGAGAAAGAGTGCCTTTGACGACACACACTATACATTTATATGTAAAGTATGTCCGGGAGAGAACAAAAGGAAGTTGCTCCCTGATAATTAATTTGAATTGTCATTGCTCATAAGAAAGAGATAATCGTAGAAGTTAATTATGACAAAACAAATTATTTTCAATAACATAAATAAACAAAACTATATTGTACACATAAAATGATAAAAGTACCCAATAAAACAAAATGATACTCATAATAAATAAAATAGAATTACTAAAGTACTAAAAACATAAATTAGTACCGACAGTAAATAAAACAATATTATAAAAGATTCAAAAAATATTGTAATGCTCATAAATAGATGAAGTAGTATGTAAACTATTATAAAGTACTCAAAAACAAAATAATACTCATTAACAATTAAAAATATTATCATCTCATGAAGACATCAACCCTTCCTAATTATCTTCAATCAATTATTTAGTTATCTTTCTTTATTAAGAGATAATTGTAATAATTACTTTTTCTTTCCTCTCTCTCACTCTTTCCCCTTCTTCTATCTCGAGCCCAATTTTAATTTGCCTAACGACTTTCCTATGAAAAGTTATGCTCGCTATGTCTAAGATGTCTGGATACATTTCGCGATGAGTTGGGTGGTACCAATATTTTTCAGACTAATTAGTGTCTATCCCAACAAACCCTCAGCCTGAGTGTCTCACCCGACAAAGAACCAAAAAAGTGTGTAGCAAGTTAGCACATGTAAGGAATAAACATTTTTAAAAGGAAGTTGCTGAGGGTCAATGTTGTGTGATTTTCTCCTCACCGACCAATAGTATTTACTATCTTCTTTTGTATCATTCAGATAATTAATTAGTGGTCTCCAAAAAAAGTTACGTCTGTTGCATGTTTTAATTTTCTACATATTTTTGATGTTGCATAGAATAAGAAATATGATCTAATTTAAAAATAATTAGATTAGTGTGTCATGTGTATGTGTGTTTTACTAAAACATCATATTCACATGTATCAATCAGTTAAAGTATTTTTTTAAAATTGGTCCCATTCCACACTAACCTTATAAAATATTCAAAACAAGATTCTCATAATGCTAGCTACTCTAAGTTTATATATAATTTCCCTTTATATATATATATATATATAACAATTTATATATTGAGAATCATATTGAAAAATATAAAAAATTATTTTTATAAATTATTAAATTAGTTAATATAAATTAAATGTATCACATGCATGTGCATATGCGTGTTTACTAGTAAATAAATAAAACAGTGTGGTGTGCGGCTGCTTTAGCAGCTCGAATAAATTAGCAAATAATAGAAGGAATGAAAAGACAGCCGCTCCTAACCGAACCCAAACGTTGAAACACTGGACCATCATTCTTATTACTTGAATCACAAATTCTTTTCCAACTAATCCTACTTTAATTAATAAAGACGGCATAACAACTGCAGAAAGCCATCCCAACCTTCTCCGCGCGAACCCGACACTCGGACATGGACTAGTGATCTGCCAAGCCGACTCGGCCCGCTTCAGCCCGAAGGATAATTACTCATTAGTTATTATTCCGTGCGCGCCGTGCCGTGTGCCGTCATCAAAGACCGTAGTTCCTTCCAACCCGTCGGACATCGGCGATCCCTACGGACCCGCGATTGACGCGGGGATACAGCCGCGCTGGGGAATGGAGCTGCAGCCGACGACATGGGACGCGCTGCGGAAGCAGGTTCTATTAGCTCCCTTTCCTCTTAGACGTTACCTGGCGCCGAATTTTCTAGATGGCGCCCTTCTTGTGGTCTGGGATCCACTTCGCTCCATTGTCTTGGATCTCTAAGATAGGCGGTTACATTTTCCGGCTAAGAAATTGTAGAACTTCAGCGTTGTCGCGTCTAGTGAGGGATCCAAACACGTGACGTTTGATTGGGCTGTAGTAAGGCTGGGGTTTGGATGGTTTGGACGAGTCTCGCCATTTTGATCTGTGATACGATTTTGTCAAATAGCAGTTGTCATGGGCATATAGCGGACGTTCCTTATGGATATACATCGTGGGCATCTTGAATTTGGTGAACAGATGGCGTAGATGGTGGAATTAATGTTCGAAAATAACACAAGCCTGTAGAGCAATATTGCCCGGGGTGGAAGGGTGGTTACTGGTTAGAGCGTGCCACGTCAATGACTGCAAGAGCAGGCCGTTTGAGTGACGAAAGAGCAGGTCTAAGGCTTGTAAGGTGCATTTACGCCATTAGAGATGTGATGAATGTGATTTAACAGATATGCATGAAATTCATTTTCCAGGTTGCTCTTTTCCTTTATAGTGGTGCTGGAGATCAATATGCCCAATATCTTTCCTCGTCAACCCCCCACACTCTACTCACTTTTTCTCCTCAATCCACTTCCGTTGTCAATTGGAGTATGCTCCAATTTGGCTTGACATGTAACACACTGCTTTAGTTAACTAAAGTTTCAGGACTCTGTAAAGCTAACCACTTTACTTGGTTGTTTGAACATCATTTGGAATTCATTGAATGATGTGAGCCTGCTCCATTCTGGATCAGAAATCTCTTCGGGTCTTCTCATTTGAACTACTACTGCATTCAAACACAGACAGTTACAGTGGGTTTACATAGTTTATCATATATACCAAGCAATATATCTGATTCTTTGACCTGCATATTAGCTTCAGGAGGAATAGTTTACTATTCTAGTGTAAGACCAAAGGTATAACAATGCTTGCTTTGTGTGTGTGTGTGTGTGTGTGTGCGTGTGCGTGGGCGGGTGGGCGTGCGTGTGCGTGTGCGTGTGTGTGTGCGTGCGTGTGTGCATGTGCGTGTGCGTATGTGTGTGTGTGTGTGTTAACATGTTATATCTTATATTTTGCATTCAATTAGGTGAAAGGGGGATTTACCACATTTTTTTGGATTTAGCAAGACTTTTGTAAGAAATTACATAGTGGTAATTTGACGATTGAGACGTCAATTTCGATATATGCTAGTCTTTGAAACCAAATTTAGGTCAAAAATTTGCAATATCGACTGAAATTTAATCCATGGATTGGATGCAACTGCAGTTTCATCTCTTTTTTTGGCAAGATAAGCCCCTCTTTTGGTCAACAATTTATATCTTATATTTTGCATTCAATTAGGTGAAGGGGGATTTACCACATTTTTTTGGATTTAGTAAGATTTTTTAAAGAAATTACATAGTGGTAATTTGACGATTGAGACGTCAATTTCGATATATGCTAGTCTTTGAAACCAAATTTAGGTCAAAAATTTGCAATATCGACCGAAATTTAATCCATGGATTGGATCCAGCTGCAGTTTCGTCTCTTCTTTTGGCAAGATGAGCCCCTCTTTTGGTCAACAATATATGAAAGGAGGGATACACTCCCTCAATGAACCAACTTCACATAGAAATTCTAATCCAGTTTGTCATAATTAATCAACTAATACAGATACGAAACGAATTGTTGACACCCATAATTGATCCACCTTATCTATGCATGAGGAAGGATGTTGAAAAAGATACTTCCACCGCTTTTACTAAATTGCCAATTCATTTATCTTCCTGAATCTCTTGATGATATTCATATGTTTCAAATTAGACTCCACCAGACAACTGAACCTACCTTGTACGCTTTCCTAATTGGACTACTTTGGAGTTTGGACAAAGAAGCTTGCTTTGTCTACAGTTCTGGTTAGACTCCCATGGATGATGGATATTACACCATTCATAGTCCGAGTAAGATCCTTTGGATGGTGGAGCCAATGACACCCACAATCGAATCAGGACTCCCATTTTGACTATTGATCTAGATCAAACACACTAGCTAGAATGGATATTACCGCAATAAGGATTTCCAGATGAACTCCATGTATGAGACAACCTCCCTTTGTAGCTTTATTAGTTTCACATTGTCTACCAAGACAATAGTCTCATATGCTGACCTATAAATGAAGTCTCATACCCTCACAACAAAGGTTATAGGGTGTACATCCGTTATTATCTAAACTAGCACCAATTTTGAGCAAGGAATCAATTACTTTTTTTAGAAGGAAAAGAACTTCCTTCTCCATGCTTTGTGACAACATACTATTCCCACAACACTAACAAACAGTCTCTCCATCACATATCATGTTGATTTATGCCGAGGTTTGTTACGTGTCGCAAGTGGGATAGAACATCTAGGGTTGTGATGCCCTCATCTCTCGTTTATCCTGTCAATGTATTGTAGTCGTGATATGCATATTTTTGCCAGTTTACCATTATAATGACATTTTATTTTTATGTAGCTGTACCACTTTTAGCAGGTGGCCTGAGGTCCCTGAGCTCTTCTTAAGTGTTTATAAAGTATTAGCCGAAAAAAATTCTTTATAAAGGATCTTATTTTGAAATCTAGGTTTTGTTTGATTGCCTATCCATGTTGCTCTAGTTTTAATATGTTTTACTTGTTTTTTTCAAATAAACACGACGAAGGCTCCTTTTTTTCTGAATCATATGTTAACACCCTAAAAAAATTATACAATTAAAAGAAGGAAAATTTCCAATTGAACTAAAGTTAACTAATTAATCACCCTAATCAATATTGAAAACAAAAATCCTAATTAGAAGCTGATCTTATTGCTGTAAAATACAACAAATCTCCAATTCACTTTGTAAAGTTAATAGGATTATATTATTGAGATAATTGGTACGTGCATAGGAACTTCCTTATATAGGATAGGAGTCACTAAGCACAGAGCACCAATATGGGACAAAAGACGAGACACTAAAGAGAGCACAAAAGAAATAAATAAAAATAAACATATTAAAACTCCCCTCAAGTTGGAGCATGGATATCATGCATGCCACCTTGTCCACAATATAATAGAATCTCGTCCTTGGCAATGATTTTGTAAAGATGTTTGCGAGGTGATCCTCAGTCTTGATGTATGGAGTGACCATGCACCTAGATATAATAGACTCTCTGATGAAGTGACAATCTACCTTAATATGTTTGGTTAGCTCTGGTATGTGGGATTACTTGCAATGAAGGTAGCTACTTTATTAAGTATATAGGAATGGGGGTAGAATCACACACTCCAAATTCCTTTAATAGTTGTTGAACCCACATTAGCTCACAAGCGGTATTTGCCATGGCACCATACTCAGCTTCAACACTGGTCTAGCCACAACAACTTGCTTTTTGCTTCTCTGAGTGACAAGGTTACCACCTACGAAGATGCAACAACCTAAAGTTGACTTACGATCAACCTTGCTGTCGGTATAGTTTTAGTTAGAAAAACTAGAAATCTTGCAGTGCCCATTGTACCTATATAGAAGACCCTTTTAGGTGAGCTCTTTATTTGAGAATGTGGCACACATCATCCCAATGATATTGTCGAGGTTTATCAAGATACCTATTGATAAGTCCAACAACTGAAGTGATATTTGATCATGTAACTATCAGATAAATGAGTTTGCCCACAAGTCTTCTATATTGCTTGCTCTTAGGGTAAGCAGGAGATGAATCATCATCCCAATTAGTATTGGGATGCAGATGTGTGTTGACTAGCTTGGCACTTAAACCGATCTTCATCCTCGTGTGGAGATCCTAAAAGACACATCCATTAAGGTCAAGTAATAGAACACCGAAGTTGCTTGGCGGTTTATTGACAGAAAGAAGATTCATAGGAAAGCGGGGAACATATAATGCAGATATGAGCAAGAAATTATTTGTAGTTTGAATATTACCAACCCCACGAATTGGGGCTTGAATGCCATCAACAACAGTTCCAGGTGGGATAATAGCATTCATATTAGAAAATGATTTCAAATTGCAGAAATATGAGTAGAGGCACTTGAGTCGATGACCCATTTGTTTTTACCATAAAGTGCTGAGGTAGCTAAAAAAATAGAATAACCATCCGAGCGTGGAGTCAAAGTCGGAGTATGGAGGCATTCTTGGAAAAGCTTTTCAAATTCAGCTATCTCAATCTGCAGAAGCAGTGTAGGTTTGGGCCGGTTTGTCCTTAGTCAGTACAAGCCTGATTGACCCATGTGTTGGGGTAGCCATGTTTTACCTAACAACAATCCTCATTGTGATTATCACAGCTACAAAAGTTACAATGAAGAGGTCTAGGAGGAGGGGCGTTGCTAGGTCCAATGGATGCCTGACCACGTCCCAATCCAGTAGGGGGTTGGCCACATCCATGTCCTGACGGGCCAAAACGATCACGTCCTCTACCACGACCAGTCACCAGATCGGACTGCAAGAGACGATGCCTCAACAACACCAGCAGGAGAAGAAGAGACAAACGATAAGCGTTGGACCCGATTTAGGACATCACGTAGTTTAGGTAATGGATCACTAGACATGATCTGATCCGCGACTATTGCAAATAATCCAACAAGGATCTGTACCAATGGAATTTCATTCCGCTTTCTTTGAATTTCAGTTATACCAGAAGTTAGGGGATGGTATACCTCAAATTCATCCCACAAAGCATAACATTGATTATAATAATCTTCAACAAAGGTATCATTTGAGAAATTTTTTTTAGCCAGAATTTTCAAGATTTCAAACACCTTTTAGGGTTTTGTCGTGTGTGAGTAAACATGGGCTAACTGATTCCGCATGGCCTTTTGTCGTTCTAAGTCATAAAGGAGATTGACTTATTTTTGGTTCTGCACTATTGACCATCCAGGTCATCACCCCCGAGTCATTCTTGACCCACAAGTCATACGATTGTTACGTTTCTTCATCAACGTCCTTGACAGGAATAACAAGTGCTTTAGTAATAAGGTGAGAGTACCGACCTTGGGCCTTGACGTACAAGTCAAAAGAAGCAGACCACATATGGTAATTAGAACCATCTAATTTATACTGAGGTACACAAAGAGTTCTTAAGTTATCATTAGAGGCCATAATGATAATCAGTTCTTGATCAATGCACACAAATTCTTAATTCAGAAGAGCGTGAAGCAGCATGCAAGTTACCAGTAGAAGAGTTTAGAAGCCCAAATAATGGACATTAAGATTTTTAATTAAGCAACCAACACCACATCGTCAATTTAGACCGACATGTGAAGAAGGTTGATGGGAGGGAACACGTCTCTCCCTTTCCTGAATTGGAATCGAAAAGAGGTGATCTAAATCAGAAATAGGTTGTGAATGTAGACCAACACAAAAATATGGTGAAGGGAAAGGAGAAGGTTGGTTGTGGCAGAGAGGAGAAGATGCGGCTAGGTGGTATGGTGGCTAGAGGGGCTGTCAGCGGACTGTTACGGGATGTAGCGGCAAGAGTGGAGCAGGTGGAAGGGAAGGGGTGATTAGGCGGTGAAGGAGGACCTGCGGGTGGTGGGTATGCTTGGAGGTGGTGGGCTGAAGATGTCAGAGGGGAAGATGGGGCGGGGACGGATGGAAGGGGCTGTTGTAGGTGGTGCCAGATGGAGTTGTTGTTGGTTGAAGGTGGATAGGTGGGCAAAACCGGCGGGTGCAAAAGGGATGGTGGGTGCAGAGGAGTAGCAGGGGTGTCGAGATGGGAAGGAGGGAAGAGAGGTAGAGGGCGACTAGATTTGGGGAAGGGAAAGGGCGCTAGAGGTGGGCGACATGGGGGAATGGGTTAGGACACTGTTGGGTGAGGGACGAGGAGGATAGCCGATGGGAGCGGGGAAGCCTGTGGGGTGGGATGGCTATCTGGCGTGAAGACCGATGCAAGCTAATATGATGGGGAAGATGTGCGACGTGAAGGAAACAACAAGGAGGGAGAAGGGTGGCGACTAGGGTGGATGGTGGAGAAGAGTCACTAATGGGCGATTAAGCGGACATTTTTAAAAAGCGGATGCTTAAGTTTTCAAATATCTTTAACAATATATATATATATATATATATATATATATATAATATTATGATTTGTGAACATTTTACATAGTTAAACCTATGTATTCCTTTAAAATTAATACTAACAACAATAAAGAGTTAATAAATTCAGCCATTTACTTGCAAATTACCTGATCAATGTTAGACTGTTAGGGGTAGTTTGGATGCAGTAGTTGGTGGCGGGATTGTACTTGTACATGGTATTTTAAATACCGATCTTTATCAAAATGTCGTTTGGGTGTTTAATGCGGTAGTTGCTGATTACCAGTATTTGTGGAGTGGTATTTCGTTAATGGCCGAATGCAGTAGTCCAAATCACGCCGGTAACGGCGTTATTCACGAAGACCACACTGACATGGTCACTTGACGCCCCAGTCCTCCGTCATTTCTAGGAACCAACACCAACCTTTTCCCTCCGCCTCTTCCCTGCCCACAGCGTTCTGGTCCTCCGTTTCCTCCTCCCCCTGGGCCCCTCCCCCTCCGTCGCACCTTCTGTCCTCCCTCATCTCTTCTCTCCACGGCCTTCAGATCTCCTCTCGTCCCCCTCCGTCCTCCCTTCCTCGTCTCTTCTGTTCACGGCCTTCAGATCCTCCTCCTCCGCCTCTGTCTCTCCCTCTGTCTTCCCTTCCTTCGCTGTGTCCCTCCTCCTTCCTCTACCACCCTTTCCTCAACATCTGCTCATATTCCATTGTCGCGCCTCATCAATTTCTCCTGCAGTGTGCGCCCTTTTTTCTTCTTCGGCGACATACAATCGGTTGCCTGAAAACGCGCCGCTTGTGCTAACGGATCCGTAGTATCTGTCCTTTCTCTCTAAATCATATAAGTAGCAACAGTTACATTTTCTGCAACCCAAACAAAGTGGTCTTAAATTATGGGGTTTACATTTAATGCAGTTGGAATTCCAAAATTCGTAAGTACAACTGTACTTATGAATGCTCCATCCAAACGGCCCCTTAATATAAATTAGCTAACTAGCTGTGTTAAATCTGTAGCTAAGAAAATACTAAATCAACAACTAACTATACGTTCATATTCATTTAATATAAACATGTAAGTATATATTCATAGAAATACCGAATCACAGTACTGACATTAATGTTACGGAGTATAAAACATATGACAAGGAAAAAATCGGGAAAAAGTGGGGGAAAAGCGGGGAAAAAGCGGCCAAAGCGGGCTAAAAGCGGCTGCTTAACCCGAACCCACTCAACAGCCGCATGAGGTACATATTAATCGGCCAGGACCTTGTGCTGCTTAAGTGGCCACCTAGCATGATTTTTAAAACACCGCTCTGATACCATGTGAAGTTAATAGGATGTCATTATCGAGATAATTTGTACAAGGATACCCTCCTTTAGGAGGAGTCACTAAACACATAGTTCATCAATATGGGATAAAAAACAAGACACTAAAGAGAGCACAAATGGAATAAATAAAAATAAACATATTAACACTTAAATGTTATTAATGCGGTTGTGTTCGATTTGTAAAGAGGTCTACAAAAGAAGTTGGTGAGAAAGTACATGCTGTATGCTGCCTGAGCAAAGAATATAAAGATTGAAAAGCACAATTTTTTGCTGGATATTGTCTTGTAGGACGTGTACCTCACCTTTGGAATTTCCTCAACCATCCAAGGACAGGGTCTGAGATGGGAGCATTGATAAGAATCTGCATCTTTGTGCAGTAAATTCTCCAGATGCCTCAACAAAAGGATCCTCATCTATGCTCATTGCTCGAGCATATTCTTCAGCTATAATTTTGGCTTTGGATCTACCACACGATTTTATATTGCCTGTGGCTGCAGTGAAGTTTGTAGGCCAAGCCTATTTATAGTCTGTGCTTGAATTTAAGCACGTTTGCCAACCTAAATCAGATATAATACACCTGGCAGCATTCTTTACCTTGATATTTTGATTTCATGTCTGTTATATGTGTGAAGTGTCCTTGTGAGGCCTTTTCATCTCTGTTCACCCCATCTCACTTTAAAACTGTAATCCAACCTATCCACATCCACCCATCTCCTGTGGTTTGAACTTGGCACTCCTGTCCATTGTCAAACAGGCTGACAGCTGGGCTGGTCCGCCTTTTGTATGTGGTATTCTGGCTAACTTATCCGTCTTTTACTCACTAATATATCTCTTGCTGCTATGCTACTTGTTCATCTGTTTGTTATATCCAGATATTGTCCCAATTGTTAATTTTTATTATATGGTGTAATCTAGATTTATACCAATATATTATGTTCATTTATGTGATAGACCATTAATGTAAATCATATTCTGCAAAGTCTGTTCCAACTTTATTCCAAATAATACGCAAAGTTTGGCATGTGAACCTGAAGGCCTTTTTTACTTTGGGTTTCTCAAATTTGATTCGTGAATGATGATTAGTGATGCTTATGGACAGTGGTTGTCTTATTGTTAGGCAAGAAGACTCCAAGATCAGTTAGATGAGCTGATGAACTCATACCGCAGAGTGGTTGCTACAAAGTCCGATGATTCGGGAAATGATCTTGAACTCAAAATAGATGGTTTGCTCAAACAACTTCAACAAGTAAATTCTCAGATGCAAGCTTTGATATCTTCTGGCGGGTCTGAATTTTTTTCCCATACGTTGACTCGACATCAAGAAATTCTTCAGGAATTTACTAAGGTGAAATGTGCTATCTCATACTTATTATTCTAGTTTTACAGATTAAACATTATTACTCTTGTAATAAATCCTTGAATTACGGAATGTCTTCCAAAATAGGTTCCAGCTTATATATGCTATTTTTTTTCTATGTATAGACTCTTGTTTGTTCTCAGAAAAAGCTAAAATGTTGGAAGGGCTCTTCTAGAATTGGCTTATAGTTGTATAGGGAAGAAACATGAAATTGTTCCTGGATATTGCTAGCCCTAGGCCTCTAGTTTAAAAACCAGGCTGAATGTTTTATGTTGACTCCGGCCTTCCTCAAATAGCCAGAGCTAAGAGGAAATATTGACTTTTTGTTTGTTTTCAATGTGCAGGAATTCTATAGGCTGCGCTCTAGCTATAGAACAAAAAGGGAACATGCTTCCCTTCTTAATGATTTTAGAGAATTTGATCGTAGTAGATTTGACATGGAAGAGAATGGTACAGAGCAAGCTCTCCTAAGAGAGAAAGCAACTCTTAGCAGAAGCACCGGACAGGTTTGATTGTCATTCATTGCAGATATAGTTCTCATTACAAGCATCTATTGTTACTATTATTTATTGCAGAAACCTGACAAAATTAGGGTGAGTTGATTTGAACGTATGATTAATCCAGAAAACAATAATAAAATGCATTTAATATTTAATGAAACAAAAGAGGACTCTACCCACAAGTTTATGCAGTTTTCTTTTTTATTATTGTTGTGCTGGTAGAACACCTTTTTCCATGATCGAATAGATGACACGATCATGCAGTTAAGTTGTATCTCGAGTCATATAAAATGCAGTTGTATGAGAGCCCTGTTATAAAGTTTACATACATGCATAATCGTTGATAACTTTGAAAGTCAGCGACCACAGCTCAAATGCTGTAAAGAATATTTAAAAAAAAGTCAAATTGTTTTGACAATATTTTAGCTGCATAGAGTCTGTGAACAAGTGTAATCGTTGTTGTATTGATATGTACACCCCTGTCCTATACATAGGAGAGAGGCAATTACAAGGAAGTACAAGGAAGCGGACTAAATCCTAATGGGCCATGGGCAACAGACCCAAGTACAAATAGACTAATTAACCTATTAACTAAATAGGCTAATATTCTAACATTCCCCCTCAAGCTGGAGCATGGGTGAACACATGTCTAAGCTTGGAGTTACATGACTCGATTGAACGATAAGAAATAAACGATAAATGAAAGATAGAAGTGTCACTCCCCACGCAAAAATTGTTACTCCCCCTTAAACAATACTTCCTAACTAAAAAGATATGATGACGCCTCTTTGAGATGTATTCTACAGGTTGGAGAAGCTCGAGCTTTGAAGAAGGTCTTTCTTTTGAAGTGCATCTGGAATGAAGAACATCTGAAGCCGACAATCATAAATACCACGACTACACCATCTTTACTGGAGAGGAATGTGGAGTGGAATAAGAGCACTCAACACATCCTACGTACATAACGCGACACAGATGCGGAGTATCAATGTAGCAGTACAAGTGTCTTTGAATCGTCTGAGAAGTTTAGCCAACTGGAATTAGCGCTAATGACCACCGACGTGCATAACGTGGCACGAACACGCTGGAAGGTGCTAAGGTGGCGTCTCAACACGTAGAAGTATCAGATGCAACTCGGAGAAGATGTAACAGAGTAGCTCGGTGAAGATAACTCTGAATAAATTCTTTTGGAAACAAAATTTGCACATGCTTGAAGATGACGAGCTTCAGAGATGAAGAAGCAACCATCTAGAACACCATTAACGCAACATGGATGATCAATTGAAACGTCATAAACACCAAAGGGGCAAGAGGCCGGAATTAGCTGTAACAACTCTTGTCCTGATGTACATAATGCGGTATGAATGCGAATGTCTTGGTGTCAATGCTGCAACAGTGAGATCCTTCAATGCTGTCTGAAATGTAAAGTATGCTAAGTGGGAATGATGCGCCACAAAGATATCGTAAAGTATATGCGTTGAAGAATACGAAGCTCCATGAAGATAGCCTGGAATATATCATCTCATCTCATCTCATCTCATGTCTCTCTCCTCATATCCTCTCTCTCATGTTCTCTTCATACCCTCCTCTCTCTCTCTCTCCTCTATTCCCCCGCACACCAAATACGACGAGAGTGAGTAAATGGTGTGGAAAAAGGGAAATATGACCCCCCGCACGTGGAAAGACGCACACATGATGGATGGGAGGGTGGGAAAGGGAAAAGGCAAAAATGAGAGGTGTAGTATGTAGAGAGGAATAAAGTAGAAATATTATCGGAATGAAACTCGGTAGAAAGAGGAGGATCACTACCAGAATGGTACTCGGTAGGAAAAGAAGTGGCACTATCAGAATTAGACCTGTAAATTGATATACAGAATCCGCACATTGGATCCAGATTCGAATATGAAATTTTGAAAAAAAATCCGAAATCCGCAGAATTCAGATCGGATTTCAGATATCAAATTTTGGATTCGAAAAATTTCGTATAGGATATCGAATATCACTGTATTCACTCCGAAAAAATCCGAATTCGAAAAATACATACATATATTATTAAATATATATTATTTATATATAGAAATATGAAAATATAGACACTTAATCAATTGTATTTAATGTAATACCAATATTTTCTATATATGATATGTTTATTTACATTAAATGTATGATTTTAGATTCGGATCGGATATTTATCCGAATTCGGGTATTATCCGTTCGGATTGATTTAGATGTTAACATATATCCGTCGGATATCAGATCAAACTATTTTTGCGGATTCAGATATCGGATATAGCAGTATCCGCTTCATATGCGATTCGTTTACAAGTTTAACTGGAATGGATCTCGGTAGAAGACCGATAGCCGAAATCTATGCAAAACAAACCAATAACAAGATCCTAATAGAGAAATTAAATGAATCTTTTCTTGGCCCATGCTCCGATTATCATCAAGTATGGAGGAGAGATAGACCTTTGGAGGATGTCATAACTGGAATTGGAAGTAGTTTGACTGCTTCTGACGCGCCATGTCTTTGACTTGACACGCCGTGTAGGTTTTCGGGGATGAGAGGCATGCTCTTGATACACGTCGTGTGAGGTTGCTAACACGCCGTGTAGCTCCTTCGCTCGAAGGTGACTGACTGCTTGTAACACGTGTGGAAGTGACACAGTGTGTGATGTCAAAGGCGTAAACTAGATCTCCCTCGACACGTCTTTGAGGATGACACGTCGTGTATGTTGCCATCTGCGCCGTGAGAAAGAGTTTT
This sequence comes from Alisma plantago-aquatica, assembly GCA_963693085.1. Taxonomy (NCBI): domain Eukaryota; kingdom Viridiplantae; phylum Streptophyta; class Magnoliopsida; order Alismatales; family Alismataceae; genus Alisma; species Alisma plantago-aquatica. The sequence continues at coordinate 813,837,473 of OY856409.1, read as the reverse complement.
GGAATGCAGCATACCATGTCGGTTGCAATCTGGATAGATCTTCGCACCGTCGGGAAGAATTTCAGAGCGCAACACGCCGTGTCAATGGCGGCTGATGTACGGTCTGGACGGGATTTGCGCCGTCAAGGAGATAAGAGTACCCCATGAATTAGCACCATGGGTCTACGTGAATTAGCGCCGTCTTTTGTACTCCTTTGATCATGAAAAGTGGTGACTCCTTGTTCGACCACTGACAGATCTGGACATGAATCAACAACGTCCAAGATCCTAAGAGGTGGTGTAGCGGTGGAGTGATGAGGCTGCTTTGATGGCTAGCACGGCGGTTGGACGCGGAGACGGCAAGGCAACAAGGCGGTGTAGACGGTATTAATAGTTGAAGGTGGATCTGCTTTGGCGTGGCTGCTTTAATGGCGGCGGATGGAGTTGCGTGACAAATCGATCTTCTCTGAGGACTCGGGGAAAGTGATGTCGAATTGATAGATAGATCTATATGGGAAGGATGGCGTTGTCCAAAGACTCAGATAGATTGAAATGATAGATATTGCTAGGAAGGATGACATCGACTCATAGGTAAAAATCTATGTGAAAGAGGAAGATGATGCGACCATAAGGTTAGGAAGTGCCTAGCGGCCGGCCGACCTAAGCTATGGAAGGAGGCGGCAGCCGCCTGTAGGCGGGCGCTCCCTCGGTTGTTTTCTTTAGGAGAGGGTGGGCGGCGGCTAGGACAGGAACCAGCGTCGAGAGGAGAGGGAAGGGAGGCGGCGGCTAGGGTTTTCTCTCTTTCTCCCTAATGCTCTGATACCATGTGAACAAGTGTAATCGTTTTTGTATTGATATGTACACCCCTGTCCTATATATAGGAGAGGAGGCAATTACAAGGAAGCACAAGGAAACGGATTGAACTCTCATGGGCCATGGGCAAAATGCCCATGTACAAAATAGACTAATTAACCTATTAACTAAATAGGCTATTTTTCTAACAGAGTCAAAACATTGATTGAAAATTCACTGATTATTAGAAAACTTTAAAGTTGAAAAATCAAATTGAACACCGTGAGTTGCATGGTTGTTAAAGTGGGCACATGGGTACCATCTATTCAACCTATCACAACAGGAAGGGGCCCCTGTCCCTTTGCCAACATTAAGGAGCCATTTATGTGCACTGTGGCTGTTTAGGCAATTAGGAAGCTCACTTGTTTGAACCTTAAACATGGAAGAGATTTTAGGGAAATTCCTTTTTCTACCTATATGAAGACCCTTTCTATAGCCGACCCGACATGGTTGGGATTGAGGCTTAAATGATGATGATGATGATGATTGAAGACCCTCTCTACCAACTCATAAATCAAATTGAACACCGTGAGCTGCATGGTTGTTAAAGTGGGCACCTGGGTACCATCTAGTCAACCTATCACAACAGGAAGGGGCCCCTATCCCTTTGCCAACATTGAGGAGCCATTTATGTGCACCGTGGCTGTTTAGGCAATTAGGAAGCTCACTTGTTTGACCCTTAAACATGAAAGAGATTTTAGGGAAATTCCTTTTTCTACCTAATATATGAAGACCCTTTCTATAGCCGACCCGACATGGTTGGGATTGAGGCTTAAATGATGATGATGATGATGATGATGATTGAAGACCCTCTCTACCAACTCATAAATCACACTTGGACAGAGAGCTATTGGTGCTTAACAACCTTGCCCGTGTGTAGGTGACTCTGCTTGCCACTGCCAAGTTTCCCTCTTCCTTAAACGCGGCAAAAACAACTTTGGTTGCTCTTTGTTGTTGCCAATGCAAAGGTTGCTTCTTGTCCTTGTGTCCCAGTCGTTGTACACTGCAAACAAATCTAATGATGGGTGACTCTCCCCTAGTATTTTTGATAGCTGATAGTCGTGTCAGCACACCCATACTTCTTTCATTTATATACTTTTCAACAAGCTGTATGAGGCAATAGATAATTTGTCATAATCTGTAAATGCAATGTTTTTTTGCTATTTACTTCCACTCCACTCCCTCGTTATTTATTTGCCTTTCCTATCCTTGGTCGTTGGTCCCAAATTATGGAATAGGGTTTTTGATATGATTGTATGGATAATCCCACACTTTAGGGATGATTGATATCCGTTGAGATGTTAGGGATTCCAATCTCACCTTAACCAGAATACTTGGACTCTAGACCTGAAGACCTGCCAAAATGGTTCAACTTTTGTGGGTTATCAGGTCAATTAATTCAAATGGGAAGTGGGTGAAGAGATTAGCTACTTATTGAAAATCTAGACACAACCTGACATGTTTATTATTGTTATGGGAATAATGAACATACAATATAGACAATACATTGACAATGTGTATGATACAAGAGAAAACCCTATCCTATATATAGGAGAGGTGGACACTACTCCAGACTTGATCAAACTCTCTTGTACCTACTGAGTTATACTTTGACTTGATTGAGCCTATATACACTGGCCCTTATAGCATATGACTTAATAACTCCTTTTACTTGTAATGTTCCTCCTCAAGCTAGAGCACGGGAGAATCACATGACTAGCTTTAACATAGATGGTACATAAACAGGAGACAAAAAACAGACATAAACACGACCAGACGAAAATGAAGATACACTTTGCACGACTTGTGCACTCCCCTTAGCTTTGATCTCCTCGGTCTTTGACATTCTTAACATCTTTAAAGACTTTAACGCTTCCCTTGGAGTAGATACTTTCAAATCGACATGTGGTTATCGAGAGGTTGGAGCTTGTATCCAGAGTAGAAGTCACATGGGACAAACACGCAGAATGATATGAGTCACCAAATAGTCGTCTATGTCATTGAAGCAATTTCCATATGAAGACTACAACTGGAATTACACATGGTAGTCTAGACAAGATCTGTGCCGTAAGAAGATTATGTTGGAGTAGATGGACAATATGCTTGTTAGAGAACAGACAAACAAGTTATATACTTTGATGATGAATTCGAGTGAATGATCTTCCATAGGGGATAGCTGCGTCGGGTCGACACACAACAAAATGTTCAATTACTCCAAATTGCTTCTAATGCTAGATGATTGTTCAAATACTCAAAAATGCTTCCAATGTTAGATGATTGATGCATCACCTAATTAACTTGACCAAGACATAGGCAATATTAAATGATACACCTGGTGAAATAGGCTGAAGAAGCCGAAGACAATATAATATACTATCTTCTTTCCTTAAGGATGGCGAGAGAAACTGAAAGCTACAGTTGGATTCGATTGGAAACACAGAAGGTAAATTGTGAAACTTGACATCGTCCTTTTGATATATGAAAATCTAGATAATGCATAATGTACTTGAAGCCTAAGATAGTATACACCTTGCATGAGTAAGTATAAGATGGAGAGAAACTACTTCTCTCTCTTAACTTTTTCTTTCATATTTTCCTCTTATCTGTACTGAATACTGAACTCTTCATCTCATTTCTTCACCCTACGAAAGTGGTTGTTGTGGCAAAAACAAAGATAAACTCGACTGTGACAAAACTTTGATGGAAGTAGGGGATGTAGTGTTGGGGGGCATGAGTGAGATGAGGAGTTGCTCGACATGATTGAAAAGTTGTGTTTGATCGCTCAATGGCTTGAGAAAACTGGACCTCAAACTGGACTTTGTGCTTGAGGGCTAAATCTTACACTTGAAAGTGATAGACGTGGCGTTTGGGAGAGCTTGACTTAATTCTTGAGAGAGAATGAATACCTACTTGAGAGAGGACGTATGGAAGTTGAATTCATGCCCCCTGATTCGTGAATCCAACTCCGTGATGCGTCGGTTGGGGATTGTAGGGGACAACAACCCCTGTGAGAGATCATGAGAAACATTTCTTTGTTGACCCTAGATACCTTGAAAACCAGTACAATTGGGGCAACATAACTAGGTATACGAGCTACATGCCATGCAGAAAGACAAGACAATGTCGTGCCATGTGGAATGAGAACACGATTTGTTGACGATGTACTATTGTACGTCGTATTGAAAGACAAATGTAACTTCAGGAAGAAAGTCATAAAATATGTGGAAGAGAACATGACATGTCAAAACTTGTTGAAGAGTCTAACGAAGATGTGGCTCTCTGTGTGATGAATCGACACGACATGCAAAGGTATATGCCATGTACTTGGCTTACACAAACATGTTGAAAGACACGACATCTGCTTGTGTTATATGCTATGTTGAAATGGGGACAAACGTCTAATGATGCTCTCAGTAACACGCCATCCTTGAGCTACATGTTCTGTCCTTAGGCTACCCTCCGCGTCAAATGTCGATGCCGATGACTAGAGCTGGATGACATGGTGTGTAATCTAGGTACACAATGTGTAGCCACCATACTGAACGTGATGAACAATGATGACACTAGCACATCGTTCAATTTGGGTACACTAGTTGATAGTCTGTTGCAGTTCAATGACAACAAAGACAACGTTTTTGGGATCAAAAGCATGGAGAGACCACATTGACTTTGGGTTGTCGGCTTGTCGAGAACGTTGTGGCCAAATTTGTTGGCGCCAAGGGCTCATGGATGGACTTAATGGGTGAGACATCCAAGTAGAAAGGCACTGCATGATGTTATAGTTCGTGGATATAACAACCTAAGTCTCTTCTTCATTTGGTGGGTGGCGGAGGAACACCATTTTTCTTACATCTTCGATGATTGGGTTGATGATCCCGAGGACAAGGAACAACTGTAACTTGACAATGGTTGCTGCTTTAGGCCACAAAAGTAGGATGGTGGTGGAGGCTAGGCAGCCTTTACTAGGTAGTGTAGAGATTGACCTCTAATGCTAGGTTGGATGGCACTGGAGATGTTTGAGATTTTAGAAGCATTGAGGATGATGATGCAAATGCCACACAATACTACGAAGACGATGACGTTGGTCACGTCTTGCAACAAGGATGCCGACGGAGAAGGTCGTGCAGGTAGCCACCCAAGATGGTTCGGCACACACATTTTTGAAAAATTCGCGTATAATTTACGAATTTTCGTAGACGCATGCTACGCTTGAATTTTGCATTAAACCCACACTTTTCGTAGACGCATGCTATGCTTGAATTTTGCATTAAACCCACACTTTTCCCAAATTTTACGCATTATTTACGTTTCATTTGCCATTCGCGTATTTTCACATTTTATTCCCGAGTAAAACCAACTTCTGCTGATTTTTTGGGAAAAAGCAGCCAGTTAAAATTTCTTCTTGTTTCAATAATTTCTAAAGCCTATTTCTCCTCCATTCATTAAATTTTGGCTTCTAATTTATATAATTTGACTTAAGCAGCTCAAAGTGAGATTGAACTATTGTGGTACTTGAAGTTGGCACTTCAAGACTGATATTTGTCAATTGCTCTAGCCTTCTTTGTCAAGTACGCTGCATCTATTACCAAATTGATTATTGTGGTACCATGGTGCTTTTATGTACATGCATGAATCTTGATAGTTGTTGATTGCTCTTCTTTGACTTTACCAAATCACAATGAATTCTACATCTATAACTTTTATAAATACACGTTTCAACAATATATATATGTGTGTGTGTGCGCGCGCGCGCGTGTGTGTGTATATATATATATAGATAGATAGATAGATAGATACAAATTTTATTCAAATTTATTCCGAATGGTTGACCGGACTTTTGACGAATCTTTGCCGTCTTTTATCCGAATTTCTCGCATAATTCTCGAATGCTGAAATTTCCAGCCTCGCCAAATAATTGTAGAATGCCGAATTTGTGACTGCCAGGATGGGGCGGTTGCATGCGGGCCTAGACTTTTCTTGCTTTCTTTATAGGGTTAGGGTATGTGGAAAGATCGTTTTGATACCATTTTAGCGACGTGTATGAAACAAGAGAAATCCTCTACTATATGTAGGAGAAGTGAACGCTATCCCAGACATGATTGGCGCTATTGCTTAGTCGCTACCATTCTGGCCTAAGGTGGACTTGGATGCGAATAGATCATATCATGGGTGGACATGGATGCCGTCTACGGTTTGCTCACGACCACACAACTCGCCTTTACCACTTCAATGGCTTAATGACCGTTCTAGTTGTTAGTTTAATACCATTTACTTACAATGGTACTAGATGTGGATGAGAGGAGCTTAAATATCATCTTGATGTCCACCCTTATGCAAATAGAGGGACAATACATCGATATTTATGTACGGACGCCAATCACAACGACGCAGATCATTAGCTAGGCATCATGTTAGCGATGATCAATGTATTTTCTGTTGAATTCTCATGTCTTTTCTCTACCATCCAATTTGTTTCATGTAATCAAGTTTATCATATAAGATCAAATATCTACCCCATTTTTTGTTTTCGTTTACAAAATTAATAGAAATTTGAATCCCATTCATTCATGTGACAGTTGTTGATAATATCCAATTATAGATGAAAAACTATGACTTGGCTCGATAGAAATTAGATGGGCACCCACGAGTTAATCTATAATCTGCTAAGTTGTGTGGGGTTGAGCAATTTTGCCATTTGTTCAAAACGGGGTCATTTGAAGCCTCACTCATATTGACTGACACCAGAATTGAAAGGACCCGAACCCAATCCGCCCACCATTTTGACAAGTCTATTGGACCGCCCTTCCAACTCCGTTGACATAAGTGATGGTTGTTATTGACCCCTTCCATTTTCATCATCGATTGGAGTATTTGAGTAGAATATGGAAAGAGTCAAAAGCAACACCTTGATGCCTCTTGTCATAGGTTGCAGATAACATGGGATAATAGGAAGGAAGAAAAAGTGGGGGGTAGCGACATAAGGGATAGGAGGAAGAGTAGGCAACACATGCTCTCATTGTGTGATGGCAAAGTGGTGGTGCTCTTTCAACTTTAATTGGCAGATTTTTCAATGCTCCAACATTCTTGCCTTCAATGCCAACGTGAAAGTGCATAGTTATATGCTGGTGATGAAATCTCATAGTTGTATGTGTCCACTATTGTGTATGACCTTTGTGGGTTTCTCACAAGGAATGAGGTTTCGTCGAAATTGACGAAAAAAAGAAATCAATTCCAGTGGCATTTTCTATCGTAACATGGGACTGTGTCGATTTTGACTGAAATTGCTATCAATATTGCATTTAACAAAATTTTAATATAAATTTCGATGATTTGATAAATTTTACCAATTATGATAAATTTTAAGGTTTTTTTGCACAACTCAAAAATTTCGATGAAAATTTCGATAGTTGCAATCTTGGTATCCTCGACATCTGGCGATATATCCTCGATGTTACATATGTCTACGCCTGTAGATGTCGAAACATGGTAAACTTCCATGCCCCATTAGTTGCCTATCTGTTGACATGTGTCAATGATTCAACCGAGTTGGTGATAAAATCGACCCAGCTAGCTCAAAACCTCCCATCTTCTTGATGATTTTTGTAGTTATTATTGTTGCACACATAATGAAGGCATAAAGAAACTTGTAGGAAACCATTTTTGATATTGAGATGACCATTTCCTTGGTTACTAACTAGAGAGGAATGATAAGTTTATTCCTCTACTAGATTCCCACAAAGTTTGCAAATTTGGTGTAGACCTAATACCATTTCACCTCTTTTACTTTTCCCCTTCTTTACTAATTGAAGTATTTGAAAATAAACTCATATTTTTAATTCTGGATTTGATCCAATTGGGATTTCTGTAGATAGAGAAGACCACATATATAGAACAGATTTAAGTTCTAAACATTTCATATTGAAGATGATATATAGAGTATGTGTTTACCAAAATTTAATGTTTTATGCCAGATTTCCTAACAATCTCACTATCTTTTAGCTTATTTTGTGTCGCAGTGTGAGTCCACAACTTCCTCAAAGTTTCCTTAATATTTTCCACAAACTTTCACTTCCATGCCTATCTAAGTTACACTAAGATGACGTCTTGTACATTTGCATGTGACTGTGTTTTTCTACATATGTAAACATGTATGGATGTCTATAGATAAATATATATTTTGTGTTTAAGCTAAGATTTGATGAAATCTATCAATTTTCATCATGAAATCACTATATTTAGCTTTATTTTTTTGTCACAAATTCGTTGAAGTTTGGTTGTAAAAATCCTCGAAGTTTCCTCGATGTTTTTTCCACAAGCTTCCACTTCCACACCTGTCAAAGTCGACTCGAATTCGAAGTCTTGTTCGATGGTTGCAATCCTTGGTGTTATTGTTGTTGCTTAAAGAGGAGAGGAGGACTTGGGTTATTTCACCATTTAGTACTCATGCATTGTATATTGTAATTAATTGCATTCCTTAATATTTGCTATTCAAATTATTAACTACTAATGCAATGCATGCTATATCTTTTTTTTCTTTCTTTAATGCAGACGACATGTACCTTGGTGGTGGTTCATTAGACAATGAGGATGGTAGAACGCCAATTACACCAAACAATAATAATTTTTCTTGGAAACAACAAACTTGGGACCAATGAAATGGTTGATTGTTGAGTCAATATCAACAACAAACTATCAACCCAAGTAAATTATGTGGGGGATGCCCTACATATCCAGTATGTGGGATTATAGCACAAATAAGTACATGCATGTATATAGCCCATACTTGCAAATATGCATAACCTAATTCTCCATTTTGTCATCGAAATATTTCATCAAAATCCTAGGAAACATGAAAGTTCCCTCACTCCCCACATTGAGGAACCCCACCCTACTCCCATATAAAATTTTATTGCATAAAATGACACATTTAGGTGTAGAGATCACACTTGCAAAATTTCATGACTTATTTCGTTCATTTTGGCGTCAAAACGGACACAATTGTATTTATCAATTTTTACGTCGAAAACTTTATAATTTCCATTTCAACGCCGTCAAAACAACATCAGAATTTGATACCTCATTCCTTTATTTCTCGCCCTCACATGTAGATACAACAAATAAAGGCAGAGCGGAGTAACCAAGGCAATGGGCACACAAATTACAACAATGTCCGAATAGAGGTGAGGATTGAGGAAAGAGTGAACTGGGACGGGAATGTAAAGAGCCCAAGAATTGTAGGAAAAGGGCACTATGGCATGTAGTTTGGACAAGATTCAGAGGAAGATGTTCCACCTTCTATCACTCAAAGATGGCAGTTTGTTGTGATGTGTGACATGTGTCTTGATGGTGCACCTTTTACCATTCAACAACAAAGAATAAAAGTACAAACACAAAAAGTTCCACTTGACAATGCAGAACACAAATTAGGAAAAAAGGCCGAAAGAGGATGTGTGGACAGCCTTGTTGCAGTGATCACATGGGAGGTAGTTGCATAGTTCATCAGTTGCTTCTTAGTCAAGCTTGGCGAGGAGGAAGACATGCCAATGCATGTAGTTGCACATCAATTACCATCCCCAACCCCAGATGATTTATACTATATCCAAATTATTGCACTTAGTATTTTATCTTTTCCTATCATTTACCCCGTCTGATCTCATCCCCCCTTTTATGCCCTAATCCTTTCTTAGAAGCACAACTAGGTTGATGCGAAAGGGATCCACTACATGCTTCTTTCTTCTACCCTAGAGAGGTTGTTACACAGATGCAGTCAGGTAAAGTTGGGAGAACCGTTGATCAAATCATTTGAGAAGGCTACACTAGTGCTGTATGATTGTAGGTTCCACATGCTTTTTGATGCTCCCCAATGTCGTTGCACAAGACATTCAAATAAAGCTATGAGAATCGTTGATGAAATTGTTCGAGAAGGCTGCATAGGTGCTGTGTGATTACAGTTGCCATGTGGTTTTTGATGCAAAAACACACTTCTTCTAAGGTGATGGTGGAAGCAATTATCCAAACTGGTGCAGAGATCCCTCACGGTCCCTTCCCATGTTGTTGCACAAAGACAGGCAAATAAAGCCTATGGGAACCGTTGATCAAATTGTTCGAGAAGGCTACATAGGTACTATGTGACTACATGTGCCATACAGTTTTTGTTGCAACAAACAACACTTCTTTGAGGTGATGGCGGATGTAATTGTCCAAGTTGGTGGAGGATCCCCTACAGCCCCACACCATGTTGTTGCACAAAGACAACAAATAAAGCTTTATACGAACTGTTGGTCAAATCGTTCGAGAAGGCTACACACGTGCTATGTGACTACAAACACCACACGTTTTTTGTTGCAACAAACCACACTTTTTTAAGGTGATGGTGGATGCAATTGTCCAAGTTGGTGGAGAATCCCCCCCACATCAACTTAGTAATCCACTACTAAAGAGGCATGAGAAGCATCGGAAAACGAAATTGTTATGTTTATTTCTACTAGTAGTTAGTTAGAAGGCAAAAAGTCTAATAAAATTTGTAGTCAATAATGATAAGGGTCCTGCCTCTATTGATGCTTGTGTGGAAACATTTTTATAATTTGTTTTCCTTGAAGAATACTTTGTTGGATTGGAAAAATGAGGTGGTGCAGATGATCATTATTGACACAACCACGCCAATCATGGAAAAACTAGTATAGAAAAGAAAATATTTATTTAAACTCCTCCAAAGCATGGATGATATTTATTGGATCTAGAAAAAATATGGAAAAATCAAATTTTATAGGGGTTAGAAATCAAATCAATATGAATGTCACAAAGAGCATAAAGAAGAGGGTCATGGCCATGTTTCTGCTTAAGCGCTAGATGGACACTTAAGCAAGAACTTCTATAAAATGGTTGATGAAGTTTCTGTTTATCAAAATGCATTATAGTTATGAACTTCTTTAAGCTTTCTATGGCAAGTAGCTTCTATGGTCCATGGTGATGTAAGATGTAGTCCAAATTTTATTATAAATAGTTTATACTTAGTAAGACTCAAATTGTATACACCTTAAAAAATTAGATACACATTTACATACAATAGATTTCAACTGTCATATATTTATGAATTTAGTAGCTAGTAATATTGCATAAAATAATGTTGCCACAATATTATCATATTACGAAATTCATATCATACAATAGTGCATACGTAGTAATAAAGTAGTATCTTGGTATTATATAGTGATACGACACAGTTATCACAACTAGTATCATAGAGTATGATATTGCATAGCAATTAGTAATACCATCGTATACTAATTTATCATATGACAAACTATCAAATATATACATCAATACGATATTACCACATAATTATTATACACGAGTATCCCGCATATACATTTAGTACTGTACAATGGTGGCATATTATTTCGTTGTTGGTATTATGCAGTGACCATGGTTTTAAAAAACTCGTCGCCTCAAGGTGAGGCGGTCTCCGATACGCCTTAAGGCTTAAACCTCAGTCTGTCAGTGAGAGGCGTGCGTCTCAATTTCTGAGAGGCTCTCGAGGCGCTGAGGCGTCCATGAGGCGTAAGCGTCCGACTCTGTGACTAAAAAAACTATATTATCCTATTTTGAGTTTAGTTGGGGCCGCACTAACCAAAACTTGTATGTGTATAGATATATGTATGTGCATATCTATGTATGTTTATGTTTGTTCCAGTTGACAACTATAGATATTTTACGTACTTATATCATTATATATTGCATGTATATTCACATACACTTGTGTGTGTATGTAAATGCATGTGTATACGTATAACTATGTTTGTATGTATAGATTTCTCTCTCTCTCTCTCTCTCTATATATATATATATATATATATATATATATATATATATATATATAGTCAGGCTAGTGTACACTCGAGTGTACCGGAGACACCGTACAACTCAGTCGTTTTCAAAGATGTAGTAATTTTTTAAAAAGTCTAAACCGTTGATCTTCTTATAAGTGTATTCTAGCCTGACTCTATATAAGTGTATTCTAGCCTGACTCTCTCTCTCTCTCTCTCTCTCTATATATATATATATATATATATATGAGTTAGGCTACAATACACTTGAGTGTACAGATCACACGAATACACTCAAGTGCGTTTGCATATCAAGACTAATTTTTGCAAAATGTAAACCATTGATCTTCACCGTCATACTGTAACTAGGTTACATACAAATTTTGAGCCCATTTGGATGAGTGTAAGTCACTCATCTAAGGGCAACAAAATTGACGCGTGAAAAGAAGATCAACGGATTAGATTTTAAAAAAAATATTGCATCATGAAAAACTACTTGGAGTGTATTCTGCTCCGAATACACTCGAGTGTATTCTAGCCTGACTCTCTCTCTCTCTCTCTATATATATATATATATATAGTCAACCTCTCTCTCTCTGTATATATATATATATATATATATATATATATATATATATATATATATATATAGTCAGACTATAATACACTCGAGTGTATAGATCACACCGTACACTCAAGTGGTGTTTACATCTCTAGACTATTTTTTTTCGGCAAATCCAAACAGTTGATATTCATTGTTATAACAAATACAAGCTAGATGAAGATTTTGAGCTCATTTTGATTCTTCTAAGTCACTCTTTTTATGGCCTACAAAATTGACGTACAAGACTAATTTGAATTGCATATTTTTTCTCCTTTAGATTCATGACCTAAAATTGTCTAAATGACCTCACATTTTTTATGTAGTATGTCATACTTGTCAAGGCGCGCACCTAGGCGTCAAGGCACCCCAGGGCTGCGCCTAGGCTGCCGCCTAGGCGTCAAGGCGCCCCACGGCTGCGCCTAGGCGAGGACGCCTTGCTTATAATGCTACAATAACCTAATTTTGAGGGTTTGGTTGTATATTCACTTATTTTAATGTTTGATATGGCTACACCAATGCTCAAAATTAATAGTGTTGCCTATTTTATGTGCCAAATATCACTTTTTAATTGGATCTAATACTCTTTTTTTGTTTGACTGGATCTAATACTCTTAGTACACATTTGATTTTTCTTAGTTTGCACCTTCAATTCAGATTGTACTAAGTAGCTATGCTATGAAGGATAGTGATTACATTGCTTAATATTTGTAGCTATGTATGACAATAAATATATATTTATATGTTGATCACTCTTACATTCTTTACAATAATTCTTTTTGTGTCCTTGACATTATTGTCAAATGATAATATATTAGAAATGTAATTGGTTATTTTTTCATACAATAAAATATATATATATGGAGAGATCGACTATACATATGTAGATAACTACATATATAACTACACAATGTGTGTATATGAGTGGGGAAAAATCATGACACATGTATATATACATAAAATATATACATAAATTATTATTTTTAAAGGTCGCCTAGGCGTGCCTAGTCGCGCCAAGGCGCAAGGCGTCCGACCCCAACGCCGTGTCGCCTTGCCGCCTTAACAAGTATGTAGTATGTTCATAAGATACCTAAGAAGATAAATGGTTTAGATTTTCGAAATAGACGTTGCATGATGGAAAACGATTTGAGTGTATTTGGTCTCTGGTACATTCGAGTGTATTCAAGCCTGACTCTCTCTCTCTCTCTCTCTCTCTCTCTTTCTCTCTCTCTATATACACACACACACACTATAGATGGATATACGCTAATATCACAACATTTCAAACATTTCACTGGTACTTTTTCTCTATTGCCACGTTTTGCGGCTCCCGCCGAAACAAAAAGATAGCCCTCATTTCTAGTGGCTACACGTTACTTGCTGTTGGCTCGTGACCCACTCCTTGGTTGCTGAGAGCTTTTGGATCAGTATCTTACCATTACTCAATCTTGTTGCTACCTTTATCTTCCACTTACTTACACACATACTGCCTTGTTTCATAGTATATAAACCCAAAAACAAACAATTGAAGTTGCTGAAGACACTCCCAGGTTCGGGATCTGTAACTTAAATATTTATAATACACCCCCAAGTTAGGGATCTGCAACTTAAATATCTAGATCTACCTAGTAATATGATATTTGTGTTACAGATCTATAGCTGTAATAAAGTCCGTCCTTACTGTGCCTTGTTTTCAATGTGGTGCATCCACACCCAGAGTAAACAATGGTCTTGAGGTCTCCTGTGGACCAAGCATGTGCTTTCTGCCTTTAGCTCTCTTTGTTTTGGGAATCAAGTACCGATTGAATTTTGATGGGTCTCGAAGGTTGTAGGTCCGATTCACTCTGGATGAATTGGGTGCAAAACCCTCATTTGTCCATTGGCCAAAGGTCCTAGAGGACTATATATGCCTACAACGACTATTTTAACCAACACTTGTTGAAATCAAACCATTGCTTTGTATGGAACCTAAGATCATATGTTCGTTCATCAGCATTTAGTTCGCTTAGTCTCATATGGAGAGGGCAGGTAAGTCGAACCTATCAAGCTGTGCAGTGCATCCTTATGCAAACGGTATTATTAATTAGATAGTCTATGAAAATTTGGTCCTAACTAGAATCAAAACCTAATATCTCCCAGTTAGCATACAATGTGATCAAACTGCATTACACCTTTAAGGCTTTTCTTTATGTATACACAGATGTATGCTATTGCTAATAGTGGAAGTACCATGTTATTGCTTGATATTTTGGCCACTTGTTCTTAAAAAGCCAAGTTCATATTAAACATAGCGTGCAATATGCAAATATTTTACAAGCAATACATAAACCACATTTGACGACAGAAGGGGGAGGGGGTGAACCCTGCTGCTTTTTAGACCACCCAAACCCTGGGATGAGTGGCAGGGAGGTAAATTGTCGATAGTCACACTAGGGATCGAACCCATGTCACTTCATTGACAGTCTTTGATCCGACCCACTGGGTCATCTCTGCCCGGTTCATGAAACCATGTTCGAGTCATGAATATCAGCATATGATTTGATGAAAACATGGCATTATATGAAAAGCTGACAATACTATACATCGTGTGTGGAACTGTTGATTTCGTGCAACTTGTATTTTAGCCATTAACAATTTTGTTAATAATAATACCTCTGTAGTGGCTCACTCTTGATATCTTTAGTATGCCAAGTTGGCTTGAACAGTGTTCATTTTTAATTAGCAATAGGCACATTTAAATATTAACATCTTTTAGACGTCTCAAGATTTGATGCATGTGTCCTTGGTTTCACACGCCTAATATTCTGGATGTAATTTGCTATGAAACTTTGCAGACAGATAATGTTATTTCACAAGCCCAAGCTACTCTCGGAGCACTTGCTCTTCAGCGTTCAACCTTTGGTGGTGTTTCCTCGAAGATCAGCAATATGAGTAGTCGTCTACCTACTGTAGGTTATCTTGTACTTCAAATGTACTTGGTATTTATATTGGCATGGAAATGTCTTTCTAATTTGTTTGTTATACTGGGACTGGCATACTTGAAAGGCGTTTCATTTTGGAATGCCAAACTGCATTATGTTTAAATGCATTTCTTTATCAAGCGTGGGTGGGTGGGTGCTACGAAATTGGTGTTTCACGCTAATCTGGATTGACATTCAATTCTCACAACACGTTATACTGATTGCAGGTCAACTCTATTTTAGGAGCTATCAAGAGGAAAAAGTCAATGGATACTATTATTCTCTCGCTTGTGGCCTCGATGTGTACATTTCTTATACTGATATACTGGTTGTCAAAATGATTTGGACGTGAAATTCAAGTTGTGGCAGTGTATCATGCTATTGAATTCCTGTATAAAAGTGCTGATATATAATATTAATTTACCTTTTTGCATATGATGCTATCTTCTTTCATGATAGTTGCATAAGCGTCTAGATGTATGGCCGTCCGTGATGATGCCGGCCAGATGGACGATATGCCTTCAATATGGATGTAATGGCATTGGAGGAGGCTGCTGATTTTTTTTTTGATCATTCAAATGACGGTAGAATTAGGGCCACTGATTCGAACCAAGCTGCTGATAGTTTCATTATACCACAAAAGTGGTTGTATTTTTCAGGGAAATTTGCCAACAAGGTTCTGCCTTTGAGTGAGATTACAAAAAGAAAATAGGACAAGAACGGGTTACAATGAGTACGACCGTAACAGAAGAGAAACTCAAACTGTAAGGAAAGGCGCTCAGCTAACGTAGAAACAGAAGAAAAAAAGAACTCTCAAACAGTACTGAAATTTATTTAGGCTGTGTTTGGTACTTGATGAAAAAGTTGGTGATGGGATGGTGATGGGGAAGAAGAAGGTGATGGTAATGGGGAAATTGTTAAAATGTGTTGTTTGGTAACATTGCATGATGATAATGATAGAGATAAAAAATTAAAAAAATATGTTTTTTAAGTGGTTGTAGGAAAGGTCAGGGGAAAATTCTTTATAAAACATCCTAAATAAGTAAGAATAATATCTACTAGAATATTTTTTTTACATGTGTTTAAATAAGTAGTGGAGTCTTGAAAGTAACTTCTTTCACTATGATTCACCATGTATTTTTGTGATGACAAAAACATCAAATTTCGTTATGGATTTACTATGATTCACTATCGCCATGACTACCAAATAAATTTTTTTATTTCGCCATTTTTTTCTTCCCCACGATTCACCATGTAAAAAACGCACCTTTAACTAGCATAGTGGCTTGCCCAACGCGGCAACGGGAGAAAAATGGAGGCGTAGTCATACCAACAGTGACCGAGGCATACTTGATAAAATTGTAGAATCTCCAAATCTTGCAGTACTTCTGTAAAGTCCCCTCTCAATAAAAAGAAGTCCCCTATAGCCCGAAGGTATGGTCACGCGAATCGGAAATACGAAGTTTCTTTGATCTGAATTAGTGGCACCAATGCTGCAAGACATTAAACTGCATAGAGGGTCATGCGGGTCATCTCTTATTCCAAGAATACTGCTCAGATTTCTGCGTTATCGATAAGGACGGAGAAGAATGATCATTCGCATGCTAGTGAGTGTTTTTCGAGCTTTTCTTATTGAAAGATCAACATCTTAATCTTCATAATCTTGCTAGTAAGAAAGCTGTTAATAATAATCGTTTCTTAAAATAACATTCTTGAGTTGGAGCATATATATATTTATATATATAGTCAGATTAGAATACACTCGAGTGTTCAGATCGTACGAATATATTCAAGTGTGTTTGCATATCAAGACTATTTTTTGCAAAATACAAACCATTGGTCTTCACCGTCATACTATAACTAGGCTACATACAAATTTTGAGTCTATTTGGATGAGTATAAGTAACTCATCCAAATGCAACAAAATCGACGCGCGAAACTAATTTGAAATGTATAATTTTGCGGTCTTTATAACATGAACTATAAATGTCCAAATGTGCTCAAAATTTGCGTATGAGCTATTCACAACATGTTTAAGAAGATCAATGGATTAGATTTAAAAAAAATATTACATCATGAAAAACTACTTGAGTGTATTCTGCTCTGAATACACTCGAGTGTATTCTAGCTTGACACACACACACTCTCTCTCTCTCTCTCTCTCTCTCTCTCTATATATATATATATATATATATATATATATATATATATAGTCAGGCTAGTGTATAGTCGAGTGTACCAGAGGCACCGTACACCTCAATCATTTTTAAAGATGCAGTAACTTTTTGAAAAATCTAAAACGTTGATCTTCTTAATTATCTTAAGAACATATTATATAATAAATTTTATCTCATTTGGACACTTATAGGTCGTGCATCTAAAGGAGGCAAAAATCATGCATTTCAAATTAGTTTTGTGCGTCGATTTTGTTGTCCTTGGCACTCATCCAAATGAGTTCAAATTTTGTATGTGGCCTATTATTATGGTAAGCATGAAGATCAATGGATTAGATTTTGGAAAAATATGGTCTAGATAGGCAAACACCATTGTGGTGTACGACGTGATCTGTACACTCGAGTGTATTCTAGCATGACTATATATTATATATATATATATATATATATAGAGAGAGAGAGAGAGAGAGAGAGACTAGAATACACTCGAGTGTACATATCGCACGTTACACTCAAGTGGTGTTTGCATAATAAGACTATTTTTTTAGCAAAATGTAAACCATTGATCTAGGCTACATACAAATTTTGAGCTCATTTGGATGAGTATAAGTTACTCATCCAAGGGAAACAAAATTGACGCACGAAACTAATTTGAAATGTATAATTTTTGTGGTCTTCATAACATGACCTATGGATGTCCAAATTGGCTCAAATTTTATATATGAACATTCACATGATGTTTAAGATCAACAAATTAGATCTAAAAAAATATTGCATCATGAAAAACTACTTGAGTGTATTCTGTTCCGGATACACACTAGTACAGAACCGACTTTTGGTGTCGGTTATTTAAGGCCTTTGGCGACGGTTAAAAAACGACACATATGTGGACGAAGCTAAAAGGTGAACCCTTTGGCGTCGGTTTGGAAATCGACGCCAGAACCCTTCACGCCACCCAAAACGCGCCAGCAGGGGCACTATAGGCGTCGGTTATTTGTGGCGAAACTGACGCCAGAACCCTTCGCGCCACAAAAAGGGCGCTAGTAGGGGCACTATAAGCGTCAATTATTAGTAGGAAAATCGATGCCCAAACCCTTCGCGCCACAAAAAGGACGCCATCTAGGACACCAGAGGCGTCAATTTCTTAGTAATAACCAACACCATATTGCATTAGGCGGTGATTTTTTTCTTCCATCAACCGACGCTGTAAGCCTTTATTGTCGATTTTCAACTAATAACCGACGCCTATGTTTTGATTTTTTTCTTATTAGTTTGCAGGCTTGCTGTGGCTGGTCAGTAGGATGCAAAAACCCACAATTCAGTTCTGAACTACATGTTTACGACATCCATTGATATCAGCCAACAACATGCCACAAACCTACAAAATCAACAAGATTCATTTTCACACATTTAGCAACCTGCAGTTCCATTCAATTTTTACATTCACACATGTAGAAACATTCATGTAGCAACCTGCAGTTCCTTTCATTTTCACATTCACACATGTAGAAATATTCAGACACATGTAGAAACATTCATGTAGCAACTTGCAGTTCTATTCATTTTCACATTCACACATGTATAAACATTCTTTAGTCATTATCGCTATCAACATCCCAATTATTATTTTAAAACCCCCACTACTTGTATGGCTTTTGCCCATTCTTCTCTTACATCATTTAATTCTTCCGTTGTATAGGGAGCATGTACATATGATGGCCTTACATGTAGTGGGGTCAGTTTTAAACACCTGCAAAGAGAATAATGTATATATATAATTAATAATATATAAATAAGATTGATATATTTTATATTATCTAATGAGACTATATATAATACCTCATGTATGGTATCGATGTCCACTGCGACATGTTTGATAATCATGTGCATAAATCACATCACATAGTATGCACATGCCCAGCCGTTGTCTTGTGTAGCACACTATAAATTGAAACATATAAAATATTTAAAAATACAACTAAGCATGGTTCACATTTATAATATATACATTGGAGTCGGGAACTTACTTCCACGTTCTCCCAAATTATTGGCTGGTTCTTTTTTCTGGAGACCTTTCCTCCAACCTTTTTGAACTCATGTAAACCCCTACATGTTAATATAACACAATAAATTATATAATTAAATAGTAATATAATAACAACTGGTAACAGATATAAAAATGAAATATTTCTCATCGGAATAATGCCATTTTCATTGTGTGTCCATATGTTGGATTCAATTTAGTCCCCTTAGGATATAGATAATAGACAGTGAACGTCCTGGGGACAATAACTAGTAACTCCCAATGCGTACCGCTAGAGGTAAAAAAGTAAAAAATTAATAACTTGAAATCCACAATAAAAATATAATTTTCTTAAGTCCAAATTATAAGCAAAGTAAACTTACTCCACATTGAATGGAGCTATTATCATCGTCTTCTTTTTTTGAACAAAATTTGTGAAAGCATCACAGCAGTATTGTTGAACTGACGAAGGGTCTTTAGCTACTAGACTAATCAAAGATGGAGTAAAAAATCCTACATGTTCAAATGAAAAATTTACACATATCTTGTCTAAGTAGTTGCAAAATATGTATTATGTATGCATTAATATATAAGAAACCATATTATCGATCCTACACAAGGTATATGGATGTATAAGCAAGATCTCACTTTATCCATAGCTCTATCATAGATGTATTCAGCCAATCATAGCCAAACAACTCCAAAATATCTTGTATAAATAGTTTGTTTTCGTATGATTGACCTCCAACATCCGCATATATACAAACAGTTATAGGGCAATTTATATCATGTTCACCTAACTATACTGCCATACCCCTACAATTAGGACCTAACGAGGCAGGTAGGTCATGTGGAACCCAACTAGGAGGTGGAGGTAGAGGTCTAGATGCTCTGGGTGTCTTCGTTTTAACCTGTATATATAATTTCAAATCAATTGACCTCATATATACACACTAACAATTTAACATAATGTAAATTTACCATACAATTTCAGTATATACGACATCCGCTTTCGGCCACAATATCACTCCGCCTTTTTTCTCACCAAGCGTTTCACAATCTGGGTGGGCATATAGCAATAAAAGATCTATCCAATTAGGGAATATATGTAGCGGGCTCACACGAACCCAACCATCTGGTAATAGAGACCCATGAAATATTTTCCCTGGAAGGGATGGGTAAGCCGACGCCTCTACAACGACATATTCTTTACTTTTTAGATGACATGGCTTCTACCCCTACAAATTTACGTAAAGAATGTTATATACATATATACATATCATCTTGAAAATATATCATCTTGAAAAGACTAGCGACTATGTCATAAAAATACTTACAACGGCTGTGCTAGGTGGTGGGTCTACATGATTACTCCCAACCTCTACAGTAGGAGTGGAGCGGGATGCCATAGGTACTGTCTGAGTGGCATTTAGAGATGCATGTCACTTGCTCATTGCTTCATGGAGTGTCTTATCAACGTCTTCCTTGACTCTCTTATCAACTACTTCATCGACTCTCCTATCAACTATCTTATCTACCTATATATGGATAAAAGAAACATTAGCTTCTAATTATTGAATTCCCTTTTACAGTAACATTCTAAAAAAAGAATAGGTTACCTCTTCTTGTGAAATTCCCGCTTTTAGGACATATTTGCGATGGGATGGCCCAAAGAACGCTTTGATGTCCACACCAACGCCTGCACCCCTAACACGTCCAGGATGCTCTAGGTTACCCAAAGCAATTGTCAATTCATCCCTTGTGCCCTCAGGGATGAACTTGCCTTATTTCCTTAGCTCGTGCAGCTCCCGCTAATCGCCATCAACAAAAATTGGTAAGTAAGTAAACACCACAAATAATCAATATTCGAACGATTTTTCTAAGAGTTGTATTTTATCATTTTTGCAGCCGCCTCAGAGTTGTGGGCTTCTTTATTTCTCCCTTCTTATTTTACCTCCTAGCTATCTAGACATCATGGCGAGGAAGAGGTGCGGTACCTATAGTAGAGGACACCTAAGTAACAGTAGACTGAGCAGTACACTCAACATGTAGTCTTTGGCGAACGCCTGCATAGCCCTTTGGACCCATTGTGTGGTCATGCACATTCAGTGTACGCCTTGCTCTTTGTACCTCACTGATAGCCTAGTTAGTATGCACATTGATTTGGTTAGTAACACTAAAGGTTAATCTTGAATAGGTGAATTCAACTTATATTAATTAAATAGGGAGTAACACCTAATACCTTGAATTCATCAGTTTTTCGTGAAGTAATAAACACATCCCATTCTTCTGGGTCCAGGAAGTTCCACTATTCAGTGGCTGACTTCTTCCTCTTCTCACCATCTTTTATGTATTCTCAGGTGATATTTGTCCTATAGTTCCTTAGGACCCTCCCACAACGTTGCATCACACATTTACTATGCAACTTTTCATCCAACACAAATATACTCTGCAAAATAGAATTGCTATTAACTAGTATCCAAAAAATTAGTAATCTACAAAATAGAATTGCAAATAATAATAACTCATGTATAAATCTTTCCATATTAAGTTTTTCTTCCCCTTAGGAAAAAGTATGCCAAGAATATATCTTACAACCATAATGGCTACGAGTAACAAACCCAAGATATGAAACAAACAAATTCCAGTTCACTCCAATTGCATTTCCTGCATTATCAAAATCCACAACCAGTTTGGGTCCATTGCCCCTTAGCACTGTTAACTTCTTCATCATAGTGATGCCCCTTCTCTTGTCAACTTGTTGGTACTGCTCATCAAGTTCCTCAAGTGGTTCAGAGGGTACATGTGCATCATCAACCTAAAATTTGACAAAATAAACACACTTACAAGACATAACTATAAATGGACATATAGATAGAAATATATGATATATTTTTAAAACTTACATTGTGAGGCAGCGCATTGGTATCCTCACCATACTCATCATGGTCATCATGCCCATGCTCAGCCATCTGAAAATTTCATTAACAAATCAACCATTTAGCATTTGACATAACTAGAAGATAATAAAACATTGAAAAAATGAAACATTGTATAGTTCACATATACAAATGAAACATTGAAAAATGAAACATATAAAAAAATATAAACATGCATGCCTCTAATATTGTGATCGTTTATCAATTAACAATCCTTCATCATGATCTCTGCGTACATACAAGTCATCATTAGCTTCAATATTTTGTGGTGTTGGCAACCCAACTGAGAATGGACTGGATTTATGGTGCTTATCATAGTACTCTTCTTCATCTATAGGATCTTCAATGAACTATCTTTTATCATTAAGAACAACCGACCATTTATCATTTGTAGGATCATCAATATAAAATACTTGTTTTGCCTGTGATGCCAATATGAATGGTTCACCCTTCTCGCGAATCTTTTCAAAGTTCACTAAAGTGAAACCCAATTCATCCACTATAACTCCTTTGGTGTTATCAACCCAATTACATTTGAAGAGCGGAATTATGAAATCTATGTAGTCAAACTCCCACATGTCTTCAATGACACCATAATATGACATTTTAGCTTCACGTGGACTCTTATCCTTTGTACTTGCAAAAAACATAGTCGACGCTTAAAGGGTGACCCCACTGTTTTGGACGACACTCTTATCATCTTGGCACTTTGTGTAATATGTGAATCCATTAATGTCATACCCTTCATAAGACATAACATTCAATTTTTGTTTAAAGGTGAGGCATTTGATAGTTTCAGTAATATCATCTAGTGTTTGAGGTAGTTGATGTAAGACTTTATCTTCAAACCACTTAATAAATGTCTCGCTATACGATCTAGCAAGCCACATTGAATTGGCTCAAGGATATTGTCTCTTGATGAAATTGGTATGTTCCTCGATATAAACACTCACTTCGTCCATGTTGTGTAAAATATACAAGTGACCTTGTTCCAACTTCTCACGGCTGATTAATTTCACCCGTGATCCCAAAATTCCTTTTCCAAATTACTCCTCAATATTCTTTTCATTACTAGGAGTGTCATTACCACTCAGAAAGTCATTGCAAAAATACATAACCTCTCTCACCACATAACCCTCAATAATACTCCCTTTAGGACGATAACGGTTTTGAACATCACTTTTAAAAATGCTCATGTATCGTTCAAAGGGATACATCCAATGCAAGAAAATTGGTCCCAACATTTTCACTTCCCTAGTCAAGTGCACAACAAGATGTACCATGATATCAAAGAACGAAGGAGGGAAATACATCTCAAGCTGACATAGGATAACAACCACTTCTCTTTGCAAAGTATCGAGAGTATCAGGGTCAATAACTTTGCTGCTTAGACTGTTGAAAAAGAAACAAAGTCTGGTGATTGCAAACCTTACATGCTTTAGCAATATAGATCGAATTCCCACGAGCAATATTTGTTGCATTAGAGTGTGACAATCATGAGATTTAAGACCTATCAACTTCAGATCTTTTATTGATACCAATATACAGATGTTAGATGAGTCACCCTATGGCACCTTAACATTTACCAAGCATTCACAAAAAAGTTTCTTCTCCTTTCTAGACAACGTGTAACAAGTAGGAGGTAAGTATGTTCTCCGATTTCCCATTTCACATAATTTTGTTAATTCTGACCTTATTCCCATTTCACGTAGGTCTAGTATGGATTTTATCCCATCTTTAGTCTTACCTAGTATATTCAACAAAGTACCAATGATGCTATCACATACATTTTTCTCAACGTGCATGACATCGATACAATGCCTGACTTTCAAAGAACTCCAATAAGAAAGATCCCAAAATATTGACTTCTTCTTGAATAAAGATTTGTCACTCCGTGTGGCCATAGTACATTGTGATCTCTTACCAAATTCATTGACAAAGTCTTTTACTCTTTCATAAACAACCTCCCCTGGTATAGGTTTAAGTGCACTCCATTCCTCATTCCATCCATTGAATGCTTTGCGCTTCCTACGATACAAATGGAATTTTGGAAGAAACCTTCGATGACCAAGATATACAGTCTTGCCGCCATGTTTTAGTCTTGTTGAATTAGTGTTCTCTTCACATATAGGACACACTTTAGCTCCTTTGACACTATATCCAAACAAATTCTCATATGCTAGAAAGTCATTAATAGTGCAAAATGACATAGCGTGCAAACAAAATGTCTCTCTTCGTGAAGCATCATAGGTCATCATACCTTCACCCCATAATTTCTTTAAGTCATCAATCAGAGGTTCAAGATAAACATCAATACCATTTCCAGGTTGTTTAGGGCCCAATATCAACAATGACAACATAACGTACTTATTTTTCATACACAACCAGGGAGGAAGATTGTATATAATAAACATGACTGGCCAAGTGCTATGTTGGCTGCTCAATGTCCCGTATGGATTCATCCCACCTGTACAAAGCCCAAGTCTTAGATTCCTGACTTCTTCACCAAATTTAAGGTACAATAGATCAATCTTCTTCCACTGTGGGGAATCAGACGCATGTCGTAGGATCCCATCATTATTTTTCTTAACATCTGCATGCCACCTCAAATTCTTCGCATCTATCAGATTGGAAAACAAGCGTCGAAACCGTGATATTATAGGTAGATACCACATCACCTTGGCAGGAGAACCAGTTTTGGACTCCCGAAGTCTTCAGTTTATATCGTGACACACCACATTTTGGACAATCTTTCAAATCCACATAGTCCTTTTGAAATAATACACAATCATTCGGGCATGCATGTATCTTCTTGGCCTCCATTCCCATTGGGCACAACAATTTCTTTACCTGGTATGTTGAGATTGGCAGCTCGTTTCGTTCAGGAACCATTTCTTTCAACAAAGACAACAATGACATAAAGCTTTTGTCGCCCCATCTATTATTAGCTTTCAGCTTATACAATCTCAACACAACGCAAAACTTCATAAACTTAGTACAACATGTGTATAACGGTATCTCAGCATCATGCAAAATGTTTCTAAGCATGGGAGGTGGATCGGTTTCAGTGTGCTCTACCCTACAACTATAGCATCACATCAACGATGTCTACTGGAACTGGTTTGTTCACATCTACTTCATCGGAGGCAATAACTTCTTCTACACAAGCACTGCTATCGACATCCACTGGTTTCGGGTTTGAAATCTCTCCATGCCAGTGCCATTCTGTATAGCCTTGTACAATCCCGTTGCACATGACATGACTTTTGATTTCGTCACCAGTGTTGACTTTCAAGTTGTTACCGCAATGCCTACATGGATAGTAGAACCTATCTCCAGGTTGTTTCCTATGTTCCTCGACAAATCTAATAAAGTGATCAAGACTAGAAATAAACTCTGGGGTGCAGCGATTGCGAATGGACATCCATGATCTATCCATTCTATGATCAAAGAGAAAATAAGTATATATTACAACAAGATTAGGGTCTAGGGTTAACAAATTGGAGTTTAGGCATGGTTAAAACTTTAGGGTTTAAGGTCTTATATATAATTAATGGTTAAAACATCCTAAGTGAGATTAGGTGTTCAAGAACAGTCCCAAACTGGGGACTATCCAAGATTTACTCCTATTGAGTAAATCTTGGACGAGTTTGTAAGCCAACAAATACATGTGCTGTCATTCTTATATATAATAAATCTGTACCACCTATCCCTTTCTTGAACACCTAATCTCACTAGTAAGTGTATAATGTGCATTGGGTTTTCAAGAAAATTTCGGCAGCATTTCCCCGTTGTTCTCCAAGTACATATGTACTTAGAGAACAAACGGAGAAATGCTACCGAAAGTTTCTTGAAAACCCAATACACATTATACACTTACATCCTAAGTGAGATTAAGTGTTCAAGAACAGTCCCAAATCGGGGACTATCCAAGATTTACTCCTAATGAGTAAATCTTGGATGAGTTTCTAGGCCAACATAATATAACACCAGTCCCTTGTTCACAACCCCATTCAAAGCATAATTTTCTTATAAAAACACTTGTGGACAATCATAACAACATATCAATGCTTCCTAAATTAAACAATGTGTTATTTTATAACACAAATCATGGTGGGTATAACATAGCAAAAAACTAAACATGTCACAACAGAAACATGTCATTAACCTAATATACATATATTTGTAACAAAACTCGTGGTAGCTATACCATAGAAAATTAAGTAGCATGCCCAATATATAATAAAAGCAACATTTTTCCAGATTGTTATAACGATAACAACTCTTAACATTTTCCCATTGTAATAGCCTTATCAGCATTTACCCTTATCCAAACCTACAACTAGCATGAGAAAAAGTTATTCATAACAACATATGTAGTGGAGGAAACTTTGGTAGGCTTCATTCTCTTCTTTAGATTTCACAAACTCCATGACGGATGGGGACAGATGGATGAGCGATGGTTTAAAATCTTGGTCTAATCTTTGTGCAGGTTTGGATGTGATTTGACTAGGGGACAAACTGATATGTTTCTAAAGTTGTGATTATTTAACTAATATTTAAGACAAAAGCTAGATTGATTGATTATTCTAAGGTTGTGATTAATAAAAGGGTTGAATTAAATATTGATTATTCTAAAGTTGTGATTAATAAAAGGGTTGAACTAAATTATCACATGAAAGTAACAAAGGGTGGAATGAATTTCACCATCACTACCTATCATTCAATGTCTTACTGCATCACATTAAGCATGAACATATATGTTGAGGTTGGGTTAATCAACTTTTGGTGTTAATTTGGGTTAAAACATATAAAGCACCTATCTGAAGTTGTCATCAAGGGTTTAACAAAAAAGATTGATATATTAGATCTGGAGTATCTATGAGAAGAATGGAGAGGTAAAGAATAACACCCCCTTTTCAAAGAAGTAAATAGGCATATAACCTTGTAGAGAACCAGCCAAGAAGCAAGCCCAGAAAAGACTCGACCATCACTCATCGAGTGAGAGGGGAGCATCAGAAAAGGAAAAAACAAACAACCAGTAGAGAGAAGCCAAGCCTAGCTAGTAGATGCTACTACTGCCATATGTAGGAATACCCTAGAGGAAGAAGAGGAGAAAGAAGGGTACCTCAGCGACGACAGAGGAAGAAGAGGAGAAGGCGGCCAATGGCGAGCAGCAGTAGGCGGACGACGGCGAGCAGCAAGCAGGAGGCCGACGGCGAGCAGAATCAGGCAGCGACGAGCAGAGGAGAAGGTGCCAAAGCAGAGGAGAAGGTGTCAGAGCAGAAGCAGGCAGCAGTGAGCAGAGGAGAAGGTGCCAGAGCAGAGGAGAAGGTTTCGAAGCAGAAGCAGGCGGCAGTGGCTGGAGCAACGAACGACGACGGCGGCGGCTGGAGCAGTGAGCAGCGGCCAGAGCAGAATCGATCGCCAGACCTAAGTGCAGAGTCGATGAAACAAAGAAAGGGGGAAGAGCCTGGCTCGTGCGGGTGTATTAAGTTAAAATTAGGCATCAATTATATAAACCAGCTGACACTTAATATAATCAGTGCCGGCTGTTGTAAAAAACCGACGTCCAAGGGGGGTAAAATTTTCACGATGACAACACGCGAAAACACATCGACGTCGGTTATTTCAAGAAAACTGACGATAACAATGGGCCCAATTTCTATCTCGTGAATAACCATTAGTCTTCAGTTGATTAGCTAAAAACCGACGCCGTACGATAAATTTTCGAGGTAAATTTTTTTGCTGGAAAATTTGGATTTGGCGGTCGATTTTAGGCGTCGGTTGGTTATTAGGGAACCGATGCTAAATAAAAAGTGATACCCGTGTCTAGCCGCTCTTCACAAATAGATGTCGGTTTGTGTAATCAACGGACGCTGTATGCTTTAGGCATCGGTTTCTTGTATGCAACCTACGCCTGTAAATGTGACTTTATAAGCCATTTCTGTAGTAGTGACACTCGAGTGTAGTCTAGCATGACTCTCTCTCTCTCTCTATATATATATATATATATATATATATAGAGAGAGAGAGAGAGTCATGCTAGTGTATACTTGAGTATACCGGAGGCACCGTACACCTCAGTCATTTTTAAAGATGGAGTAACTTTTTGAAAATTCTAAACCGTTGATCTTCTTAAATATCTTAAGAACATACTATATAATAAATTTTATTGCATTTCGATACTTATAGGTTGTGAATCTAAAGGAGGCAAGAATCATGCATTTCAAATTAGTTTTGTGCGTCAATTTTATTGTCCTTGGATGAGTGACTTATACTCATCCAAATGAGCTCAAATTTTGTATGTGGCCTATTATTATTGTAACCATGAAGATCAATAGATTGGATTTTGAAAAGACATGGTCTAGATAGGAAAACACCATTGAGGTGTACGGTGTAATCTATACACTCGAGTGTATTCTAGCATGACTATATATATATATATGTATATGGTAGCGATCCGGTGAGAAACATCCTACGGTGAGAGCATGAGAGGTATTTGAATAACTAAAAATATGTAACTATTTTTAAAATCCAACTGTATAGATGGGATAGGCATCAATTCATTTACCTTCTCACAAAAAAATCACTGCAATTAGACATTGTTTACATGTCCATATGTACGATATACACTTTTTGCATCCAACGGTCAGCCTGAAATTTATTATAGAGTGTCGAAAGTATTTTGTTGTTGTGAATGATATAAAAATCAGATGGTGATAAAATTTTATAGGAAGGTAAATATTAAGTTATGTTTGCAATCTATACCGTTAGATTATAAAAATTGGTCCATGTGAAGAGTTATTTAAATGCCTCTCATGCTCTCACCAAGATATGTTTCTCACTGGATCGTTGCCCTATATATATACATATATATATATATATATATATATATATATATATATATATATATAGAGAGAGAGAGAGAGAGAGAGAGAGAGAGAGAGAGAGAGACAGAGAGAGAGAGAGAGAGAGGGAGAGAGAGAGTCATGCTAGAATACACTCGAGTGTACAAATCACACGAATACACTCAAGTGTGTTTGCATATCATGACTATTTTTTACAAAATGTAAACCATTGATCTTCACCGTCATACTATAACTAGGCTACATACAAATTTTGAGCCCATTTCGATGACTGTAAGTCACTCATCTAAGGGAAACAAAATCAACACGCGAAATTAATTTGAAATGTATAATTTTTGCGGTCTTTATAACATGACCTATAAATGTCCAAATGTCCTCAAATTTTGCGTATGAGCTATTCACATGATGTTTAAGAAAATTAACGGATTAAATTTTTGAAAAACGTATTGCATCATGAAAAACTACTTGAGTGTATTTTACTCTGAATACACTCGAGTGTATTCTAGCCTGACTCTCTCTCTCTCTCTCTCTCTCTATATATATATATATATATAGTCAGTCTAGAATACACTCGAGTGTACAGATCACACGAATACACTCAAGTGTTTGCATATCAAGACTATTTTTTGCAAAATGTAAACCATTGATATTCACCGTCATACTATAAATAGGCTACATACAAAATTTGAGCAAATATGGATGCGTGTAAGTCACTCATCCAAGGCAAAAAAATCAACACACGAAACTAATTTGAAATGCATAATTTTTGTGGTCTTTATAACATGACCTATAAATGTCTAAATATGCTCAAATTTTGCGTATGAGCTATTCACAAGATGTTTAAGAAGATCAACAGATTAGATTTTTGAAAACAATATTACATCATGAAAAACTACTTGAGTCTATTTTTCTCTGAATACTCTCGAGTGTATTCTAACCTAACTAATATATATGTATATATATATATATATATATATATATATATATATATATATAGACACACACACTCCACCCTTCCATTTATGCTACGTCTCAGTCAAAGGGGAAGTCTTTGACCGTCACCTTTCTTTGTTCGCCGAACCAGTAAAAAAGACCACGGGGAGCCATACTCCACTCTATTGAAGAAGGGTAAAACACTTTTCTCTTCGAGGGGTACCAGTCAGTAGAAGGACTATGGGGAGGGTTGAAAACGCCACATCCCCTTTTCCCGGGGATAGGAGGATGATCAAAGAGAGATTTTTTCATCCAATTACTGGTAGACTGACCTCCTCAAACTAATTACCCTGGATGGGATCTCGATGAACAAAGGCACTACGTTCTCATGCTTCTCTTCTCATGCTCCTAGCCCCCCATTCAAACTCAAATGAGAAGGAGTCCCTCTAAGGGGACTCATCATTTAGGATGAAAGGCTGGCAAGCATGGAATTCAGTGGATAAGAAGAGGTCTGCCCAAGGGTGCCCAATTATGAAAAAGATATGCTTGTTTTCCTTTCCTTAAATCTATCTTCTATTTCCGTACAGGTTGATTTGGTCCATATTGAGTCAATAGATGTCACTGTGATGCTTTTATTGAAAATAGGGTGCCCTCTATATCTATTTATTATTATTAGAAGTATAAGGCCGAATGAGTCCGTGATCAGTGTGTTAATTCTGATTCAGCAAGAATCTCATTTTTTCGTAGTACGAAGGGGGAATTGGCTCAAAAATTGGATAGGGGTCTATATATATAGTTATAGTATGACAATGAAGATCAATGGTTTGCATTTTGCAAAAAATAGTCTTGATATGCAAACACACTTGAGTGTATTCATGCGATCTGTACACTCAAGTGTATTCTAGCCTGACTCTCTCTCTCTCTCTCTCTCTCTCTCTCTATATATATATATATATATATATATATATATATATATATATATATATATATATATATATATATGGTTCATCTTTATTACCCGCACAGGTAGCTACATGCACACCCTTCCTGTTACTTTTTAAATTTTTTCTTCGCAATTGTAGATGGGCATTTTATCTAGCTCCCCAAAAAATTTTATCCAAAAATAATATCATTTGCCCCACCAAAATAAAAAAATACGTCCATATATTTACTGACTGTATATTTTCTGCGCAATTACTTTTTTAGTCATATAGTTACTCTTTTATCAATATAGTTACTCTTTTGATCTTAGAGTTACTTTTGTGTACCATATAGTTACACTTTTGGATGTGCGGGTAGCAAAAAATCAGGCTATGCGGGTATTGAATGAACACCCATAAATATATAATATTATATATATATATATGACAGTGATCTAGTGAGAAACATATCTGGGTGAGAGCATGAGAGGCATTTGAATAACTATCCATAGAGAGCACCTTTTCATAAACCAACCGTACATATTAAAAGTATACCTTAATATGTGTCTTCCTACAAAATTTCATTGTAATACGATTTTTATAGCATTCACAATAAGAGAAAACTTTTCAACGCTCTATATTGAATTTTAGACTGACCGTTGGATGTAAAAAGTGTATACTGTACATATGAACATGTAAAGGATATCTAATTGAAATGATTTTTATGTGAGAAGGTAAATGAATTAATGTTTTTCCCATCTATATGGTTGGATTTTAAAAAGCAACTATAAATTTTTAGTTATTCAAATGCCTCTCATGCTCTCACTGTAGGATGTTTCTCACTGGATCGCTACCCTATATATATATATATATATATATATATATATATATATATATATATATATATATATATATATATAAGGAGCGTATGCAGAAGATAAGTCACTATTCTATACCTCTACCAATGTCTCCATCTTTCATTCAGTGTTACAATTTATGATTGATATCGAAGGGGGATTTCTCTTGATGTCCATCTTTCTTGATTACACACAGTGGATTATGTGTCAAGGTTACCTCTTTAGCACCTCAAACCCTGATTTGTAAACATGATTTATTTTTGAAATATAACAGTCAGAAGATACACATGAGTCCACTGTAAATTTACAACATATATTCGTTCATATTTTAAAATACATGTTATCAAATGCTTCACAATAGATATAGCTCGTAGGATTTTTTTTCTAGATAGAAGCTCGTAGGATCATTATCATGGCAATGCATGATGTTGTATGTTTCCACAAGGTGAGGTAATTATCATAGCTTGATTTATTTTTGACATTAATGAAATCTAGATGGAGTTATATAGAATACAAAGACGTGGGGGGGGGTATGCCAACAAACAATAAAATTCAACATTAGGAAAAAGGACAAGGCAACAATGAAATAAGTTGTGCAAAAATATCAATGTTTGCACTTCAATGAAATCAAGTCTTAAGTCTTGTGGAATTGGGGAATATATACAACATGTTATGACAACTGTGATATTTCTAATTTTTCTTATCTAACATTTCTATTACTAGTTTTAGGTCAATTGAAGTTGGAAGTAGGATGAAAACATAACCACATTGTAAAAGAGACTTTATTTTACATGCAACATTATTAATGTCATTTTTTATAATAAAAGGAGCAATATTTATTGAGCAGATATCCTAGAAAATTCGTAGTTAATACCATACGAAGATTTAAGGACCGAAGCTTCAATTCCAAAACATGACCAAAGTCAAATTTGAAATTTTGTTTTAGGGATTAATAGAATAGTTTCAGTTGAACCTCAAAACTAAAATGTTCACAAAGTCATTACGACTCTAGATCGTTCTCAAATTGAACTCAATTCAATCAAGCGACATCTCAACTGACATATACTTTTGAACAATGGGATTTCCAAATGGATTTTGGATTAGGTTTAATGTATCTTGATATTCACACAATCTTTAAAAGTTATGTTCGATTTAAGTGCTTCTTAGTTAGAGTCACAATTTGACTGATCTGACTATCAAATTCCCAACTAGTCATTGGAACACAAATTTGATCTCCTACAACAATAGATTTTGGCAAGGTACTCCTCCGCATCCATTTAGACTAACCCTAATCCATTCCTATGTGTAAGAATCACTAAGTCCTTCATAACACAGTTGAGCAATAGAGTCATCTTGATTATACTTTCAATTTTGAAATCCTTCATTGCAATCCTACAATGCATAGTTTCCGAGCCTCTTCTACACTTTACCTTGCCTATTGTAATAGATAAGTGCATAAAAAATTCTTATCCTTTATGCTAACATTATGTAATCTAACTTCCCATCTCCAATTTCCTTTTATCGTGCACAACTATTATAATTTCAAGTAAGGAAGTGGCAACCTATGATTCTATTAAGGAATCCTCTTGGAGATCTTCTAAGACCAACAAAGAAGATGTGTGGTTCCCTCCTGCCGGCCACGATAAATGGAGGAAGGCGAGTTTCTCCCACTATCATGAGAAAAGAACATTGTGTCCTATAGTAAAATGAGGAATTCTTGGTCTTTTGAATCCACAATAAAGGAGTCATTCTAGTAATCTCCCACAATTACCGAAAATGATACTCATTTCAAGCATTTCATGTTCTTATATGTGGTCTTACCTAACCAGATATCCCAAATAAAGAGATTTACAAATCATATTAGTTCCATATCTATGTAGGAGTGGATGCATGACATTTAGTCCTAAACCACATTATCACATGTTATTATAATTACTCTCCTTATTCATCCTCCTTAGTTGGTTATTACTTACAACTAGTTACAACTTACTATCATTATGATTGTAAGATCCAAAAGTTTGCGGGAGTCAATTAATCCCATCTAGACCGTATTTTCATTTAATATCGAAGTAGGTCTTATAATATCTCTTCATTGAGCTATATGTTAGGGTTTGACATGCTTAGGATGCTCATCTTGGAAAAAAATATGATGAAGTATACCAACCTATGGGAAGAAAAAAACTCCAGACACTACTACAGAAACGGTCTTTGGCGTCGGTCGTTTAACCCCATTTGGCGTAGGTTTCCGACCGACGCCTATGTGGGCACCCCTAAAGGTCGAACACTTCGGCGTCAGTTTTTTAACCGACGCCTATTTAATCTATAGGCGTCGGTCTTTTAGTAGATAACCGACGCCAAAAGGGTTCACGCCACAGAAAATGGCGTCATCTAGGGCACTTTCTGCGTCGGTTATTTACTACACGACCGACGCCTATATGGAATATAGCGTCGGTTTGATACACATATCCGACGCCATTTCCAGGACTGCTTTGGCCACAACAGGCGTCGGTTTTTTGAAAAAAACCGACGCCATACTTCAAGACGACACGGCCGTGCTTCCCTGCACGGCCGTGTTTAGTACTATAGGCGTCAGTTTTATATGAATAACCGACACCTTTTCCACTACGGCCGTGCTTTCCTGCACGGTCGGGTTGTTTGTACTATTAGGCGTCGGTTTTTATCCAATAACCGACGCTGTAGGTCTTTGTTGACGGTTTTCTGTAAATAACCGACGCCTATATCTATTTTTTTTTTCATATCAGTTTGCAGGCCTGCTGTGGCTGGTCAGCAGGATGAGAACCTGCAGTTCAGTTTTCTGAACTGCAGGTTTACGACATCCATTGATATCAACCTACAAACAGGCCGCAAACCTGCAAAAGTCACAAGGAAAATTTCACACAAGTACATACATTCAGACATCAATTCAATTCTCACATTCACACATATAGAAACATTCAAATACATGTATTAACATTCAGAAATATTCATTTACAAAGTATCATTCATTATCGCTATCAACATCCCAATTATATCTTACAGTTGCCACTGCTTGTATGGCTTTTGCCCATTCTTCTCTTATTTCATTTAATGCTTCCATCGTATATGGAGCATGTATATTTTTTAAGCATTTACCTATAGTGTGGTCAGTTTTAAACACCTGCAAAGAGAATGATGTATATATATAAGTAATAATATAAAAATAAGATTGATATATTTCATACTAACTAATGAGACTATATATAATACCTCATGTATGCTATCGATGTCCAATGCGGCATGTTTGATAATCATCTGCATAAATCGCATCACATAGTATGAGCATGCCCAGCCATTGTCTTGTGTAGCACACTATAAATTGAAACATACAAAATAATACAACTAAGCACAATTCACATCAATAATATATATATTCGAGTCGGGAACTTACTTGTACGTTCTGCCAATTTATTGGCTGGTTCTTTTTCCTTGGGACCGTTCCTCCAGCCTTTTTGAATGCATCTAAACCCCTACATGTTAATATAACACAATAAATTGCATAAGTAAATAGTAATGTAATAAAAGATGTTAACGGATATAAAAATGAAATATTTCTCACCAGAATAATGACATTCTCATTACGTGTCCAATTTTAGTGTTCAATGTACTCCCCGCAGGATCTAGATAATAAATAGTGAATGTCCCGGGGACAATAACTAGTAACTCCCAATGTCTACCGCTAGAGGTAAGAAGTTAACAATTAATAACTCAAAATGCAAAATAAAAATGGAATTTTCTTAAGTCCAAATTATAAATAAAGTAAACTTACTTGACATTGAATGGAGCTATTATTATCGTCTTCTTTTGCTGACCAAAAATTGTAAAAGCATCTATACAGTATTGTTGAACATTATCAGGGTCTTTAGCTACCAAACTAATCAATGATGGAATCAAAAATCCCAAATGATCAAATGCAAATTGTTTACAATGATCTTCGACTAAGTAGCTGTAAAACATATAGGCGTATGCATTAATATATAAGAAACCAGATCACCGGATCTTACATAAGGTATATGGATGTATAAACAAGATCTCACCTTATCCATGTCTCTATCATTGATGTATTCAACCAATCATACATAAACAGCTCAATAATATCTTGTATAAATAAAGAGCTATCGTATGATTGACCTGCATAATCTGCATCTAAAGAAACTATTATAGGGCAATGTATATTATGTGCCCGTAGCCAACATGGATGAGTACTTAACTTGTTAGAAACCAATCTCATCAAAGGTAAAAGAGAGACACATCTATTTTCACAAGTCACTTGGGATGTTTATGAAGAAATGAAACAAACATGGATGCGTACTTAACTTGTCTAGATGGAGAGAAGAATACAAAAACAAAAAGGAACAAAATTTCATGAAAATGGCAAGTGGAGATTGTTGGTATGTATGCCCTGAGAGCCAATCATGGGATGATTGGTGGGATACATTAAGATTGATTTGATAAACATCAAAGGCAAGCTTCCAATTCTTTCTGGTTCAGTCATATGAGATAGTGATAGAACAGATTGAATGTCTAGAGAATGACAATATTCAATGACGTATGCCTTCAGGTTCATGACCTGAACGATGAGATCATACAGATGCTAAGAGTTTGTACATTCTTGTTATGTCCCTAGTCAGATGTCATTGTGGAAGGTTGATAGACATCAATGACACACAAGACTAGATTGTGGTGTTGGTTGATGACAGAATCTCATTAGTCATGATATATAGATATCAAACCAAACACATAGGTACTTGTTAGAGAACAAGTGTACCGGACAGACCCACCATGAGTTTGACACATGGAACCATGACATGGTAGTCACAGTCAGTACTCACAATGATGGTGGTGAGTCTGATTCTTTGACCTGAAATCACTACACTCAACACATGTCGTTGGGCACACTTTGACATCATCAAACGCAGTCCTGAAACATGGGTTGTTATAAAGGTGATGATTGGGTGGCTTTGACACATGGGGCTTTTGAGGGGTGAGTGATAGATATGGGATTTGTCCCTCCTGAGGGAGTTTGATATCCATGGCCACTTGATGAGTAGGATTGAGAAAGGCGTGCATGCATGTGTGAATCAGTATGTGATATTGATGTCATACATATCTCTTCCAGTCTACTCTGAGATCAAGAAAGTGAATGAACGTTGACAGGATGACTGTTCCATGCCTCGAGTTCATTCGGGATATCAGTGACAAAGGAATTATACATTCACTGTAACACCATTCACGGATTGTAGGATTGAAAGTTGTTCTCCAACTTTCTACTTTCACTTGGGTAGCACTGATGTGTGACTAGGCACCGCTCTTTGCTTGTGAAGTCATAAGTGTTATGGAATTTCACTGCCAATGTGAAATGGACCTGCAGGGTCACACACATAGGATTTAACCTGGAAGAGGAGTTTTGTCCACAAGCAATGTTTAGATTGATTACTAAAGGAGTTTAGTAGTTCAATTAAACACTCAATTAATTGATAGCTCAATATCATAAGGTGTTGGACAAATTGATTGGAGTATCAGATTGATTGAAATCGCAATTGACTGATTCTGCACAACCTGCACTCCCGACCGATCGGTTCATGTGATGAATCGGTCGGCTGAGGTTGCTGAACCGGTCAGCTCAAGTGTTGAGCCGATCAGCTCAAGTCCAGGGTGAACCGATTGCTTCAAGTGTTGAAACGATCGATTCAACTGGTGCAACCGAGCAAGTTGGGAAAGTAGGATTGGTGAGAATTTTCCTTTCGTTTCAATTGCCCAATTTGATTGGGAAATAGGATTGGTATTCGATACCAATTAGAAACAAAAGAAGGAAAGTCAATCGGGAACCGACCAGGACCACCAACCGACCGGTTCACTTGTGAACCGACCGATTGAGGTGTCCCAACCGACCAGTTCACTTGTGAACCGACCGGTTCAGGTCCCCAACTGACCGTTTCAGTTGTGAAATGATCGGTTCAGGTTGCGAGTTGGTTGCTTTTGTGGAAAATCTCGAACCCTTCTACTCCTGCTTTTAGTCCCGTATTGCCCGGGATGGAGAACCCTGTCCCATGACCCTCCTATATATATAGGGGTATTGGGGGCTTCTCAAAGTACAACTCAGTGCAACCAGTTTCTCTGCAAAGTTGTCATTCTCTCTGGTTTTGGTAACCGAGAGAGAGCCCGAGCAAGTGCTACCCGCAAAGGGAGGTGCAGCAAGGGAAGGAACTATAGTTGTAACTGGCAGCAGGAGAGTGTGTTGGCGACTAGTACGTCAATAGGAGGGTGCGACTCCTTCCACTTCCTTGTGGGACAAGGAGTGTGGAGTTCTAGGTGGTCTATGTGGACTACTTCAGAGGCGAGAGGTTTCTGCCGCTTAGGAGGACAACTGTCATCCGACAGTCTGGTGAGATCAGGAGTCGTCAGTCCCGGTGCATCCAGGAGCTGCACAGACACCGTCGAAGACCAGATTTGAAGATCGCGCAAGGCGCAAGGTATTGTCACCGAGCAAGCCTCGGGACAAGGTATGATTCCACAAACCATCCTTTCCTATTATATAGACGTTGACGCGTTTCCTTGTTCCGGGTTTGGGGAGAATTTTTTTTGTTTCCACTGCCTTCTTTGTCTCCCCTAAAACCCAACAGTGGTATCAGAGCCAGGTCAACTGCTCTATATTTTAGGAATATCAATATGATCAATTTTGGTTTGCTGCCTTTATTTATTGCATACGATGCGAATAAAATTGGCTTTATGCATGTCCAATCCTAAATCCACAAATCCCAAATTACATATATGATATGTATTATTAATGCACTTGATACACGTCGCCCTTAAACGAGTTTTGTGGTGGATGTATAGCGTGGTTATGGCCAATAAACCCTATCTGTGTATGGTTGAATGTGGTTGCTTGCATCTCGGTCTACGCACCGATTCCCTTCTCCTATTTTTGATGTAACTCGAAATAATCTGAGATTTCTCTCCTACCTTTGCTCCCCTCGAATGTAACTCGAGGTTTCCTTTTATGCAATGTAAAATAGGATAGATTTTTATTTCCTGTTATGTCAAAGAACGGAGGACATCGAGACGACAGCTGAGACGATCGGTTCAAGGCGTGAACCAATCGGTTGACTCTCTAGACGATCGGTTCAAGGAGTGAACTGATCGGTGGATGACCAGTTCGAGGAGCGAGACGAGTGGGTGGCGGCCATGACAAGATGCACAACAACCAGGCGAAGCGATCGGTTGGAGGAGCCAACCGATCGGCTGGTGGCACCCAGACGACCAGGCCAGAATGAGCAAGTCATTCATATGATGAGATGATCTACTCATAAGGCAAAGCACAAAGTTCATCTTGTAAAGGTTGCATGTGATGTAGACCTAGATGACCGTGATTCCTCTTGGCTCGAGGAATCACATTAGGATGGCCATAATCATCACTTTTTATCGTTTGTGCATGTTTTCTGTGGGATATAGCATGTATATGATACATACTATGTATTGTGGTTATTGGATATGTATATGTATATTAAAACCAAATCCCTTATTAATTATTAAGTTTTAGATGCCTTCCAAATGTGACACACGTGAAAAGCTTGATCGACCAAGTGTGGGCACGCCCTAGCGTGGTGCACCGTCTATCTCATGGAAGCGTGAAGGATGGATATGTGGGTCTGCCCTAGCAGGGTGCATATTCATCGTGTTTGCTTTGGGTCAGACTTAACAAGGTGATCTAGATGGGATCTAGTACCTTGAGGCATGAAGATGATCATGGCAAGGAGTTGTATATGACATCTTATCAAGAGTTGCCTACCTGAGAGATCTATGTTGTGGGTGACAACCCTAGCTGGTCCATGGCTTAGAGGATTTTAGGATCTTGCCCACTAGAAGGTTGTACGCTACAATCTTCTGAATTGATGGTGAGGGCTATCAATTTGAACTAAAATAGTGGGAGCGATAATTAATTAAAGGCCTAATTATATCGTCAAATTTTCAAATCAATCAAATAAGTCAAAATTGAGTTTTTGGACTAAAATTGCATATTTCCTTTTGTAGTACAAATGACGAAAAACCACAATCACTTTTCTTTGCGACCGGTCCTTGAAAAGGACAAGCTAAATGGGACAAACTTCCACGAATGGTATATGATGATGAGAAGTGTTCTCAAAGAGCGAAAGCTCTAAGTCCTAGTTATACCGAGACCAGATAAACTCAATCCCACCACATAAATGGCTGAAAGTATGCTTATGGAAGCATACCGAGGAAGACATTGATGAGGAATGCTTGATGTTGTGTTCTCTGAACTATGAGTTGCAGAGACAACATGAGACATATGATGTCTCCAAGACACTGTCCTAGTATGTCATGATAGAAGGAGATCCAGTAAGGTATTCACACACTCAATGTGATTGGGTATGTGGAAAACCTTACTAAGAAGGATTCCCTCTGAGCCAAGGGTTGGCTATTGGTATGATACTGCAAATGTTGCGAGAATCATACAATTCATGATAAGCTACAACATGAACAACTTTGACAAGCGTTGACAGAGTTGTTGGACATGTTGAGGATAGTAGAGGCAAAGATGAAGAAAGACAAACCATAATCTTTGATGTGATAAAAGAGAAAGGTAATTCTTAAGGGCAAGGATAAGAGCAAAGCAAAGAAGTGTTCTGATGCTAGCCAGCAATCTAAGCCGTCTTCAGCCTCAAGGCACATGGGGAAAGGGTGTATAAGGGATTGCCCTCTATATCTGGAAGAACAAAAGAAGATGAAGGAGGGGATGGAGATCTCCACCTAAGGTATCATGAAATGAACTGCTTCTTTATCTAAGGTATATGATACCAAGATATGGATATGTCATATATGATATGCAATATCCACAAAGAAGTGATGGCCTTTGTGAAAGGACCAAGAAAGGAGTACCCATCATTGGAGCAAGTGTTGCTGACATAGATAGGAGTACCTTTCAGTTTATTTCAGCCTAAAGGGCACGAAATAGAGTTGAGAACTGCTATTTCATATTTTCCAAGAGATATAAACACTTTATTTTTGCATATTGTATGACAATGATGGCAATTAATAAAGTTGATCTTAAAGATATGATCTTTGTGGCAATGCCTTGTTTATCTTGTGATACATGGTATGCATAGGATAAAATGATACCTGAAAGTTATAGATAACTCAAATAATCAAATTAGCATCAATCATGAGAAATTCATTTCTAGTTTCCATATGATGGATAAATCTGGACTCTTTTGGTTAGAGAACCAGTAAGAGACATGAATATCTTGGACATGATTAATCAATCTTCACTAAAAGTAGTGGGAGAATGATTATCCTATTAGGTATAATACATGTGATGTATTTACATACCTATTGGAATAAATGCTAATACTTCAAATGGTGTTTAAAGAAATACCAATATGAATATCTTGAAGTGTTTAAGATTATCATAGATGAAGTATGAATTTGGTAAAGTATTAATTCTTGATGAGATCAGTGAATGAAATACTTGGACCAAATGTTTGAGATCCTTATGAGTGATTATGATAGTGTATCACAGTGAACTCATGATTAAGGCATAATGATGTCTAAATCAAGAAGGAATCATACTCTAAGGAGTTAGAGAATGATTATCAAATAACTGAATTCTTCTTAATAAAAGAATACCCCACACTAATAAAAGAATAAGAATCACAAGGGTTGTGAGTTCTCATATCCTTAACAGATACACCTCAATTATCTATGTGATGAGTTGTTCATATGATGAGTCAACTATCTAGATGAATACGAGGAATCAAATTTCGAGTTATGGTTTATGACCATTACATCCTAAATGACATCCATGTGAACCATAAGGTATGACCTTGATGGTAGTACTCATTGGATGAAATCCATAAGTGCAAATGAGTTTTAAGTGTTAAGATATATGGATAACATTTTGAGAAGGATGATGCTTGTTAATTGCAACTTAATGACTAAGGAATTTGACATATGGATACTGAAAACCGCATTCCTATGAGGAATAAAATAAGGATGTGTACATGACACAACCTGTAAGGTTTATGAATCCGATAATGCAAATGAAGTCTATAAGTTACAATGGACTAATCAATGTGATTGTTTGAGTACAAGCAACTCAGAATTGGATCTTTACTTTGATGATATAGTCAAAGGGTTTGACTGATATGTCAAAAAAAAAGAAGGGATCTCTGATTTAGTGGGAGCGTATTCACATTTCACATGATGATGTGAAATGGAAATGTTCTAGAATGGAAGTCCAAAAGTGGAAATCATCTTTAAGGAAGATAGAGATGTTTCCTATGTGATAGGAATAGAGGATCTATAGAGATAGTTCTCGAAAAACCTCTTGACCTGAAAAGAGAGAGCATACATTGGCAATCTGTACTGAAGAGTTCAGTGTGCACAGATTCAGTGGGAGAAAACTTGTCCATGCTATATGGAGTTAGTATCCCAAGGCCAAGTGTCCAATTCTTATGAAGAATGGGAACACTAAAAATAGATATGGATCTATCATGTATGTAATCATCCCATTATATTGCATGTATGGACATGGAAAGAATAAAATGCATTCATCATCTTGTATGTACGACATGATAATATGATGTGCTCATCCTGATAACTCGTATGTGGGACATGACGAGTGGATGTCTGTCTACTTCCAATAAGGGTTACTGGAATACCATAAGAACTTGATAAGTACTTGAGAAGTACTAGTTCTATGGAGATAAGGAAGAGTTCGATGTAAAGAGTTACATTGATGCGAACTTCCGAAAGGACAAAAATTTAATCGCAAAATATATATAGGATATATAAAAGTGAAAGTTTGTTGATAATTGGAAGTGTTCCAATAAAACCATTTAAAAAGGAAATGACGAGTATCTATGCGTTAGAGAACAAAAGTAGATACTATATGGATCTGGAAGTTCATGAGATGAGCTTATAGATATTCCGCTCATTGATGACAAGTTTGGAATCCTTGATCATGCAATATGGCTAAAGGTTAGCAAAGGAATACAAGATCGCATATTACGGAAACTCCATCTCATACGTATGATGTACAACGAAGAGATGAGAGACATGCAATTTATACAGACTTTGGCAAGGTGTTGCCATTACTCACTATGATAGCACAAGAGAACAGTAACATGTGGGACACGTTTGAAGATCACTATGAATATGATTCAAGGGTGATTGGCTCACAGTGCAAGTGGGAGTCTGTTGGTATGTATGCCCTGAGAGCCAATCATGGGATGAT
Source organism: Alisma plantago-aquatica (assembly GCA_963693085.1). Lineage (NCBI taxonomy): Eukaryota > Viridiplantae > Streptophyta > Magnoliopsida > Alismatales > Alismataceae > Alisma > Alisma plantago-aquatica. Next base: position 813,794,250 of record OY856409.1, on the reverse strand, counting down.
TGGTGGGATACATTAAGATTGATTTGATAAACATCAAAGGAAAGCTTCCAATTCTTTCTGGTTCAGTCATATGAGATAGTGATAGAACAAATTGAATGTCTAGAGAATGACAGTACTCAATGATGTATGCCTTCAGGTTCATGACCTGAACGATGAGATCATACAGATGCTAAGAGTTTGTACATTCTTGTTATGTCCCTAGTCGGATGTCATTGTGGAAGGTTGATAGACAACAATGACACACAAGACTAGATTGTGGTGTTGATTGATGACAGAATCTCATTAGTCATGATATAGAGATATCAAACCAAACACATAGGTACTTGTTAGAGAACAAGTGTACCAGACAGACCCACCGTGAGTTTGACACATGGAACCATGACATGGTAGTCACAGTCAATACTCACAGTGATGGTGGTGAGTGTGATTCTTTGACTTGAAATCACTACACTCCACACATGTCGTTGGGCACACTTTGACATCATCAAACGCAGTCCTGAAACATGGGTTGTTATAAAGGTGATGATTGGGTGGCTTTAACACATGGGGCTTTTGAGGGGTGAGTGATAGATATGGGATTTGTCCCTCCTGAGGGAGTTTGATATCCATGGCCACTTGATGAGTAGGATTGAGAAAGGCGTGCACACATGTGTGAATCAGTATGTGATATTGATGTCATACATATCTCTTCCAGTCTACTCTGAGATCAAGAATGTGAATGAACGTTGACAAGATGACTGTTCCATGCCTCGAGTTCATTCGGGATATCAGTGACAAAGGAATTATACATTCACTGTAACACCATTCATGGATTGTAGGATTGAAAGTTGTTCTCCAACTTTCTACTTTCACTTGGGTAGCACTGATGTGTGACTAGGTACCACTCTTTGCTTGTGAAGTCATAAGCGTTATGGACTTTCACTGCCAACGTGAAATGGACCTGCAGGGTCACACACATAGGATTTAACTTGGAAGAGGAGTTTTGTCCACAAGCAATGTTTAGATTGATTACTAAAGGAGTTTAGTAGTTCAATTAAACACTCAATTAATTGATAACTCAATATCATAATGTTCAAGGTGTTGGACATATTGATTGGAGTATCAGATTGATTGAAATCACAATTGACTGATTCTGCACAACCTGCACTCCCAACCGATCGGTTCATGTGATGAACCGGTCGGTTGAGGTTGCTGAACCGATCGACTCAAGTGTTGAGCCGATCAGCTCAAGTCCAGGGTGAACCGATTGCTTCAAGTGTTGAAACGATCGATTCAACTGGTGCAACCGAGCAAGATGGGAAAGTAGGATTGGTGAGAATTTTCCTTTCGTTTCAATTGCCCAATTTGATTGGGAAATAGGATTGGTATTCGATACCAATTAGAAACAAAAGAAGGAAAGTCAATCGGGAACCGATCAGGACCACCAACTGACCGGTTCACTTGTGAACCGACCAGTTGAGGTGTCCCAACCGGTCGGTTCAGGTCCCCAACCGACTGTTTCAGTTGTGAAATGATTGATTCAGGTTGCGAGTTGGTTGCTTTTGTGGAAAATCGCGAACCCTTCTACTCCTGCTTTTAGTCCCGTATTACCCGGGATGGAGAACCATGTCCCATGACCCTCCTATATATAGGGGTATTGGGGGCTTCTCAAAGTACAACTCAGTGCAATCAGTTGCTCTGCAAAGTTGTCATTCTCTCTGGTTTTGGTAACCGAGAGAGAGCCCGAGCAAGTGCTACCTGCAAAGGGAGGTGCAACAAGGGAAGGACAACTATAGTTGCAACTGACAGTATGAGAGTGTGTTGGCGACTAGTACGTCAAAAGGAGGGTGTGACTCCTTCCACTTCCTTATGGGACAAGGAGTATGGAGTTCCAGGTGGTCCATGTGGACTACTTCAGAGGCGGGAGGTTTCTGCTGCTCAGGAGGACAACTGTCATCCGACAGTCTGGTGAGATTAGGAGTCGTCAGTCCCAGTGCGACCAGGAGCTGCACTGACACCGTCGAAGACCGGATTTGAAGACCGCGCAAGGCACGAGGTATTGTCGCCTAGCAAGCCTCGGGACAAGGTATGATTCGACAAACCATCCTTTCCTATTATATAGACGTTGACGCGTTTCCTTGTTCCGGGTTTGGGGAGAAATTTTTTTTGTTTCCGCTGCCTTCTCTGTCTCCCCTAAAACCCAACAGAGATGACATAAATGATGTATCATTTGCAATATAACATACAATGATTACAAATATTTCTAAAATATCATTACTGGTAGTGTTTTTTAGATATACTGTAACATACTATATCTCAGATCCTACCCTAGAAGTTGACATTTTGGACTTAGCCAAACAAGGATGTAGGTTAGACCTAAATAGATGTTTAGTATGATCCTAATGAGCTAATAAATGAATTTATCACCCTAATGTAGACTAATGTTTTCACATTAGTCTTAGGTTAATAATGGATACATAAAATATGCCACATTACTCATTTTGGTGGTAATATGAAGATAAGGAACTTCATTGGATGAATAATTTAGATAATGGGCCATTAATGGGCATATGACATATCTCACAAAAATAAGTTTCAAAAGTAGAAACAAACTTCAAATTCAAAATCTACATATCAAAATTAGCCTACATGTCAAATTTCATCTAATTTGGACAACCTTGAAATATAAGGATAAGTTTAGGAGAGAGAAAATGAGTAAAATGTATAAGTAATGAATAATGTGATCATATAACTTCAAAATATAGAAATAATGGCAAATTCAAATTCAACACATAAAAGATAACTTGTGGATGATGTTTGGTCCAATTTGGATGTTGTTTGTGCAAGTTATGCAATTTTAAGTACATTCTGGACTTTTCTACAATTTAAACAAGTGGGAGGTTTTATTTGAAAATTTTCACATGCATTATAATCATTATATATTCCCTTACCATTCTCAAGTTTTTGAACCACAGGGAGCCTAGTTGCACCTTAGTTTGAAGGTGTTTCTTTCCAAGGGCATTTTAGGAATTACTCTCTTTATAAACGAGCTTATCTTTAGAAGCTATCAACCAATGGGGTTATTTCTTTGATTGGAGGTCGGTTGGGATTGCCTATAAGTGTCCATAAAATGAAATTTGATATTAAATAAGCCTCTATGAACTATTCTCTTGCATGTCCATGAAATCCCTAGGCTAAGGACACATGGAAAGCTCTATGGACACCTCATGCTTGACTTCTTCCTTATCCATAAAGGTTTGCATGTCCATTGGAACCCTTAGCATTGGACACATGGAAAGTAACTTGACACCTCGTTCTTGACTTCTTCCTTATCCATAAAGGCTTTCATGTCCATGGACAACCTTATACATGACACATGGAAAGTCTCATAGACACCTCATACTTAACCTCTTTCTTTATATAGCCATATCTAGCCCTTCCCAACTCCAAATTTGAAAAATCTTGCTCTTCTTTCTTTACTCTAGATTAGAGAATAAATCCTACTCTATTTGTCCATGAAGGTGCTGTCCCAAAGTAAAAGAAGGTGTCTACTTCGGTGAAGAAGGCTCCTAGGGTTCCAAATTTGCTCTATTTAGGGTTTCTAAAGCTCCTCCTTGGTGATTTTGACCAAAACTAGTAAGTTTTCTCCTTTCCTTCCCTATTTTCATGTTTTTAGTCTTCCTTCCACCTTCCTCCAGGTAATAACCATGGCCTTCCATGGTGAAACCCCACCTAGAACCCATAAACACCTCATCTCCATGTTCTTTTGTCAGGGTTTCTTACCTCTAAAGTGGAGAAGGTGCTTCTTGCTCGAGATAGGAGCTTTGTTGGAGAAACCATCCTCTATAAGCTTGGGAACCTTACTTATTGGACCTATCCACCTTCCCTAGAGGTTCTTTGGAGGCCTAGTCTTGGATCTAGGGCTGTTTAGACTCTGAAGTTGAGGTATGATGTATCCCCTATTCTTCTATGTTGAGCAATTCACCTATGCTTATTCATTCTCTTTGTATTATGGACATTAGCGTATACACAATGTCTTTTATTTTGAAAATCATGGTTCATGCAAACTAACTTATTTGATATTGATCATGTGATCATGGATATTCTTTTGAACTCTTATCTTATGCTTTGTTCATGATGGAACTCTAAAAGATGACATGTGATGTCTTTTTCCCACTTATGAGGTGGATGTATATGTTTGTCACTTATGTGGTGACTAGTTTATATATTCTGACTATACTTTCTACTTTCCTCTAAATTTAACATGCTATGTGATTCGGTAGCACTAGAGTAGTGTAATTGCATTGGTTTTTATGGCAGATGTGTTATTTCCTGCCGAGCAGATGTGATATTTCCTGCTCTTTTAGGATAGAAAGGAACCTCATACCCATGGCAAGATGTGTGATTCTTGGCGCATGTTTTATATATTTGGGATATTGGCAGTATTCCTTTCTCTATTAGGTTTCAAGTTTATGAGACTTGGCCTCCTTTGTGTTTATATTGTTATAGGGCTATGTTTATCTCACATGCATGTAGGTTGATGGTATGGGGTGTGTTCCCTAATTCTTTACATGTGCTTGTGTGGCACAATCTTTGTATATTATTAATGGCAAGTATTCTTTTGTTATCATATGATTTCAATTCCTTTTCTCTTGATACCCATTTGGGTGGTCCTTATCCTTTCTATGGGAAGCCTTTTATATTTGTTGTCTTTTATTCCATATATAGCTCAATTTTCCTATTTAGTATGCACATACCAACCTTTGCTGATGTCATCTGTTTTCTCTTCTTGCTGGGGTATGCTTCCAACCCTAGGTGAAGGACTTGGATGATAAGGCATGAAATTTTGGACTAGCTTAAGGAGTTAAAGCTTGGAGACAACGTTGTTATAATTTAGATTTCTCTCTACTCAGATCCTTATGTTGTATCATACATGTAAACCCTTATGGAATATTATGATGTACTTTTGTAATCTTTTGTGAAAATTGAATATAGTGATTATTTTTATTCCGCTGCTATACTTTGGTTGTTTTGAATACCATTTATTGAAGTTTGAAAATTTTGCACCTATTCTAGCATACCTTTGAGTGTCTTTGGAATGGATGTTTTATTCTTTAATTTTTCTTTAGTAAGGGGCGATCCTGCCTCCTTACAGCATGGTATCAGAGGCCATGGTAGTCAGAATCTGACATGGTATCAGAGGCCATGGTAGTCAGAATCTAACTATTTCAATTTTGTCTCCCTAGTTAGAATCCTTGCCTTACCTTTAAGTGACATGTTTTCCCTAGAGTTGATCAATAGATGATGAATGATTGAGTTAGGATCCTATAGTTTCACAATATAATAATGATGAATAGATATCTAAAATACTTACAACTAAAAGATGCATAAGTAACCATAGTAACTTGAGGTTGTTTAGCTAGGCCTTTACGCACCTACTATGTCACACCCCAATTTCACATTAACCACAAACCACGGAATTAGGGTACAACAGGTGGGATTTACACACACCCAACCATTCGTCACAAAAAAAAAACAATTAAAGACATTTAAATGATAACCAAGTTTAAGCTGTAAACAATAAACTAAACAGACTGCAGAAACTTTTCTATTAAACTAACAGAAGATACAAGCAAAGTCTACAACATAATACATTGATTTAACATAAGAAAAGCACAACAAATAATTTACATCTTTGTACACATTCTCTCTCTCACTCACACCTTGTCCCGAAGATCGAGGGGAAAGGACTAAGAGACCTCTAACTAGACTAACTACAAACCTTCTAACGACTAGGGGTTAGGATGAAACGATCCTTCCGATTCCTGATGCTGATGCTGACCTGAAAATGTTTGAGTAGAGGGATGAGCCTACTCGCTTAGTGAATAGCATTTCATTTAGCTATCACTAAACAACTCGTCAGGTTTATAACACTCAAATAAAACATATATACAGTACAAGCAGGACAGTTCTAATGACATAGCAGATTTGCAGATAATAATCACATTTCTATGCAACGACAGATATTTCAAGTGAATAGACAGATATATAGAATTTACACCAGAGTTTGAACATATAAATTTACTGTGATCCCATATGATTATATATTTATATTATTATGCCCTAATCATATGCAGTGTACCCTGCATACAAAGATCCGTAGTGAACTACGATCCCACCGTACAAGACTTAGCGACACACCCGGGAAATGCTAAGTCTAACGCCAGCCCTACTCTGCCACAGGACCCCAGGCTCTCCGGCCTGACTCATAGGCTCTACGGCCTCAAGGAACTACTCTGAGTGCTCTAGACTCCTCCTCTAACCTGAGTACACAGACGCAGGGAGTCACACTGGGTTACCACCAGAATTACTCAACCGGTTGGTGTTGGATAACCCCTTTTTTTATCCAGTGCCACCGAAATTACTCAATCGATTGGTGTTGGACACTGTCTCTCAATCCTTGTGCCACCAGAATTACTCAACCAGTTGATGTTGGACATGAGTTTCACCCTTAAGAAGCAGATCTCTCTTAGGGGTTCTACGGTGTTAGGGCACCTAAGTCTATTGATTAGTTAACAGATAAACGATTAAACAGGAATATCACATTGCAACTGTAAGACATAGAATTTCCTCTTTTTCATCATTCATAACACACATTTCAAGTTCCAAAGAACTTATCATACTTTAATATATATGCTACACTGTTTAAGAGTCATATCAACTGATGCTAAAGCAAATAAGAATTTTAAATGAGTTAAATAATGATTTCTGAATGAACTGCCACTCACAACTTGAAACTCGGCCGACCACTTTGGAACTCGGCCGAACACCTCCCAGGTTCTGAAACTCGGCCGACCAACCTCGGCCGATCAGTAGGAAACTCGGTCGATTCTCTGGGGAACTCGGCCGACCGAAACACTGCTTGATATACCTACAAAGAAACTCGGCCGATCAGGACCAAACTCGACCGACCAAAACGCTGTTTGTTTACCTAAATAAGAAACTCGGCCGACCGAATACAAACTCGGCCGAACCGCGCACAGGCAGAAAATGAAAACGGACCTGCAAGTGTCGATTTCTCTCGAATCGACGGGCAAAACCTCAAATTAACACCGCAAATCGTTCGCAATTGATGCACACCACTAAACCGAACCTGAAGGGGGAAGAGGGACGAGTTAGGGCTACTCCTTGCACCCTAATCTCCAAGCTATCTCCTTGCAACCGCAGCTCCTGCTGCAAGCTGGATCGATTTGGCGGAGAGGAAGACGAAAGAAAGGAAGAGGATGAATCGCAGCTACTGGCCGGAGCAAAACAAAGCTCCAAACGTCCTTCCCTTCTCAGCTCCCTCTCTCTCTCTCTCACGCAAGGAAGAAGAACGCTTCTGCGTTCTCTCGTTTCTGGAAAATGAAACGAGATAAGTGAGAAAGAAAGGATAAGGAGGAAAACCTAGGGGCCAAATCACAAAGTTCAAAAACTTTCAAAAACTACAAACGGGTCCCTATAAGCCCGAAAACATGCAACTTTTGACTCGAAGGTCGGATTCGAACGATTTCTCTGGCAACGCTTCAAGCGTAAGATCCTACACGTTTTAAGAGCTAGGATACACACTAAGCACATGTCATATCCATTTTAAACATTATTAACAAAAATAGGCTTATAACTTAGCACATCAACTAAACACATGCTTAACAGCATACTTACGGGATAAGCTCGACGCGGGTCGTAACAATTCCTCTTTCCCTTATAAGAATTTCGTCCCAAAATTCCTAGAAGAGAAAAGGAAACTTGCCACGCATCTCAGACTCTAGCTCCCACGTAGCTTCTTCAAGATTATGGTTTCTCCACAAAACCTTCACTAAAGGTATCTCGCGGTTCTTAAGCTTTTTGATTCAGTGATCAACTATCTGTACTGGTCCTTCAACGTAGGACACATCTGTTCTAAGCTGCGCCGATTCTGGATCTAAAATCTTTTCCGTATCGGGATGACACTTTTTCAGCATAGATACATGGAAGACATCATGAAGATTTTCCAACTCAGATGGCAAATCCAACCTGTAGGCTACCGGTCCAATCCTCTCAACAATAGGATATGGACCCATATACCTAGGGGTCAACTTACCCCTCTTGCCAAACCTTAGCACTCCCTTCCACGGTGAAACCTTCAAATAAACCTCGTCACCAACCTCAAACTCAAGAGGTCGACGTCGTCTCTCTACATAACTTTTCTGTCTGTCCTGAGCAGCCTTCAACTGATCCCTGATCACAGATATCTTATCAGTAGTTATGTCAACTATTTCTGGTCCAAGAATTTCTTTCTCACCAACTTCGTACCAACAAACTGGCGATCTACACTTCCTTCCATAAAGAGCTTCATATGGGGCCATTCCAAGACTAGAATGGTAGCTGTTATTATATGCAAACTCCATCAGGCTTAAGTGTTCTTCCCAGCTACCTCTGAACTGTAGCACGCATGCTCTCAGCATGTCTTCAAGGGTCTGAATGGTTCTCTCAGATTGACCATCCGTCTGAGGGTGAAACGTTGTACTGAACTTCATCCTTGTGCCCAACGCACGATGTAACTGATTCCAGAATCTAGATGTAAACTTTGGATCTCTGTCAGAAATAATGGAAACTGGAATCCCATGTAATCTGATTACCTCATCTACATAAACTTTGGCCAGCTTAGAAACGTCAAAGGTTGACTTGACAGGAAGAAAGTGAGCAGACTTAGTTAGTCTATCCACAATCACCCATATCGAGTCCGAACCCTTAGGCGTCTTGGGTAATCCAACCACAAAGTCCATCGTAATGTGTTCCCATTTCCATTCTGGTATAGGAAGTGACAGCAAAGTACCAGCAGGTTTCTCATGATCATCCTTAACCTGCTGACACACCCCACATCTAGCTACGTATTCAGCCACATCCTTCTTCATGCCAGACCACCAGTACAGCTCTTTAAGGTTCCTGTACATATTTATGTTACCTGGATGCATAGCATACATAGAAGCATGCACTTCTTCAAGAATCTGCTCTTTCAACTCACTGTTCCCAGGTACACACAATCTATCATGAAGATACAACATGCCATCATCAGAAAACCTGAATTCTGTTCTCTTACCTTCTGACATTTCCTGCACGATTTGCCACAACTCATCATCACTCTGCTGTAATTCCTTAATCTGATCAAAGAAAGTAGGTTTGACCTGCATCTGAGCAATCAACCCACTCTGTCCAGTCACATCCAAGTCTAAGTTCAACCTTCGCATATCTACAAGCAAGTCTCTCTTGAAACATGCCATAGAAAATGCATTTGCTGTTGAGCTTGACTTTCTACTCAAGGCATCAGCTACAACATTCGCTTTACCAGGATGGTAATCGATTGTCACATCATAGTCTTTGATCAGCTCAAGCCATCTGCGCTGTCTCAAATTCAAGTCCTTCTGAGTGAAGATATATTTCAGGCTCTTATGATCTATAAACACCTGACATGTCTCACCATACAGGTAGTGACACCATGTCTTAAGAGCATGAACTATAGCATCCAATTCCAGATCATGAACAGGGTAATTCTCTTCATTCTTCTTAAGCTGTCTAGATGCGTAAGCCACAACTTTGCCTTCTTGCATCAGTACACAGCCCAAACCTCTCCTGGAAGCATCACAGAATACTGTATAGCCTTTTTCTGCTTCTGACAGAATCAACACTGGTGCTGAAGTCAACTTTCTCTTCAAGATCTGGAAACTTTTCTCACAGTTATTAGACCAAACAAACGGTGTATCCTTCCTCGTCAAGCGTGTCAAGGGTGATGCTAACACACTGAAGTTCCTTATAAACCTTCTGTAATAACCTGCCAAACCCAAGAAACTTCTAATCTCAGTAGGAGTCTTAGGCTGTTCCCACTGAAGCACATAATCAACTTTCTTAGGATCCACGCTAACTCCATCTCTCGAGATAACATGTCCAAGAAATGCTACCTCGGCCAACCAGAATTTGCACTTGCTAAATTTAGCATACAACTGGTGTTGTCTCAACAACTGCAACACTACTCTCAGGTGTTGCTCATGCTGTGCATCGTCTCTGGAGTAGATCAGAATATCATCTATAAAGACTACAATAAACTGATCTAGAAACGGTTTGAAAATCCGATTCATCATATCCATAAAGGCTGCTGGGGCATTGGTCAGCCCAAACGACATAACCAAAAACTCATAATGCCCATACCTGGTTCTGAAAGCTGTTTTGGGAATATCAGAAGCCTTTATTCTGAGCTGATGATATCCAGATCTCAAATCGATTTTAGAAAAGATCGTCGCTCCTCGCAACTGATCAAACAGATCATCTATTCTCGGTAATGGATACTTGTTCTTTATAGTGATCTTGTTCAGTTGACTGTAATCTATACAGAGACGCATGGTACCATCCTTTTTCTTAACAAACAAGACTGGAGCACCCCACGGTGAAGAACTGGGTCTAATGAAATCCTTATCTAACAACTCCTACAGCTGCACCTTGAGTTCCTTCAACTCTGCAGGTGCCATTCTGTAGGCTGGCAGTGCTACTGGATGACTACCTGGATATACCTGAATTTCAAAATCAATATCTCTGACAGGAGGTAAGCCTGGTAACTCTTCTGGAAAAACATCAGAAAATTCACAAACCACAGGTACATCATAAACACTGGCGGTGCTCTTTTCTGCTCTAGTATCAATCACATGAGCAAGGAATACTTCACATCCTTTCTGTAATATCTTATCAGCTACAGCAGCTGATACTATGCATGTAGGTAGAACTTTCCTGTCTCCAGTAAAGACACAAGAAAATTCACCTAGTTGAAAGGTAGCTTCCTTCTTCCAACAATCGAGTTGCACTCGATATGTTTCAAGACAATCCATACCCAAGATGACTTGAAAAGTATTTACATCCAAGGGTATGAGATTATCAGCAAAGGTGAAACCTCCAAAAGATAACAAACATCCGGGACAGAACTCGGATAAAACTGTGGGTCCACCTAGTGGAACCCTCAACACTAACTCATCTGCCAACTCTTGAGTTAACAAATTAAGTTCACCAACTAAAGAGTTTCGTATAAAAGAGTGAGTAGCTCCCGGATCTATCAAAACTGAAACTGGTATATTATTAAACAAAAGCATCTCTCCTGTAACTACTTGTGAAGAGATTATACCTTCCTGAGGTGTTAAAGAGAAGAAACGTGCTGAAGCTCTCCCTCTGCCACGTTGTCCTCTCTGACCACTTCTGCCACTGGATACTCCACCACCTCTGGAACCAGAAGCCATAGAAGAGCTTGGAACATCATGGTACTGAGGCTGGAAAGCTTGCGATGCTGCTTGTCGAAGCTGAGGACATTCCTTTTTGAAATGTCCTACTTGTCCACAAACAAAACAACCTTGAGGATTTGCACCCCAACACTGACCAGTATGTGATCTTCCACAGTTGTTACATGGCGGCATCTCTTGTCTCTGGGGACCTGTCACTAACATTGACGACCCTGAAGACTGTCCACTAGCAGCACTGCTCCATCTTCCCGGGTTGTATCCCCCTCTGCCTCTAGAAGTAGTGACATCCTCAGATCTCTGCCTGCTGAAACAACTAAAGCCACGCCCAAGTTTAGAAAAGAAACCTCTACCTCCACCTCTGTATCCACTACTGGACTGTCCTCTACTGAAATCTGCAGATCTTTTCTTAGACTCGGGCACCCTGTCAGCATTCACAGATTCTTCAACCTGTCTCGCTGCCTCAACAAACTCACCAAAGTTCTCTCTGTTCCTCCTGCTAGTAGCAGAAACTATATGCCGAATTTCTGGCCTTAGCCCTTCCTGAAACCTTCTGCATCTTTCTATATTGTCGGAAACAAGTTGCGGACAGAAGTTTGCTAACCGTGTGAAAAGCGCTTCATACTCAGTAACTGTCATGTTCCCCTGCTTAATATTCTGTAACTGCCTGATTTTCTCATTAAGAAAAGTGGGTGGATAGAATTTGAGATGAAACTCCTCAGAGAAATCCTGCCAAGAAAGCTCTGTACCTCTCCTCTTTTCTTCCACACCACGCCACCACAACTCTGCATCGCCTGTCAAAAGGTAGACTGCATGATTGATCTTCTTATCTTCTGGAAGCTCCATCAGGAGAAAGACCTTTTCTATCTGTCTAAACCACTCATCAGCTTCTGCGGGATCTGTGGTGCCACTAAACTATGTGCCACCAAGTTTCTTCACAAGCTCATAAGATTGCATCAGATCCTTACTGCTGGTAGAAGAATAATCTTGCCTTTCAGCCTTGTACCTTTCTCTGGTCTCCAAGAACATCCTGTACATCTGGGATGCTTCATCCACGTGGTCACCACCACCTGGACCCAAGTATAGTGGATCAGGGCCAACATGGCTCTCAGCCTGATCATCACGATCAAAGCCTCTTCCTGCCATCTGCAATGATATAATAGAATATTTCCTATTAGAAAACTACAGATAGAAGAAAGACACCTAAACCTTAATCCTATTGGTCTCTTATCGTCCCCTGACTTGGACTCTGAGTAACTATGTACTCAACCTAGGCTCTGATACCAAAATTGTCACACCCCAATTTCACATTAACCACAAACCACGAAATTAGGGCACAACATGTGGGATTTACACACACCCAACCATTCGTCACAAAAAAAAACAATTAAAGACATTTAAATGATAACCAAGTTTAAGCTGTAAACAATAAACTAAACATACTGCAGAAACTTTTCTATTAAACTGACAGAAGATACAAGCAAAGTCTACAGCATAATACATTGATTTAACATAAGAAAAGCACAACAAATAATTTACATCTTTGTACACATTCTCTCTCTCACTCACACCTTGTCCCGAAGATCGAGGGGAAAGGACTAAGAGACCTCTAACTAGACTAACTACAAACCTTCTAACGACTAGGCGTTAGGATGAAACGATCCTTCCGATTCCTGATGCTGATGTTGACCTGAAAATGTTTGAGTAGAGGGATGAGCCTACTCGCTCAGTGAATAGCATTTCATTTAGCTATCACTAAACAACTTGTCAGGTTTATAAAACTCAAATAAAACATATATACAGTACAAGCAGGACAGTTCTAATGACATAGCAGATTTGCAGATAATAATCACATTTCTATGCAACGACAGATATTTCAAGTGAATAGACAGATATATAGAATTTATACCAGAGTTCGAACATATAAATTTACTGTGATCCTATATGATTATATATTTATATTATTATGCCCTAATCATATGCAGTGTACCCTGCATACAAAGATCCGTAGCGAACTACGATCCCACCGTACAAGACTTAGCGACACACCCGGGAAATGCTAAGTCTGACGCCAGCCCTGCTCTGCCACAGGACCCCAGGCTCTCCGGCCTGACTCATAGGCTCTACGGCCTCAAGGCACTACTCTGAGTGCTCTAGACTCCTCCTCTAACCTGAGTACACAGACGCATGGAGTCACACTGGGTTACCACCAGAATTACTCAACCGGTTGGTGTTGGATAACCCCTTTTTTTCCCAGTGCCACCGAAATTACTCAATCGGTTGGTGTTGGACACTGTCTCTCAATCCTCGTGCCACCAGAATTACTCAACCAGTTGATGCTGGACACGAGTTTCACCCTTAAGAAGCAGATCTCTCTTAGGGGTTCTACGGTGTTAGGGCACCTAAGTCTATTGATTAGTTAACAGATAAACGATTAAATAGGAATATCACATTGCAACTGTAAGACATAGAATTTCCTCTTTTTCATCATTCATAACACACATTTCAAGTTCCAAAGAACTTATCATACTTTAATGTATATGCTACACTGTTTAAGAGTCATATCAACTGATGCTAAAGCAAATAAGCATTTTAAATGAGTTAAATAATGATTTCTAAATGAACTGCCACTCACAACTTGAAACTCGGCCGAACACCTCCCAAGTTCTGAAAATCGGCCGACCAACCTCGGCCAATCAGTAGGAAACTCAGCCGATTCTCTGGGGAACTCGGCCGACCGAAACACTGCTTGATATACCTACAAAGAAACTCGGCCGATCAGGACCAAACTCGGCCGACCAAAACGCTGTTCGTTTACCTAAATAAGAAACTCGGCCGACCGAATACAAACTCGGCCGAACCGCGCATAGGCAGAAAATGAAAACGGACCTGCAAGTGTCGATTTCTCTCGAATCGACGGGCAAAACCTCAAATTAACACCGCAAATCGTTCGCAATTGATGCACACCACTAAACCGAACCTGAAGGGGGAAGAGGGACGAGTTAGGGCTGCTCCCTGCACCCTAATCTCCAAGCTATCTCCTTGCAACCGCAGCTCCTGCTGCAAGCTGGATCGATTTGGCGGAGAGGAAGATGAAAGAAAGGAAGAGGATGAATCGCAGCTACTGGCCGGAGCAAAACAAAGCTCCAAACGTCCTTCCCTTCTCAGCTCCCTCTCTCTCTCTCTCTCTCACGCAAGGAAGAAGAACGCTTCTGCGTTCTCTCATTTCTGGAAAATGAAACGAGATAAGTGAGAAAGAAAGGATAAGGAGGAAAACCTAGGGGCCAAATCGCAAAGTTCAAAAACTTTCAAAAACTACAAACGGGTCCCTATAAGCCCGAAAACATGCAACTTTTGACTCGAAGGTCGGATTCGAACGATTTCTCTGGCAACGCTTTAAGCGTAAGATCCTACACGTTTTAAGAGCTAGGATACACACTAAGCACATGTCATATCCATTTTAAACATTATTAACAAAAATAGGCTTATAACTTAGCACATCAACTAAACACATACTTAACAGCATACTTACGGGATAAGCTCGATGCGGGTCGTAACATACTAGGACATAAAGTTGAAATCAAAGGTATCTATAAAGGATCAGGGTTTGGGGGCTGACAAGATTTTCCTCCACACCACTAGCTTGGTTTACGAGGACTCCCGAATCCATATGATACCGGCCTAGCCTGAGTTGATATGAATTGTCCAAAATAGCATGCTTCTAGGTAATAGTAGCCTTAGACATCTATTTGATTTATCTTTAGGGACCCTAATATGTTGAACTAGTTTCCCAGGTGTAAAGACTTGTTTGAGATGGACAAGAGAAAGTTAACCCATAGTTCATAGTCATGTCTTTACAAGTTATGTTTTTTTTGCATGATGCTTATGTAGTTGGATGAAAGGAAGTGTAGTTGAACCTTTTGTACCTAAATAATAGTTTTGACTTAATAATATGAATCCTTTAAGGGGTTGTGAATAAGTTGTTTTATTATATGTGGAAGTTTTGATTTCAAGGACGAAATTCCTTGAAGGGGTGGTGTGCTGTAACATACTATATCTCAGACCCTACCCTAGATGTTGATATTTGGGACTTAGCCAAATAAGGTTGAAGGTTAGACCTAAATAGATGTTTAGTATGATCCTAATGAGCAAATACATGAATTTATCACCCTAATGTAGCCTAATGTTTTCACATTAGTCTTGGGTTAATAATGGATACATAAAATATGCCACATAACTCATTTTGGTGGTAATATGAAGATAAGGAACTTAATTGGATGAATAATTTAGATAATGGGCCGTTAATGGGCCATATGACATATCTCATAAAAAGAAGTCTCAAAGTGGAAACGAACTTCAAATTCAAAATCTACATATCAAAATTAGCCTACATGTTAAATTTCATCTAATTTGGACAACCTTGAAATATTAGGATAAGTTTAAGAGAGAGAAAATGAGTAAAAGACATAAGTAATGAATAATGTGATTATATAATTTCAAAATATGGAAATAATGGAAATTTCAGATGAATTTTGGTCCAATTTGGATGTTGTTTGTGCAAGTTATGTAATTTTAGGTACATTCTGGACTTTTCTACAATTTACCCAATTAGGAGGTTTTCTTTGCAAATTGTCACATGCATTATAATCCTTATATAGTACCTTACCATTCTTGAGTTTTTGAACCATAGGGCGCCTAGTTTCACCTTGGTTTGAAGGTGTTTCTTTCCAAGGGCATTTTAAGGATTACTCTCTTTATAAATGAGCTTACTTTAGAAGCTATCAACCAATGGGGTTATTTATTTGATTGGAGGTCGGTTGGGATGGCCTATAAGTGTCCATAAATCGACATTTGATATTCAAGAATCCTCTATGAGCTTTCCTCTTGCATGGCCATGAAATCCCTAGGCTAAGGACACATGGAAAGCTCCATGGACACCTCATGCTTGACTTCTTCCTTATACATAAAGGTTTGCATATCCATAGGCACCCTTAGCATTGGATACATGAAAGTTTACTTGACACCTCATTATTGACTTCTTCCTTATCCATAAAGGCTTGCATGTCCATGGACAACCTTATACATGACACATGGAAACTCTCATAGATACCTCATACTTGACTGCTTTCTTCATATAGCCATATCTACCCCTTCCCAACTCCAAATTCGAAAACTCTTGCTTTTCTTTCTTTCCTCTAGCTTAGAGCATAACTTGTACTCTATTTGGCCATGAATGTTCTGTCCCAAGGTAAAATAAGGTGCCTACCTTGGTGAAGAAGGCTCCGAGGGTTCCAAATTTGCTCTATTTATGGTTTCTAAAGCTCCTCCTTGGTGATTTCAACCAAAATTAGTAACTTTTCTCCTTTCCTTCCACCTTCCTCCAGGTCAAAAACATGGCCTTCCATGGTGAATCCCCACCTAGAACCCATGAATACCTCATCTCCATGTTCTTTTGTTAGGTTTTTTAACCTCTAAAGTGGAGAAGGTGCTTCTTGCTCGAGATAGGAGCTTTGTTAGGGAAACCATCCTCTCTAAGCTTGGGAACCTTACTTATTGGACCTGTCCACCTTACCTAGAGGTTCTTTGGAGTCCTAGTCTTGGATCTAGGACTATTTAGACTCTGAATTTGAGGTATGATGTATCCCCTATTCTTCTATGTTCAGCAATTCACCTATGCTTATTCATTCTCTTTGTCCTGTGGACATTAGCCTATACACAATGTCTTTTCTTTTGAAAATCATGGTTCATGCAAACTACCTTATTTGATATAGTCATGTGAGCATGGGTATTCTTTTGAACTCTTATCTTATGCTTTGTTCATGATGGAACTCTAAAATATGACATGTGATGTCTTTTGCCCACTTATGAGGTGGATGTATATGTTGGTCACTTATGTGGTGACTAGTTTATATATTCTGACTATACTTTCTACTTGCCTCTACATTTAACATGCTATGTGATTCAGTAGCACTAGAGTAGTGTAATTACATTGGTTTTTATGGCAGATGTGTTATTTCCTACCGAGCAGATGTGATATTTCCTGCTCTTTTGGGATGGAAAGGAACCTCATACCCAGGGCAAGATGTGTGATTCTTGGCCCATGTTTTATATATTTGGGAGATTGGCAGTATTCCTTTCTCTATTAGGTTTCAAGTTTATGAGACTTGGCCGCCTTTATGTTTATATTGTTCTAGGGCTATGTTTATCATACATGCATGCAGGTTGATGGTATGGGGTGTGTGCCCTAATTATTTACATGTGCTTGTGTGGCACAATCTTTATATATTATTAATGGCAAGTATTCTTTTTTTATCATATGATTTCAATTCTTTTTCTCTTGATACCCATTTGGGTGGTCCTTATCCTTTCTATGAGAAGCCTTTTATATTTGTTGTCCTTTATTCCATATATAACTCAATTTTCCTATTTAGTATGCACATACCAACCTTTGCTGACGTCATCTATTTTCTCTTCTTGCTGGGGTATGCTTCCAACCCTAGATGAAGGACTTGGATAATAAGACATGGAATTTTGTACTAGCTTAAGGAGTTAAAGCTTGGAGACAAAGTTTTTATGGTTTAGATTTCCCTCTATTCAAATCCTTACCCTTATGGGATATTATGATGTACTTTTGTAATCTTTTGTGAAAATTGAATATAGTCATTATTTTTATTCCACTGCTATACTTTGGTTGTTTTGAATACCATTTATTGAAGTTTGAAAATTTTGCACCTATTCTAGCATACCTTTGAGTGTGTTTGGAATGGATGTTTTATTCTTCAAATTTTTAATAAGGGGGTGATCCCGCCTCCTTACATATACTAAAAAAAACTAATTAAAAGGATCAACACAATTTCTTAAAATTATATAAATGTATGCTAAAACTCTTAACTTAGGTATAAATAAATAGTGATATGATAAATTTGAATAATCCTTTTATATGAACAGTAACTCACAACTGATGAAAAAACATTTGATTTGATCCACATCATGCCCAAACTTAATCCTCCCATAAAAGGTTAACATTCAATAAAATTCTTCTAATTGATATGGATATATCAAGAATAACTGAAATTGAAGTAAGAGGAGAGATAATTTAACATTAATCTGACTCAAAACTAAAGTTTGACAACCAAAGTGATGTTACTGCGAAAACCAAATAAAATTACTCATATTCTTATATACTTAGACAACTCAAACTATAATTGTCTAACAAGTGCTTTCTTACATTGGTGAGGTCTAAGATATGAAAATCCTAATTTTTATCTCCAAGGGGTTTGATTCAATCATAATATTGAAAAAGTGTTGAGAGTGAGATACTTATGTGGTCTATATATTTTAATCAAGGTGTTTGGGAAACATGAAAATTATCCATATTTTTTGTTGAAGTTAGTAGATAAATGCCAATCACATATTGTAGAACATAGTTGACTTATCAAAACGTTGATCATCCTCTCATAAAGTTTGACATCTAGTTTATTCTGTCTCTCACAATTCCCAAGTCAAAATTGTCCTACCTTCTAGTAATCCGGTTGATGAACCAAACCTTAGGACAACGGAGAAGTCAATAAACTAGTATTGTTCATATAAATCTCCAGACTGTGTCTTGCAACTAAGTCGGTATGACTTGTCAAACTAATTTCTCACCATGTTAGTTGAGTTCATTCTGTGTTCAATAAGAAATTCATCTAACATATATAATTATCTGCGCAAAACTACCATACTTAAACCATATAACAAATTGAACATTTATTAATTGAATATTCAACTAAGATCATCACATTATATTATAATTTTCTATCATGCTATCTGACCATTACCTCTGACCAAGGTATTTTTTTAAATGACCAAGTTAAAACTAGACAACTCATATAACTTTTGTTTCACCCCATTCAAATAGAGTCAACTTACCACAAATATTTATAGGATTGTTTCATGTACAAGAACATCTTACTGTTACTAATTTTATAAACAAAATTAAATTTAATAAAACCTAATTTGGAACATAAACCCATTTTCACACAATATTAGAGATTTTCTTCTCTACATTTATTCCGGTCACCCCAAAATAGATGTAAAAATAAACAATGATATAAGTAGATATGACAAGCTTAATCTAAAGATAACATATACTGATGAATTTAATAATATAAATTAAGATTATTAGAAAGTTTTAAACTAGACCCTTTTAATTATCCAACTCCTTTTAAAGTTTAATCTAAATATGAAAAAGCGTGGAGTGGAATCATCCTATATTATCCTCTAACTCACATGTCACCTCCTTAACTCCATGGTGTTTCCTAAATACCTTTAGCATAGATATCTCTTGGCATATCAACTTGTGTATCTTCTATCCAAAATTGGCACATGTCATTTTTCACGAGTCATTACGGTAGTCAATTGAATCTTTGAAGGGTATACTATATTTTGAATTTCTAGATAGCATTATGTCATAATTTCATTGTCCACCAATACCAATCCCACTACCTTGGTAAGAAATGTTAAAGGGATTGGTGTGCTCGTCATTGAGAGGCTAATTTCATCCATGCACATATGCAATAAACTAGAAATAACTACATTCTTGCTAAAATGAACCAAAAGTTTACATATAGGCATGTAGGAAACTAGGAAAGAAAGAGTACATGAGAAAAATATACTAGGAATAAGCTACATGTTCCCATTTTGTTAAATATTCCCTTATGGAGTTCCAACTTTTTGTGTCTTGTTTAAGAGTCAAACATGCAGCAGACATACCAAACAAATCGTGTAAGTAGACATGTCAGATATATCACTCTTCTTGAATCATATTCAATTACCTAAATCATAGAAATAAAGACTCTATAATTCTGAATGTAGTGGTAGATGGTGGTGAAACCACCTAATTCTTTTATATATGAAAGGGTTGTGTGCTAGGCATGAGTTATATTGAAGGAAAAATAATTCATTGTATCAAAATGTTTGAATACAAAAAGATATTCTTTTTAGTTACTGCATCCATTATATTTAGGTGTCATAAGGTCATAGTCATTTCTAATTAAAGAAGTGAAGTCAAGGGTTCCATAAAGGCTAGACACTTCAAATCAATGAAGGTGAATTAGGATGCCATAATGGATAGCCACTTTAACTCAATAAAGAGCATTCATGTTTCCATATAGGCTAACCACTTCAAATCAATGATAGAAATCAAGGGTGTCATAAAGGATATCCACTTCAAAGCAGGGCAATCATGAATACAGTTGACGCCACTTAGCAATTATGTGAATGGTTCAACAACATAGTTTAAGAAAGACAAAAGACTACTTAGTAGGGAACAATATTTCATCCGATACATATCCAATACTACACATTAGGTTTGATGACAAATCATTATATTTAATACAAATAGTCTGGCACTTAGGAGTAAGAATACCTTTTTGTGGTTTCAAGTAGGGTTAATGTAGAGCTTGAAATTTTGACGCTCACACCAAATTTTAGATCATGAGATAATAACATGAATGTTGGGATCATTATTTGACCATCATTTAACATTAGAACCACTTACTCAAACATGGTGATTTGACTATGGTCAACTCGAGATGATAATTTACATCAAACATTCACATATCATAATCATCTACATGGCCAATATCACAAACTGGTCCATGCATATATTTTTCACAATGAAAGTTTGTTACTAGATCTAACCTAGGTCTAATATAATCAATGTCATAGTTATATCCATCATTTATTAAGACATTGACCTAAGTTTATCACTTAAACTAGGGCAATTGTCATTATATTCAAAATGGCAAATGATTAGAGATTTTGGGTAGAAATAAGGTCCTTAGAATATCAAATTTAGGTAATATATGTACTTATGAGAAATTTTTGGACAAGGAATTGACTTATAATGATTTATCCAAGGTCATGATATTTATTTTATTTCTGAATGGAGAGGGGAGTATTTACTATTCTTTGGGAAATTGTTGCATGTATGGTTGTAAATAGGTAGGTTATTACCCATTTAGCCACCATACATACCATGTAGGATAGGGTAAGGTTAAGCATATTCTTTACCCACCACATATTTACCCTTTACATGCTTTACCTACATTTAAAGAGGGTGGGGTAAGGGAGAAAATTTATCCGCCCCTTCACCCATTTACCCATTAGTAAAGTTTGAATTTATATTTTATATTTTAATATATTATATTAATATCTACTACAATTCCAAACAATCAACACCACTACTTTCTAAATTTGTACTATTATGATTTCCAAAACTTTAATAAATAATGGGTACCGTGTCATACCACTGCTTTCTAAATTTGTACTATCATTATTTCCAAAATTTTAATAAATGATGGATACCATGTCACACCTTTTTATATTCATATATTAAATATAAAATGAATTCAATAACGTAAAATAATATATTAAAAAGGTTAGACCTTATTTAGAAAAATATCGGGTTGAATGTCATTATTTCATTGTATGCCACATAAAACATAATTATTACTATCTAAAACTAGTTTCAAAAGTGTGTTATGTTTGATATAGGGGATATCTTATGAAATTGTTGTTGAAAATGCTGTATATCTATTTTCATGTTTCTTTATCTATTTCCCCCATTACCTTACACATTTATCATGTGGCTAAGAAGATGCAGGTAAGGTAAGGTAAATGTTTTTAGGAAAAAGGTAGTTACACTACCCGCTGCCTGCAACTTTGACACGGTCAAGGGAAAGGGTAAGCCTTTACCCTACACTACCCTACCCATTGACAACCCTAGTTGCTTGTTTGATCATGATATGTAGCATATCTATATTGTCATTTGATGGGGTAACTCATATCCTCAGTTGATACATTTTTTAAAGAGAGGGCAACGAACATGATAGTGTCGCTCGTCAAAGAAGAAGGATGTTTGAGGAGGAGAGATGGGAATGAGGTAGGTACCATTTGACCAAGTTTGTCTCATTCTTCTAGACTCGTTGATGGTCTATATACCCCTTGAGGTTCTCAAGGGAGAAAGACCCAATCACATGCTCGCAATGGTTCTTGGTAGGGTAACAAAGATAGGGGGTGAGGGATTAGGGTACCTCAAGGCTCATGGATGGCCTGAAATGCAATGGGGGAGGAAGCGAGTGGGTTGTGACATATCTAGGTAAGGGTCTTATAGGGTGTGTTAGGGATAACTTTAGGGTCTTTGACCTTTTCATAGTAGCCAATTAGATAAAATTAGGAAAAACTCACTTCATTACACCCACCCCTCCTTTAGAAAAGAATTTTTGTCCCCATATTCATATATCCCTGTAGAGGCTGGGAAGTCTTTTCTCCATGTCAAACATGATTCCCAAGTGACATCATTACTACACGGGTGCTTCTGTATTACTTTCACCATGTCAATCATATTATTTCATAATTCATCTGTTTGGCTGAAAAGTATCCTGACTGGGACTTCTGGTATACAAGTATGTTCTTCAATTCAATTCTATGACACAATCCAAGATCTCAAATGGACCTCCACATCT
This sequence comes from Alisma plantago-aquatica, assembly GCA_963693085.1. Lineage (NCBI taxonomy): Eukaryota > Viridiplantae > Streptophyta > Magnoliopsida > Alismatales > Alismataceae > Alisma > Alisma plantago-aquatica. The sequence goes on along the minus strand of OY856409.1, from coordinate 813,771,470 downwards.
AGGACTAAGTTTCCCTTTATTCTTTGTGATACCCTGATTTGCCTTATATTCAGGAAAATATGACCACATACTAGAAAATGCATATTCATTCTATGAGCATAAGCATAGGACTTTTGGCAATTTTTGCTCTCTTCAATCTTTGTCTAATGAGGTTCACATTGTCAACATATATCCATAACTCTTTGAATTTTAGGATATATCTTTCTTAAACTCCATCCTAATAAAGTGAGGATCTACATAACTTTCATGTCAGGATTTGTGTGGAGGTATTGATGATAATATTCCAATCACTATTATTGTAGAGAAACTATAATAGAGGAAGGTAACATTCCCAAAAACCAACCCAATCTAGGATACATGAGCTGAATACTTCCTCATCAACCTCAATTGCTCTCTCAAGCCATGCAATTATTTTTAATGATATGCCATACTAGAATTTGGTTGAGTCCCCATTTTTATTGTATTTGTTTCTATAAATGAGTAGTAAACTTGACATCTTGGTCAGACTAATAGACAAATTCCAAGTAACCAAACACGTTTCTTAAATATAGAAATCTTTATCTCATAAACCTTGATTTTTGTCTTGATTGAGATAATACATAATGATTTGGTAAGGGAGTATACTACATCCTAATTTTCGTCACTCCCTTTGTAGGTCATGGATACACTCACCATGAAATCCGTGGTGATTTTATCCCATATCCAATTGGGGATAGGTAGAGGTTGCAGAAGACATACTGGCCTCTAGTTTTCATCTTTGATAAGATGATATGTGTTGTGATTCCCACCAAGGCTACACACTAGCCAACTAGAGGTGGCTAGATGCAACCCTAAGGGGGGACACAAGTGCGGAACTTTTGAATTTATATTAACCCTAACCAAGTCGATCACAATACCAAAATAGGTCACCCGCAAGCACACAAGGTACTATTGTAGCATAGGCAAAGGGCAAGTGTAGGTGCCGATCCTCAGGGATAGAGGGGGCACTAGAGCTAGGATAGTGTTGGCTATGTTCCTAATGCAGAGTCTAGGGTTGAAGGGTTTAAAAAGGGTTTTTTTTGTGATTAATCTAAGTGGATGAGCAAGAAAGGCAGAATTGAACCTAAGTTATCTTAAACAAGCAAGTTTAATAATCTAGGTTAACCAACTCACTAAGCAAGAGCAAAGGTAAGTTACACTACACTAGAGGATCAAGAAGCAATTTAGAAACTAAGTTAACCACTAAAGCAAGAAAAGATCTAAATTAACCCTAACTATCAAAACGGAGCAATTGACTAGGTTAAGCAAGAACAACTAGACTATACTAGCATAAGCAAGAAAATAGAGCAAGTTGAGTTTTAAACATGATGATTAAGGTAGGTGGGCCGTTTGGGGATGTAACTTTAATATTAGTTGGGGGAGGTTATTGGACAAGCATGGTTCTCATCTTTCATCTAGATTACCAAACCAACAAATAAGGCAAATGCTATTAGAATGCAACCAATACTACTAGTGGAAGACTAGGGTTAGGTGTAATTCTAATAGTATTAGCCAAATCTAGGTTTCTAGGATAAGTGGTATTGAGTAATTGAGGGCCAATGGTAGAGATGGGAGTAGAGATGAGGGTATTTGACCTCATGCCACTAGCCATTCTAGCCTTTAGAAAACCCTAGGCAATCACATCAATCCCACTTATACTAGTAACTTAGGTCTCATACCAAGTAGTAGGAGAGGGGGTAGGCATGTAGGAACAAAGGGGACTAGCTAGGGATCCCCAATTGGGACCTAGGAGTCATACCTAAGACTGCCACATGCATCCCAATTCTCCTAGAAACATGATATCATCAAGCACTATCAAACAAGCAATTCATAGCAAAAAGCATAAATCACAAGCATGTCAATGGGATAAGAGACAAAAGCATGGAGCAATCATCATAGATAAAAATAAGTTCATTACAAGCCAAAATTCCCCCAACATGGTATCAAAGTCACACTTTATCCCCAAAAAGCCCACCACTAGGGGCTTAACTACACATGATCAATCAAATGACAAAAGAATGGGGAAGAAACTCCATGGAGGTCGTGGAAGAAGCCTTATTCTTCACCTTCTAGATACTTGGGGACGTCCTCTCTCCTCCAAAGGTGCAAATGGACATGAAGATATGGGGGATTATGGAGGAAAACCTAGAAACTAGGTTTCCAAGGTGAAATGGAGATGGAAATGGTGGGTGGAGAGCATAAATGCAAGGGGAATGCACTAAATGCTCGAGGAGTGTGTGGAGAGGATTAATGGTGGCTAGGAGGAGCTAACCCAGTGATGTGGCTGCCACCCATGTATATATAGGTGGTGGTAGAAACACTAGGGTAAGTAGGGGTATTGTGGGAAAATCAGTGTAGAAAGTGGTAGGTGTTGGGTGGCAGCGCGGCCGTTCTGGGAAGAACGGCCATGGTGGGTGGAGGTGAGAACGGTCGTGGTGGAGGGGAACGATCATTTTGATGAAGTGTAAAATCATAGGTTGGATGGGGTGAAGTGAAGGTTGGTAGCACGGCCGTACTGGGTAGCATGACCGTGATGGGGTTTAGGTAGAACGGTCGTGTTGGGTAGCACGGACGTGGTGGTGGAGTTTATGAGGAGGTCGTTCCCAAGAGCACGCCCATTCCATTCTTCAGCTAGCACAGCCGTGCTGGGTAGAACGGCCGTATTGGGGACTCCATAGAACGGTCGTGCTGGGTAGAACGGCCGTATTGGGGACTCCATAGAATGCCCGTGCTGGGTAGCACGGCCGTGGTGGCTAAGTTGTTGTAGCTTGTGAATTTTGAAGTTCTCTCTATAACTTTTGCATCAACCAGCACGTCCGTTCTGTGGTACCACGACTGTGTTGGGGTCTTCATAGACAATTTGAGCTTGAATCACCATCATCCATGGATTTCTTTGCTTGATGTCGATCCTTGGCCATTGGAGGTAGTTTGAGGAAGCCTTAGGGACTTATTTGGACCCCTCCATGAGTAGAGGAACCCTAGGACTCCTTTCTTCTCTCTCATTCATCCTAATCATGGTCCAAGTACCTAAAATGAATGCAAAGAACGTCCATAAGTGCATTTGGCAATGATAAGCATACTGGGGTAATTAGCTTGTAATCTAACATGTCTAGATGTGATTTGAGTACAAAATGACACAAGATAAAGCCCTAAAATAGGGCCGAAACACCACCCCAAACTTAAAACATACTTGTCCTCAAGTATGCTCCAACTTAATCTCTCTTTTCAGTTTTCTTTCAATAAATAAGAGTGACAAATGCATAGCAACAAAAAATTATTGACGACATGGTCTTGGAAGTGACTAAGTGCATGTGTTCCATATCTCTCCTTTCCTCTTTCACATGCCAATCATGAAATGAGCACTGAGCATACAAACTTCAAATATAAAGCATAGAATAAAAACAAGTTGTCCATATGTCCTTCATGTCATTCCGGGTAAACAGTTTCATGTTGGTGTTAATCAAAGATGACTAGGAGTATTTTTTCGCTTTCATGCATTCACTCTTATGCCTCAAACCACACTAGATGACCCACATGGCTGTAGAAAAGGGTAAAGTGAGCTAGATTTTATATTTTCTAGCTCAAAGGGTGTGAAAATAGAGGAAATGGTTGCAGAAAGGTTTTTAGAATGCTATTACATAGAGCACTCATCTTTTCTTTATTTGAATGTTCTTAAACATGATCATCCTTTTATTTTCTTTTTGATTTCTTTTTCTTTTCTTTTCTTTGCCCTTGGTGTAGATGGGGCATATGGTGGATAGAGTGAATCGGGGAGATAAAGATATGGCCACCCCAAACTTTTGGAGGTGGCCAAGGCTGATTATGTGCACTAGGGCATCCTTTCATGAGGCAGAGAGATATGAAGATGGTGAAAGAATAGTCATATCAAAGAGGGGTCATTAGTGTAGTCTTCAACATAAGATTTCCTGCATGAAATCTAATCCAACACTTTATCAAATGATATCACACCACATGATAGAGCAACATGACATTCACATTTCTACCAAGTGATTGCATATGCTTTAAGCATTTGTGCTTTCTTAATTCACAAAACAACTGAAACTTTCACAAACTTTGAGAGAAGTGGTGCACATATAAAAGTAAAAAAACAAGACCATATAGCAATAAATCTAAGAGAACAACATGCATTTGTCAAAGGATTAAAAATTTCATTTCAAACAGTGGAGATTAAGTCAAAACATGCTTTTTGGGAAAGGACACTCAAGTTTGGTCAAAATTGACCAAAATTGGCCAAAATGATGCCAATTTGCCTTCAATCACATCTAAACCTACCTTAGGGAAATTTAAAACATAAAGTAGCAAATCCTAGTTAAAATACACAAGAAATTACAAAAACTACATGAGAATGCACTGCATGCTATGGAGTGATGAAAGAGCAAATTTTTTGAAAAATTACAAAGAAAATGCATGAAAGTAGACTATATGTATGCATGAATACAATCAACATAAAGTCTACACTAGAAAGATCAGGATCAAAATGAGCACGATCAGGTAGAACATGATTAGCTAAGAATGAGGGCTTACCACCCTACCACCCCAAACTTTTGAATCATACTGTTCTCAGCATGAAACCAAAGTTTAGGAATGATAGGGTAGACGTCATGGCTGTGGTGGTGGTGGTCCTCCCTGTGGTGGGGGTTATGGTAGTAGTAATGGCCCCAGTAGTCTTCCTGTATAGGCGAGTATGTTTCATGGTAACCATAAATTCCTCCCAAGAAATCCTCCCCCCCCATTGGGGGTTCCTCTATGCATGTGCATGCTGGTAGTGGTACATGTGGTTGATTTGATGATGCATCTACTACTGATCCAACCACATGTCATGTTGTGTCTTCTGAATCCCCTCTAACTGTGCATGAATGACTGACATGTCATATGCATTTTTCAGAGGTGGCTGCGCATCAAAATCCTTCACTCTAGGTCTAGTGCAACGTGGCTAGTCAAATGAACGTTTCTGCTCTGGCACATTTGTTTCTCCCTCTTCTTTAGGTAAGACTACATTTGGTGCTCTGAACCCCTCTCTAGGATGATCTTCCTCATACCGTGATAACAACCCTAAAACGTCATCTGGAGGTCCCACATCCATGAGAAGAAGGCTAGTGTGGTATGGGAGTTCGAGGGTGATACCAGGGTACTTGGGGTTCAGAACATAGAAGATTTTGTTATATCTGAGGGATATCATTTGGGACCTAGCAAGATAGTTTAAATCCACATATTTGCTTCCATCTACCTTGATATGTCCATCTAGAGTGCATTCCACTGTCCTTGACAAAGTGGTGACAATTCCTCCCATGATGAATGGATTTTTACTCTTAGAAGGGATTGTCTTCAAGTAATCAATCACAATGGCACCTATGTTTACAAATCCCCTACTTGCAACTGTGGCCATAAAAAATAAGTCTATCTGAGAAAAACATCCTTGATTGTCATAGCGGCCAAACAAAGTGTTTGCTAGGACCTTTTGCAAGTATCTCATGAAGGGGTTGTAGATCTTGCTCATCTTGGATTTCCTTACAGCAAAGATAGATTGACCCATGACTGCATTCCACATCCTGGAGTAATCTTCTCTACCACTCTTGTCAAATATCCCACTGTCAAAGCTCTTTTATATTTATGAATTGGGGGCAAAGATTGCCTTTATTCTGAGAAGCTTTAAGTACATGTAATGAGCAGTTCACCTTGAACCTAATATCATCCTCTCCTTGGTACTGTACCTTCTCTAAAGTTGCAAAGAACTCATGAGTAAGCTCCAAATATGTTACTTCAACCTTAGTTAAAAATCTTGTACAGTCCACAGTGTCGTAGTTGATCCTTAAACATGAAGTTGATCCCTAGGGCTTGCATTGTAAGCATACACACATATCTGGTGGGAATCACCCTCCTTGTCATGCACTGGGGTGGAGAGGTCTCATTGCATCCCTTCTTGCTGTTCCCCTACCATATGTGGTTCCTTCTTGTTGCTTTCCCACCCATTTCAATTTGTCCTCCTCTAGTCTGGACAAAAAATCCACCAGCTCATCCTCCATTTCCTCGCTCTCGATGTCTTCTACCTATTCTTCTTCATAGGTGTGTGACCCAGAACTTGTATCCAAGTTCAAGGGCACTCTCTCATGGATTCCACTAGGTTGGGCCAATGATGTGGAATGCCTTGCTGGAGCTGGTCATGGCAGCAAGCGCGAGGAAGGTGCATCATTAGACTTCTTGGTTCTCCTCTCACGAGCCGGTACATTAACTTCAATTGAATCTACAATGTTCTCCAGCCCTTATTCTTCTTCTTCCTCCTCTTCCCCATGGTTGTTGTAGCTTGGATCTGAGGCGTGATCGTTGGAGGAAGAGTGGATTCGGGAGGCACTTATCGACATCGATCGTCCAAAGGATCGTGAAATGGAGTTGGATGGCGAGGAGGCACTACTGGAATACTGTGAACCGGGTGTCTGTTTGGATCGACTTTTCCACCGGTGAGGATGTTCATAGTTTTCTCCACTCCCCTCTTGATGTCCTTACCCATTCTATTCATTATTGCAAGGTTCTTTGGTGGAAAAATGGGCTAGAATAGCAAAAATGAAGTTTTGGGTTGTAGGAATTTGCTCGGAGGTGGAGAAATTGGTGGTGTTGGACAGTAGAAATCGAAGCTAGAGGTTAGGGAAGGTGATTGGGGGCCAAAGGAAACTCAAATCCATAGTTTGGGATCAGGAGGAGGCAATTTGGGGGTGGTGGGAGCTCACCCTAATTACATGGGAGCGCAGAACAACCATTCTCAGATGAAAGAATGAATCTGGGGTCGTGCTGGGTCGGACAGAATCAGGCAACTTAAGTGCTTCTTCTAGGCTAGTACGACCGTTTTGTCGAGCACGTCTGTGTTGGCGGGGAACTAGCATGACCATTCTGGTCAACACGACTGTGATGTCAGCGACCAAATCTCGAAATTTGTCTGTTGTTTTTAAGTTAACCAGCACGGCCGTTCCATGCCAACACGACTGTTCTGGCCGGGTGCCAGCACGACCATTCTGGTCAACATGGCCGTGCTACCAGTGATAAAAACTTTCATCTTCTCTGTTGATTTTAACTTATCCAGCATAGTCGTTTCACTCCAGCATGGCCGTTCTGGCCTCTGCCAGTTCAAATTCTCTAGATTTCATCAAATCTTTTAGAAACTCATCATCTAATCCACTGGAACGATCTTCCTTAGTGTTATATCCACCACTTTGATTGAACGTGCGTAAATTCTCAACTTGATCCTATTTCACATGTTGTTTCATCTAAACTAAAGATAAAAACTACCAAGCACAAGTGTGTGTGTGTTTTGTGGAAAATAAAGCAAAAGTATAAAAAAGGTAAGGTTCGAGAATCTCAAACCACGTGGGTTGCCTCCCATTAGCGCTAAATTTTACGCCTTCAGCCATGATTATTGCTTTTCAAAATCGATCATTTCTTTGGGTTTTGAAAGCATCCTTGTGGTACATCTCTTTCTCATCCGCGTCCAAACACATCTTTCATTAGATTGTTGTTCTTCTACAAGCATCACAATGTCAACACTTTGGTTAGCCTTATACGGACCTACTTCCACAACTGGCTTCAATCTTTGTCCATTCACGACAAACTCTTTTTCTCCTTCTTTCTCACAAATCACAATAGCCCCGGATGTATACACTTTCTTGATGAGATAAGGTCGTTCCCATCTAGACCGCAGTTTTTTGGGAAATAACTTGATCCTTGAATTGTATAGCCATACCCACTTTATGGGCTCAAATTCCTTCTTTTTGATCATCTTATCATGAAGAAACTTAGTCCTCTCCTTGTATCTCTTAGACATGTCATACGCTTCATGGCACATTTCCTACAACTCATTCAGTTGAAACTTCCTTTTCATTCCGACATTCTCTCCATCAGAATCCATAGTTTTCAAAGCCCATAGTGCCTTGTGTTGCATCTCAACTGGAAAATGGCAACTTTTTCCATAGATAAGATTGAATGGAGTAGTGCCAATTGGGGCTTTGTATACAGTCCTATATGCCCATAAAGCTTCATTGAGACAAAGTGACCAATCCTTGTGGTACGGTCTCACTGTTTTCTCTAGAATGAGCTTTATCTCCTGATTGACCAACTCAACTTGACCACTAGTTTGAGGGTGGTAAGGAGTGGCTCCACGATGGTTCACCCCGTGCTTCTTGAGCAATCCTTCAAAAGTGTGGTGAATGAAATGACTTCCACTGTCACTAATCATAGCTCTTAGAATATCAAAGTGGCTAAAGATGTTAGATTTCATGAAGTCACACACCACCTTGTGATCATTTGTCCTAGTTGCAACAACCTCAATCCACTTTGACACATAGTCCATGGCAACCAACATGTAGACATACCTAAAGGAGGGAGGAAAAGGACCCATGAAGTCAATTCCCCATACATCAAACACCTCCATCACAAGAATGAGTGATAGAGGCATCATGTCCCTCTTAGAGATAGTGTAGCTTAGCCTTTCCTTTTTCCCTCATCATTGCTATTCTTTATTATTTTTTCACTTTTGCATATTACCATTCTAACTTGATTTCTTGTTGCTTGTTTATGTATTGTACATGTGATAGCTGTGCATGGGCCACACACGTTCCACCTATACCGACTTGGTGTTGTACGACCCCGAGATAGGTAGAAGGAGCCAAAGTTGCCGCAACTAACACCGAGAAGCTGAGATGGTAGACAACAACCCTCATGCAAATTCTCAATCACCTCCACCACAGCCCAACCACCCACTCCATGAGTATTTCACTCCGGGGAACTACAATTCCCCCATTGCCACCCTAGTTGACCAAATGTTGGGTCAACAGTTCTCCATTCCACCCGCACTCCTTGGTATCCTCCCCACTTACTATGGGATGGAGAATGAGAATCCCTACCATCACATTGATGCATTCCTTGAGACATGGTCCACTTTTCATACCCCCGCTGCTACCGACGACTCCATCTGGAGAACCCTCTTTCCATTCTCCCTAAAAGAAAAAGCTAAAGAGTGGTATGTTTTGAAGCTAGACTTGGTAACCTGGAATGAAGTCAAGAATGAATTCCTCAAAAAGTTCCTTCCGATTGCTAAGCTAACCTATATGAGAAGATGCATCACTTCCTTTTCCCAGAAAGAGAATGAACCCTTCCACGAGGTGTGGGAGAGGTTCCAAAAACTTCTCCGCGACTGCCCCCACCATGAAGTGCCATTGTGGCAACTAGTTCAAGCCTTCTACACCAAGCTTGAAGAGAGCCAAAACAACGTCGAATCCTCATGCGGAGGCACTTTTATGGAAAAGCCACTCGAGAAATTGTGGCCTTTGTTCAAGCATCTTGCTGAAAACTCCCACCATCGTGTTTCTATAAAAGGGGAGCATTGTGGTCAAAGCTACATCCCTCCACCTTCTTCCATAGCTCTAGCCTGCAATGTTGCCGACCCCAACATGATGAGGATGATGGAGGATATGATGAACTTTTGGTGGCCGAAATAATCAAGGCCCCATGTCCAACACTTATACTCCCGAGTGGAGGAACCATTAAAATTTCTTGTGGAAGTAACAAAATGAGGATGGGCAAGGACAAGGGCAGCTGATTCCACGATATAGTTCAAAGTTTGAAGAGGAGGTGCTTGGAAGATTAAGAAGTTTGGATGAGGTGAAGAAGGATGTCTCTTCACATGGGAAGTCCATCAACCACCTTGAGCAAAGACTGGATCAGATCTCTTTCTCTCTTACTAGGAGGGAAGAAGGAAGACTTCCGTATCAACCAATGCTCAACCCAAACAATGATGGTACTTTCCTAGGAAACACTCAAAGTTCTTATGCTCTGCCATCATACCAAGCACCGACGAATCCCTATGCTCCACCACCTTCTCAAGCACCTCTTAACTATCAATACGCTCCACCCCCACCTCATTTATACCAACAACCACCTCCCCAATACCACCCCATCCACAACAACAACAACTACCACACCAACCACAACCACAATTCATCCTCCAAAACCCAAATTCACCTCACCAAAGGCCACCACCACCCCCAAAAACCACAACCACCTCCACAAGCTTCTTCTTCCACTGCCAATGAGCATGTGAAGGCAGTGACTATTTTGAGGAGTGGCGAGACTTTAGAGCACTCCCATGATACCGTTGTTGCTGACAGAGGTGATACTGAGATGGGACAAGTTGATACTGAGATACAACTTGAGGATACTGTGACGAGAGACAGAGTTGATACTATGACACAGAGTAGTGATACTGTGATTCATGTGATTCTCATTGATGATACTATTGATCTGAACCATGTGGGATTCCAACTCCCCCCCATTTCCTGAAGCTCTTAAGGAACATTCTGTTGAGAGGAGAAGAAAGAAGCATACTAAAGACATCCTTCAAACTTTCAAACAGGTAAAAATCAACATTCCTCTACTTGATGCAGTCAAGCAAATCCCTTCTCATGCTAACTTTTGCATCAACATTCTTCAGCTAGCACAGCCGTGCTGGGTAGAACGGCCGTATTGGGGACTCCATAGAACGGTCGTGCTGGGTAGCACGGCCGTATTGGGGACTCCATAGAACGCCCGTGCTGGGTAGCACGGCCGTGGTGGCTAAGTTGTTGTAGCTTGTGAATTTTGACGTTCTCTCTATAACTTTTGCATCAACCAGCACGTCCAATCTGTGGTACCACGACTGTGTTGGGGTCTTCATAGACAATTTGAGCTTGAATCACCATCATCCATGGATTTCTTTTCTTGATGTCGATCCTTGGCCATTGGAGGTAGTTTGAGGAAGCCTTAGGGACTTATTTGGACCCCTCCATGAGTAGAGGAACCCTAGGACTCATTTCTTCTCTCTCATTCATCCTAATCATGGTCCAAGTACCTGAAATGAATGCAAAGAACGTCCATAAGTGCATTTGGCAATGATAAGCATACTGGGGTAATTAGCTTGTAATCTAACATGTCTAGATGTGATTTGAGTACAAAATGACACAAGATAAAGCCCTAAAATAGGGCCGAAACACCACCCCAAACTTAAAACATACTTGTCCTCAAGTATGCTCCAACTTAATCTCTCTTTTCAGTTTTCTTTCAATAAATAAGAGTGACAAATGCATAGCAACAAAAAATTATTGACGACATGGTCTTGGAAGTGACTAAGTGCATGTGTTCCATATCTCTCCTTTCCTCTTTCACATGCCAATCATGAAATGAGCACTGAGCATACAAACTTCAAATATAAAGCATAGAATAAAAACAAGTTGTCCATATATCCTTCATGTCATTCCGGGTAAACAGTTTCATGTTGGTGTTAATCAAAGATGACTAGGAGTATTTTTTCGCTTTCATGCATTCACTCTTATGCCTCAAACCACACTAGATGACCCACATGGCTGTAGAAAAGGGTAAAGTGAGCTAGATTTTATATTTTCTAGCTCAAAGGGTGTGAAAATAGAGGAAATGGTTGCATAAAGGTTTTTAGAATGCTATTACATAGAGCACTCATCTTTTCTTTATTTGAATGTTCTTAAACATGATCATCCTTTTATTTTCTTTTTGATTTCTTTTTCTTTTCTTTTCTTTGCCCTTGGTGTAGATGGGGCATATGGTGGATAGAGTGAAGCGGGGAGATAAAGATATGGCCACCCCAAACTTTTGGAGGTGGCTAAGGCTGATTATGTGCACTAGGGCATCCTTTCATGAGGCAGAGAGATATGAAGATGGTGAAAGAATAGTCGTAGCAAAGAGGGGTCATTAGTGTAGTCTTCAACATAAGATTTCCTGCATGAAATCTAATCCAACACTTTATCAAATGATATCACACCACATGATAGAGCAACATGACATTCACATTTCTACCAAGTGATTGCATATGCTTTAAGCATTTGTGCTTTCTTAATTCACAAAACAACTGAAACTTTCACAAACTTTGAGAGAAGTGGTGCACATATAAAAGTAAAAAAACAAGACCATATAGCAATAAATCTAAGAGAACAACATGCATTTGTCAAAGGATTAAAAATTTCATTTCAAACAGTGGAGATTAAGTCAAAACATGCTTTTTGGGAAAGGACACTCAAGTTTGGGCAAAATTGACCAAAATTGGCCAAAATGATGCCAATTTGCCTTCAATCACATCTAAACCTACCTTAGGGAAATTTAAAACATAAAGTAGCAAATCCTAGTTAAAATACACAAGAAATTACAAAAACTACATGAGAATGCACTGCATGCTATGGAGTGATGAAAGAGCAAATTTTTTGAAAAATTACAAAGAAAATGCATGAAAGTAGACTATATGTATGCATGAATACAATCAACATAAAGTCTATACTAGAAAGATCAGGATCAAAATGAGCACGATCAGGTAGAACATGATTAGCTAAGAATGAGGGCTTACCACCCTACCACCCCAAACTTTTGAATCATACTGTTCTCAGCATGAAACCAAAGTTTAGGAATGATAGGGTAGACGTCATGGCTGTGGTGGTGGTGGTCCTCCCTGTGGTGGGGGGTTATGGTAGTAGTAATGGCCCCAGTAGTCTTCCTGTAGAGGCGAGTATGTTTCATGGTAACCATAAATTCCTCCCAAGAAATCCTCCCCCCCATTGGGGGTTCCTCTATGCATGTGCATGCTGGTAGTGGTACATGTGGTTGATTTGATGATGCATCTACTACTGATCCAACCACATGTCATGTTGTGTCTTCTGAATCCCCTCTAACTGTGCATGAATGACTGACATGTCATATGCATTTTTCGGAGGTGGCTGCGCATCAAAATCCTTCACTCTAGGTCTAGTGCGACGTGGCTAGTCAAATGAACGTTGCTGCTCTGGCACATTTGTTTCTCCCTCTTCTTTAGGTAAGACTACATTTGGTGCTCTGAACCCCTCTCTAGGATGATCTTCCTCATACCGTGATAACAACCCTAAAACGTCATCTGGAGGTCCCACATCCATGAGAAGAAGGCTAGTGTGGTATGGGAGTTCGAGGGTGATACCAGGGTACTTGGGGTTCAGAACATAGAAGATTTTGTTATATCTGAGGGATATCATTTGGGACCTAGCAAGATAGTTTAAATCCACATATTTGCTTCCATCTACCTTGATATGTCCATCTAGAGTGCAGTCCACTGTCCTTGACAAAGTGGTGACAATTCCTCCCATGATGAATGGATTTTTACTCTTAGAAGGGATTGTCTTCAAGTGATCAATCACCATGACACCTATGTTTACAAATCCCCTACTTGCAACTGTGGCCATAAAAAATAAGTCTATCTGAGAAAAACATCCTTGATTGTCATAGCGGCCAAATAAAGTGTTTGCTAGGACCTTTTGCAAGTATCTCATGAAGGGGTTGTAGATCTTGCTCATCTTGGATTTCCTTACAGCAAAGATAGATTGACCCATGACTGCATTCCACATCCTGGAGTAATCTTCTCTACCACTCTTGTCAAATATCCCACTGTCAAAGCTCTTTTATATTTATGAATTGGGGGCAAAGATTGCCTTTATTCTGAGAAGCTTTAAGTACATGTAATGAGAAGTTCACCTTGAACCTAATATCATCCTCTCCTTGGTACTGTACATTCTCTAAAGTTGCAAAGAACTCATGAGTAAGCTCCAAATATGTTACTTCAACCTTAGTTAAAAATCTTGTACAGTCCACAGTGTCGTAGTTGATCCTTAAACATGAAGTTGATCCCTAGGGCTTGCATTGTAAGCATACACACATATCTGGTGGGAATCACCCTCCTTGTCATGCACTGGGGTGGAGAGGTCTCATTGCATCCCTTCTTGCTGTTCCCCTACCATATGTGGTTCCTTCTTGTTGCTTTCCCACCCATTTCAATTTGTCCTCCTCTAGCCTGGACAAGAAATCCACCAGCTCATCCTCCATTTCCTCGCTCTCGATGTCTTCTACCTATTCTTCTTCATAGGTGTGTGACCCAGAACTTGTATCCAAGTTCAAGGGCACTCTCTCATGGATTCCACTAGGTTGGGCCAATGATGTGGAATGCCTTGCTGGATCTGGTCATGGCAGCAAGCGCGAGGAAGGTGCATCATTAGACTTCTTGGTTCTCCTCTCACGAGCCGGTACATTAACTTCAATTGAATCTACAATGTTCTCCAGCCCTTATTCTTCTTCTTCCTCCTCTTCCCCATGGTTGTTGTAGCTTGGATCTGAGGCGTGATCGTTGGAGGAAGAGTGGATTCGGGAGGCACTTATCGACATCGATCGTCCAAAGGATCGTGAAATGGAGTTGGATGGCGAGGAGGCACTACTGGAATACTGTGAACCGGGTGTCTGTTTGGATCAACTTTTCCACCGGTGAGGATGTTCATAGTTTTCTCCACTCCCTCTTGATGTCCTTACCCATTCTCTTCATTATTGCAAGGTTCTTTGGTGGAAAAATGGGCTAGAATAGCAAAAATGAAGTTTCGGGTTGTAGGAATTTGCTCGGAGGTGGAGAAATTGGTGGTGTTGGACAGTAGAAATCGAAGCTAGAGGTTAGGGAAGGTGATTGGGGGCCAAAGGAAACTCAAATCCATAGTTTGGGATCAGGAGGAGGCAATTTGGGGGTGGTGGGAGCTCACCCTAATTGCATGGGAGCGCAGAACAACCATTCTCAGATGAAAGAATGAATCTGGGGTCGTGCTGGGTCGGACAGAATCAGGCAACTTAAGTGCTTCTTCTAGGCTAGTACGACCGTTTTGTCCAGCACGTCTGTGTTGGCGGGGAACTAGCATGACCATTCTGGTCAACACGACTGTGATGTCAGCGACCAAATCTCGAAATTTGTCTGTTGTTTTTAAGTTAACCAGCACGGCCGTTCCATGCCAACACGACTATTCTGGCCGGGTGCCAGCACGACCATTCTGGTCAACATGGCCGTGCTACCAGTGATAAAAACTTTCATCTTCTCTGTTGATTTTAACTTATCCAGCATAGTCGTTTCACTCCAGCATGGCCGTTCTGGCCTCTGCCAGTTCAAATTCTCTAGATTTCATCAAATCTTTTAGAAACTCATCATCTAATCCACTGGAACGATCTTCCTTAGTGTTATATCCACCACTTTGATTGAACGTGCGTAAATTCTCAACTTGATCCTATTTCACATGTTGTTTCATCTAAACTAAAGATAAAAACTACCAAGCACAAGTGTGTGTGTGTTTTGTGGAAAATAAAGCAAAAGTATAAAAAAGGTAAGGTTCAAGAATCTCAAACCACGTGGGTTGCCTCCCATTAGCGCTAAATTTTACGCCTTCAGCCATGATTATTGCTTTTCAAAATCGATCATTTCTTTGGGTTTTCAAAGCATCCTTGTGGTACATCTCTTTCTCATCCGCGTCCAAACACATCTTTCATTAGATTGTTGTTCTTCTACAAGCATCACAATGTCAACACTTTGGTTAGCCTTATACGGACCTACTTCCACAACTGGCTTCAATCTTTGTCCATTCACGACAAAATCTTTTTCTCCTTCTTTCTCACAAATCACAATAGCCCCGGATGTATACACTTTCTTGATGAGATAAGGTCGTTCCCATCTAGACCGCAGTTTTTTGGGAAATAACTTGATCCTTGAATTGTATAGCCATACCCACTTTATGGGCTCAAATCCCTTCTTTTTGATCATCTTATCATGAAGAAACTTAGTCCTCTCCTTGTAGCTCTTAGACATGTCATACGCTTCATGGCACATTTCCTACAACTCATTCAGTTGAAACTTCCTTTTCATTCCGGCATTCTCTCCATCAGAATCCATAGTTTTCAAAGCCCATAGTGCCTTGTGTTGCATCTCAACTGGAAAATGGCAACTTTTTCCATAGACAAGATTGAATGGAGTAGTGCCAATTGGGGCTTTGTATACAGTCCTATATGCCCATAAAGCTTCATTGAGACAAAGTGACCAATCCTTGTGGTACGGTCTCACTGTTTTCTCTAGAATGAGCTTTATCTCCTGATTGACCAACTCAACTTGACCACTAGTTTGAGGGTGGTAAGGAGTGGCTGCACGATGGTTCACCCCGTGCTTCTTGAGCAATCCTTCAAAAGTGTGGTGAATGAAATGACTTCCACTGTCACTAATCATAGCTCTTAGAATACCAAAGTGGCTAAAGATGTTAGATTTCATGAAGTCACACACCACCTTGTGATCATTTGTCCTAGTTGCAACAACCTCAATCCACTTTGACACATAGTCCATGGCAACCAACATGTAGACATACCTAAAGGAGGGAGGAAAAGGACCCATGAAGTCAATTCCCCATACATCAAACACCTCCATCACAAGAATGAGTGATAGAGGCATCATTTCCCTCTTAGAGATAGTGTAGCTTAGCCTTTCCTTTTTCCCTCATCATTGCTATTCTTTATTATTTTTTCACTTTTGCATATTACCATTCTAACTTGATTTCTTGTTGCTTGTTTATGTATTGTGCATGTGATAGCTGTGCATGGGCCACACACGTTCCACCTATACCGACTTGGTGTTGTACGACCCCGAGATAGGTAGAAGGAGCCAAAGTTGCCGCAACTAACACCGAGAAGCCGAGATGGTAGACAACAACCCTCATGCAAATTCTCAATCACCTCCACCACAGCCCAACCACCCACTCCATGAGTATTTCACTCCGGGGAACTACAATTCCCCCATTGCCACCCTAGTTGACCAAATGTTGGGTCAACAGTTCTCCATTCCACCCGCACTCCTTGGTATCCTCCCCACTTACTATGGGATGGAGAATGAGAATCCCTACCATCACATTGATGCATTCCTTGAGACATGGTCCACTTTTCATACCCCCGCTGCTACCGACGACTCCATCTGGAGAACCCTCTTTCCATTCTCCCTAAAAGAAAAAGCTAAAGAGTGGTATGTTTTGAAGCTAGACTTGGTAACCTGGAATGAAGTCAAGAATGAATTCCTCAAAAAGTTCCTTCCGATTGCTAAGCTAACCTATATGAGAATATGCATCACTTCCTTTGCCCAGAAAGAGAATGAACCCTTCCACGAGGTGTGGGAGAGGTTCCAAAAACTTCTCCGCGACTGCCCCCACCATGAAGTGCCATTGTGGCAACTAGTTCAAGCCTTCTACACCAAGCTTGAAGAGAGCCAAAACAACGTCGAATCCTCATGCGGAGGCACTTTTATGGAAAAGCCACTCGAGAAATTGTGGCCTTTGTTCAAGCATCTTGCTGAAAACTCCCACCATCGTGTTTCTATAAAAGGGGAGCATTGTGGTCAAAGCTACATCCCTCCACCTTCTTCCATAGCTCCAACCTGCAATGTTGCCGACCCCGACATTTTGGTGGCCGAAATAATCAAGGCCCCATGTCCAACACTTATACTCCCGAGTGGAGGAACCATTAAAATTTCTTGTGGAAGTAACAAAATGAGGATGGGCAAGGACAAGGGCAGCTGATGCCACGATATAGTTCAAAGTTTGAAGAGGAGGTGCTTGGAAGATTAAGAAGTTTGGATGAGGTGAAGAAGGATGTCTCTTCACATGGGCAGTCCATCAACCACCTTGAGCAAAGACTGGATCAGATCTCTTTCTCTCTTACTAGGAGGGAAGAAGGAAGACTTCCGTATCAACCAATGCTCAACCCAAACAATGATGGTACTTTCCTAGGAAACACTCAAAGTTCTTATGCTCTGCCATCATACCAAGCACCGACGAATCCCTATGCTCCACCACCTTCTCAAGCACCTCTTAACTATCAATACGCTCCACCCCCACCTCATTTATACCAACAACCACCTCCCCAATACCACCCCATACACAACAACAACAACTACCACACCAACCACAACCACAATTCATCCTCCAAAACCCAAATTCACCTCACCAAAGGCCACCACCACCCCAAAAAACCACAACCACCTCCACAAGCTTCTTCTTCCACTGCCCATGAGCATGTGAAGGCGGTGACTATTTTGAGGAGTGGAGAGACTTTAGAGCACTCCCATGATACCGTTGTTGCTGACAGAGGTGATACTGAGATGGGACAAGTTGATACTGAGATACAACTTGAGGATACTGTGACGAGAGACAGAGTTGATACTATGACACCGAGTAGTGATACTGTGATTCATGTGGTTCTCATTGATGATACTATTGATCTGAACCATGTGGGATTCCAACTCCCCCCCATTTCCTGAAGCTCTTAAGGAACATTCTGTTGAGAGGAGAAGAAAGAAGCATACTAAAGACATCCTTCAAACTTTCAAACAGGTAAAAATCAACATTCCTCTACTTGATGCAGTCAAGCAAATCCCTTCTCATGCTAAGTTTCTGAAAGATCTATGCACCTTAAAGAGAAAGACCACGGGGAGAACCCCAAAGAAAGTCAAGCTCACCGAGCAAGTGAGCTTGGTTTTATAGCACACCATGCCAAGGAAGAGAAAAGATCTCGGTGCTCCCATCATCTCATGTTACATCAAGACACATCACATAGACCAAGCCCTCCTAGACTTGAGTTCTAGTGTTAACCTAATGTTGTATGATGTGTTTGCCGAGCTCCAAATGGGGCAATTGAGTCCAACTCATTATACTTTGCAGTTGGTTGACCGATCAGTAAAGACGCCTAGAGGGCATGTTGATGATATGCTTGTGAGGCTTGATGATGAAACTTCTGTTTTCTTCCCTACCAACTTCATTGTATTAGACATGGAAAAAGACATAAGGAGGGTGCCTATCATCTTGGGAAGTCCATCCAGCCACAACTGATGTAGTAATTCATGTGAGGACCGGTACTATGTTTGTGACATTCATGCACATGAAGATCCGGTTGAATATCTTTAAATCTTCAGCCACAACCGAGGTAATCGGGGTCACTGAAGAAGATTGCTACCTCATTGAGTGCCTAGATGAAATTGTAGAGGAATGCCTACCTGTGTGGATTCAAACTGCCACTCAAGGTAGAGGTCTAGAGGCAATAGTTGAGTTCCCAGATGATGATGATGAAGTTGATGAAAAGAATGAGCTAGCCTTGGTGGCTGCAAGTGAAGACCTTCCTTCTATTTATGAACCATTAAAGAACTCCCTTGAAGAACCTCCCACTCTTGAGTTGAAGTCTCTTCCAGAAGGATTTAAGTATGCTTTTCTAGGTTCAAATGACACTTTCCCAGTGATCATTTCTTCCATTCTCTCACCTGAATAAGAGGAGGCATTGATGAATGTTTTGAAGAAGAACATCCAAGCCATTAGATGGTCTATAGCTGACTTGAGGGGTATTGACCCCTCCATCTATGTACACATGATCTATCTAGAGGATGATGCAAGACTGACCCAGCAAATGCAAAGGCACTTGAATCCAAAGATAAAAGAAGTGGTAACTCAAGAGATTATGAAGTTGCTAGATGCTGGAATTATCTATCCTATTTCTGATAGTACATGGGTGAGCCCCATCCAGGTTGTGCCTAAGAAAGGTAGGATCACTGTAGCAGAAAATGCGGATGGTGAACTTATGCTGGTAAGAGAACAATAAAAGTGGAGAATGTGTGTTGACTATCAGAAGCTCAATGAAAAGACCAAAAAGGACCACTACCCTCTCCCATTTCTTGACCAGATTCTAGAAATGCTAGTGGGGCAAAGCTTCTATGGTTTCCTTGATGGGTACTCTGGATACTTCCAAATTGCCGTGCATCCTGTAGATCAAGAGAAGAAAACATTCACCTGCCTGAGTGGTACATTTGCCCACCGGAGAATGCCATTTGGGTTGTCTAATGCCCCTTCTACATTTGAGAGATGTGTGACCTTGATTTTTGCAGATATGCTTGATTCGTCTTTGGAAGTGTTCATGGATGATTTCTTGGTCTTTGATAAAACTTTTGATGAATGCTTACTTCATTTGGCTGCTGTCCTTGAGAGATGCATAAAGGTTTTCCTAGTGCTATCTTCGGAGAAGAGCCATTTCATGGTACCCAAAGGCATTTTTCTGGGCCACTGGTTTCAAAGGATGGAATTGAAGTTGATGGGGCCAAGGTGGGTCTCATTTCTACTCTTACTATTCCTTCCACCGTAAGACATGTTCGGTCTTTCTTGGGACATGCATGTTTCTTCTGTCGATTCATAAAAGACTTTAGCAAGATCTCAAGACCTCTATGCCACTTGCTTGAGAAAGATGTTGAATTTCATTTTGATGACAAGTGCGTTGAAGCCTTCAACCACTTGAAGGAAAAACTAGTTTCCGCTCCTATCATGAAACCCCCATATTTCTCTTTGCCATTCAAGATTATGACCGATGCATCTGACATGGCAGTGGGTGCTGTGCTGGGCCAAAGAGCTGGCCAGATTCCACATGCTATCTACTACACAAGCAAAACTCTAGATGAAGCCCAAAGAAACTACACAATTACTGAGAAGGAGTTTCTTGCAGTTATCTTTGCTCTTGATAAGGTCTCATCATATATTTTGCAAAACAAAGTAGTGATATACACGGACCACTCTGCACTAAAGTACCTCATGGCAAAGAAAGATTCAAAGCCAAGGCTGATCTGATAGATTTTGTTGCTTAAAGAGTTTGATGTGGATATTGTAGACAAGAAGGGAGTGGAAAATGGTGCTGCCAACCATATCTCCCGAATTGATGAGCCCTTTGATGATACAAGTCAAATCAAGGTAACGACGCCACATGAACAACTCTTCCTACTCTCATCCACTCAAAAGCCATGGTATAAACACATAGCTAATTTCTTAGCTAGTGGAAGGATACTTAGAACATGAACAAGGGAGGAAAGCAAAAGGTTATTTGCTATGGTCAAGAACTATGCTTGGGTTGACCCTCAACTCTTCAAATATTGTCCCGATCATCTCATTAGGAGATGTGTTCCAGAGATGGAACAGTAAGAAATCATATCCATGTGCCATTTCGGAATATGTGGAGGTCATTTTAGAGGAAAACACACGGCTATAAAGGTTCTCTATTGTGGGTTTTATTGGCCATCCTTGTTCAAAGATTCCCACGAATTTTGCAAAAGTTACTTGAAGTGCCAAAAAGTGGGAACTATCTCCAAGAGGGACATGATGCCTCTATCACCCATTCTTGTGGTGGAGGTGTTTGATGTATGGGGAATTGACTTCATGGGTCTTTTCCTCCCTCCTTTGGGTATGTCTATATTTTGGTTTCCATGGACTACGTATCAAAGTGGATTAAAATTGTTGCAACCAAGACAAATGATCACAAGGTGGTGTGTGACTTCGTGAAATCTAGCATCTTTAGCCATTTTGGTATTCCAAGAGCTATGATTAGTGACAGAGGAAGTCATTTCATTCACCACACTTTTGAAGGATTGCTCAAGAAGCACGGGGTGAACCATCATGTAGCCACTCCTTACCACCCTCAAACTAGTGGTCAAGTTGAGTTGGCCAATCGGGAGATAAAGCTCATTCTAGAGAAAACAGTAAGACCAGACCGCAAGGATTGGTCACTTCATCTCAATGAAGCTTTATGGGCATATAGGACTGCATACAAAGCCCCGATTGGCACTACACCATTCAAGCTTGTCTATGGAAAAAGCTGCCATTTTTCGGTTGAGATGCAACACAAGGCTCTATGGGCTTTGAAAACTATGGATTCTTATGGACAGAATGCCATAATGAAAAGGAAGTTTCAACGGAATGAGTTGGAGGAAATGCGTCATGAAGCGTATGACATGTCCAAGAGCTATAAGGAGAGGACTAAGTTTCTTCATAACAAGATGATCAAAAAGAAGGAATTTGAGCCTGGAAAGTGGGTATGGCTATACAATTCAAGGATGAAGTTCTTTCCCAGAATACTCCGGTCTAGATGGGAAGGACCTTATCTCATCAAGAAAGTGTATCCATCTGGGGATGTTGTGATTTGTGAGAAAGAAGGAGCAAAAGAGTTTGCCGTGAATGGTCAAAGATTGAAGCCAATTGTGGAAGTAGACCCGAACAAGGATAACCAAAGGTTTGACATTGTGATGCTTATATAAGAACAATAATCTGATGAAGAGATGTGTTTGGACGCGGATGAGAAAGATATGTACTACAAGGATGCTTTGAGAATTCCAAAGAAATGATCAATTTTGAAAAGTAATAATCCCGACTGAAGGCGTAGAATTTAGTGCTAATGGGAGGCAACCCACATGGTTTGAGATTCTCGAACCTTACCTTTTTGATACTTTTGTTTTATTTTCCACAAAAAACACACACACACACACACTTGTGCTTGATAGTTTTTGTCTTTAGTTTTGATGAAACGACATGTGAAACAAGATCAAGTTGAGAATTAAGGCATGTTCAATCAAAGTGGTGGATATAACACTAAGGAAGATCGTTCAAGTGGATTATATGATGAGTTTCTAAAAGATTTGATGAAATCTAGAGAATTTGAACTGACAGAGGCCAGGATGGGCGTGCTAGAGTGAAACGACTATGCTGGTTAAGTTAAAATCAACAGAGAGGATGAACTTTTTTATCACTGGCAACACGACCGTGTTGACCAAAACGGCCGTGCTGGCATGGAACAGCCAAAAAGCTTCCTGCGATTCCCACCAAGGATACACACTAGACAACTAGAGGTGGCTAGATGCAACCCTAAGGGGGGACACAAGTGCAAAACTTTTGAAATTTATATTAACCCTAACCAAGTCAATCACAGTACCGAAATAGGTCACCCGCAAGTGCACGAGGTACTATTGTAGCATAGGTGAAGGGCAAGTATAGGGGTCGATCCTCAGTGACATAAGGGGCACTAGAGCTAGGCTAGTGTTGGCTACGTTCCTAATGTAGAGTCTAGGTTTGAAGGGTTTAAAAAGGGGTTTGTTTTGTGATTAATCTAAGTGGACAAGCAAGAAAGGCAGAATTGAACCTAAGTTATCTTAAACAATCAAGTTTAACAATCTAGGTTAACCAACTAACTAAGCAAGAGAAAAGGTAAGTTACACTATACTAGATGAGCAAGAAGTAATTTAGAAACTAAGTTAACCACTAAAGCAAGAAAAGATCTAAATTAACCCTAACTATCAAAACTGAGCAATTGACTAGGTTAAGCAAGAACAACTAGACTATACTAGCATAAGCAAGTAAACAAATCAAGTTGAGTTTTAAACAAGATGATTAAGGTAGGTGGGCCGTTTGGGGATGTAACTTTAATATTAGTTGGGGAAGGTTATTGGACAAGCATGGTTCTCATGTTTCATCTAGATTACCTAACCAAACAATAAGGCAAATGCTATTAGAATGTACCCTATACTACTAGTGGAAGACTAGGGTTAGGTGTAATTCTAATAGGATTAGCCAAATCTAGGTTTCTAGGATAAGTGGTATTGAGTAATTGAGGGCCAAGGATAGATATGGGAGTAGAGATGAGGGTATTTGACCTCATGCCACTAGCCATTCTAGCCTTTAGAAAACCCTAGGCAATCACATCAATCCCACTTATACTAGTAACTTAGGTCTCATACCAAGTAGTAGGAGAGGGGGTAGGCATGTAGGAATGAAGGGGACTAGCTGGGGATCCTCTATTGGGACCTAGGAGTCATACCTAAGACTGCCACATACATCCCAATTCTCCTAGAAACATGGTATCATCAAGCAGTATCAAATAAGCAATTCATAACAAAAAGCATAAATCACAAGCATGGCAATGGGATAAGAGACAAAAGCATGGAGCAATAATCATAGATAAAAATAAGCTCATTATAAGCCAAAATTCTCCCAACATGGTATCAAAGTCACATTTTATCCCCAAACAGCCCACCACTAGGGGCTTAGCTACACATAATCAATAAAATGGCAAAAGAATGGGGAAGAAACTCCATGGAGCTTGTGGAAGAAGCCTCGTTCTTCACCTCCTAGCTGCTTGGGGACGTCCTCTCTCCTCCAAAGGTGCAAATGGGCATGAAGATATGGGGTATTATGGAGGAAAACCTAGAAAACTAGGTTTCCAAGGGGAAATGGAGATGGAAATGGTGGGTGGAGAGCATAAATGCAAGGGGAATGCACTAAATGCTCAAGGAGTGGGTGGAGAGGAGTAATTGTGTTTAGGAGGAGCTAACCCAGTGTTGTGGCTACCACCCATGTATATATAGGCGGTGGTGGAAGCACTAGGGTAAGTAGGGGTATTGTGGGAAAATAAATGCATAAAGTGGTAGGTCTTGGGTGGTAGCACGACCATTCTGTACAACACAACTATGGTGGGTGGAGGTGAGAACGGTCATGGTGGAGGGGAACAACTGTTATGATGAAGTGTAAAATCAAAGGCTGGATGGGGTGAAGTGAAGGCGGGTAGCACGACCGTGGTGGGGTTTAGGTAGAACGGCCGTGTTGGGTAGCAAGTCCGTGGTGGTGGAGTTTGAGAGGAGGTTGTTACCAAGAGCACACCCATTCCATTCTTTAGCTACAACGGCCGTATTGGGGACTCCATAGAACGGCCATGCTACAGTGGTGGTTGAGTTGCTGTAGCTTGTGAATTTTGAAGTTCTCTTTGTAACTTTTACGGCTGTGCTGGGGTCTTCATAGACAATTTGAGCTTGAATCACCATCCTCCATGAATTTCTTTGCTTGATGTCGATCCTTGGCCATTGAAGGTAGTTTGAGGGAGCATTGGGGCCTTCTTTGGACCCCTCCATGAGTAGAGGAACCCTAGGACTCCTTCCTTCTCTCTCATTCATCCTAATCATGGTCCAAGTACCTGAAATGAATGCGAAGAACGTATATAATTGCATTTGGAAATATAAGCATATTGGGGTAATTAGCTTGTAATCTAACATGTCTAGATGTGATTTAAGTACAAAATGGCACAAGATGAATCCCTAAAATAGGGCCAAATTAGTATGTCATACATTCAAATATAAAAACAACAATATCATTCTTCATATTCCTCCACAAGAAGTGCCTATGTAGATCTTTATACATTTTAGTAGATCATGATTGAATTGTGTACTTAGACCGATGAGCTTCTTTTAACACCTTTCCTATTTACTCAGAATATGATATGAACCATATATGTTATTTATATTGAATACTACTAGATATAATGACATACTAATGTGTTTAGAGTTTCTCTAGTAGCTTGACTGTTCCCTCTAGTCTTGAATTATTCTTCTATGCCATTATGATTTTAGATTGGAGGGTTCGTTTCACACAAATGTTGGACAATACCATTTCCCCCATATTCCTCAGGTCCGATGGTGACAAGACCTAATGTTTTCCCACTCACTATTAAAAATTAGTGTCAAACTGATGTAGAGATTTGTGTACCCTTAAATTCACTAGGATTAAGAAACCCTATATTTTACCTAAAAAATAGCATGACAAACACAACCCGTAACTGGACGGGTCTTATTGAGGTGCAATTAAAGACAGAACTCGAATGACAATACTTTTAAGAACAAATTGCATCTTTAGTCTAATTAAGAAAAAGTTAAAAAAGATAGTTTATTTTTCAGTTAGTTTACGAAATTAGTGAAAGTTATTATTTATAGTATGATAATATTACTTAGACAATGGGTTCCGAAGCCACTAATTATGTTCTCTCCCTCACTACATTCTTGCAAACATGAACAAAAACCATCTCGTCTAAATATGATATACAATCAATAAATTGGTCTAATGATATTAAAGATGAAATGATGTAATTCATAATGTAAATTTTTATTGTAATTAAAGATTCATCAGAACATAACAATGTGTGTAGCATGATAATCCCCATTCCCTAGTCCAAGATCTACTCTCTACTCATGTTCATGATACATGGGAAGAGAGAGAACACGAATCTCATGAAGAAAGTAGCGGCATGGAGGATAATCTCTATGATGTGCTTCACCACTCCTAAAATGTCATTTGTAGTCATTGATCACGTCTTTGGTGGATCCCATCTCCACATCAACTCATGAACTCTCCAGCTCTCTCCAATTATGGATATGACTATGGATCGGAGTAGATAGGTCATTAATCCCTCCTCTATATGTTCTTATGGTATTTTTATATCATTATAATCTAAAGTCAAACTCAACTACTTTGATAGTTGTGAGCCATTTATTATAGTTTGTGGCATTGTGTCAGTCAATCAACTCAAGTGACAACCAATCATATAGCCATGTATATACTCATCATATAGAGAAATTGAATTTAACATCTAAAGGTACTTGGATTTCTCAATTTTGAGAAAACTTTTGAAATCTAGAGCCATTTTACAGACTTGATATATGTTGGTGGTATCTTATATCATTTGTTTCTCTTGTATTAGCTAATTAAGACTTCTCCACTTGAGCCCATTAGCATCCATTTAGATTATATTATCTTGTGTCTTTGGTACATCATACTTTGAGACAATATATATATGACTCTCTATAACCTTAATTCTCTCACAATAAGAATTTCTCTTCACATGGTGTCAAGAGAAGCCATCTAAACTCAAGGGTTTCTGAGAGAACAACCCCCAACATGTCTTTCCCAGGTCATTGACACACCTAATTTATGTGTGCAAAATGCAAGTGTATGCGTTGAGTAGTATAGGCCTATAAGGCCCAAATGTTGAACTCAGGTAAACATACTCCAAAGACTACTACTAACTATAACCTAATCAACTAGGCATAGGGAAAAGTGATTGGTTGTTTGTTTATAACAAAGGACAAAAATTGAAATGTAAATTAAGTGGAATGTAATCACAGTTTGGTGGATTCCTTACGATTACAGTTTCACCACGTTGTACATTGCAGTTAACTACATTTCATTAATAATCATTTACCCCTAACCCTAGACCAAGGGACCTATAGTAAGTATTACCCGCTCCCACACTGTAATACATTACATATACTAAGACAAACCCCACTTTTGTAGTGATTTAAGAATTAGATAAACACATCAATGATATCTCTAGATTATTTCCTTCACAGTCGTAAACCCTCTCTCGAGGCACAATATTGGTTGTGTAAATCTATGATGTGTCCAACCCTTAATCCCTCTCTTGAAGTAATTAACAATGTATGAAATTTGATTGCCATGTTCAAGACATATAATTCATTAAGCAATCGTAGATTTATGTACAAAATTTAGGAAAGTATATATATTGAATCATGTAAGTCAAGTACAATGCACAACCATGCTACTCCCATACCCTAAGGAACATGGGGATTAGCCCCACATTATTTATATCAACAAATACAATGAGGAATAGAGAGACACCAAGACAAATACTAGGAAAGTTAAGCCAAACCCTTAGAGAAATTGGTCTGGACGATCCCCTCTAGTAAATGCCCCAATCTATAGTGTTTTGGCTACAAATCTGCTTCTTGAAGGTGTCTGAATCGTGCAGTATGTAGCCATCTCCTTCATCTCCTCCTCCCTCGTCTCTGTGCTGTGTTCCAATGAGATAGAATGTGATATCTCCGTTTGGCTCAAATCCCCTTAGGTCATAAGTGAGACTCAGGCCGTCATTAAGTTTCAGTCATTCGATCTAATTTAATCTTTAATCTGCTCTGATCATGCAAAGTTGACACCATCGACTAGATGTCAGTGGCACTAATTTGTCAGCTAACTCAAAACCCTAGTAAGTGTTGGTACTACCAACTTGTATGTTAGTAGCACCAAGTTGATTCCTGTGAGTTTTGACTTGTTCTGGATGTGAAGGTTGGTACCACCAACTAGGGTTTTGGTGGCACCAAAACCATAAAATCAGGTTCCTGATGCTTTTTTGGGGTGGTGAGTCTGTAGCATCGACTCTGTCTTTTGGTAGCATTGAACATCGTCTAGCACCGAGTGCAATCTCGGTAGCACTGTGATTTCTAGAATTCCTTATTGGATTTCACCTAATGTCAGGACCACTGACTTTTCTGTTAGTAGAACCGAGTTGTCCTGAAAGTGCTCAAACAACTTGAAATGAGGAAAACCAAATACAAGTTCGAATAAAATTTTCAATATAACAAAATTCGGTAAAAATACTTATAACTTGATGCAATAGAGTTTCACAGGTTAACAATAATAAAGAATGCATAAATAGTATCAAAATGAGCAATTATGCAATAAATAAATGGAAGAGTAGCCAATGGAAAGCATGCTAAACTCAGTGTATCAAAATCCCCTAAAATGAATGTCACTCACCCTCGAGCAAGACTACCTTTGGATCTATCTGAAATAATTCAGCAAAAGGACAAGCAATATGAATTACATTTGGCAAATACCCCCCACCCGACGGTCTTAAACTGTCCCTTACCAACACTAAATAAATAACTACTTTAAGTGATAAAAAATGTTCATCAAAGATTTCCACCATTAAATCATTGAAATACTATCAATCAATATAACAGTTACCATCACAACCAACAGGGCATACATTTGATGCACCATGCGATTTCCTATCTATATTACTCTTGTCTACTTACCAAATTATGTTGGAAGAAGTTCCCCATATGACATAGAATGAGGGGATCAATCATTTATGTGTCCTACCATAAAGAACAATAGGTGGAATAAAATAGTTGGCTATGAATAAGAAGTACAAGTAACATCCAAATCATTTATGCAAAAACAAAATATGATGAACCTACAAAATGAAGGAGATGAAAATGCATGAATCCTAATGCCTAATATTGTGGTGAATGATGAATGCACTGAAAGTCTCATCTAATTGATGAGTGTGGGTAAAAGAATGATACATGTCACTATTTTCACTTCTCCTTGAAGAAAAATTCACTTGAGTTCAAGTCTTCTTTTTCTCCTTCTTTATTTGATTTCCTTTTTTTCTCTTCCCTCTTATTTTAGCATGATTATGATTTATTCTTGGAATTTCTTCTACATATATCTTTTTTATGTTTTTTCATTTGGGGTGATGTGGATGTGTATCCTTTCACTTTATATTTGAGGATAAATCTACATAGTTACATGATGTAAAGAATGATGCAAAAAGAGAACGCAATCTACATGAAATTTGTTATGCAAGTAATTATTATGCACATCTCTATATTTTTTTCTTTTCATAACTAATGCAATGAGAAGAAACTAGATGTCACACAACATATTATGCTATGCAATGCAATCAAGGGGAAACAAATCGTTTTACTTGATCATCTTAAGGTGGTGGATTAAATATGATGAAAGGCGGGTGGAATCACATGATTAAGATACAATGCATTTCTTTACTATGCTATGTCCCTCTCCTATCGATATGTGTACATGGTTTTTTTTTTTGAGGAAAGGTAATGTTATATATTAAAAAAACACATCAAGCAAGCAAAAACCTGCTTATGTGGAGTACCAACAGAGAGTTTAAGAAGAAAATACTGCAGCAGAAAGAAAAACTGAAACAAAAGCATAAGGAGGCATAGTTCATCTAGCTGGGGGGAGGCACCCCTTAAGACAATCCTCCTATCAAAATATAATGTTTTTGCTTCCTAGATATTTTCCTGATTTGAACAGTCCTTGATTTAGAAAGGAAATCACAGAAGTTGCTGCACTAAGCTGACCCCAGCCTCGTCATCCACCATAGCTTTAAGATCACAGAGAAATGCTGCTTCAAATTCACCTTCTTCCGATTCATCCATTCTTCCATCTGCTATTTTTCCTGCAGTTTAGTAAGGATGTGAAGATCGGAATTTATTTGCGTTATAATAATTCTTGCCAATTTTTTGATGTTGTTGAAAGTTCTATTGTTCCTTTCTTTCCAAAGGTTCCAGCAGATTGTGATGAAAAGATCGTTACTTTTGAAATTTCTGCAATGTCTTGAAGGAGTTATTTGGATGGGGAAGATGGCTTCCTGGAGATCGGGAAGGCATTTTCGCATGAAGTGTGAAAAGATTTTTTGTGAGAAAGTGCATTTAAAGAAGATGTGGCTGACCGAATCACTATTTTTTTCACATAGGACACATCTAAAAGGACCAATGAAACCCTTTCTTGAGATGTTTTCACCTGTAAGAAGTTTATTATGTAGAAGAAGCCATAAGAATGTTTTGTATTTTTGTGGCCATTTTTGTTTCCAAAGCTTTGATGATGATGGGGAGATACCTCTGAAAGAGAGAAAGTTGTGAGCTAGTTTGATCGAATACTCTTTCCCCCATTTCCAGGTGATGTTATTTGAGATGTTGTTTTCCAAAGTACTAGAGAGATTTCTGAATTCATTTTGACTTACCTGGGAAAGGATACATCTTTTTAATGAGTTTGATCTGTTACTAGTAATGAGCGAAAGGGCTTTATCAATTTTTAGGTTGAGGAGTTTTTTTGGAATTAACCAAGATGTTTTGAGGTTTACAACAGAGTTGTTTTCATACCATGGGTCAGACCAGAAGGAGATGTTTTTGTGAGAATGGGGAGGAGTAATTATGATTTGTGAAATCGTTTTTATGTTTTTATTGATGAATTTCTAGAGTGGGGAAGCATATTTCCTCTGGATTTGATGCCAAGGAGGTGAGTTATGGTAGTATTTATTTGTGATGAGATTTGTCCAGATTTTCTTTTTATTTTGGGTAAGACAATCAATGATTTTGGCAATGAGGCAGAGAGAGTGTGTTTCAATATTTATAATTCCCCAACCTCCTTGATCAATTGGAGCTGAAATAATTTTCCAATTAACTAGATGATAGTGTTTCCCATGTTTATCTTGTTTTTGGACATTGTTCCAAAGGAAATTTCTTCAGATTTTGTCAAGTATGGATTTAGTTTTTGAGGGTAAGGGTATACATCTTAAGAAGTGGGTTGTTATAGGTGTGATGACACTATTTAGCAGGGTGAGCCTTCCCGAGAGATTTAGGAAGTTGTTTTCCCAGCTGGTGAGTTTTGTGTTTATTTTTGAAATTATGGGTTTCCAAATAGCATTTGAAATGTTATATGGGGTGATGGGGAGACCCAGGTATTTGATCGGAAAATCTTCTGTTCTGCATTTTAGGAAGTCTTTTAGGTTCTCTAATGAGGATTGTTGAATGTTTACCCCAAAAATGGAGGATTTTTGAATGTTTACTTTCAGTCTAGAGATATAAGAGAATATACCTATGATCCTAAAGATATTCTGAACAGAGGATATATCTGGAGAGGAGAAAATGATGGTGTCATCAGCGAATTGAATAATGTTCTCCTTGCAGACATCAGGAGCCGAAATGAGTCCATTTTGCATTCCCATATGAATCATGCAAGAGAGAATGGTGGTTAAAATGATGAAAAGGTAAGGAGAGAGAGGGTCCCCTTGTCTAAGTCCATTGGAATTATGGAAATAGCCAAATGGAACGCCATTGATGATTGTGGAGAAGTGATTTGTAGATATACATGCATGGATCCAAGAGATCCATTTGTCAGGAAAATCAAAACCTTTGAGAGTCTGCAGCAGGCAGTTCCAGTTAACAAAGTCGAAAGCTTTTTCGAAGTCCAGTTTGATGGCAAGGAGGGTTTTTTTTTGTGATAGAGATGGATTGATTCATTTACCATTAAAAAGGCATCTTGGATGCTTCTGTTTTTTAGAAAGGTGGATTGGTTAAGAGGAATGATATCGTCCATGAGCGGTTTGATCCTATTTGCTAATGTTTTTGCAATGATTTTGGAAGAGGTGTTTATGAGACTGATAGGTCTGAAATGTGAGATTAATTCTGGTTTACTATTTTTTTTTATCAGAGAGATGAAGGTTTTATTGATGTATTTGATGATGTTATGAGGGTTTGAACTTGCATGGAAGGCGGAAAGAAAAGCAAGAAAGTCATGTTTATAATGGTTCCAGTTTGCCAAGTAGAATTCCGCATTTAGACCATCAGGACCAGGAGATTTATTTTTGCCGAGATCAGAGATAGAAGATTGTAATTCCTCGAGAGTGAAAGGTTTAATGAGTTCGTGGGGTTTTTTTTTGACAAATTGAATTCCATTGAAGGTTATTAAGACCAGATGGGTTGTGATTATTGTTGAAGATTTTTTTGAAATGGTTTTTTATATGCGTTATGATGGATTGTTTATGAGATGTGAGTCTTCCATTTATCATAAGGTGAGTTATAACGTTATTTCTAAATTTTTGATTGCATATTTTATGGAAGAATTTTGTATTTTTGTCACCTTCTTTAGCCATGTGATCTTGGCCCTTTGTCTCCATTTAGTATCAATTCTGTTATTTATGTGTTCAAGGTCAGCTTTAATAGATAGGATCAAAGCAGGATCAGCTGATGGGTCTTTTTCAACAAGGAGAAGTTGGTCTTCGAGGTTTTTTTGAGTTTTAGTTAAGGTCGAGGGATTTTGAATCATCCATTTTTTATATGATTTTTGATGTGTTTTGTATTGTTTAAGATGTGAAGACCCATGTTTGTTGTTTGTGGGTTAGCAAGTGTCCAGGTTTCAAGACAAGATCTGGAAAAATTGTCAATGTGAAGCCAGTTATTTTCAAATCTAAAGGGACGAGATCCCCAAGAGCAAGAGGCAGTTTCGAGAATTAAAGGAAAGTGGTTAGAAATAGTTCAGTGGGAGATATATACAGAAGAGAGAGGATGCTTGTCTTCCCAAAGGTTTGAACAAATGAAATGATCGAGTCGGGCAAAAGACTGGTTCCTTGACCACGTGAATGAGGCATTTGTGGGAACAAGGTCAATAAGAGAATGATTTGAAAGCATCTGGCTAAATTTTTTGTCGGCAACAGTCATGGGAGAGGGAGAAGGATTTAAGTTGTGCCTATCAGAGATATGGGTAACAAGGTTAAAGTCTCCACCAAGGACCCAGGGTGTCAGATGATAATTTGTGAAGAGACAATTTAACTCCTCAAGGAAGGAGGATTTGTCGTAACCTGGTTCCCCATATATACCAGAGAAAGACCAAAGGTAGTCATCAACAAGATTTTTAAAGTCAATCGTTATCGAAAAGTTTAGAATAGAGGATTTTAGCAATAAGAGAACCTGGTTATTATATCCCACAATGATACCACCTTTAAAACCCTTGGGGGGAAGCTGAATCCAGTTTGTGATTCTATTTCCACCAATAGTTTTGAGGGCGAAGGGGATGAGAAAAGTTTTTGTTTCTTGGATGGAGATTAAATCTATTTTGTTTTTATATATATGAGATCATATTTTTTTTCTTCTTTGTAAATTAGCTGCACCACAAATATTCCAAGTTGAGATTTTCATGATGAAGGAATGATGAAGCAATAAAGAATAATGACTATTTATCCTGTTAACAACTTCTCTTTGACCAACCCATGTAGGATTCTAGGTTATTAAGAACATACTGTGCGTCATCATTCTTTTCAAAGCAAAAGCCTATCTTGTTTGCAAAAGATGTGAAACTTTTTGCGTTAGACCAAGAAGCTATATCATCTATAGTGTCAGACTTATTATATGCTTTTTTTTATAAGATAGAGTTGTAGAAAGAGTTGACACAGAGGAAACATAACTGAAAGAGCAAGGTGGGGTGTTACCTTTCTTTGGCCTGTTTATGATGCTGGATCCTTTGATGTCGGATTGGTCTGGCTGCAGGATCTTTTGAAGGTAGCTTGTGTTTGTCTTTTGCAGTGGGCTCTCCTGTTCCGAACTCTGCAGCGAGTTTTCCTTATTTTGTAAAGATGAGTCTTGAAAAATAGTAGTTTGATTGTTTTTGTTTGGGGAATGCCAACTTTCCTTCGTAGAAGAAGGAGATGGGCAAGTGTTACTGCTCGGTTTGATATTGGTAGCGGGGAGGGGGGGTCTAGAGATCTATTTCTTTTATTGTTTTGAAGGTGATAGATGTTTTCAGAAAGGTTTGTGGGCTTCCTAATCCAGACTTGGTTTCTGGTAGGAGGAACTCTGGTATGTGAGATGGGGTTTTTACCTTTGTTTGGGCTGAACCAGGAAGGAGGGTGTGAGGAAAGATCGGAAAAAGTAGTGCTGTTTATAGTGGGGTGTTCAGCAGCAAGCTTAAGATGATAGATAGATTCTCCAATCGTAATGTTGATGGAAGGTGGAAGGGAGATGGTAGCTTTGACGGAGAAGAGGCAATAAGCTTTGATGTATTGGGTGAGATGGAGCATTTCTGGGCTAATGTATTGGAGCGTAGCCCCAATAGAATGAGCAATACCTATAAAGATCTCAAGCTCCCACAGATGTGGAGGAAGATTTGAAATGGCTACCCAATCTGAGCCGCCTGCAGGGGCCGGGAAAGAGCCTGAATCAACAGACCATTTGGATAGACGCACCATGATAAAGCTGGAGCCACAAGGTATAGTAAGCACTTGGTTGAAGATATGATTTATCTTTGTCCCTTCAGGAACTGTATAAATGAGCTGGGTGGGCGAGAAGATTTTGGGTTTGAGGATGGTATGGCCAGGGAGAAGAAGAGCTAAAGCTCTAGTAATGTCGAGAACATTGATTGGATTATTGTCCAAAGTTATTTTCTATTATTACAAGTATGCTTCTGAGGAAGAAAACTTTGAGTAATCGCATGGAGTTTGCAGGGAGATCCATGGCTATAGCATATTCAAGGTGGTCATGTGTCTTCATGGTTGGAACGGAGGGAGGATGGTTAACACTATGGGCTTTGGCAGATGGGGTTTTTTATGGAGGGATATTTTGTTGAGTGTAGTGTTTGGAAGGGACTCTAGGCGAGAGATAGGGTTTTGATATAGGAGGTATCCTTGAGTTTGAGTTTGAGAGACAAGAGTTTGTTGTTTTTGCATGTTCGGGCGGGAGATTTGCTAGACATGCAAAGGATTTTTTGAATGGTAATGATTATGGGAGGGCACATCGTTTGGCCTGTAGACAGAAGAAAATCGTTTTGGGACCGCTGAACTACTTTGGAAAGGGGAGATCTGCGTCGAACGAGAGTGCATGTGAGAAAGGTGGAGATTTGGCTGTTGTGTAAACCTGTTAGGGTGAGGTCACGCCAAACAGAACCTTTTTATGTGCCCTAGGCAACCACATCCAAAGCAAGTGCGTCGTGAGAAGCATCTGGAAGTAGAGTGGTTGTTACTGTGGCAGAGGGAGCAGAAAAGAGCTCGAAAAGGTTTTTTTGGGGGGACCATTTTCTAGATTTGGGCGGTGGTTTTTTTTTCTCTAGAGTGTCATTTATGAGAATGGAAGATTTAGCTTGTCCCAGTACAGGAAAGGCGAGATTTAAGTGGTAATTGTCCTTAGGGATGATTTCCCCTATCGGGGGGGATTTGGACGGAGGGTTTTGTATAAGGACGTGAGTTTTGGTCTGTAATCTTTGTCTTTAATAGATGGAGAGGGAAATAGCTTATACCTTTCTGCGATGGAGCTGTGTTGTTGAATCGTGGGAGATGTGACCTCGTCTTCTTCATCTTCTGACCCAGAGGAGATGGAGATGGGCCATGATTTTGCACCCATCGGGGGTTGGTGTTCTTCTCTGACGAAGAGTTGGTCCGCAGAGTCTGAGGATGATGAACTGTCTTGATCGTGTCTTTTGTAGAGGTAGGCGAGAACTGGTGGAGTTTCATGGATGAAATCGCGAACCCACGCATGAAAGGTGCGATCTTCGTAAGGTTGAAGGAACATTGACCATTCCGGTTGTAGATTCATTTCCATGCGCATCTCTTTCCAACCTTCCGAGATGAAGAGGAAGGGGGCTTTTTTGCCCCAGGTTGTTTCCGAGGGGGTAGACCATGAACGTGTGACCTCGAACGACCGGTGTTCAATGTTAATCATACAGATGCCTGGAGAAACATCGTATTTGTGGTATATCCATGCTCTTGGCAGCGGGATAGTTGTTAAGAAATTAGGACCGGAGAGGTGGATCTCGAGGAAGGGGAAGCGCGAGTTCATGTTGATTGAGGAAGATGGGGTTTTTGTGATGTTGCTGGACTTCAGGGTTTTATGTTTCTGTAAGGCACGGTGGAAAGTTGAGATTTTGCCCGAATGTTGCATGCACCGCGCTTTTATGCATGAGGCGAGGATGAGGGCGCCTCCAGTTCTCATATTGAAATCCGATCGTTAGGTGGGGCTTTTATTGCGGCTATCTGAGACAGAGTAAAGCTGATGTGAACCTGGTATCCAACAAAATCTAGGGAAGGGAATGTAACCGACAGAGAGAATGAATAGGGGTAATCAATGAGATGTTGGTTGCATGTTTCTAAGACCGATTGGGAGACACGAGGTGTGGTGTAACAGTTGTGGATAAACTCGAAAAATTTCACACTGGTTTTGAAGGGTTCAGAAGTTGTAAGTAGTTCCACCGCAATGAAAAGGGAGACCGTCAGAGGAGATGAAGCTTTTTCGGCGAAAACTAGAGAGCTTTAATCGAATTTGGCTGAGACGATGAAGTTGCTTAATTCAGATGTTGCATGCTTATTTTGTATCAAAGTGATGTAGCCGATTGATGAGATGGTACCCTTATCCTGCAAAGAGGGAAAAAAAACGGGGGAAAGTTACCTGAGGAAAGAGGACTCTTGAGGCCCTGGAAAGGGAGGAGCTGGTTCCCGAAGAGAGGATGATGGGATTTTTCTGCCGTTGCAGCGAGAAAGAAGGGGATAGCAGAGCCTCGATGAGGCTGAGACCCGAACGTGCCGATGAAGGGAATCTCCGTTGCTAAGGGGGGGAAGCAAGCGACAGGAGGAGATCACCGGGGAGGGGTGAAACCGATCTTTGTACATGGTAACCTTTGGGTTTCTTTCTAAAAATCCTATTTAAGGTCTCATTACTTATTTGGTTGGTTTGGGATCAAACCCTATTGTCATACACACTTCTTGGATAAATTAAGATTTTAATTCATATTAAGTGTCCTCAAGCTGGCTAACCCATACACTTCCTCTCGTTGGTGTTGTCTTAGATTTTACAAATTAAGCTTAAAAAGATGTGATCATTTATATTTTTTAATTTTCATTGAAAAGGCATGAAACACATTATGCTTTGATGATAGATGAAATTATGATAACTAAGCTCCACAATTACACTAGATAGATGTGGATCCATACTTGCAAATAACAAAAAATAAAACAAGATCTAAAATATAACAATAAAGACATTCCAACATCCCCCTAACTTGAACTTGACTATGCCTGCATAGTCAAAATTCAAACAAAGAGGTGGAATGGAGGTACCATGTGCGGTGGTGGTGGTGGTGGTTGATGAAACGTTCCCGGTAGCATCTCTAGATCAAGTTCTACTGGTGTTTGTCCCTTTGTGTCGGTGCCACTAAATTGTGTGTCGGTGGTACTAAGATATGACATCTTCTATCCTTCTTTGAGATTTAAGAGTCGATGCCATTGAGATGTGTGTCTGTGGTATCGACAATCGTTTCCTATAGCTCTGTGATTTTTTTTGAAAAAGGTCTGTGGTACCGACTTGGCTGTCAGTGGTACTGACTTTTTGTAGAATTCGGCCTGTTGTGGATTCGATACCACTGACTTATGTGTCAGTGGTATCGAATTTGTGCAAAATCCTCAAGAACATTTTTAAGTAGGTCAGTGGTACCGATAGTAGTGTCAATAGTACCGACACTGACTCTGCCTGCACACCAAAAAAAACATCAAGGTACATTTTTACATTAATTTAAAATCTAATAAGAGAAATACAAAATTTAAATAATGAAAAAGTTCTAAAAAATATAAATGACAAAAATAAAATTGGGTTGTCTCCCATAAGCGCCCTAGTTTAATGTCTTACACTTGATAAGGTGATTTTATTCAGCCTTGGTGATCACGAGAGGGTTGTGAAGACTTATTCGATGGTTTGGAATTCACTCTATCATTGTCTATCCTAAGTGTCAAGTAACCTCTACCCATGCCAATGATTACATCAGCCATAGCTTGGAATGAACTTCCTATCATCATCTCTGATCCCTGCATCTCATGCATATCCATGACCATAGAGCCAACATGATTGATGAACTTATCGAATTGACTAACACATCCTCGCACATCCCATGTGGCCTCACAAATGATCTATCCACCATCTATATTGTCATGGATTTCTTTATCCGTTTCTTCAATCCCGCCTTTCTAAAGGTAGAGATAGGCATGCAATTTATGCTCGCCCCACAGTCACACTATAGAACAAGGGATGTAGAAGCATCCTGGATCTTTTCTCTTCATCAACATACTTCCTTGGATCATAACGCTCAACACTTCATCAATACACAAGACATCTATATCTTTTATTTTTCTTTTCTTGATGATGATATCCTTCAAGAATCTTCCATATGCATGAATCTTCTCTATCACCTCCACAAGTGGGATATTGATGTGGAGCTACTAGAAGATATCTAGGAATTTCTTGAACCGCTTTACCTCCTTTCTTAAATTTAGACTATCCAAGAATGGTACGTTGACATACTGTAACTATGCGTGCAAAATGTTGGTGCACGCATCAAGTAGTACAAGCCTATCAGGCCTGAATGTTGAACTAAGAGAAACGTGAATCAAGAAACTACTACTACATGTAACTTGATCAGCTAGACCTAGTGAAAAAGTGTTTGATTGTTTGATTAAACTAATTGCAAGAAATGGAAAACTAGATTGAATAGTTTGTGATCACAGATGGATTTGTTCCCTAGGAATTTAGTTTCACCATGGCTCACACTACAACTAACTCCAATTCATTAATGTATTTATCCCAAATCCTAGACCAAGGGACCTATCACAAATATTACCCGCTCACATAGCGTAATACTCTACCTATACTAAAAAAAATCCTACTCATGAAGGGTTTAAGAGTTAGATAGGCACATTAAAGATATATCTTGGCTATTCCCTTCACAATTATAAGCCTTCTCATGAGGGACAATGTTAATTATGTAATTTTATGATTTTTCCAACCCTTAATTCCTCTCACAGTAATTATCGGTCTAACTAATTGATTGTAGTGATCAAGCACATATAATTCATTAAACTATGATAGAATTATGTCTAGATTCAGGAAAATATATGTTTTAATTCATCAAAATCAATTACAATGTACCATTGGGCTACTCTCGACTCCCAATGAACGAAGGGATTTAGCTCCTTATGATTTCTATTATCAAATTCATAGAAAGAAAGAAGAAAAATGTGAGAAACATGAGAAAACTAATGTAATCCTGGGAGAAACTCATCCAGATGATCTCTTCTAGCTAGCATCTTGATCTGTAGTGTTCCGGTTGTAAATCCACTCTTTGGAAGTGCCCAAATCACTTGGGATGTGGTCGTATCCTTCATCGTCTCCTCTCTTGGCTCTGTGCTTAGTTGCAATAGATTAAAACATGACCCCTATGTCTGGACGAACTCCCCTTAGGTCATAAGTGGGACTTTGTCTGTCATTAAGTCATAACCGCCAGATCTATCTCATTCTGAAATCTGCACTGATCATAGTGGGTTCGGTATCACAGACAAGAAGTCAGTGGTATCGAATCTATGATTGAATCGAAACCCTTGCTAGATGGGTACTACCGATGGTGCGATCGGTAGCATCAAGTTGCTAATTTGTAGTTCTTGTATTTTCCTATTGGGAAATGTCAGTGCTACCGACACTTGAGTTGTCAAACTGCATCCTTGTTGACTTTGGATCACGAGTAGGTAACACAAACTTGTACTTTCGGTATCTCGAGCGCTCCCTCGATAAAATTGACCTTTTTTTTAGTAACCTGAGTTTTCTTTAATCAATGTAAGGAGTGAGACCCGATAGTGGGCCCACTCAATGGTAAAAACATGAGCCATTAAATATTTAAGTAGACAAAAACATAATTATTTATAAAGTTACAAAATGTTCTCATGTACATAACTTTCTCACCCCAAGGGTGGTACATAAAATGAAAAGATTACACCTATTCACACATTTGCCCATATGCAGAGGGTAACAAGGCTGTCTCAAGTTGTCCTTATGTTCACCAACAAGCTCACAATCACCCTGAGTCTCTGTCCTATAAAGTACCTACACCTGGATGGAGGGAACACCCAAAAAAATAGGAAATAAAAGAGTATGTGTCAGCAAAAGATGAGTATATACATTAGAAGATGAACTAGGACATTATTTATTTCAAAAGTAACGTAAGATGTTCCCATCAAAGAGGGGGCCATTAAAGTTA
Source organism: Alisma plantago-aquatica (assembly GCA_963693085.1). Classification (NCBI taxonomy): domain Eukaryota; kingdom Viridiplantae; phylum Streptophyta; class Magnoliopsida; order Alismatales; family Alismataceae; genus Alisma; species Alisma plantago-aquatica. The sequence goes on along the minus strand of OY856409.1, from coordinate 813,731,526 downwards.
GGTAAGTTTGAATGAGAAGTAACAAGAGAAAGAAATTCCAAAAGAATGAGGCAATATAAGTAAAACATTAAACAACAATTCTTGCCATAATCAATCATTAATATCACAACAAATATTCACATGCATATATATTTGACTAAAGTAACTATAATAGGGTCAAGACACCACTGAGTCATTGATCAAAGTAAAATGGGTGGACGTAGCACACCTTAGGTGGAAGTAGCACGCCTCTATATATATTAAGGTGGAAGTGGCACACCCCGGGCGAAAGTAGCGCGCCCTAATGGTTACACATAAACGTCTACGATAGTTAAACTAGTCGAATTATCTAACATACATAAATAGTATTGCAAGATAGATCACGTTGACCATTCACATTTCCAATTACCGAAAAAAAAAGCAAGTTGGGTCTTTGACCCAATTCAAAAAGATAATAATAATTTCACAAGAATAATAATAAGTCCAATTGAGAGAATATGATGTGTCCAACATATGGAATAAGAGCAAGGATTGTAAAAGTTGCCTCATTATAGAAAAATTTAGTCATATAAATGCCCAATTCAAAATAGGGGGAGTACATACCTCGGGTCCTATTTAAGGCAAAATTTAGAACTCTTAGATCTGAACCTGGGTTGACAGCACCTAAGAATCAAATCATACTTAATATTGTTCCTAGCCATGAAACCAGAGTCAACAATTCTGGGAATTTCGTACGATATCGAAAACACATTCTGACCCTCTGCTGGTTTATTACCAATTTATCAGGTTAGGCTAATTATCGAGATTTTAATAAGATGAGCAAATGTAAAGCAACGACTTTGTTCTCTGGTCTCCCATACGGACTCCCTGGACTCCCGCTTGTAGTCATGACTCCTTCCTTGCCCAGGCAAGCGGAGGATGGTCACCGAGAATTGCTGGTGTTGGAGCTTGTTTGCAACCCATCCTGGAATGATCGGATGTGGGAGCAGGCTCAAAGGCATACCTTCCCAATTCAGGCTGTACGATGACAAACCACACAGGACCCAAAACAATGCCCTGAACTCTTCCGGTGTCTAACCACGGCGGGGATTTGGTGGAATTCAGGGTAAGCAATATTGGTCAAATGAATACATGGACTAATACCCAAACCTGCCGGCGGTTCGTCGCGATTCTGTACAGATACTGGAAGGAAATACAGAGACGAGATTGTGGGCGGAAAGAAAGCCCGAAATGAATCGTTGGCGTACACAGACTGGTCTTTCCAACCCAGGATTCTCAACAACAAATAGGGCAGAATCAAAACAAGGCCGGAAACTTTCTTGCGTCAAACCTCGCCGGGGTTCGGATTGGAAATCGGTAGACGAGGATTCTAAAGAATGCAGCGGCCTTGGTCGAACCAGAAGTCGGGGTGATCACAGTGCAAACTAAAGATGTAGATAGGGACTAATGACAATGTGTTTACCTTTCATCGGCCCGCAGGCAACCACAGCGATACCATGGCCTGCTCCTCGCCGGAGACGACGACCACCCGGTACAGTGTTGCGGCTGCACACGAGGGGAGTATGTGGTGGCTGAGTCACTAGCGGGGAACCTGTGCTCGCGTATGGATGCGTTCGTGGTTAGGGAAACTCGAAGTAATCGACCGCAAGAGGGTGAGGCCAATGTTGTCTCGCAGGTTAGAGCTTACGCTTGCTTGGGCATATTGCGGCTAGGGCAATTGAGGCCTCTATTTAGGATTCGAAGGGGTTGGCCGTTCTCCCAAAACGGGTGCCAGGGAACCGGGAGCCATTAGCTCAGCGTCAGCGAAACCGGCAAAAGGGAGTCGTCACAGTTTGTAACTCCTGCATGCGGCTATGGGAGACCATGGGAGTCCGTCTCGCTCCTCCTTTCGTCTGATCAATTGATTGTAACCACCTGGCCATATGTGTTACCAATCTTGTGTTGCGGTCAGTATCCAAGTCAAAAGTATAACATTCAATTGAAATAGTATTTACCAATTTTATATGTATTCTTCTACATAATTAAAGGATGTATGAAATCCTCCTTTTGACCTACTGATTTTGTAAGTTGATAATTAACCATCCACAAACTAATTCTAATTCTTTCGGACCTCCAAAACTCTCTTTTAATTAGACTATACTAGGGTTAACATAAGGGTGTTAACCGACCTAATAAAATGATAATTCATTTTTCCTTATAATTCATATAGGCTCTAGGTGTTTTCTTCTCGTCAATACTCTTTCTAGTAAAAGGGGATTATAAAATCGGATTCGGCCTCAGACTCACCGTGAATTATGATACTACCAACTTATGTGAATTAAATTCTCAATTTCCTTCAAGTTGTTAACCGACCTAATAAAATGATAATTCATTTTTCCTTATAATTCATATAGGCTCTAGATGTTTTCTTCTCGTCAATACTCTTTCTAGTAAAAGGGGATTATAAAATCGGATTCGGCCTCAGACTCACCGTGAATTATGATACTACCAACTTATGTGAATTAAATTCTCAATTTCCTTCAAGTTCACAACCATATATGGATATATGAACATCCGGTGATATCTAGCCCAAAATATTCTAGGTTATATTAGGGTCACAATACCAACCAAATTGTATAAAAGAATTTGAATGTAAGTTGTTATGAAAAAGGAAAATGGAAGTTTGCTTAGATTTGAGGTCGTTACAACACACTACTCCTTAAAAAGATTTCATCCCCGAAATCTCAAGCAAGTAGTGAGGGGTGAGTCCGCAACATCTCTTCTTTGAGCTCCCAAGTGGTCTCTTCAAGACCATGATACTTCTGGAGGACTTTCACCACCTTGATCTCTTTGTTTTCTAAATGTTTCCCTTTAGAGTCTAAGATCTTCACAGGTAACTCCTCATACAGAAGATCTTCTCACGACTTGATAGGTTCGACAGCTAAGACATGTGAGAGATCTTTCACATACTTCTCCAAGCCTGACACATGGAAGACATTATGAATTTTGTCATATATTCTAAATGGTCAACTAGGTCAAAATCAATTAATTGGTGAGTTAATAAAATAAATTCCCTATTGGGGATTTAATCAATTTTTTTATAGTTAACCTTATGTCATAGGTAATATATTTGAATATTATATTTTCTTAGCTCCAATAACTCTTGATAAAACTTATCTAAGGGAAAAATCAATTTGATGTTTACTTAATTACAACTGGGAGTAAAGACATGAAATGTTGAGTTAAGTATCTAGATTTGGGTATGATAAAACACTCCACCTGTGGCAACACATCCCATTATCACACAGATAACGAGGTGTTACGCGAAAACGTGCGGAAATCACCATAACCACAGTTTAACAAAAACACAGGTTAATTAAAACCTTTTGCAGAAAACTGATAAACTAAGAAACATATTACATTTCGGACCATATCCTGCAAGAAAACATGTTATATACATATCCATACAAGTCTGGATACATGTCCACAGCTTAGAGCAACAACTGTCCTGTCATAACCATGAGTTCACCACTTGTTATGTACATAAAGGCCCTCATCCGGCCAACAGCAGGATATACAAACGTCATCGGTCGTACATCGTAAAACAACATCAAAACACCGCCAAGGACCTGAGAGTATAGGGATGACTCTAGACTCTACTACAACACATCCAAACCAGCAACATCTCCAAAGCTTGCCTTCTATTGATCTTCTTGCTGCTCAGCCGTAACCCCGCGACCACCACCACGACAAGCTCGACCACCTAAAAAGGGTGCAAACCAGCGGAGTGAGACAATTGAACATTGTCCCAGCGGGAGGCATAACTCCTCGCCAAAACTACAAAACCTCAGATAAGATAGAGCTTAAACAGTAGATTACTTGATAAGGAATATACAGAAGCAGTTATGAAAACAAACCATCCTCACCATCAGACTTACCAGTTGTACCAACATATTTCCCAATGGAACATGATTGATAAGATAAACTATATATGAAACTCACCACATAGGAGTAATGCACAATAACTGCAAGATAAACAAAGTTAACTACACAAACAAGGCCTCAACCAATGTTTCGTGTTTGTCTTAAGCAGTATATACTAAACGGCTGGATTACGTTTTATTATGCCCTGAGGAAATGAACCGTACCGTTCAAATCCAACCTTCGGCTGCGAAGCCCATAACCGGTACCATACAAGGTCAATGGAAGAGCCGGAATCCAAGACCTTCTCCGCCTCATGGTCAGTTCATGAGTATAACATAAGCAGGACCGCAATCTCATGCTCAAGTGGTCTAAAGCCACAGGGTTAGCTTCCTCATGCTACCCTCTGCCTAGCCCGCCTCGGTACAGGTCACGGCGCTAGAAACTGAGCCACGTGTCTAAACACCGTGCTCGGAGCCATGAACGCATTCATGCTCAGCATATCACATGTATGGAGCCATGGGCCATGTTCACCATGCTCATCACAAATCCGAGTCTGCAACCGCAGCTGCACTCATTTCACCTCTCTATTTTAGGCTAGGAGAAACCTCGCATATTAAAAAATATGCGCTCCGGGTTAACCCGCAGGAGAACCCATTTCATTATCACCCTATCCTGACTGGTGATGAATCTATGGCCAGGGCAAACTACATTATAGATTACACTGTGATTAATTAGTATCTTTTCGACGATTTGCAAGATTCAACCAAGTTGTATAACATGCAAGATATAACAGAAAGGTAAACAATCATAAACTCTACATTATGCATTTTCTACAATTTACATCACACTGATCCGTCACAAGGATCTCACATCACATGTTATCACTTGGCCTCTTGCCAACCATCTAGATCCATCTCAAGGATTATCACATATCATGGGATCTCAATCCCTCACCACATAGTGCCATAGACTCTCAAGGCTTTCAACATCATTATGAAGCATCATTCATAATACACCTGTCATCACAGTATCCACATCATCCATTTCTCATAGCCTTTCATTTGGCTATGCATTCCCTGCATGGTTAGTACTATTCAATGATCAATGAGAATAACCAAGGAACTTACCATTCACAGGATTACATCTAGGATTTATTACCAAAGATCAATTAGGGTTAAGCATATCATTGCTACATAAGGACTATGCCTACCATTAGGAGATATCATTGCTATAATTGTCACCATGCATTGCCTGATAATCGTGTGCTCAAGACACATTATGATGCAACTATTCACGTACCTTACCATGCGTTGACATCATATTAACAAGAGATGAATAACACAAGCACTAACATAGTCATTATCGTAACTATTAGGTGAGCAAGGTGTTACTAAAGATATCAAGGGCAATCGCTAGCCAAGTCATTTCCATGACACCAAGCTCCCTCACAAAAGGTACAAAACCCTCACAAAAGAACCTACTCGGGTAGAGTTTACCCTCACCCAAACCAGGGCGTGCAACCAGGTCAAGCGTGTAGCTCACTGCTGAGCGTGCAAGGCAATCGGGCGAGCCAAGGGTACCGGGCGACACATGGGCGTGCAAGGCATATCGGGTTACGCGGGCAAGTGCCGGGTGAGCAAGGGAAAGTCAGGTGACCAAAGCCTGTCGGGCGATCATGGTTCAACTGAGCGGGCAGGGTGGATCTCGGGCGACACGGTCAGCGGGTGAGCAAAGGGGGTGTCGAGCGAGCAGGCACACTGAGTGAGCAGAGCACGTTCAAGCGGGTAGGGTGTGTTGGGCACTTGGCCGTGCAGGATTCTCTGTCGGGCGAGCAGGGTTACTGGGCGAGCAGAGTCAGTGTGCTCACCCGCCCAAGGTACAAAAGGAAAGCTTGGCTCACTCAAATCGTGCAAGGGAAAACTAGGGCAAGGGCTGTTGGGAAGCACCTCCCCAAGCACATCTCGACTAAGGTACAACTTATCCAAACCATCTAAACGAGCTCACCATCTTGCCCAAGGTGAGATGAGAGTCTTGCTCAAGCCACTAAGTCATAAGCTCACCTCAATCGAGTAGGAAAGAGGGGTGTTGCTCATGGCATTAGTACCCAAGCTCACTCATCTAGACCAAGATGAGAAAGGAGTGTTGCTCTCCTATGAACCCTAGATCTCAAGGATCGGACAACAAGCAAGATAACTAAAGACCAACTACTAACGTGCATAGGCAAGATTAAAACAACATATATGAAAGGAGGGTAAAGTAGTTAGGGTTAGAGTCATGCAACCCCCCTTAAGCTCCAAGGAAGAAGAAGCACTCCAAGCTTCAAAGGATGTCGGCCACCAAAGCTCCTCCAAGGGGGGGGTATCGGCCTCCACTCTTCTTCTCCAAGGGTGTGTCGACCTCCAAGCTCCTTTTTCAAGGGTGTGTCGGCCACCAAGCAAGGGAAAGAGGGAGTGTGTCGTGCACAAGAAGGAGAGGAACTAAAAGGGACCTCAAGCTAAGGAAGGGACCACCTATATAGAAGGGAAGGGAGGAGAATACAAGGTTGGTCCATGCTAGGTGTCGTCCACCCAAGGGACACTTGTCCACAAACTCAAGCCACCACTCTTAGCAAGGTCCAAGACACTTGTCTAAGGCATGCACCATGTGTCCTCCAAACATGATCAAGGTTGTCCCAAGCATCATGGGTGACACACCAAGCTTGCACTTAGGGCGACACACTCATCTCTAGGCCGACACAAGCTCCACTTGGCCGACACAAGGCCCAAGCAAGCCCAAACAAGGAACTCCAAGGCCCAAACAAGCTCAAAAAAGGCTCAAAGAACTCAAACAACAAGCCCAAGCCTTCCTCTCAACCCTAGAGGAAGCAAAGAGAGAGAAGAACACCTCCCAAGGTGGCAAACTTGCTCACAAAACCCTAGACTTGGGTTATTTGCAAGTAGCACCTCCAAATCTCAACAAAGCACAACCAAACCCTAATCACCACTAAAGGTGATTAGCAAGCATCAAACCATCAAGGTTAGGCAAAAAAAATAGGGTAAGCCCTAAATGCAGGTCAGGGTCCTTACAATCTAACCCCCTTTAAGGGATTTCGTCCCCAAAATCTGAAGAGAAAAGTGAGGGATACTTCCTCCTCATCGCTTCCTCAAGCTCCCACGTGGCTTCCTCGACGCCACGATGCTGCCAAAGAACTTTTACAAGAACCAGGTCCTTCCTTTTTAGCTTCTTGATCCTTCTGTCAAGAATCGTCATAGGACCTTCCTCGTAGGTCACATCTACATCAAGCTCAACCTCAACTGGTTGTATCACTGTTCCTGAATCTGGATGACTTTTCTTCAACATACTAACGTGGAACACAGGATGTAACCTGTGCAACTCTGGAGGCAACTCTATCTCGTAGGCTACCTTTCCAACACGGGCTGTAACTGGGTAAGGCCCCATATACCTAGGTGCCAACTTACCCTTTCGTCCAAACCTTAGCACACCCTTCCAAGGTGAGACCTTAAGATATACCTTGTCTCCTACCTAGAACTCCAATGGTCGTCGACGATTGTCTGCATAAGACTTCTGCCTGTCTTGTGCCACTTTCAACTATTGCCGTATCACTTTGATCTTATCTGTCATTTGCTGAACTAATTCAGGACCCAAAAGCTGATACTCTTCAGACTCATACCAACAAAAAGGAAATCTACACTTTCTTCCATACAGAGCTTCATAAGGAGCCATGTCGATGCTTCGCTGATAACTGTTGTTGTAGGCGAACTCTATCAAACTTAGATGTACATCCCAACTGCCTAGGAACTACAAAACACAAGCTCGAAGGAGGTCTTCCACAATCTGAATAGTCCTTTCAGACTGTCCATCTGTCTGCGGGTGAAAGGCTGTACTGAACCTCAACTGCGTTCCCAACGCTTTGTGCAACTGTTCCCAAAAACGACTCGTAAACTGAGGACCTCTGTCAGAAACTATCGTTGTTGGCACACCATGTAAATGAACTATCTCATCCACATACACCTTAGCGAGCTTCTCAACTGTATACGTCGTCTTCACATGCACGAAATGGGCAGACTTCGTCAATCTGTCCACTATCACCCAAATGGAATCATGATTCCTAGTTGTCTTGGGTAGACCAACTACGAAATCCATGGTTATGTGATCCCATTTCCACTGCGGTATCGGCAAAGGTTGCAACGTACCTGCCGACTTCTGATGTTCAGCCTTCACTTATTGACAAACCGCACATCTTGCTACGAACTCGGCTACATCTTTCTTCAGACCGGGCCACCAATATAAGTCCTTCAGACTATGATACATCTTGGTGACACCTGGATGCATTGCATACATCGATGTATGTGCTTCCTCAAGCACCAACTTCCTCATATTATCAGCATCTGGGACAACCATTCTATCACAATAGCAAACTAGTCCATCCTTGGACTCATGAAACCCATCACACTTGTTGCTGCCGAACTCTGATCTGATCAGCTGTACTGTATCGTCTGTCTGCTGCGCATCCTTGATCTGCTGTCTCAATGTAGGTTTGACTTGCATCTGTGCGAAAAGACCAGATAACAAAGAAACTTCCATCTGCACATTCATCTATCACAGAGAAACAAACATATCCCGTCTATGGCAAACCAGGGAACTCAACTGTGCCTTCTTTGAAGAAAGAGAAGACTTTCTGCTAAACGCATCAGCTACCACGTTCACCTTACCAGGATGATACTCGATAGTGCAGTCGTAGTCATTGATCAACTCCATCCATCGTCGCTGTCGCATGTTCAACTCGTGCTGCGTGAAGATATACTTCAGATTCTTATGATCCGTAAAGATCTGACACACTTCCCCATACAGATAGTGTCTCCAAATCTTTAACGCATGAACTACCGCCGCCAACTCCAAATCATGAGTCGGATAGTTCTCCTCATGCTTCTTGAGCTGTCGCGAGGCAAAAGAAACCACATGATCTTCCTGCATCAACACGCAACCTAAACCTTTCTTGGAAGCATCACAGAAAACAACATAGCCTTTCCCAGGCTCTGGCAAGATCAACACTGGAGCACTGGTCAGCTTCTCCTTCAACCTCTGGAAAGATTACTGACATCGATCATCCCAAATAAAAGGTACATCCTTCCTGGTCAACTTCGTCATCGGTAACGCGATCGCACTGAAGTCCTTGATAAACCTCCAGTAGTATCCTGTTAGACCAAGGAAACTACGAACTTATGTCGGCGTCTTCGGCTGTTCCCAATCTGCAATGGATTCCACCTTCTTCGAATCTACTCTGACTCCTTCAGCAGATATCACATGACCCAAGAAAGTCACTTCATCCAGCCAGAACTCACACTTACTGAACTTGGCATACAACTGATGTTGGCGAAGCAGAGTCAACGCTCGACGGAGATGTTGCTCATGCTCTAGCCTATCCCGACTATAGATCAAGATGTCATCTATAAAGACTACAACAAACTGATCTAAGAACGGACGGAACACTCTGTTCATCATGTCCATGAAAGCTGCAGGTGCATTGGTTAACCCAAACGGCATAACCACCAACTCATAATGACCATACCTTGTCCTGAAAGCTGAATTTGGTATGTCATCCACCTTTATCCTCAACTGATGATATCCGGACCGTAGATCGATCTTTGAAAACACTGTCGCACCACACAACTGGTCGAACAGATCATCTATCCTTGGCAACAGGTACTTGTTCTTGATCGTGACCTTGTTCAACTCCCGGTAGTCTATACACAACCACATCGAACCATCCTTCTTCTTGACAAACAACACTGGAGCTCCCTAAGGCGACGTACTTGGTCGGATAAAACTTTTATCCAGCAACTCCTGTAACTTCTTCTTCAACTCTGCCATCTCTGCTGGAGCCATTCTGTAAGGTGTCTGTGCAACTGGCTGTGTTCCTAGAACTAGATTGATCTCGAAATCAATCTCTCGGGGTGGGGGAACACCAGGAAACTCCTCAGGAAACACATCGGCGAACTCACGAACAACTGACACCTCCTCAAGGCTAGGACCTTTCACCTTGGCATCCACTACGGTATCCACTGCGTGAGCTAAGAACGCCTCACATCCTTGTCGTAACAACTTATCTGCCACCATAGATGATATTAAGCACGTCGGAAGAATCTTCCTATCTCCCTGGAAGATCCACTTCTCTCCAGCAACATCAAACACTGCCTGCTTGGAACCACAGTCCAAAACAACCTTATACCTCTCTAAGGTATCCATCCCAAGGATGACATCGAAACCATGCATATCAAGTGGTATGAGGTCCACTTGAATGCGGTGTCCCGAGAAGGACAAGACACAAGATGGACACTCTTCTAGAAGTAAAGAGGAACCATGAAGAGGGGTTTCTAACAACAAACTATCCTTCTTACAGCTAACAGGAAAGCGACAGTTCTCAAGCATACTATAGGCGATAAAAGAGTGCGTAGCACCCGGGTCAACCAGAACAAATATAAAGCAAGAAGAAGACATATCAGAATGAAATAACTCCATCCAACCTGTCACTACTCGCGGGTTGACTACCGCCTCCGACTGATTCATAGCATAGAATCGAGCTGTTGCTTGCTGTCCACGACCTCTGCTTCCCTGAGCAGACGATCCAGCCTGAGATGCTAGACTGCGTCCTCGTCCTCTGCTACCACTGGGCTGTGGTCTCTCAGACCCCTGAAGGTTCTGCCTCGGCTGCTGCGTCACTTCATCATCTTTGAAGGGACAACTTGACCTGATATGCCCTGTCTGACCACAGGCATAGCATGTCCTCACATCATCTCGAGGCCGGGATGGCCCTATCACCGCCACAGAAGTTGAACTTTGTGCCTTAGATGGTGAAGAAACATAGCCTCTTCCTCTACTCATAGACCACTGAGATGGCCTACCAGAACCTCTCATAGCTGTCGGTGCCGAAAACCTGGGCTTCTTGAAGCCACCAAACCTCTGACCCTGGAACTGAGCAGGTCTCTTCTTGGCCATAGACTCTCTCTTCTCCCTTACAGATCGTTCAATCCTCCGAACAGACTCCACAAACGTAGCAAACCAATCTCGGTTCTCCAATGCAGAAACCGGTGTCGTCACCTCAGCACTCAGACCCTTCTCGAAACGCCTGATCCGTTCCTCGTCTGTCGTCGCCATGTGAGGACAAAACCTCAACAGATCCATAAAGTTGGCTTCATACTCGGTGATGTTCATCGTTCCTTATCGCAGGCTCTCGAACTGACGGATCTTCTCATCCAGGTACGTCTTGGGAAAGTATCTGGTGACGAACTCGCGTCAAAACACTTCCCAACAGATCACCTCACCATGCCGCTTCTCTTCCTCGATGGTCCACCAGTGACCAGCACTACTTTTCAGAAGGTAGACAACATGCTTTACTTTGTCTGCTTCGGGGATGTCGAGGATCCGGAAAGCCTTCTCAAGACTTGTCAGCCACAGATCCGCATCCGCGGGATCAGCCGTTCCAGTATACTCTAAAGCTCTAACTCGGTGAAACCTCTCGAAGGTCTTCCCAATACCCGATGCTTCTCCATGGGGAACCTGTGCTCGTAGAGGAGGCACTGGTAATCGCTCAACCATGAGATTCATCGTAGCCATCATCTGCCCCATCAACTGTTGGTAAGCATGATGTTCAAGTATGGCTGGGTCAGGTTGGGGGACCTCAGGCACCCGATCTTCATGTGCCTGTCCTTCTGCTCCATCAACAGATGCAGCATCACTAAGCTCAAGAGCATGTTCTTCATGGTTTCCAGACATCTTGGCTTTTCTTCCGCTGAGGGCAGAAGATTTCTATGAGAAAATCTGGAAAACACATAAGAACAAACGCAACCTAGTCCTAGATCCCTGTAAACTCAGCGAATCTAAAGCTCTGATACCAAAAACTTGTGGCAACACATCCCATTATCACACAGATAACGAGGTGTTATGTGAAAACATGCGGAAATCACCATAACCACAGTTTAACAAAAACACGGGTTAATTAAAACCTTTTGTAGAAAATTGATAAACTAAGAAACATATTAAATTTCGGACCATATCCTGCAAGAAAACATGTTATATACATATCCATACAAGTCTGGATACATGTCCACAGTTTAGAGCAACAGCTGTCCTGTCATAACCATGAGTTCACCACCTGTTATGTACATAAAAGCCCTCATCCGGCCAACAGCACGATATACAAACGTCATCGGTCGTACATCGTAAAACAACGTCAAAACACCGCCAAGGACCTGAGAGTACAGGGATGACTCTAGACTCTACTACAACACATCCAAAACAACAGCATCTCCAAAGCTTGCCTTCTACTGATCTTCTTGCTGCTCGGTCGCAACCCCGCGACCACCACCACGACAAGCTCGACCACCTAAAAAGGGTGCAAACCAGTGGAGTGAGACAATTGAACATTGTCCCAGCGGGAGGTATAACTCCTCGCCAAAACTACAAAACCTCAAATAAGATAGAGCTTAAACAACAGATTACTTGATAAGGAATATACAGAAGCAGTTATGAAAACAAACCATCCTCACCATCAGACTTACCAGCTGTAGCAACATATTTCCCAATGGAACATGATTGACAAGATAAACTATATATGAAACTCACCACATAGGAGTAATGCACAGTAACTGCAAGATAAACAAAGTTAACTACACAAACAAGGCCTCAACCAATGTTTCATGTTTGTCTTAAGCAGTATATACTAAACGGCTGGATTACGTTTTATTATGCCCTGAGGAAATGAACCGTACCGTTCAAATCCAACCTTCTGCTGCGAAGCCCATAACCGGTGCCATACAAGGTCAATGGAAGAGCTGGAATCCAAGACCTTCTCCGCCTCATGGTCAGTTCATGAGTATAACATAAGCAGGACCGCAGTCTCATGCTCAAGTGGTCTAAAGCCACATGGTCAGCTTCCTCATGCTACCCTCTACCTAGCCCGCCTCAGTACAGGTCACAGCGCTAGAAACTGAGCCACGTGTCTAAACACCGTGCTTGGAGCCATGAACGCATTCATGCTCAACATATCACATGTCTGGAGCCATGGGCCATGTTCACCATGCTCATCACAAATCTGAGTCTGCAACCGCAGCTGCACTCGTTTCACCTCTCTATTTTAGGCTAGGAGAAACCTCGCATATTCAAAAATATGCGCTCCGGGTTAACCCGTAGGAGAACCCATTTCATCATCACCCTATCCTGACTAGTGATGAATCTATGGCCAGGGCAAACTACATTATAGATTACACTGTGATTAATTAGTATCTTTTAGACGATTTGCAAGATTCAACCAAGTTGTATAACATGTAAGATATAACAGAAAGGTAAACAATCATAAACTCTACATTATGCATTTTCTTCAATTTACATCACACTGATCCGTCACAAGGATCTCACATCACATGTTATCACTTGGCCTCTTGCCAACCATCTAGATCCATCTCAAGGATTATCACATATCATGGGATCTCAATCCCTCACCACATAGTGCCATAGACTCTCAACGCTTTCAACATCATTATGAAGCATCATTCATAATACATCTGTCATCACAGTATCCACATCATCCATTTCTCATAGCCTTTCATTTGGCTATGCATTCCCTGCATGGTTAGTACTATTCAATGATCAATGAGAATAACCAAGGAACTTACCATTCACAGGATTACATCTAGGATTTATTACCAAAGATCAATTAGGGTTAAGCATATCATTGCTACATAAGGACTATGCCTACCATTAGGAGATATCATTGCTATAATTGTCACCATGCATTGCCTGATAATCGTGTGCTCAAGACACATTATGATGCAACTATTCACGTACCTTACCATGCTTTGACATCATATTAACAAGAGACGAATAACACAAGCACTAACATAGTCATTATCGTAACTATTAGGTGAGCAAGGTGTTACTAAAGATATCGAGGGCAATCGCTAGCCAAGTCATTTCCATGACACCAAGCTCCCTCACAAAAGGTACAAAACCCTCACAAAAGAACCTACTCGGGTAGAGTTTACCCTCACCCAAACCAGGGCGTGCAACCAGGTCAAGTGTGTAGCTCACTGCTGAGCGTGCAAGGCAATCGGGCGAGCCAAGGGTACCGGGCGACATAGGGGCGTGCAAGGCATATCAGGTTACGTGGGCAAGTGTCGGGCGAGCAAGGGAAAGCCGGGTGACCAAAGCCTGTCGGGCGATCATGGTTCAACTGAGCGGGCAGGGTGGATCTCGGGCGACACGGTCAGCGGGTGAGCAAAGGGGGTGTCGAGCGAGCAGGCGCACTGAGTGAGCAGCGCACGTTCAAGCGGGTAGGGTGTGTTGGGCACTTGGCCGTGCAGGATTCTCTGTCGGGCGAGCAGGGTTACTGGACGAGCAGCCCACCAGGCGAGCAGAGTTAGTGTGCTCACCCGCCCAAGGTACAAAAGGAAAGCTTGGCTCACTCAAACCGTGCAAGGGAAAACTAGGGCAAGGGCTGTCGGGCAGCACCTCCCCAAGCACATCTTGACCAAGGTACAACTTATCCAAACCATCTAAATGAGCTCACCATCTTGCCCAAGGTGAGATGAGAGTCTTGCTCAAGCCACTAAGTCATAAGCTCACCTCAATCGAGTAGGAAAGAGGGGTGTTGCTCATGGCATTAGTACCCAAGCTCACTCATCTAGACCAAGAGGAGAAAGGAGTGTTGCTCTCCTATGAACCCTAGATCTCAAGGATCGGCCAACAAGCAAGATAACTAAAGACCAACTACTAATGTGCATAGGCAAGATTAAAACAACATATATGAAAGGAGGGTAAAGTAGTTAGGGTTAGAGTCATGCAACCCGCCTTAAGCTCCAAGGAAGAAGAAGCACTCCAAGCTTCAAAGGATGTCGGCCACCAAAGCTCCTCCAAGGGGGAGGGTGTATCGGCCTCCACTCTTCTTCTCTAAGGGTGTGTCGCCCTCCAAGCTCCTTCTTCAAGGGTGTGTCGGCCACCAAGCAAGGGAAAGAGGGAGTGTGTCGTGCACAAGAAGGAGAGGAACTAAAAGGGACCTCAAGCTAAGGAAGGGACCACCTATATAGAAGGGAAGGGAGGAGAATACAAGGTTGGTCCATGCTAGGTGTCGTCCACCCAAGGGACACTTGTCCACAAACTCAAGCCACCACTCTTAGCAAGGTCCAAGACACTTGTCCAAGGCATGCACCATGTGTCCTCCAAATGTGATCAAGGTTGTCCCAAGCATCATGGGCGACACACCAAGCTTACACTTAGGGCGACACACTCATCTCTAGGCCGACACAAGCTCCACTTGGCCGACACAAGGCCCAAGCAAGCCCAAACAAGGAACTCCAAGGCCCAAACAAGCTCAACAAAGGCTCAAAGAACTCAAACAACAAGCCCAAGCCTTCCTCTCAACCCTAGAGGAAGCAAAGAGAGAGAAGAACACCTCCCAAGGTGGCAAACTTGCTCACAAAACCCTAGACTTGGGTTATTTGCAAGTAGCACCTCCAACTCTCAACAAAGCACAACCAAACCCTAATCACCACTAAAGGTGATTAGCAAGCATCAAACCATCAAGGTTAGGCAAAGCAAACATGGTAAGCCCTGAACGCAGGTCAAGGTCCTTACAATCTAACCCCCTTTAAGGGATTTCGTCCCCGAAATCCGAAGAGAAAAGCGAGGGATACTTCCTCCTCATCTCTTCCTCAAGCTCCCACGTGGCTTCCTCGACGCCACGACGCTGCCAAAGAACTTTTACAAGAACCAGGTCTTTCCTTTTTAGCTTCTTGATCCTTCTATCAAGAATCGTCACAGGACCTTTCTCGTAGGTCACATCTGCATCATGCTCAACCTCAACTGGCTGTATCACTGTTCCTGAATCTGGATGACTTTTCTTCAACATACTAACGTGGAACACTGGATGTAACATGTGCAACTCTGGAGGCAACTCTATCTCGTAGGCTACCTTTCCAACACAAGCTGTAACTGGGTAAGGCCCCATATACCTAGGTGCCAACTTACCCTTCCGTCCAAACCTTAGCGCACCCTTCCAAGGCGAGACCTTAAGATATACCTTGTCTCCTACTTGGAACTCCAATGGTCGTCGACGATTGTTTGCATAAGACTTCTGCCTGTCCTGTGCCACTTTCAACTGTTGCCGTATCACTTTGATCTTATCTGTCATTTGCTGAACTAATTCAGGACCCAAAAGCTGATACTCTTCAGACTCATACCAACACAAAAGAAATCTACACTTTCTTCCATACAGAGCTTCATAAGGAGCCATGTCGATGCTTCGCTGATAACTGTTGTTGTAGGCGAACTCTATCAAACTCATATGTACATCCCAACTGCCTAGGAACTACAAAACACAATCTCGAAGGAGGTCTTCCACAATCTGAATAGTCTTTTCAGACTGTCCATCTGTCTGCGGGTGAAAGGCTGTACTGAACCTCAACTACGTTCCCAACGCTTTGTGCAACTGTTCCCAAAAACGACTCGTAAACTGAGGACCTCTGTCAGAAACTATCGTTGCTGGCACACCATGTAAATGAACTATCTCATCCACATACACCTTAGCGAGCTTCTCAGCTGTATACGTCGTCTTCACAGGCAGGAAATGGGCAGACTTCGTCAATCTGTCCACTCTCACCCAAATGGAATCATGATTCCTAGTTGTCTTGGGTAGACCAACTACGAAATCCATGGTTATGTGATCCCATTTCCACTGCGGTATCGGCAAAGGTTGCAACGTACCTGCTGACTTCTGATGTTCAGCCTTCACTTGTTGACAAACCGCACATCTTGCTACGAACTCGGCTACATCTTTCTTCAGACCGGGCCACCAATATAAGTCCTTCAGACTATGATACATCTTGGTGACACCTGGATGCATCACATACATCGACGTATGTGCTTCCTCAAGCACCAACTTCCTCAGATTATCAGCATCTGGGACCACCATTCTATCACGATAGCAAACTAGTCCATCCTTGGACTCATGAAACCCATCACGCTTGTTGCTGCCGAACTCTGATCTGATCAGCTGTACTGTTTCGTCTGTCTGCTGCGCATCCTTGATCTGCTGTCTCAACGTAGGTTTGACTTGCATTTGTGCGAAAAGACCAGATAACAAAGAAACTTCCATCTGCACATTCATCTGTCGCAGAGAAACAAACATATCCCGTCTATGGCAAACCAGGGAACTCAACTGTGCCTTCTTTGAAGAAAGAGAAGACTTTCTGCTAAACGCATCAGCTACCACGTTCGCCTTACCATGATGATACTCGATAGTGCAGTCGTAGTCATTGATCAACTCCATCCATCGTCGTTGTCGCATGTTCAACTCGTGCTGCGTGAAGATATACTTCAAATTCTTATGACTCGTAAACATCTGACACACTTCCCCATACAGATAGTGTCTCTAAATCTTTAACACATGAACTACCGCCGCCAACTCCAAATCATGAGTCAGATAGTTCTCCTCATGCTTCTTGAGCTGTCGCGAGGCAAAAGAAACCACATGATCTTCCTGCATCAACACGCAACCTAAACCTTTCTTGGAAACATCACAGAAAACAACATAACATTTCCCAGGATCTGGCAAGATCAACACTGGAGCACTGGTAAGCTTCTCCTTCAACCTCTGGAAAGCTTGCTGACATCGATCATCCCAAACAAAAGGTACATCCTTCCTGGTCAACTTCGTCATCGGTAACGTGATCGCACTGAAGTCCTTGATAAACTTCCGGTAGTATCCTGCTAAACCAAGGAAATACGAACTTCTGTTGGTATATAAAATGAAAAGATTACACCTATTCACACATATACCCATATGCAGAGGGTAACAAGGTTGTCTCAAGTTGTCCTTATGTTCACCAACAAGCTCACGATCACCCTGAGTCTCTATCCTATAAAGTACCTACACCTGGATCGAGGGAACACCCAGAAAAATAGGAAATAAAAGAGTATGTGTCAGCAAAAATTGAGTATATACATTAGTAGATGAACTAGGGCGTTATTTATTTCAAAAGTAACATAAGATGTTCCCATCAAAGAGGAGGCCATTAAAGTTAGGTAAGTTTCAATGAGAAGTAACAAGAGAAAAAATTCTAAAAGAATGAGACAATATAAGTAAAGGATTAAACAACAATTCTTGCCATAATAAATCATCAATATCACAAAAAATATTCACATATAGATATATTTGACTAAAGTAACTATGATAGGGTCAAGACACCACTGAGTCATTGACCAAAGTAAAATGGGTGGAAGTAGCACAGCCTAAGCGAAAGTAGCGCGCCACTGTATATATTAAGGTGGAAGTAGCACACCTCGGGCGGAAGTAGCGCACCCTAATAGTTACACATAAGTGTCTACTATAGTCAAATTATCTAACATGCATAAATAGTGTGGCAAGATAGATCACGTTCACCATTCACATTTCCAATTACCAAAAATAAGCAAGTGGGATCTTTGACCCAATTCAACAAGATAATAATCATTTCACAAGAATAATAATAAGTCCAATTAAGAGAATATGATGTGTCTAACAAATGGAATAAGAGCAAGGATTGGAAAAGTTGCCTCATTATAGGAAAATTTAGTCATACAAATGCCCAATTCAAAATAAGGGGGAGTACATACCTCCGGTCCTGTTTAAGTCAAAACTTAGAACCCGGGTTGACACCACCTAAGAATCAAATCATGCTTATAGTTAATATTGTAATTAACTCGCTAAACTCCTTCCTTGAAACTAGGGGTGTAAACGGTGCGGGTCTGGCCATACCCATATCCATACCCATCTAATTTAGCGGGTCCGGTTCCGATTCTAGACCCGCATAATACAAAACTTGGACCCACACCATATCCGTACCCGTGATAATAGCGGCTCTGCGGTGCTAGTATGCGGATAAGCGGTTCTATAAAATATCATATTGTTTTGTAAGAGAAATGACTATGTTATATATATAACACAACAAGATATTGTTATCATATAGTATATTAACATGTCATAGTTATATTAGATAATGTTATATTCTATACAATAACATTAATTGAGTAATTGTTTACATATTTGTAGTCATGATCATAACGTTTAATTTATGTAGAAAGTAATGTAAATTAGTAGACATTTTGATTTTAAGTATACATATGTTGTACATTATTGTAACTAGAATAGTTAATTCTTAATTATATGACTAGTCTCAACCTTAGAGTAGGATATAATCTCAATAATTATATTAGTTAGACTAGTATAGTATGATATATATAACATATTATTTTAGTAGTTACTTATATATAGCGGGTACACGAGTCTAGCGGGTCTGGGTCCAATAATTCTCATTATTAGACCCGCTTATATGCGGGTCTAAGGGTATACGAGTCCAAGGGTATACGGGTATAAAAAATTAGACCCGTGATGGGTCTTTTAAGGTCCGAATTTGCGGGTCCACGGGTCTACCCGTGCCCATTTATGGCCCTACTTAGAAACCTTGGGATAAAGCAATGAAACGAGAGTCAACAATTCTGGGAATTTCGTACGATATGGAAACACATTCTATAACCTCTGCTAGTTTATTACCAATTTATCAGGTTAGGCTAATTACCGAGATTTTAATAAGATGAGCACATGTAAAGCAACGACTTTGTTCTCTGGTCTCCCATACGGACTCCCTGCATTGGGTCTCCCATACGGACTCCCTGCATTCCCGATGGTAGTCATGACTCCTTCCTTGCCCAGGCAAGCGGAAGATGGTCACCGAGAATCGCTGGTGTTGGAGCTTGTTTGCAATCCAACCTTGGAATGATCGGATGTGGGAATAGGCTCGAAGGCATACCTTCCCAATTCAGGCTGTATGATGACAAACCACACAGGACCCAAAACAATGCCCTGAACTCTTCCGGAACCACGGCAGGGATTCGGTGGAATTCAGGCTGAACAATATTGGTCAAATGAATACAGGGAATAATACCCAAACCTGCCGGCGGCTAGTCGCGATTCTGTACAATACAATAAGGAAATACAGAGACGAGATCGTGGGCGGAAAGAAAGTCCGAAACGAATCGTTGGCGTACAAGTACTGGTCTTTCCAACCCAGGCTTCTCAACAACAAACATGGCAGAATCAAAACAAGGTCGGAAACCTTCTTGCGTCAAACCTCGCCGGGGTTCGGATTGGAAACCGGCAGACGAGGATTCTAAAGAATGCAGCGGCCTTGGTCGAACCAGAAGTCGGGGTGATCCCATTGCAAACTGAAGATGAAGATAGGGACTAATGGCGGTGTGTTTACCTTTAATCGGCCCGAAGGCAACCACAACGATACCACGGCCTGCTCCTCGCCGGAGACGACAACCACCCGGTACAGTGTTGCGGCTGCACACGAGGGGAGTATGTGGTGGCTGAGTCACTAGCGGGGAACCTGTGCTCGCGTATGGCTGCGTTACAGGTTAGGGAAACTCGAAGTAATCGACCGCAAGAGGGTGATGCCAGGTTGTCTCGCAGGTTAGAGCTTACTCTTGCTTGGGCGTATTGCGGCTAGGGCAACTGATGCCTCTATTTAGGATTCGAACCTCTATTTAGGATTCGAAGGGGTCGGCCGTTCTCCCAAAACGGGTGCTAGGGAACCGTGAGCCATTAAAGCTCAGCGTCAGCGAAACCGGCAAAAGGAGTCGTCACAGTTTGTAACTCCTGCGCGCGGCTATGGGAGACGATGGGAGTGCGTCTCGCTCCTCATTCCGTCTGATCTGATTGTAACCACCTGGCCATATGCGTTGCCAATCTTGCGTTGCGGTCAGTATCTAAGTCAAAAGTACGACATTCAATTGAAATAGTATTTACCAATTTTATATGTATTCTTCTACATAATTAAAAGATGTATTAAATCCTCCTTTTGACCTACTGATTTTGTAAGTTGATAATTAACCATCCACAAACTAATTCTTTCGGACCTCCAAACCTCTCTTTTAATTAGACTAGATACTAGGGTTAACATAAGGGTGTTAACCGACCTAATAAAATGATAATTCATTTGCCTTATAATTAATATAGGCTCTAGATGTTTTCTTCTCGTCAATACTCTTTCTAGTAAAAGGGGGATATAAAACCGGATTCGGCCTCAGACTCACCGTGAATTATGATACTACCAACTTATGTGAATTAAATTCTCTATTTCCTTCAAGATCACAACCATATATGGATTTATGAACAACCGGTGATATCTAGCCCAAAATATTCTAGGTTATATTAGGGTCACAATATCATCCAAATTGTATAAAAGAATTGGAATGTAAGTTGTTATGATAAAGGGAAATGTAAGTTAATGCCTAGATTTGAGGTCGTTACAATCAGCTTGTTGAATTTCCGCCTAAAGTCAGAACCACTAACGTTGGGATCGGTAGTATCGAGCTGCCTTATAAGTGCTCCAATTACCTAAAATGTAGAAAAACCAACATAAGTCTGAATAAATAATAGATAATTGGCATGATTCGATAAAATCACTTCATATTTGATGCAATGGTATTTCACAAGTCAACGAGAAGAAACAATGCAAACTTAGCAATTATGCATGAAATACAAAGCAAACTAGCCCATGAAATTGGATAAAATTTAGTGCATCAAAATCCCATAATCTTAATTGTTGCCCATCCTTGAGCAATACTACCATTGGATCTGTTTGTCACAAGTTAACAAGAGGAAAAATAATATGAACTACATTTCTCAAATACCCACACCTGACAGTCCCCAACTGGCACTTACCGACCACTGAACAAATAACTATTTTGCGGTGATCATAAAATATTCATCAAAGACGTCCACCCTTAGATTAATGAAACACTATAAATAGAGCAGTTATTATCATAGTTAATAGGGCATTCACTTGGTGCACCATGTGATTCTATATCTACATTTCCTCTTATCTTCCTACCAACTACATTGAAGGAAGTTTCCCATATAGAAATGAATGAAGGGATCAATTGTATATGTAGCTTATCATAAAGAGCAATGGGTGGAATGAAGTAGGTGGCCATGAAAAAGATTCACAAGTAACATACGAATCATTATTGCCAAAAACAAAATATAATGATCATGTAATCATGAAGGAATTGAGAAATGGATGAATCCTAATGCTTACAATTTTAGTGGAATAAAGCATGCACTAAAGATCTCATCTATGGGGTGAGTATAGATAAAATAATACATACATGTAACTATCTTCACTTCTCCTTAAAGAAAAATTCAAATTTAAGTTTTCTCCCTCTTTATTTGATATTCTCTTTTTTCTCAGCCCTCTTATTTAAGCATGATTGAGAAATTATGCTTGGGCTTTTCTTCAACAATACAATTTTTTTCTTTGTTTTTTCATTTATAGGGGTATGGATGTATATCCTTTTACTTTATATTGAGGAAAAAGCTAAATAGATACATGTCATAAAAAATTGTGCAAAAGAAAACATAATCTACATAAAATTTGTGATGCAACTACTTGATATGCAAATTTTTTTCATTTTTAACTAATGCAATTCAAATACGAACTATGATGTCACTCATTATGTTATGCAATTCAATCAAGAGGAAACAAATCATGTTACTTGATCATCTTAAGGTGGTGGATGAAATATAATGAAAAGTGGGTGGAATCACATGATTAAGAGACAATGCTTGTCTTAACTATGATATGTCCCTCTCCTATCAACATGTGTATAGGGTACTTAAAGTTTCTTACTAAAAATCCCATTTAAGGTCCCGTTACTTGTTTGGTCAATTCGGGCTCAAACCCAATCATCATGCACAATTCTTAGATCAATTAAGACTTCCATTCATATTAAATGTCCTCAAGCTAGCTAACCCATACACTTTCTCTAGGTGGTGTTACCTTAGACTTTGCAATTCAAGCTTAATAAAATGTGATCATTTAATTTTTTTTTCCTTTTAAATTCCATTTCAAAGGCACACAAGTTACACACATGAAGATGTCAGAAATCATGAATTAAGCTTCACTGTTACACTATATAGATGTCGATCATATAATTTCAAAATAGGAAAACAAAAGAAAACTAAAAAAATATAATAAGGATAAAGCCTTCTAGCACCCCCTAAGATTGAACTTGACCATATACTCCTGGAAAAAATCAAACTCTGAGGTGGAACAGAGGTATTGGATCAGAAAGGTGGTGAGTGGAATGTCCCTAGCGGTGTAACGTGGGTGCCTGGGAAGGCATATTAGGTGGTTGAGGGTAACTAGAAAAATGTCTTTGACTCTAATAGTGGTCGTAGAGCAGCTACTGGTAGTGCTCAATGTGTTGTATGTGAGTATGCATATTTCTCCTGGGTTGGCCAGAAGAAGGAACTCCTTGTCATATATCACCTTCTATTGTTGAAGTAGCTGCTCCTTGACTCCATGGATCTAGGTCAGGGTAACTGACTGGTGCTTCTGTCCCTCCTAGATAGATTGCAACATCCCATACATTCCCCCATGGAGAAGGCATCTCTACGTGGTGGAGGTGGTTGGGCTGTAGAGATCAATACTGCATATCTATGAGGTGTCCTATATAGATGTTGCCTCTGTGTGAAAGTCTTACCATCCTCCTCCTCCTCCTCTTCTTCATCATCTTCTTCTTTGTCCTCTTCCATAATCTTAGACTCGAGATCCTCCTCCTCTTCAACTTCTAGAACAAGTACAACCTAATCTGATGGCCATCTAAATAATCACACTCCTCAGAGACTGAAGATAGGATCAGGAAAAGCTCTCTCCTTCAACTACCCCTCAATTATACAATATTCAATAGGTGTACACCTTTCCCTCTTACTTGGAGATGGGGAAGGACCACATGAAGTTCTTGAAGTCGAGTGTTGAAAATGTCTTCATGGCGGTGGCCTTGAAGAGGTCCAAGTGGAGGTGGAGAGCCAAGGGTGTGAGCAAACCCCCAAAGTGAATGGGAGGTTTCCTCTGAGCCTGTCACTTCACTGCTAGCATGTTCTACAAGAAGAATGATCCAAGGTCAATCTTCTACATCCCTAATGTGAGAAATACCCACAG
Organism: Alisma plantago-aquatica; assembly: GCA_963693085.1. Classification (NCBI taxonomy): domain Eukaryota; kingdom Viridiplantae; phylum Streptophyta; class Magnoliopsida; order Alismatales; family Alismataceae; genus Alisma; species Alisma plantago-aquatica. The sequence continues at coordinate 813,707,605 of OY856409.1, read as the reverse complement.
AACGTACATGTCTACCTTCCATGGCTTCCCTTGTACCTGAGCTCACCTGGAAAAAATTGTGTTCGTCAGGTTGTAATGTAGAATCCAGATGAAGGGGTTCTCGATGTCCATCACCGAAGCCTAGTGCCAGGTGATCATGAATCTCTCTAGTTGGGCCATCATCTACCTCCAAGACAAGGCATAGTCAAATTTTCTTGGGGTGAATCAACTCAACCTACTGGCCAGCCATATATGGCATTGAAATTTTCTAGCACGAGGTGATGGGCAGTGTTGTAGAGTGTAAACTGAGTTCATCCATCTTCCCAACCTTCCCCATGCTTGGGGATGCAATAAATCTCCAATTATAATAGAAACTCTCATACTATCTGCTAGTAAGAAGTACACCCACCAAAAATAGGCGATCACCCACCATTCACTGCCCTTGGCAGACCTAGCAGAGATTGTCAGTGAAACTTGTCTTAGAGAGGAAGGAATAGTCACCATACCGTGTTGGTATTAAATCCCTTTTCATCACTGAAGAAGATCTTCTTCTGGTCTTTGTCTCTAAAATACAGTCAAGATGGATTCAGTACCATCTGCTCAGATGATGACGCTTGCATCCTTGATGACATCGATGTTGAAAGGTGGAAAAGAGGTTTATAAAGAGAGCTCGAGGAAGACTTGAGGACGTTGGAGCACTGAGGAAGCCTTCAGGATTGCCTAGCACCTTCTCTGTTGTAAGGGGAGTGAGTTGGTGCGTTTGAACAACAACCCATGCCTTCCGTTTTATATTTTTGGTTGGCCCTGCTGCGTTAAATCAGTGCCACCAACTTTTAGAGTCAGTGGTATAGACTTGATCCCTGTCTATGGGTCATCAGTGTCATACATTGATACTAATGGTCATGAACCTTCGATACACTGAGCCATAGATTGCCAGATGTCAGTGGCACTTATGTTTGGTTTGTGCACCCGAATTGGTGCCATGAATCTTTGGATGGAAATGATCTCGATCATCAAAGTCGATGCCACAAATTTTGGTCTTACGAGTTGGTTCCACCAACACTTTTTCGGTGGTACTGAGCCTATTTTAGCCCATACTTCTGGCTTTGCGTTGGTGCCACCGACAGTGTGGTGAATGGTACCGATTTGATTTGGGCTTGCTCCTGTAATCATTTGTTGATGCCACCAACTTTGTGGTTGGTGGTACCGAGATCTGTCATTTGTTATTCTCTTCCTCGGTGATATTTGAATGCCTCCTCGATATACTGAACCTAGAGCACTCTCTCAATCTCAGTTCTACCAACTTTAGGTCGGTATTACTGACTTTCTGTAGTAAATTCAGCTTCTATTATGTAGAGGAATCGGTGCCACCGACTTCATGGTCAGTGGAACCAAAATATTTTCTGCTTCCATGTTGATTTTTATCCCAAAATTGGTGTCACCGACTAATGTGTTGATGGTACAAACCTATTATTTTCCTGCACACCAAAAAAACTTATCAGAGTACCTTTTTAAACATCTAAAATGAAAAATAAACCAAAATGCAATTACAAAAACTACTTCTACACATGATTAAATGAAAAAATAACAAACTACAAACTAAACTATGGGCTACCTCCCATAAGTGCCCTTGTTTTACGTCTTAGGCCTGATGAATATTCATACTCAAATGTCAAGGAAGCTCAATGAGCTTGAATTCTTCCTCATCATGGATCAGCTCTGTTCCAAGATAATGCTTGAGGCATTGTCCATTTGTAAAGAATGTCCATGCCCCGTCACTAATCTCAAGGAATCCATGAAGGAATGCCTTGATCAGCACATATGGGCCACTCCACCGGGACCTCAACTTCCCCATATGTAATTTATCCTAGTATTAAACAATAACATTCGTTGTCCTAGTAGAAAAACTCTATTTAGAATGTGGCGATCATGAATTTCTTTGTTCTTTCTTTGTAGATTCTAGAACTCTCATAAGCATCTAGCCTAATTTCTCCAGCTCATTGAGTTCCAATCTACGCTTCTTCCCTGCACTAGAGAGATCAAAGTCTAACTTCCTCAATGCCCATTTGGCCCTATGCTCTAATTCCACAAGAAAATGACATGCCCATCCATAAACAAGCTTGTAGGGTGTAGTGCCTATTGGTGCCTTAAAGGTTGTTCTATAAGCCCATAGAGCATCATTCAGTTTCATGCTCCAATTGGTCCTATTAGTCGAGACATCCTTCTCTAAGATCATTTTAGATTCCCTATTTGAGACCTCAACTTGGCCCTGTGTTTGGGGATGGTATGGTGTTCCTACCCCGTTCTTCACTCGATACTTTCCCAATTAATCCCCAAATTTCCTATTAGTGAAGTGGGATACCCCATCACTAATTATCATTCATGGCACCACAAACCAGCAAAAAATGTGGCCTTTAACCAACCTACATACATTTTGAACATCATTGGTCAGTGTAGGAATTGCTTCCTCCCACTTTGATACATAATCAACAACAAGTAAAATGTATAAATTTGAGTTTGAAAACACACAAGGACCCATAAAATCAATGCCCCAGAGGTCAGAAACTTATACCTTTCTGTCTCCTAGAAATATTACCTACACATTGACATTTCATAAGCATCCTTAAAAAGTGCCAGCCAATAAAATATGCTTTCTAGAACCTTAGGTGTTTTCCTAGAACTTGCATGATGTCCCCCATCGGGCAAGGAATGACAATGAGCAAGAATGCTCTCAAAGTCACATTTTGACACACACTTTCTCAAAATGTCATCCATGTACTGTTTAAGTAAGATTGAGTCATCGCATACAAAAAATCTCAAGGAATGAAAAATATATTTCCTCTCTTGATATCCCTGGTGCTTAGGTAATTCTCCACATGCCATATAATTCACAATGTGCGCAAACCAGGGATCCTTGTCCTTGATGGAAAAAATTTTCTCATCAGGTTACTCCTCAACAATGGGTACCTCTAACCCTGATTCATCCACTCTCTCTAGTCTAGATAAGTGATCAACTAATACATTCTCAACTCCATCCTTGTCATTGTTTCTATATCAAATTGAAGTAGAAAAAACCATCTTATTAGTATTGGCTTAGCATCCTTATTCTGCAAAAGATACTTAATCAATTCAAGATTAGTCCATATTATCACTTTTTCCCCTATCAAATATTGTCTAAATTTATCAAGGCAAAAATTGCAGCTAAAAGTTCCTTTTCCATGGTTGTGTAATTTAATTGTGCATCATTAAGGGTTCTAGACACGTAGTAAATGACCAAGAGAGTCTGATCCTTATGTTGGCTTGGAACAACACCTACAACAAAATCAGATGCATCACACATCAGCTCAAACGGTTGTCTCCAATTCAGAGCCACCACCACAGGGAAAAAATCAGCTTTTCCTTCAAAAAATCATAGGATTTCAAGTAACACTCATCAAACTTAAATTTATGATCTTTCTCTAAATGCTCAGATAGTGGCTTAGCAATTTTGGAAAAGTCTTCAATAAAACATGGATAAAAGACGGCATGTCCCAAAAAAATCCTAACACCCTTCTCTAATGATGGTTGAGCTAGTTTATAGTTCACCTCTATTTTACTGGCTCGACTTCCATTCCCTTGTTGGAAGCTTTGTGTCCCAAAACAATCACCTCACTCACCATCATGTGATATCCAACTCAAAACAAGGCAAGTATTTTCACATCTCTATAAAACTCAGTCTGTACTGGCAAGGTAGTCCTCAAAAGATTCTCCATGCACCAAAAATTCATACTAAAAAGTCATCCATTAAAATCTCCAAACAATGTCCCACCATGTCAGAAAAGATTGCAAGCATGCAAACGTTTCCAGTGTGTGACATAAAACAAAGGGAATTCTATGATATGCGAATGTACCATAGGGGAAAGTGAAGGTAGACTTGTCTTGATCTTGTGGTTTAATAGAACTCTTGTTGTAATTAGAATACCCATCGAGAAGACAAAAAATCAAATGGCCAACGAGCCTCTCTGAAATTTGATCAATAAATGGAAGTAGAAAATGGTCTTTCAAAGTGGTGGCATTTAAATGATGATGATCAATACATGCATGCCAACCCATCACTAGCAAGTAGAAATCATCTCGTTAGCAGCATTTGTAGTGAACTTGATGCCCCATTTCTTAGGGACAACCTCTGTAGGACTAACCCATTTGGAATCAAAGATAGCATTACTTATACCTACTGATAGAATTTTAACCACCTCTTTCTTCACCACCTCTATCATGATTGGGTTCAACTGTTGCTGAGGTTGTGCAATGAGTTTTGCTCGTTCTTCAATCTGATATTGTACTGACATGAACTAGGAGAGATCCCTTTTATGTCTGCAATGGACCAGCCAAACACAACCCAATGATTTTTCAACTTGGTGACTAGCTCCTCCTCCTCCTTGATGCTTAGTGATGCCAAAATGATCACATGTTGTTTGTTGTCCACTTCTAGGGAATGTGCACTTCAGAGGCAGTGGCTTCAATTCCATCTTAGGAGGACACTGTAAAGATGAAATGAATGGTAATGATGGCACTCCCAGATCTTCATAATGTCTAGTATAGAAACACGACAGGGTCCTCAGAAAAAAGCACACTCCTCCAGTGTGTGATGGCATGTGCAATCTTCCACTAGGTTCATGAGACAAGTTTCTATAGGTACTTGTAGATAGGAATGCATCAATGTAGATGACACTGTGTCTGAAACTATTGTCATATGCACCTCTTCCTCTAGATCATCATAATACTTCACAACTTTTGCTAAGGAAATTTGCTTTGTATGCTACATTATGTTTACAATGAGTGCACTCTTGTCCACATTTGTCATGACATAAGCCATATCTAGATATGGTTTTCCTAGGAATAGTGTCACCAGATTGCCCAATTGTTGCTTCATGTGGCACTACTCACTTTCCATATCCAACAATTTGTAGTTGGGTAGCTTGTTCTCAAATCGGTCATCCTGGATTCCAAATGTCAATTTTCTTCTTCCCATCTCTAAGATGACGTTTGTTATGGTTCAAAATGGCCTACCTAGTAGTAGCTCCTTTCCACAATCATCCTACATTTCCATGAAAATGAAATATGTTGGAAATATGAACTTATCAACCTTCACCAATACATCTTCACAGATGTTAAAGGGCCACACTATAGAGTTATTTGCTAGCTGAACAGTTATGTTTATTTTCCTAGATTCTTTGAGTCCAAATTCTTAAATGTAGTCAAAGGCATCAAATTGATGCTTGCCCCTAAAACACAAAGTGTGTCCCCGAACTTCACTCTCCCAATGTAGCATGGTATGTTGAAACACCCAAGACCCTATCTTTTCTGTGGTAGGTAGTTTTCGTTGTATCAATACACTGACTTCCTTTTTGAGGACAACAACATCTGAATGTGCAATCCTTCTCTTCTTGTTAATAATGGCTTTCACGAACTCTCCATAGGAAGAAATTTTCTCAAGAACATCAACCAGTGGTAGATTTATCTAGAGCTTCCTGAATGCAGCTAGAAACTTCTTGAACTGTTGATCCATTTTCTTGGCCTTCAAGTTGTTTGGAAATGGTATTGGATTCATAATCTTTCTTTGATGTAGTTGAATATAGGATTCCTTCTTGTTCTCATTTTGCTTAGTAAACTCCTCTTCTGGGCTTTCCTCATGTGGTGTGGTGTCTTATGGTTGCTTTGGAGAACTTTTTTAAATGACCTCCCTTATATCAGCTGTGGAAGTGTTTTTTTCTTCTAAATTTTCCTTTTGATCTCTAATCAGTACCTTGCCCCTGTAGAGAAGTATTATCTTCACCTATTGATTTCATGTTGGAATATCTATATCTCCTAGAAATCCTTGATGCCCTGGCTTCTTCAAAGATGCTATGCCCATTGCTCATTGAGATATTTGCACTACTACAGAAACCGCCTTTGGCGTCGGTCTTTTAACCCCATTTGGCGTCAGTTTCCGACTGACGCCTATGTGGGCGCCGCTAAAGGTCGAACACTTCGGCGTCGGTTTTTTAACCGACGCCCATTTAACCTATAGGCGTCGGTCTTTTAGTAGATAACCGACGCCAAAAGGGTTCGCGCCATAGAAAACGGCGTCATCTAGGGCACTTTCTACGTCGGTGATTTACTAAAAGACCGACGCCTATATTCCATGTAGCGTCGGTCTTTTAGTAGATAACTGACGCATAAAGTGTCCTAGATGACGCCGTTTTTTGTGGCGCGAACCCTTTTGGTGTCGGTTATATACCAAAAGACCGACGCCTGGTTGTTTAAATAGGCGTCGGTTCGATACGAATATCCGACGCCATTTCCAGGACTGCTTTGGCCACATCAGGCGTCGGTTATCTATACATAACCGACGCTGTAGGTCTTTGCTGACAGTTTTCTATAAATAACCGACGCCTATTTATATTTTTTTTTCATATCAGTTTGCAGGCCTGCTGTGGCTAGTCAGCAGGATGAGAACCTGCAGTTCAGTTTTCTGAACTGTAGGTTTACGACATCCATTGATATCAGCCTACAAACAGGCCGCAAACCTGCAAAAGTCACAAGGAAAATTTCACACAAGTACATACATTCAGACATCAATTCAATTCTCACATTCACACATATAGAAACATTCAAATAAATGTATTAACATTCAGAAATATTCATTTACAAAGTATCATTCATTATCGCTATCAACATCCCAATTATATCTTACAGTTGCCACTGCTTGTATGGCTTTTGCCCATTCTTCTCTTACTTCATTTAATGCTTCCATCGTATATGGAGCATGTATATTTTTTAAGCGTTTACCTATAGTGTGGTCAATTTTAAACACCTACAAAGAGAATGATGTATATATATAAGTAATAATATAAAAATAAGATTGATATATTTCATACTAACTAATGAGACTATATATAATACCTCATGTATGCTATCGATGTCCAATGCGGCATGTTTAATAATCATCTGCATAAATCGCATCACATAGTATGCGCATGCCCAACCATTGTCTTGTGTAGCACACTATAAATTGAAACATACAAAATAATACAACTAAGCACAATTCACATCAATGATATATACATTGGAGTCGGGGAGTCGGGAACTTACTTGGACGTTCTCCCAATTTATTGGCTGGTTCTTTTTCCTTGGGACCTTTCCTCCAGCCTTTTTGAATGCATCTAAACCCCTACATGTTAATATAACACAGTAAATTGCATAAGTAAATAGTAATGTAATAAAAGATGTTAACGGATATAAAAATGAAATATTTCTCACCAGAATAATGGCATTCTCATTACGTGTCCAATTTTAGGGTTCAATGTACTCCCCGCAGGATCTAGATAATAAACAGTGAATGTCCCGGGGACAATAACTAGTAACTCCCAATGTCTACCGCTAGAGGTAAGAAGTTAACAATTAATAACTCAAAATGCAAAATAAAAATGGATTTTTCTTAAGTCCAAATTATAAATAAAGTAAACTTACTTGACATTGAATGGAGCCATTATTATCGTCTTCTTTTGCTGACCAAAAATTGTAAAAGCATCTATACAGTATTGTTGAACATTATCAGGGTCTTTAGCTACCAAACTAATCAATGATGGAATCAAAAATCCCAAATGATCAAATGCAAATTGTTTGCAATGATCTTCGACTAAGTAGCTGCAAAACATATAGGCGTATGCATTAATATATAAGAAACCAGATCACTGGATCTTACACAAGGTATATGGATGTATAAACAAAATCTCACCTTATCCATGTCTCTATCATTGATGTATTCAGCCAATCATACATAAACAGCTCAATAATATCTTGTATAAATAAAGAGCTATCGTATGATTGACCTGCATAATCTGCATCTAAAGAAATAATTATAGGGCAATGTACATTATGTGCCCGTAGCCAACATGCCATTCCCCTACAAGCAGGACCTAACGGGTATGTTAGGTCAGTTGGAACCCAACCGGGTAATGCGGGAAGTGGAAGTGGAGGCCTAGGTGCTCCTGGTGTCTTCTTTTTAACCTGTACATATAATTTCAGATCAGTTGACATCATATATACACATTAACAGTCTAAATCAATGTAAATTTATCTTACAATTTCAGTCGTGTAGACGACATCTGCTTTGGGCCACAATATCACCCCGCCTTCTGCATCAGCAAGTCTATCAATATTCGGGTGGGGATATGGCAATGTAGCTTCTCTCCAATCGGGTAACACACGTATCGGGCTCACACGAACGTAGCCCTATGGCATTGGAGTCCCGTGAAACATTGCCCCAGGAAGGGACGGGTAAGCCTGCGCCTCTGCAAACAACGTAGTCTTTCATTCTTAAGCGGCATGGCTTCAATGCCTACAAATTTACGTAAAGAATATTATACATATATACATATCATCTTGAAAACATAACAACTTGAAAAGACAAACTACAATTTCATAAACAATACTTACAGCAGACGTGCTAGGCGATGGGTCTCCAGGATTACTCGCAGTCTGTGCATCAGGAGAAGAGTGGGTCGCCATAGGCGTATTGGAAGCCTGAGATGCCTGCCACCGCAGCAATTCTTCCTTGACCTTCTCAGCAACTACATCGTTGACCTTCTTAGCAACTAAATCCTCAACTCTCTTATTCTCCTATACATGGATAAAAGAAACATTAGCTTCTTATTAATGAATTTCCTTTTGCAGTAACATTCTAAAAAAAGAATAGGTTACCTCTTCTTGAGAAAGTCCCTCTCTGGGTTTGCGCTGGGATGGCCCAAAGAATGATTTGATGCCAACACCAGCGCCGGCACCTCTAACATGTCCAGGATGCTCTGGGTTACCCAGAGCAACTGTCAATTCATCCCTTGTGCCCTGAGGGATGAACGTGCCTTGTTTCCTCTGCTCGTGCAGCTCCCACTAATCACCATAAACAGAAATTGGTAAGTTAACACCACAAATAATCAATATTCAAACGATTTCTCTAAGAGTTGTATTTTACCATTTTTGCAGCCGCCTCAGCAGTTACAGGCTTCTTTATTTCACCCTTCTTGTTTTGCCTGCCAGCTATCCAGATATCATGGCGAGGCATGGGTGTGGAAGACTCGTGAGTAGGAGCAGACTCCTGAGTAGCCGCAGACTCCGCCTGTAGTCTTTGGCGAACGCTTGCATAGCCTTTTGGACCCATAGTGTGGTCATGCACATTCAGTGCACGCCTTGCTTTTTGTGCGTCACTGAGGGCCTAGTTAGTATGCACATTAATGATTTGGTTAGTAGCACTAAATGTTAATCTTGAATAGGTGAATACAATGTATATTAATTAAATTGGGAGTGACGCCTAATACCTTGAATTCTTCAGATTTTCTTGAAGCAACAAAATTGTCCCAATCTTCTTTGTCCAAGAAGTTCCATTGTTCAAGGGCTGACTTCTTCTTCTTATCACCCTCTTTTATGTATTCTCTGTTCAGATTTGTCCTATAATTCCTAAGCATCTTTCCAGCACGTTGCATCACATTTTTACGATGCAACTTCTCATCCAATGCAAACAGATTCTGTAAAATAGAAATGTTATTAACTAGTATCCAAAATAGAATTGCAAATAATAGAATTTGTAATCTACAAAATAGAATTGCAAATAATAATAACTCACGCATAAATCCTTCCATATCAAGTCTTTTTTCCCTTGAGGAACTTTATGCCAATTATCATACTTAACACCACAATGGCTCCGAGTGGTACACCCAAGATAGTTTACAAAATTATTGCGGTTCACTCCAATTGGATTTCCTCCATTATCAAACTCCACCACCAATTTGGATCCACTACCACTTAGCGCTAATAACTTCTTCAACAGAGTGATGCCCCTTTTCTTGTTAAGTGTTTGGTGCTGCGCATCAAGTTGCTCCAGTGCTTCAGTGGGTACAGGTGCATCAACCTAAAATTTGACAAAAATAAACACACTAAATTAGCCCAATATAGAAATATAGGATATATGACATAACTAGAAGATAATGAATTTTATAGAAATACATGATATGTTTTTAGAACTTACATTAGTATCCTCGCCATGCTCGTCATGGACAGCATGCTCATCATGGACATCATGCTCATCATGGTCAGCCATCTGAAAATGTCATTTAAAAGGCAAACATTTAGCATTTGTATTAACTAGAAAAAGGCAGACATTTAGCATTTGTATTAACTAGAAAAAGGCAAACATTTAGCATTTGTATTAACTAGAAAAAGGCAAACATTTAGCATTTGTATTAACATACATGTCTCTAAAATTGTGATCTTTTATCAATTAACAATCCTTCATTGTGATCTCCGCGCACATATAAGTCATCATTAGCTTCAATATTTTGTGGAGTGGGCAACCCAACTGAGAATGGACTGGAGTCATCATACTTATCATAGTACTCTTCTTCATCTATAGGATCTTCAATGAACTGTCTTTTACCATGAAGAACAACCGAACATTTATCATTCGCAAGATCGTCGATATAGAATATTTGTTTCGCCTGTGATGCCAATATGAATGGTTCACCCTTCTCGCCAATCTTTTCAAAGTTCACCAAAGTGAAACCCAATTCATCCACTATAACTCCTTTGGTGTTATCAACCCAATTACATTTAAAGAGCGGAATTTTGAAATCTATGTAGTCAAACTCCCAAATGTCCTCAATGACACCGTAATATGACATTTTAGCTTCACGTGGACTCTTATCCTTTACACTTGCAAAGTACATAGTCGACGCTTGAAGAGTGACCCCACTATTTTGGACGACACTCTTATCATCTTGGCGCTTTGTGTAATATGTGAATCCATTAATGTCAAACCCTTCATAAGACATAACATTCGGTTTTGGTTTAAAGGCGAGGCATTTGATAGTTTCTGTAATATCATTTGGTGTTTGAGATAGTTGATGTAAGACTTTATCTTCAAACCACTTAGTAAAAGTCTTATTATGCTCTCTAGCAAGCCACATTGAACTTGCTCGAGGATGTTGTCTCTTTATGAAATTGGTATGTTCCTCGATATAAACACTCACTTCGTCCATATTGTGTAAAATATACAAGTGAGCTTGTTCCAACTGCTCACGGCTGATTACTTTCACCCGTGATCCCAAAATTCCTTTGCCCTCCTCAATATTCTTGTCATTATCAGGAGTGTCATTACCACTGAGAAAGTCATTGCAAAAATCCATAACCTCTCTCGCCACATAACCTTCAATAATACTCCCTTCAGGCCGATAACGGTTTCGAACATCACCTTTAAAAACGCTCATGTATCGTTCAAAGGGATACATCCAATGCAAGAAAACTGGTCCCAACATTTTCACCTCCCTAGTCAAGTGGACAACAAGATGTACCATGATATCAAAGAACAAAGGAGGGAAATACATCTCAAGCTGACATAGGGTAACAACCACTTCTCTTTGCAAATTATCGAGAGTATCAGGGTCAATAACTTTGCTGCATAGACTGTTGAAAAAGAAACAAAGTCTGGTAATTGCAAACCTTACATGCTTCGGCAATATAGATCGAATTACCATGGGCAATATTTGTTGCATTAGAGTGTGACAATCATGAGATTTAAGACCTATCAACTTCAGATCTTTCATTGATACCAATCTACAGATGTTGGATGAGTAACCATGTGGCACCTTAACATTTACCAAGCATTCACAAAAAGTTTTCTTCTCCTTTCTAGACAACGTGTAACAAGCGGGAGGTAAGTATGTTCTTTTATTACCCATTTCATGTAATTCTATTAATTCTGACCTTATTCCCATTTCATGTAGGTCCAGTCTGGATTTTATCCCATCTTTAGTCTTACCTGGTATATTTAATAGAGTACCAATGATGCTATCACATACATTTTTCTCAACGTGCATTACATCGATACAATGCCTGACTGTCAAAGAACTCCAATAAGGAAGATCCCAAAATATTGACTTCTTCTTAAATGAAGAATTGTCACTCCGTGTGGCCATACTACATTGTGATTTCTTACCAAATTCATTGACAATGTCTTTTACTCTTTCATAAACAACATCCCCTGGTATAGGTTTAGGTGCACTCCGTTCATCATTCCATCCATTGAATGCTTTGCACTTCCTACGATACGGATGGAATTTTGAAAGAAACCTTCGATGACCAAGATATACAGTCTTGCCGCCATGTTTTAGTCTTATTGAATTAGTGTTTTCTTCACATATAGGACACGCTTTAGCTCCTTTGACACTATATCCAGACAAATTCCCATATGCTGGAAAGTCATTAATAGTGCAAAACAACATAGCGTGCAAACGAAATGTCTCTCTTGCTGAAGCATCATAGGTCATCACACCTTCAGCCCAAAGTTTCTTTAAGTCATCAATCAAAGGTTCAAGATAAACATCGATATCATTTCCGGGTTGTTTAGGGCCCGATATCAACAATGACAACATAACGTACTTATTTTTCATACACATCCAGGGAGGAAGATTGTATATAACAAGCATGACTGGCCAAGTGCTATGTTGGCTGCTCAATGTCCCGTACGGATTCATCCCATCTGCACAAAGTCCAAGTCTTAGATTCTTATCTTCTTCACCAAATTTAGGGTACAATAGATCAATCTTCTTCCACTGTGGGGAATCAGACGCATGTCGTAGGATCCCATCATTATTTTTCTTAACATCTACATACCACCTCAAATTCTTCGCATCTTTCGGATTTGCAAACAAGCGTTGAAACCGTGATATTATAGGTAGATACCACAACACCTTGGCAGGAGAACCAGTTTTGGACTCCCCCGAAGTCGTCAATTTATACCATGACGCACCACATTTTGGACAATCTTTCAAATCTACATAGTCCTTTTGAAATAATACACAATCATTCGGGCATGCGTGTATCTTCTTGGCCTCCATTCCCATTGGGCACAACATTTTCTTTACCTGATATGTTGAGATTGGAAGCTCGTTTCCTTCAGGAAGCATTTCTTTCAACAAAGTCAACAATGAAGTGAAGCTTTTGTCGCTCCATCTATTGTTAGCTTTCAACTTATACAATCTCAACACAGCGCTAAGCTTCGTAAACTTAGCACAACCTGTGTATAACGGTATCTCAGCATCATGCACAATGTTTGTAAAGATAGGAGGTGGATCGGTGTGCTCTACCCTACAACTATCCAGCATCGCATGAACGATGTCTGCTGGAACTGGTTCGTTCACATTTACGTCATCGGAGGCAATTTCTTCTTCCACTCAAGCACTGCTATCGACATCTACTGGTTTCAATTTTGAAATCTCTCCATGCCAGTGCCATTCTGTATAGCCTTGTACAATCCCGTTGCACATGACATGACTTTTGATTTCCTCACCAGTGTTGACTTTCAAGTTGTTACCGCAATGCCTACATGGACAGTAGAACCTATCTGTAGGTTTTTTCCTATGTTCCTCGGCAAATCTAATAAACTGATCAAGACCAGATATAAACTCTGGGGTGCAACGATTACGAATGGACATCCATGATCTATCCATTCTATGATCAGAGAAAACAAGTATATATTAGGAAACAAGTATATATTAGGAAAAGATTAGGCAGCATTTCCCCGCTGTTCTCTAAGTACATATGTACTTAGAGAACAAACGGGGAAATGCCAACAAACACATTTGATGTCATTCTTATATATAATAAATGTGTACCACCTATCCCATCCTTGAACACCTAATCTCACTAGTAAGTGTATAATGTGTATTGGGTTTTCAAGAAAATTTCGGCAGCATTTCCCCGCTGTTCTCTAAGTACATATGTACTTAGAGAACAAATGGGGAAATGCTACCAAAATTTTCTCGAAAACCCAATACACATTATACACTTACATCCTAAGTGAGATTAGGTGTTCAAGAACAGTCCCAAACCGGGGACTATCCAAGATTTACTCCTAATGAGTCAATCTTGGACGGGTTTCTAGGCCAACAAACACAATAATAGATATATACAATGAATCCGGACTCCATACAAACAGTATATAATTTAGTGATTGTTCATTCTAATTTATACCAATGTACAAGTAATATAAAAAACAATGATTGTTCACATTCTAGGCCAACAAACACATTTGATGTCATTCTTATATATAATAAATGTGTACCACCTATCCCATCCTTGAACACCTAATCTCACTAGTAAGTGTATAACGTGTATTGGGTTTTCAAGAAAATTTCGGCAGCATATCCCCACTGTTCTCTAAGTACATATGTACTTAGAGAACAAACGGGGAAATGCTACCAAAAGTTTCTCGAAAACCCAATACACATTATACACTTACATCCTAAGTGAGATTAGGTGTTCAAGAACAGTCCCAAACCGGGGACTATCCAAGATTTACTCCTAATGAGTCAATCTTGGACGGGTTTCTAGGCCAACAAACACAATAATAGATATCTACAATGAAGCCGGACTCCATACAAACAGTATATAATTTAGTGATTGTTCATTCTAATTTATACCAATGTACAAGTAATATAAAAAACAATGATTGTTCACATTCTAGGCCAACAAACACATGTGATGTCATTCTTATATATAATAAATGTGTACCACCTATCCCATCCTTGAACACCTAATCTCACTAGTAAGTGTATAATGTGTATTGGGTTTTCAAGAAAATTTCGGCAGCATTTCCCCGCTGTTCTCTAAGTACATATGTACTTAGAGAACAAACGGGGAAATGCTACCAAAATTTTCTCGAAAACCCAATACACATTATACACTTACATCCTAAGTGAGATTAGGTGTTCAAGAACAGTCCCAAACCGGGGACTATCCAAGATTTACTCCTAATGAGTCAATCTTGGACGAGTTTCTAGGCCAACAAACATAATAATAGATATCTACAATGAAGCCGGACTCCATACAAACAGTATATAATTTAGTGATTATTCATTCTAATTTATACCAATGTACAAGTAATATAAAAAACAATGATTGTTCACATTCTAGGCCAACAAACACATGTGATGTCATTCTTATATATAATAAATGTGTACCACCTATCCCATCCTTGAACACCTAATCTCACTAGTAAGTGTATAATGTGACGGGGAAATTCTACCAAAATTTTCTCGAAAACCCAATACACATTATACACTTACATCCTAAGTGAGATTAGGTGTTCAAGAACAGTCCCAAACCGGGGACTATCCAAGATTTACTCCTAATGAGTCAATCTTGGACGGGTTTCTAGGCCAACAAACACAATAATAGATATCTACAATGAAGCCGGACTCCATACAAATAGTATATAATTTAGTGATTGTTCATTCTAATTTATACCAATGTATAAGTAATATAAAGAACAATGATTGTTGACTTTCTAGGCCAACAAACACATGTGATGTCATTCTTATATAATAAATGTGTACCACCTATAACAAACACATTGTCCAACATTAGGTTCAACACTTGAAACATACATTCGTTTTCAACATAAAAAATTTGTATCATTAGGGTCCAACATGTGGATTATATGGGACATACACATCAAGGTGGTCATAAGGGAGGATATTTCCTTATTTATGAGTAAGCAATATAAGATTAAGATCCATATAAAAATTAGGGAAGAAGTAAGAAATAAATCTTCTTTAGGATACAATAGACCCTTATGGATGTATTTAGGGTCATAGGTACCATCATAGAACAAAAGGGGTACACTCTAGGATTTAAGATCACACTACATCATGTATTTTATACAAAATTACATGTATGTGTATATAAAAATATATTTATAAGGAACTTCTATACATATCTAATCAACAAATCAGTAATTAACTAAGTATTCATCAATACTTACTATTAATCAGTATCTCTAATCATTAAAATCGGCAAGCAGATCAGTAATTGTAAATAACAAACTATGAATTGTTGAATTAAAGTAATCACTAAAGTAATACTAACCAGTAGTACCAATCATTAATCACTGAAAGCAGCAAGGAAATCAGTAAAACTAATCATGCATTACTAGTATATAAGGAAACCAGTAGTACCAATCATTAATCACTGAAAGTAGCTTACATACCTTTTCCAGCAGTGGTGGTCGAAGCAGGAAGAAGGGGGTGGCGCCGGGCGTGAGCAGGAAGAAAGGAGCTAGGGCGGCGGTGGGCAGGCAGGTGGGCAGGCAGGTGGGCACCAGGCGTGGCGGCGGCGCCGGTTCTCAGGCGTGGCGGCGGCGCAGGCGGTTGGAGCAGTAGGGCGGGCAGCAGGGGCGGCGGAGAAGAAACGCGCCGGAGAGGGGCGCCAGAGAGGGGACGCCGGAGATGGGGCGCCGGAGAGAAGCGCCGGAGAAAAACTAGCAGCAGCAACAGAGAAATCGCCGGAGAAATCGCCGCAACAGGGAAATAGGGTAGCAATGAAATAGAAGAAAGGGGAAGAGTCGGGCGATCGCAGGTTATAAGTTCCCAAATAGCGTCGGTTGTTTACAACAACCGACGCCTAAACAGCTTTAGCGTCGGTTGTTTGCAACAACCGACGTCCAATTGGACGATATTTTCATGAAAATGTTTGGCGGGAACCACCTTCAGCGTCCGTTATACAAGGATAACCGACACTGAAAGTGACATTTTCGGCGCAAATTTTCATCGCACATAGGCGTCGGTTTTCTAGGTATATAACCGACGCTGACAATGACACTATTTTTTTTTATCGAAAAATGGATTTCGCGGGCGACTTTAAGCGTCGGTTTTTTATAAAAAACCAACGCTTAATACAAAGCGGTACCCGTGTCTGGCTGGTCTTCGAATATAGACGTCGGTTTGCTTAAACAACCGACGCCTTATATGATAGGCGTCGGTTTTCCTTAATAACCGACGCCCAGAAAAGCGACACTGAATGCTATTTCTGTAGTAGTGTTGGTTTTCTATGATGTAGATTTATGCCCCTTGATTCTACTACTATCTTTGTGTCTGGACAAGTAATTCTCATTTTGATTGACCAACTTTCCCAACATGTCTTCTATGTGTTCTATCTTGCTAGGACCCTTGTCCTGTTGATACTACTATTGTGCATTGTCCTACTGTGACTTGGACTGCTGTGCTTGAGACGAGTCCTATTGAAAATTTTTGGGATCCTTCCATGAGAATTTAGGATCCTTCCTCCATACATATTAATTTCCGCTCCTATAGTTATGCTACCACACATACATGCATTCCTCTTCCTCAACTCCAGATGAGGTGCCTACTTTCTATTCTAATTT
Organism: Alisma plantago-aquatica; assembly: GCA_963693085.1. Classification (NCBI taxonomy): domain Eukaryota; kingdom Viridiplantae; phylum Streptophyta; class Magnoliopsida; order Alismatales; family Alismataceae; genus Alisma; species Alisma plantago-aquatica. Next base: position 813,690,393 of record OY856409.1, on the reverse strand, counting down.
CCATGCAAGATTGTCCATCTTCTCTTTTAGCATTGTGATCTCTCTAGACTCTCCAATACTTTTGACGATTATTGGTGGTTCTCTCTCTTCTCCCCATGACTAATTTATGGCCATGTTATTTAGGATTTCATGACACTTGGATGCCTTGTTGTTGAGAAAAATCCTACCCCTGAACTATCAAGGGTGGTTCTCTCCCCCTTATGCATCCTATAGTAGAATGCCTTTGGCTATTCGTAGAGGTAAATCCCATGATGAGGGACCTTTCTAAACATATTCTAGAATTGCTCTTTGGCCTCTAAATAAGACTCATCTACATGATGCCTAAAGTTATAGATCCACCTAACTAGGTCATGTGTCTTCTATGGAGGGAAATACCTTTTGAAGAATGCATCTATCGTTTCCTCCCAGGTCGATATGGATTCTGATGGAAGGCTTAAGAAACAAGCCTTTGTCTTATCTTCCAATGAGTATGGTAATAACCTTAGATATATTACATTCATTTATACACTATCAATCTTTAGTATATCACATCTCTCCACAAAATTGTTAATGTGAGACATAGGGTCCTCCATGTTGTACCCATGGAATTCTTGCAATTTAATGAGTGTCACCAACCCCAGATCTATTTTATAGCTGGCCACATTGACAACCTGCTTTCCAATTGGCCCAAGTTGTGCTCTGGCTGATGAAGATTTACTCATCTCCCAGACAGTCTGCACCTCTAGTTCATCTCCAACTCGGTCCTCTGCATTAGGGTCTTCTATTCCTACCATTTCTTGCTTTGCCTGTGGTGGTGGAGTGTGGAACAATCTTTCCACTCAGCTACCATACTCCTCCCTATGAGGAAGTTCTTCTAGGCCTATACCCCATGGAGTTGATTCTCTATAATTGACAGTTCAGGTCTAATCCATACACTAGTACCTGAAAATAATATGAAAATGTGAGAACTGGATACTAGTAATTTTTAAATGAAAGATGAATTTGAAAATGATTAAAAGAAAAATAAAAGTGTGGCCTAGAGTGTCCAGTCACAACACTCATAGTGTTGGAGTTACCGCTTCCCCAACAACAACATTAAAAGCTTGACACACTATAACTATGAGTGCAAAATGCAAGTGTATGCGTCGAGTAGTACATTTCTCTGAGGCTTTAATGTCAAACCCAGGAAAACATGAATCTAGAAACTACTACTAAATGTAACTTGATCAGCTAGACCTAGTGAAAAAGTGATTAATTGTTCGATTAAACTAATCGCAAGAAATGGAAAACTAAATTGAATGTTTGTGATCACAGATTGATGGGTTTCTTAGGCATTCAGTTTGACCACGTCTCACAATGTAGTTAACTCCAATTCAATAATAACTATTTATCCTAATTCCTAGACCAAGGGACCCATGGAAAATATTACCCACTCACACAACGTAATAATCTACATATACTAAAGCAAATCCTACTAATGTAGTGATTTAAGAGTTAAATAGGCACATTAAACATATCTTTATATTATTCCCTTCAGAATGGTAGGCCCTCTCATGAGGCACAATATTAATTATGTAATTCTATGAATTTTTCAACACTTAATCCATCTCATAAAGCAATTAATGGCCTAAGTAACTGAATGTGTTGATGAAACACATACAATTCACTAAGCTATCATATAATTATGTCCAGATTTAGGAAAATATATGTATTACTTCATCGAAGTCAATTACAATGCATCAACAGGCTACTCATGGGTCCTAAGGAACAAAGGGAACTAGCCCCACATGATTTCTTGTCAAATACATGGAAAGAAAGAATAAAAATGTGGGAAACATGAGAAAACTAATGTAATCCCTAGAGAAACTCATTCGGATGATCCCTTCTAGATAGCATCTTGATATGCAACGTTTTAGTTATGAATCCAGTGTTCGAAAGTGCCTGAATCACTCAGGACGTGGTCGTCTCCTTTGTCGTCTCCTATCCTGGCTCTGTGCTCGATTGCAATAGATTGAAATGTGATCCCTAGGTCTGGTCGAATTCCCCTTAGGCCATAAGTGGGACTTTGGACGTTATAATTCATAACATTCATATCTATCTTAATCTAAAATCTACATTGTTTGTCGTGTGTCGATACCACTGACAAGAAGTTGGTGGCACCAAGTCTCTGACTGACTTGAAACCCTTGCAAGATGTCGGTACTACCGATGGTGTGGTTGGTAGTATTGAGTTGCTAATTTGTGATTTCTATATTCTATTGTTGGGAAATTTTAGTACTACTGGCTCAAGTGTCGGTAGCACCGAGTTTATAAACTCCATCCTTGTTGATTTTGGATCATGATTTAGTAACACCGACTTGTAGTTTCGGTATCTCAAGCTATCCCTCTGTATCACCGAGTTTCTTCTCAATAACATCAAGTTTTCTTTGGTTAACCTATAGGATTTTTGACTTAAGTTGGTACCAGTCATGTTGGAGTCAATAGTATTGAACTGCCTTATAAGTTCTCCGATTACCTAAAATGTGGAAAAACCAACATAAGTCCAAATAAAATATAGAAAATTGGCATAATTGGGTAAAGTCATTTAATATTTGATACATTAGTATTTCACATGTCAATGAGAATATGATATAAAACTTAGCAATTATGCGTGAAATACATAACAAACTAGTATGCGAAAGAAAATAAAATTCTACGCATAACATGTGTGGCTTCTCTACGTGCTTGTGAGGAGGAATATATGGCACATTAGGGATCTCCTCCAATAAGCTTGCATCAACACCATCTTCTATGACAGGACCTAGAATGTATCCTTTGGGTGGGATGGCATATGGTTGGCCCTAATGAAGTGTGGGCACTTTTTTTTTATTGTGACTCATCCACTATGAAGTAGAATCTTCACATGTTCTTCTTGCATGAGCACAACCTAATCTGTAACTGGGGGTGTGGTTATGACAATGGTGGAACTTTGAAGTTCCTTGTCTTACAAAGCTGGTGAAGATGGGATGTCCTTGTTGCTTATTTCTGATCATGTATCTACTGAGGTGCATGTGTGAGCATAATGCATAGACATACTGCAGCCTCCTGGTCTTCGGTATAGGCTATTGGGATCTGGAACTTTTAGAACACACCCAATCCTGCTCTAGAATGTGTTGATTTGGTGACTCCTCAGTAACATGCTCTGTTTCCTTAAGAATAGAGATAAAATTTACTTGATGATGTTGTTGCACTGCCTCTGTGTTCCCGAGAAATCCCTACTATATGGGCTTCTTTATGGAAGCCACTTCTGCTGCTAGCTGAGAAATCTAATTTTCAATGTTGCAGGTCTGAGCTTCTTGATTTTGCTGCACCCAATTTAGTCAGGTCCAAGAGAGCCTCATTTTGACTCACAAATATGCCCAACATGTATTCTATTCAGTCTATCTTACTAGGACCTCTATATAGCAATAATGCTAACTAGGGTTGGCAAAACAAGACCCGACCTGAATGACCCGTTCTAAACCCAAAATTTTTAAGTGATTTAGGGTCTAAGATTTTTCAACCTGACCCCTGATGTCGACCCAAACCTGAAGAACCCAAAATTATAGAGTCAGGTCTGGGTTTGGACTTTAGACCTGAACTGGCCCAAAATTCACAATTAGATAGTCAAATAAAATTAGAAATACTAAACTTCAAGACACTCAAAGGTGTAACATCTCAAATTTCAAAGCTAGTTCAAACCTTAAATGTGATTCTCTTGATAAGGGTCCACTAAGGGACCAAATAAACCTAACAATGGTTTAATATATAGATGAGCTCACAAAATATGTATATGTCACCTTGCTCACCAATACACACATAATCAGTTAAATGTGTACAATTAGTAATATGATGTGTATGAATATGAATGACTATTTCATATGGACAATAATATGACTAATAAACATAGTGTGATAATAATTGGATGTTTGACATGAATGAAGATAACTAAAGTGCTTTATGTAAGTTCATATTGAATCAATGGACTTAATGAGTAAAATGTCATAATTTGTGTAGAATAATGTCATGTAGATTTTAAGATAGTAAAGTGATGATAATTAGACTCTAAATCCTAAATATTCATAATTAATGTGATGTATGATTATTAATATTAAGATAAATTGAGTAAACCCAAAATGTTGTGAAAATCATGCAATATAATCCTAGCAGTAAATTATGACTCCAAAATTGAGTTCTTTGGGTTTCAATTAGTTTGGGTATGGATTTTGAGATTATTTGGATAATCCTAGATAGCACATTTTAATTGGAGGAGATGATGCCTAGGTATTATTTCTTATGTCTATCAAACTAATTTTTTTCAATTTAAATCATGACTTATCTAGTCACACATTTGATTTATCTATTTGCATATGGTCCCTGTGTCACGTGGGTTTTGAAAGGTGGATTATCACACTCCCTCTCCTGGCCGTGCAATGAGCATCTAGCGACAACTGGTGTTTCTTCTTCCCGGAGTCTCAGACTCCCTAGACTCCACACGGGCTGGGATCAAAACTGATTTTTGATATCTGCAAATTTCAGTTGATCTCCCTACAAACCTAGAGTCCCTTTGTCTTGAGGACGCTACTCTGAGGCTTTTATGCTCCCACTCAAGCCCTAGGGATTATCCTAACCTAAACGTCCCCTCTCAATCATTGGTCATCTCCTAGATGTGTGTTACAGAGAGGCCGGGAGCCTTCCCCATCGCTCTGTGAGCATCTAAATTTTTTGAAAAGATCCCCTTAAACCCTCCTCTAGCCTCAATTGCATATTTCCACCTATGATTCTTACCCACCTATTTCATCTTCAACCTCTAGTTCCCTAAAACCATTCTCCTTGCCCTCGACACCTCCGAGAAATTCAATGCAAAGGAACCATCCTTGGGCACATGCAACCCGTTACGTAAGCCTAGAAGACATCTAAGATCAGAGTTTCTCTTGGTTGACAAATTCGCAGAAGTGTACGGATCTAGAAGGTAGAGATCGAGCTCCAGGGTCCTTTCAGCCTCGATTAAAAGCCTACACTCTTCAATTTGCTTCCAGGAAGCCTCATACACCGTCAGTGTGGGCTCCGATATCCAAACACAAGATAAACTTAGCGGAAGTGATTCGATTAGCAGTGGAATATGAAAAATCACGAAAAATTAAAACTTTTCGAGACAAGATTTTGAAATCATAAAACTTCTTTATAGATAACAAGATAAACAGTTGACATCTCTGTTAAATCACTTCTTGAGTGATTATGTACAACCAGATACAAATCTCAAGATTTAAAAACCAAAATCTCAGATCAACTAACTCTAAGGACCTGAGAGTACAGAGACGACATAAAACTATCTAACTTAGGACTGGACAGCCAGGATCTCCACCTGAGACTCACTGTTGCCCCTACTGTTGCTGCTGGTACTGATCTCCTGCAGACTGGTTCCTTCATCCTCAACGACCACCTAAAAAGTTGAAGTCTACGGGGTGAGACAATTTTAAATAATTGTCCCAGCGAGAGTTTTAACTCTCTGCCAGAAGCTTTGTTATAGCATATAAGGAAAACATAAGCAAGTAATCTAAATTACTCAACAACAGATTGGATACTAAGTAAAAAAACTTTATTAAGGAATATGAAGAACATGTATACTAAAATGAACAGTGTAACATCAATCATTATGTCTCGTAGTTCAACCCTAGCAGATATACTACGTGGCTGATTATGTTTTACAAACATTATTATGCCCTGCGGAGATGAGGTATACCGCTCATACTCCAACTGATCACTAATAAGTCACATCGGTATCATACTAGGTCATCAAAAGAGTCGGATTCTTATGACCTCATCTTCCTCAGTCAGAGTGAGGATCAACTTGCAGGACATCTAGTGTCTCTGCTACTATAGCTCACCAGGGTATTCTGGTACTTCACTATTAGAGTCACATTGGCATTCTGTACTCTCTTCACAATCGAAAGATCTCTTATTTATCTCTCATCGATTTGGCATCAAAAGATTCCTCGGGTGATTAGTGATACATCATCCCGGCATAAACACATAGTGCAGGGTTGATAGATTAAGGTACATCTACATCAACTCCTACACTAGGACGTAAGGATATTCGTGTACATATTCCCCCACATACTCAAAAGTATGTGATCCAGGAGTTCCCTTAGGAAAACCTGTTTCACCATCATTCAACTTCTAACAATGATGGATCTATGATCAGGGCTCTACATGGTATGATTATACTTGATTACTTAGGTACATTTCAGTATTCTTTTAGCATCAAACATGTTTCCAATCATTTAAGTATAAAACATTGCTATAATAGAAGAATACTAAATGTATCAAGTTTAACTCTCATCAGTTATCAAATGGATGTCAACTCATCACAAGTCATCTAATGAGCATGACCTGGATAATACTCATGACTCTTACAGCCCAATAGTTTCATATGCTGTCACTTAAGCATAGGCAACATAGCATGTGTCACTATTCATAAAGTCTACAACATACTTTCAATGAATACACTATCATAACCCATACCTGGTTATGATCATTCTCTTATACCTGCATAGTTAATTCAATTTGACAATGATACATTTCACTTCCAGATCAGCAATTTATAAGACAGAAATAGCATTCTAGTTCAAGGGTTGTACCTTTATGCCTTTACCAAGGCTAGGTTCCCTTATTAGTATCAATTAGGGTTATTCAATCCCTCTCATTGTGAGTAGGAATCATAATTCCTCACTTCATACTTTAATTATAAATATTCATGCTTAAGAGCATAACCTGGAATTAGGGTTTAATGTACATTTCATCTTATCATCCTCAATTAGGGTTTACTATTCAATTAGCATGTCATTACCTTAGAATTAGGGTTTACTATTCACTTCATAGTGAATTGAGCCCATAGCATCATTATATATGAAATTATCATCCTTGATGCCTTCAAATTAGGTTAAGATTCATCCATTATCATAATTAGGGTTTTCATGATCTCACATAGGTGGATCATACCCAAATCATGAACATTCATATACATTGAAGGTACTTTACTTGAATTTCAACCATAAATGGGACCTTCTCTCTCCTCTTACTAATAGATGGTGATTACATCACTCTAGATTAGGTTAGGTCAAATAACTTTTGATTATCATAAGCTAATTCACCACCATTGTGATCATTAGGGTTTGATTAAACAAGGATATCATCTACTTGAACCCTCCAAGGGCACATTGGTAATGTACACCATTGATTCACAACATGGTTCAATCTATTAATCACTTAGCCCCTTAATGACTAAGGGTACCATTAGGGTTTGGATTAGACAACCATTGGACCAATTAAGCCTTCAAACCACTAAGCAATCATAACCCTAAATGTTCCCAAATGATTACACACTTCAACCTCCAAACGGTCCTGAGACCGTTTGGAAGTGTTGACCGTTTGGTTAGGGTTGACTTCCAAACTGTTTGAACTTGGTCACCTTCAAGACGGCATGAATCTATGCGACCTTGAAACCGCATGAAGCTATGCGACCTTGAAACCACATGAAGCTATGCGACCTTGAGATCGATTGGATCTAAATGACCTTGAGATCGTTTGACGGCCCCAAACAGTCTTGAGACCGTTTGGTCCAAATGGGCTCAAAACCACATGGACCTCAAAGGTGCATCAAAGGTTATAATCGATTAGGGTTTTCCATGTTGAGCCTCTCAATTGGCCATATCTTTGATAGCCCCTTATCAATTGATCTAATTAGGGTTATCCTTAATCAATTGGACACTCAATTGACCCTCAATTGCTAACCAATTAGGGTTGAAACTGATTGAATTAGGGTTTGTAAACATTCAACCATCAACATTCATCAATGTGAGTTAAATTGAAGTTGAACCCATCAATTGACACTCAATTGGGCCCAAACTTGGCCCAAACGGTCTTGAGATCATTTGGACACCCTCCAAACGGTCTTGAGACCGTTATCCCAAAGATTCATCAAAATCTAAGTCAATTTGATAAGGGTTGAACACTAATTAGGTCTAAATTCAGCACTTTTAATCAATTCATCAACCTATTGTGATTGGACCCTCAATTGATCAAATTTTCTCAACCCTAGACCTCCAAATGGTCTTGGGTGGTCACCAAACGGTCTTGAGACCGTTTGAGTGAACCCCCAAACGGTCTTGAGACCGTTTGGGCCCTTCAACCCAAAGTTCACCAAAATTGGTCATTGAAAACAGCAATTCAACCCGATTAGGGTTTAGAAGATTGAAGTGCCTTCAACTTGTGATTGGTTTCAATTAGGTTACAATTCTTTGTAGGTGTTTAATTCAACATGTGTACAGCAGACCTCTAAACGGTCTTCCCTTGGTCAAACTTTCCAAACGGTCTTGGGACCGTTTGATTCTAAACGGCCTTGCAAGACCGCATGAAATCAAACGGTCCTGAGATCGTTTGATTTCAAACGGTTTGCAACCGTTTAGACCAAAGGGGTCCAAGGTCATTTGGTAAAGTTACCTAGGAAATCACGCCCATCATCTTCAACCTTAGAACAAGTCGGTTACTTCGTGGATTTGCTTGCAAGAAGCAAGGAAAGATGGGGAAGAAGAAGAACAAGCTAGTAAATACAATAAAGAAGATATGCTTAACAAAGTAAAAGGGTTAGAACTATAAAACCCGCCTCAAAGGTCGTCCCTAGAGCTCCAAGATCCCAAGATTTCAAGCCTCTAATGGCGTCTTGAGCTCCATAGGTCGGCCAAAGGTATTCCTCCAAGGAAAGGTTGGGGAAAGTCGGCTAGAACAAGAAACCTAAGTGAGATAACAATAAAACCAACCTTATAATCCACTTTCCTCCATGAATTCGAGCAAGAAGATGGTCCAAGCTTACCTAGATTCTCCTTAGCCATTCTCCTCTGTTCCTAAGTGCTTCCTTAGTCGGTCCAAGCAAGATGATAAGTGAAAGAAGAAGGGAATATGTTTACTTGGTTTGCAAAGAAGGAAGCTTATATAGCTTGGGTTAGTTTTCAACATAAGGACCTCTAGTTTCTTTATTTCTCATCTAGGTCCCTCCTTTCTTCTTTGCACGTCCCTCCTCCTCATATCTTAGGTAGAACTCTTTTTGAAACTAAGAACTAAAGGCAAAGGCATCTTATCACTAAGGTGCACATATATAAGGGTTTCCTAACTTATAACTTGGTGATTCTAGTACAAAGGTTATACTTCTTATCTGATTATTTAATTGAAGTGCCCCCTTCATCATTTTGACTCTAAATGATGTCATGGGTCATAAAAGATAATCTGGAAGGTGTATTTTACAAGTTGCACCCCACATTTTGGGTAAATTGCACTTTACACCAAAATTAGGGTTTTAAGCACAAAGATTGCTCCACAAACTGCATCTCGATGCCCAAGCTTGGAGAATCCATCAAAATTCATCATATTCACTCATATGATGTCTCATCCTCAGAGGAACATCTCAACATGTGAAATTTGCAAGTTAACCCTTCTAATTGGGTAATTTGCACATAGGTCCCTGCATTACAAAACAATACTACAACATTGTTTAAAAAGGGCAGAATTGAAAATTTATGTTCCATAGTAACTTAATTACATGCTAGGGGATAATCACAAGTATTTAGTTACATGATTAAGCAAAATACCTAGGGTTAACTTATAACCCAGATTAGGGATGTTACAAATTATCCACCCCTTACAAGGATTTCGTCCCCGAAATTGACAAAACATATTAGGAGAAAAGAGCAGGGTATTTCCTTCTCATCTCTTCCTCTAGTTCCCAAGTGGCTTCCTCGACTCCAAGGTGATTCGAGAGGACTTTCACAAGACTTATGCCTTTCTTCTTTAGCTTTTTAATTCTTTTATCAAGGATCGACACTGGTCCTTCCTTTAAGTTATATCATCATTCAATTCTACCTCCATAGGTTGTAGAACTGACTCGGTATCAGGGTGACATTTCCTCAGCATAGAAATGTTAAACACAGGATGTAACTTCTGTAACTCTGATGGCAACTCGAGTCTATAGGCTACCTTTCCAACTCGTTCAATGATTGGATAAGGCCTCATAAATCTAGGAGCTAACTTCCCTTTCCTTCTAAAACGAATAACTCCTTTCCAAGGCGAGACTTTGAGGTAAACTCTGTCGCCGACCTGGAACTCTAAAGGTCTATGACGTTTGTCAGCATAATACTTCTGCCTATCCTGTGCATTCTTAATATGTTGTTGAATTACTTTGATCTTTTCTGTAGTCTGCTGCACAAGATCAGGACCTAACAACTGATATTCACCGGTTTCATACCAACATACCGGTGATCTACAACGTCTACCATATACATCGTCATAGGGTGCCATGTCAATGCTATGTTGATAGCTATTGTTATAAGTAAACTCTATCAAGCTTAGGTGTAGATCCCAACTCCCAGTAAACTGGAGAACACATGCTCTCAATAAGTCCTCCAAGGTCTGTATAGTCCTTTCTGACTGTCCATCAGTCTGAGGATGAAAGGATGTACTAAACCTTAACTGGGTGCCTAAAGCTCTGTGCAGTCATTCCCAAAAACGACTCGTAAACTGAGGACCTCTGTCTGATACTATGGTGACTGGAACTCCATGCAGACGTACTATCTCTTGAACATACAATTGTGCTAACTTCTCAGCAGAATAGGTTGTTTTGACAGGTAAGAAATGTGTTGTCTTTGTCAACCTATCAACAATTGCCCAGATGGAATCATGTCATTTTCTTGTCCTGGGTAGGCCAACCACAAAGTCCATGGTCACATGGTCCCACTTCCACTGTGGTATGGGTAAAGGTTGCATTGTCCCTGTAGGCTTCTGGTGTTCAGCTTTAACCTGCTGACACACATGAAACCTCAGGACAAACTCAACAACATCCTTCTTCATCCCAGGCCACCAATACATATCTTTCAAGTTTCGATACATCTTGGTGCTCCCTGGATGCATAGCATACATTAAAGAATGAGCTTCTTCCAGGACTAACTTCCTCAAATTATCCACATCCAGTACTATCATCCTCCCATGATAGCATGCCACCTGGTCATCTGAGTCATGGAAACCATCTCGCTTCTCATCACCATACTCTGACCTGATCTGCTGAACTGCAGCATCCACTTGCTGTGCTTCCTTAATCTGCTCTCTTAGGGTAGGTTTTATGTGCATCTCAGCTAACAACCCGGCTAACAACGACACCTTCAACTTTACATTGTCTTGCCTTAAGGAGAGAAGCATATCTCTTCTGGGGCATACTAAAGAGTTTAGTTGTGCCCTATTAGAAGATCGTGTTGCTGATTTCCTACTCAGAGCATCTGCAACTACATTGGCTTTCCCTGGAATCAAATGTACAATTGTAGTTCTTGATTAACTCCATCCAGCGACATTGCCTCATGTTAAGTTCATGCTGAGAAAAGATATACTTAAGGTTCTTGTGGTCTGTGAAAATCTGGAACGTCTCTCCATAGAGATGATGTCTCCAGATCTTCAAGGCATGAACCACATCAGCTAACTCCAGATCGTGTGTCAGATAATTCTCCTCATGTTTCTTAAGATGTCGGGAAGCGAAAGAAATCACTTGCTTATCCTGCATCAGCACACATCCGAGTCCATTCTTGGAGGCATCACAGAAAACTACGTATCCTTCGCCTTGCTCAGGTAGCACAAGTACCGGTGCGCTTGTCAACCTCTCCTTCAACAACTGGAAAGACAGCTGGCACTTATCACTCCAAACAAAGGGAACATCTTTCCGGGTCAACTTGGTCAAGGGTAGGGCTATGGAATTGAAGTTCTTAATGAACCTTCGGTAGTATCCAGCTAACCCTAAGAAACTACGAATATCCGTCGGTGTCTTCGGTTGTTCCCACTGTAGAACAGATTCTACCTTTTTAGGGTCAACACGAATTCCCGAGGCAGATATCACATGTCCAAGAAAAGATACCTCCGACAACCAAAACTCGCACTTGCTGAACTTAGCGTATAGCTTGTGTTCTCTTAGCAAGGTCAAAGCTTGGCGAAGATGTTGTTCATGCTGCTGAGCATCTCTACTATAGATCAGAATGTCATCTATGAAGATGAAAACACATTGATTGAGGAAAGGTCGGAAGATTCTATTCATGAGTTCCATGAATGCAGCTGGTGCATTAGTTAGTCCAAACGACATAACTGTGAACTCATAGTGACCATACCTTGTCCTAAAGGCAAACTTGGGTATGTCACTGTCCTTAATACGAAGTTGATGATAACCATACCTCAAGTCTATCTTCGAGAAGATGGTTGTACCACTCAACTGGTCAAAGAGATCATCAATCCTCGGCAGAGGGTACTTATTCTTTATTGTTACTTTATTGAGTTGTCTGTAATCAATGCACAACCGCATTGATCCATCTTTCTTTTTAACAAACAAGACCGGAGCACCCCAAGGTGAAGTGCTTGGTCGGATGAAACCCTTCTCAAGCAACTCTTGAAGCTTTTTCTTGAGTTCTGCCATCTCGGCAGGCGCCATCCTATACGGTGTCTGGGCTATGGGTTGTGTATCAGGGATTAAATTGATTTCAAAATCAATTTCCCAAGGTGGTGGTATACCTGAAAGTTCTTCAGGAAATACATCTTCGAATTCCCTGACTACAGGAATTTTAGCAGAGTTGGGACTCTCCATGGTAGTATCTACCACATGGGCTAAGAATGCATAACATCCTTGCCTCATGAGCTTCTCAGCAACCATAGCTGACACAAGACATGTAGGTAGAATATTTCTCTCTCCTTGGAAGATCCATGTGTTGCTTTCATCAACAAACACACCCTGCTTGGATTCACAATCCAAGACAACTCTATACCTTTCCAAGGTATCCATCCCAAGGATTATATCAAATCCTTACATCTCAAGCGGTATAAGGTCCACTTGAATGCGATGATTAGAAAAGAAAAGTATGTAGGGAGAGCATACCTCCTACAACACAGCATACCCTCTCAACGGAGTCTCAACCAATAGGCTATCTGCCCTATGACTAACTGTCATATTACAGTTACGAATCACTCTTCGAGTGATAAAGGAGTGCGTAGCACCCGGGTCAATCAAAACAGATACAGCACAGGATTTAGACATATCAGAATATAACAACTCCATCTGACCTGCCACAACCCGTGGGTTGATCACTGCATCTGGTGGGTTCATAGCATAGAACCTCGCTGTCGCCTGAGGTTGAGTCAGTGCTGACGATCCAGCTTGGGACGCTTGTCCACGTCCTCTAGCTTCTCCTTGAAACTGCCTCCTCTAGGATCCCTGTTGGCTTTGTCTCTGTGGCTGTGTCACACTGACAGGCCTAGCCCTGCAGTCCTTCATCAGATGTCCCACCTTCCCACAGTTGTAACAGCTTCTGTCTTGTTTCTATGGTCTAGGTGGTCCTGTGACCGACATCAATGCTGAACTATGAGTCTCTTGTGGCGGTAGGCTCCGTCCTCTACCTCTACTTGGTGTCCACTATGTCTGAGCACTAGATCTGGGTGGTGGAGGTGTAGGTGCAGAGAATCTAGGCTTCTTAAAGTCCCTAGATGAAGAACCCTGGAAATGCAGATATCTCTTATGGGTTTGCCTCTTCTTGGCTATAGATCTCTCTATCCTTCAGACTGACTCAACGAAGGTAGAGAACCTCTCCCGGTTCTCTAGGGCAGACACAGGAGTAGTCAAGTCGGCGTTCAAACCCTTCTCGAACCTTCTAATCCTCTCTTCTTCTGTGGTAGCCATGTGCGGACAGAACCGCAACAACTCCATGAACTTAGCTTCATACTCGCTAATGTTCATCATGCCTTGCCTCAATCTCTCGAACTGAGAGATCTTCTCATCTATGAATGTCTTTGGGAAATATCTATTGACAAATTCCCGACGGAAGTCTTCCCACGAGATCTCCACTCCACGCCTCTTCTGCTCTTCCATGGTCCACCAGTGACCAACACTTCCTTTGAGAAGATAGACATCATGTCTGACGTTCTCAGCTTCAGAGATGTTTAAGATTCTGAAAGCTTTCTCCAACTCAGTTAACCACAGATTGACATCTGCGGGGTCAACTATCCCAAAGTATTAGGTCGCCCCGACTCTGCGAAGTCGCTCGAACGTCTTACCGATACCTTGTCCTTCATGCTGGGCAGGTGCCCTAGGTGCAGGCATGGGCATCCTGTCGGTGATGTGTGTCATGGCAGTCATAAACTGCCCAAACATAGTTTGAACAGCTGGGTTTGCCATATCAGTTGGGTCAAACTGTGGTGGTTTTATAGGTGGCTTGGTACAACCTGTTCTATCTCTAGGTTTCTTGCACCTTCTCTAGGTGCAGCGATGCTACTCTCGGCCACGTACTCCTCATGTGGCTCAGACATCCTTAATTATCTTCTTCTCCTGAGGAGCATAAGACTCTATTAGATACAAAAAAACACTAAGGATAGACTCGACATTCTAAGTCCTATGTCTCTATAGACTCAGCGAACCTAGTGCTCTGATACCACTTAATTGTGGACTCCAATATTGAAACACAAGATAAACTTAGCGGAAGTGATTCGATTAGCAGCGGAATACAAAAAATCACGAAAAATTAAAACTTTTCGAGACAAGATCTTGAAATCATTAAACTTCTTTATAGAAAACAAGATAAACAGTTTACATCTCTGTTAAATCACTTCTTGAGTGATTATGTACAACCAGATACAAATCTCAAGATTTAAAAACCAAAATCTCAGATCAACTAACTCCGAGGACCTGAGAGTACAGAGACGACATAAGACTATCTAACTATAGGATTGGACAGCCAAGATCTCCACCTGAGACTCACTGCTGCCCCTGCTGTTGCTACTGGTACTGATCTCCCGCAGACTGGTTCCTTCGTCCTCGACGACCACCTAAAAAGTTGAAGTCTACGGGGTGAGACAATTTTAAATAATTGTCCCAGTGAGAGTTATAACTCTCCGCCAGAAGCTTTGTTATAGCATATAAGGAAAACATAAGCAAGTAATCTAAATTACTCAACAGTAGATTGGATACTAAGTAAAACAACTTTATTAAGGAATATGAAGAACATGTATACTAAAATGAATAGTTTAACATCAATCATTATGTCTCGTAGTTCAACCCTAGCAGATATACTACACGGATGATTATGTTTTACAAACATTATTATGCCCTGCGGAGATGAGGTATACCGCCCATACTCCAACCGATCACTAATAAGTCACATCAGTATCATACTAGGTCATCAAAAGAGCCGGATTCTTATGACCTCATCTTCCTCAGTCAGAGTGAGGATCAACTTGCAGGACATCTAGTGTCTCTGCTACTATAGCTCACCAGGGTATTCTGGTACTTCGCTATTAGAGTCACAGTGACATTCTGTACTCTCTTCACCATCGAAAGATCTCTTGTTTATCTCTCATCGATGTGGCATCAAAAGATTCCTCGGGTGATTAGTGATACATCATCCCGGCATAAACACATAGTGAAGGGTTGATAGATTAAGGTACATCTACATCAACTCCTACACTAGGACGTAAGGATATTCGCGTCCATATTCCCCCACATACTCAAAAGTATGTGATCTAGGAGTTCCCTTAGGAAAACCTATTTCACCATCATTAAACTTCTGACAATGATGGATCTATGATCAGGGCTCTACATGGTATGATTATACTTGATTACTTAGGTACATTTTAGTATTTTTTAGCATCAAACATGTTTCCAATCATTTAAGTATAAAACATTGCTATAACAGAAGAATACTAAATGTATCAAGTTTAACTCTCATCAGTTATCAAATGGATGTCAACTCATCACAAGTCATCTAATGAGCATGACCTGGATAATACTCATGACTCTTACAACCCAATAGTTTCATATGATGTCACTTAAGCATAGGCAACATAGCATGTGTCACTATTCATAAAGTCTACAACATACTTTCAATGAATACACTATCATAACCCATACCTGGTTATGATCATTCTCTTATAAGAACCTGTGTAGTTAATTAAATTTGACAATAATACATTTCACTTCCAGATCAGCAGTTTATAAGACAGAAATAGCATTCTAGTTCAAGGGTTGTACATTTATGCCTTTACTAAGGCTAGGTTCCCTTATTAGTATCAATTAGGGTTATTCAATCCCTCTCATTGTGAGTAGGAATCATAATTACTCACCTCATACTTTAATTATAAAGATTCATGCTTAAGAGCATAACTTGGAATTAGGGTTTAATGTACATTTCATCTTATCATCCTCAATTAGGGTTTACTATTCAATTAGCATGTCATTACCTTAGAATTAGGGTTTACTATTCACTTCATAGTGAATTGAGCCCATAGCATCATTATATATGAAATTATCATCCTTGATGCCTTCAAATTAGGTTAATATTCATCCATTATCATAATTAGGGTTTTCATGATCTCACATAGGTGGATCATACCCAAATCATGCACATTCATATACATTGAAGGTACTTTACTTGAATTTCAACCATAAATGGGACATTCTCTCTCCTCTTACTAATAGATGGTGATTACATCACTCTAGATTAGGTTAGGTCAAATCACTTTTGATTATCATAAGCTAAGTCACCACCATTGTGATCATTAGGGTTTGATTAAACAAGGATATCATCTACTTGAACCCTCCAAGGGCACATTGGTAATGTACACCATTGATTCACAACATGGTTCAATCTATTAATCACTTAGCCCCTTAATGACTTAGGGTACCATTAGGGTTTGTATTAGACAACCATTTGACCAATTAAGCCTTCAAACCACTAAGCAATCATAACCCTAAAAGTACCCAAATGATTACACACTTCAACCTCCAAACGATCCTGAGACCATTTGGAAGTGTTGACCGTTTGGTTAGGGTTGACTTCCAAACTGTTTGAACTTGGTCACCTTCAAGACCGCATGAATCTATGCGACCTTGAAACCGCATGAAGGTATGCGACCTTGAAACCGCATGAAGCCATGCGACCTTGAGATCGATTAGATCTAAACGACCTTGAGATCGTTTGAGCCCAAACGGTCTTGAGACCGTTTGGCCCCAAACGGTCTTGAAACTGTTTGGTCCCAAACGGTCTTGAGAACGTTTGGATTTGGATTCAAACGGTCTTGAGACCGTTTGGTCCAAAGGGGCTCAAAACCGCATGGACCTCAAAGGTGCATCAAAGGTTATAATCGATTAGGGTTTTCCATGTTGAGCCTCTTAATTGGCCATATGTTTGCTAGCCCCTTATCAATTGAGCTAATTAGGGTTATCCTTAATGACACTCAATTGACCCTCAATTGCTAACCGATTAGGGTTGAAACCGATTGAATTAGGGTTTGTAAACATTCAACCATCAACATTCATCAATGTGAGTTAAATTGAAGTTGAACCCATCAATTGACACTCAATTGGGCCCAAACCTGGCTCAAACAGTCTTGAGATCGTTTGGACACCCTCCAAATGGTCTTGAGACCGTTTTCCCAAAGATTCATCAAAATCTAAGTCAATTTGATAAGGGTTGAACCCAAATTAGGTCTAAATTCAGCACTTTTAATCAATTCATCAACCTATTGTGATTGGACCCTCAATTGATCAAATTTTCTCAACCCTAGACCTCCAAATGGTCTTCGGTGGTCACCAAACGGTCTTGAGACCATTTGAGTGAACCCCTAAACGGTCTTGAGACCGTTTGGGCCCTTCAACCCAAAGTTCACCAAAATTGGTCATTGAAAACAACAATTCAACCCGATTAGGGTTTAGAAGATTGAAGTGCCTTCAACTTGTGATTGGTTTGCAATTAGGTTACAATTCTTTGTAGGTGTTTAATTCAACATGTGTAAATAAGACCTCTAAATGGTCTTCCCTTGGTCAAACTTTCCAAACGGTCTTGGGACCGTTTGATTCTAAACAGTCTTGCAAGACCGCATGAAATCAAACGGTCCTGAGATCGTTTGATTTCAAACGATTTGCAACCGTTTAGACCAAAGGGGTCCAAGGTCGTTCGGTAAAGTTACCTAGAAAATCATGCCCATCATCTTCAACCTTAGAACAGGTGGGTTACTTTGTGTATTTGCTTGCAAGAAGCAAGGAAAGATGGGGAAGAAGAAGAACAAGCTAGTACATACAAGAAAGAAGATATGCTTAACAAAGTAAAAGGGTTAGAACTATAAAACCCACCTGAAAGGTCGTCCCTAGAGCTCCAAGATCCCAAGATTTCAAGCCTCTAATGGCATATTGAGCTCCACAGGTCGGCCAAAGGTATTCCTCCAAGGAAAGGTTGGGGAAAGTCGGCTAGAACAAGAAACCTAAGTGAGATAAACATAAAACCAACCTTATAATCCACTTTCCTCCATGAATACGAGCAAGAAGATGGTCCAAGCTTACCTAGCTTCTCCTTAGCCGTTCTCCTCTATTCCTAAACACTGCCTTAGTTGGTCCAAGCAAGGTGATAAGTGAAAGAAGAAGGGAATATGTTTACTTGGTTTGCAAAGAAGGAAGCTTATATAACTTGGGTTAGTTTTCAACATAAGGACCTCTAGTTTCTTTATTTCTCATCTAGGTCCCTCCTTTCTTCTTTTCACGTCCCTCCTCCTCATATCTTAGGTAGAACTCTTTTTGAAACTAAGAACTAAAGGCAAAGATAGTCATCTTATCACTAAGGTGCACATATATAAGGGTTTCCTAACTTATAACTTGGTGATTCTAGTACAAAGGTTATACTTCTTATCTGATTATTTAATTGAAGTGCCCCCTTCATCATTTTGACTCTAAATGATGTCATGGGTAATAAAAGATACTCTGGAAGGTGTATTTTACAAGTTGCACCCCACATTTTGGGTAAATTGCACTTTACACCAAAATTAGGGTTTTAAGCACAAAGATTGCTCCACAAACTGCATCTCGATGCCCAAGCTTGGAGAATCCATCAAACTTCATCATATTCACTCATATGATGTCTCATCATTAGAGGAACATCTCAACATGTGAAATTTGCAAGTTAACCCTTCTAACTGGGTAATTTGCACATAGGTCCCTGCATTACAAAACAATATTACAACATTATTTTAAAAGGGAAAAATTGAAAATGTATGTTCCTTAGGAACTTAATTACATGCCAGGGGATAATCACAAGTATTTAATTACATGATTAAGCAAAATACCTAGGGTTAACTTATAACCCAGGTCAGGGATGTTACAGTCAGTCCATCCAGAGGGGAGGTATTTCCTTGTTCCCAAAACTCATTGTCCCATGAAGTTTTTTGGCATTTTGTAGTATCCAGTCATCATTGTGACCATCGTCGTGGCCTTTTGACCTTGTTGTGACCTCGTGAATCCATCTGATGCTTTGGTTTTTCGAGCAGTGCAACATTGTTGTGTTTCCTTGTGGTGCCCGTCAGAGCAGTAGTTTCTGACGACCCTCTTGGGTGACTCCGGGCGCCAATGATGATGAGCCATAGCTCTATCATCTCGTATAAATCTCAGGAAGATATATATGCCCCTATTCTCACCTAAACAACATTAGGAATCACAGAGTTATCAATTAAATCTCATATTATAACTTACGTGAGAAGAACAACAGATAAAGTTATTGATCAGTCACATGATTTGGAGAGGACCCATTTTACTAGATCATACCATGTCACGGCTATGATCACAAAATAGTCTAATGATCAAATGGTCTTTAATTTTTATTTATCTGATTCTAGAATTTTTAAATGCTTTTATCTTGTTCTTGATTGGTCATACTTCAAGAATTCACATCTTTTGATTGGTTTGTCCTATGGAGGCAAGTCATATACGAAAGTTGATTGATTTTTCAACATCTAGATGATGTTCTTGATTCAAAACCTAATTTGGCTCCAAGTTTCCTTCTTTTATCCAAAAACCCCAAAACCCTAGATACTAAAGTGAGTAAAGTTATTAATGAATTATTATTCAATGAATAGGGTAACTAGGGTTCAACCAGCCCAAGAAAGTGACTAGGTTTAACCTAAGAAGGACAATTGACTTTTCTTCAAAAGAGGTAAGTGGTTCATGCCCATGAGTATTCATATGTATCAAACTCAACATATTTTCATAAGAGTTCATACTTTATGTGATCCAATGTTCTAAGATTTTATGTTAAGATATGCAAGTAAGATTTTCATACATTCATGGGTATGTCTTTACATGTTCCTAATATATCGCGTTTCTACAGAAACGGCCTTTAGCGTCGGTCGTTTAACCCCATTTGGCGTCGGTTTCCGACCGACGCCTATGTGGGCGCCGCTAAAGGTCGAACACTTCGGTGTCGGTTTTTTAACCGACGCCTATTTATTCTATAGGCATCGGTCGTTTAGTATATAACCGACGCCAAAAGTGTTCGCGCCACAGAAAATGGCGTCATCTAGGGCACTTTCTGCGTCGGTTATTTACTAAACAACCGACGCCTATATGGAATATAGCGTCGGTCTTTTAGTAGATAACCGACGCATAAAGTGCCCTAGATGACGCCATTTTCTGTGGCGCGAACACTTTTGGCGTCAGTTATATACCAAAAGACCGACGCCTATAGATTAAATAGGCGACGGTTTGATACGAATATCCGACGCCATTTCCAGGACTGCTTTGGCCACATCAGGCGTCGGTTTTTCGAAAAAAAATTGACGTTGTAGGTCTTTGCTGACGGTTTTCTATAAATAACTGACGCCTATTTCTATTTTTTTTCATATCAGTTTGCAGGCCTGTTGAGGCTGGTCAGCAGGATGAGAACCTGCAGTTCAGTTTTCTGAACTGCAGGTTTACGACATCCATTGATATCAGCCTACAAACAGGCCGCAAACCTGCAAAAGTCACAAGGAAAATTTCACACAAGTACATACATTTAGACATCAATTCAATTCTCACATTCACACATATAAAAACATTCAAATACATGTATTAACATTCAGAAATATTCATTTACAAAGTATCATTCATTATCGCTATCAACATCCCAATTATATCTTACAGTTGCCACTGCTTGTATGGCTTTTGCCCATTCTTCTCTTACTTCATTTAATGCTTCCATCGTATATGGAGCATGTATATTTTTTAAGCGTTTACCTATAGTGTGGTCAGTTTTAAACACCTGCAAAGAGAATGATGTATATATAAGTAATAATATAAAAATAAGATTGATATATTTCATACTAACTAATGAGACTATATATAATACCTCATGTATGCTATCGATGTCCAATGCGGCATGTTTGATAATCATCTGCATAAATCGCATCACATAGTATGCGCATGCCCATCCATTGTCTTGTGTAGCACACTATAAATTGAAACATACAAAATAATACAACTAAGCACAATTCACATCAATAATATATATATTCGAGTCGGGAACTTACTTGTACATTCTGCCAATTTATTGGCTGGTTCTTTTTCCTTGGGACCGTTCCTCCAGCCTTTTTGAATGCATCTAAACCCCTACATGTTAATATAACACAATAAATTGCATAAGTAAATAGTAATGTAATAAAATATGTTAACGGATATAAAAATGAAATATTTCTCACCAGAATAATGGCATTCTCATTACGTGTCCAATTTTAGTGTTCAATGTACTCCCCGCAGGATCTAGATAATAAACAGTGAATGTCCCGGGGACAATAACTAGTAACTCCCAATGTCTACCGCTAGAGGTAAGAAGTTAACAATTAATAACTCAAAATGCAAAATAAAAATGGAATTTTCTTAAGTCCAAATTATAAATAAAGTAAACTTACTTGACATTGAATGGAGCTATTATTATCGTCTTCTTTTGCTGACCAAAAATTGTAAAAGCATCTATACAGTATTTTTGAACATTATCAGGGTCTTTAGCTACCAAACTAATCAATGATGGAATCAAAAATCCCACATTATCAAATGCAAATTGTTTGCAATGATCTTCGACTAAGTAGCTGCAAAACATATAGGCGTATGCATTAATATATAAGAAACCAGATCACCGGATCTTACACAAGGTATATGGATGTATAAACAAGATCTCACCTTATCCATGTCTCTATCATTGATGTATTCAGCCAATCATACATAAACAGCTCAATAATATCTTGTATAAATAAAGAGCTATCGTATGATTGACCTGCATAATATGCATCTAAAGAAACTATTATAGGGCAATGTATATTATGTGCCCGTAGCCAACATGCCATTCCCCTACAAGCAGGACCTAACGGGTATGTTAGGTCAGTTGGAACCCAAGTTGGTAATGCGGGAAGTGGAGGTGGAGGCCTAGGTGCTCTTGGTGTCTTCTTTTTAACCTGTATATATAATTTCATATCAGTTGACATCATATATACACATTAACAGTCTAAATCAATGTAAATTTATCTTACAATTTCAGTCGTGTAGACGACATCTTCTTTGGGCCACAATATGACCCCGCCTTATGCCTCACCAAGTGTATCAATATCTGGGTGGGCATATGGCAACGCAACTTCCCTCCAATCGGGTAATACATGTAGCGGGCTCACACGAATGTAGCCCTGCGGCATTGGAGTCCCATGAAACGTTTCCCCAGGAAGGGGCTGGTAAGCCTGCGCCTCTGCAACAACATAGTCTTGCATTCTTAAGCGGCATGGCTTCAATGCCTACAAATTTACGTAAAGAATGTTATACATATATACATATAATCTTGAAAACATATCATCTTGAAAAGACTAGCTACAATGTCATAAAGAATACTTACAACAGACGTGCTAGGCGATGGGTCTCCAGGATTACTCGCAGTCTGTGCATCAGGAGAAGAGTGGGTCGCCATAGGCTGATTGGAAGCCTGAGATGCCTGCCACCGCAGCAATTCTTCCTTGACCTTCTCAGCAACTACATCGTTGACCTTCTTAGCAACTAAATCCTCAACTCTCTTGTTCTCCTATACATGGATAAAAGAAACATCAGCTTCTTATTAATGAATTTCCTTTTGTAGTAACATTCTAAAAAAAGAATAGGTTACCTCTTCTTGAGAAAGTCCCGCTCTGGGTTTGCGCTGGGATGGCCCAAAGAATGCTTTGATGCCAACACCAGCGCCGACACCTCTAACACGTCCAGGATGCTCTGGGTTACCCAGAGCAACTGTCAATTCATCCCTTGTGCCCTGAGGGATGAACGTGCCTTGTTTCCTCTGCTCGTGCAGCTCCCGCTAATCACCATAAATAGAAATTGGTAAGTTAACACCACAAATAATCAATATTCAAATGATTTCTCTAAGAGTTGTATTTTACCATTTTTGCAGCCGCCTCAGTAGTTACAGGCTTCTTTATTTCACCCTTCTTGTTTTGCCTGCCAGCTATCCAGATATCATGGCGAGGCATGGGTGTGGCAGACTCCTGAGTAGGAGCAGACTCCTGAGTAGCAGCAGACTACTGAGTAGCCGCAGACTCCGCCTGTAGTCTTTGGCGAACGCTTGCATAGCCTTTTGGACCCATAGTGTGGTCATGCACATTCAGTGCACGCCTTGCTTTTTGTGCGTCACTGAGGGCCTAGTTAGTATGCACATTAATGATTTGGTTAGTAGCACTAAATGTTAATCTTGAATAGGTGAATATAATGTATATTAATTAAATTGGGAGTGACGCCTAATACCTTGAATTCTTCAGATTTTCTTGAAGCAACAAAATTGTCCCAATCTTCTTTGTCCAAGAAGTTCCATTGTTCAAGGGCTGACTTCTTCTTCTTATCACCCTCTTTTATGTATTCTCTGTTTAGATTTGTCCTATCATTCCTAAGCATCTTTCCAGCGCGTTGCATCACACTTTTACGATGCAACTTCTCATCCAATGCAAATAGATTCTGTAAAATAGAAATGTTATTAACTAGTATCCAAAATAGAATTGCAAATAATAGAATTTGTAATCTACAAAATAGAATTGCAAATAATAATAACTCACGCATAAATCCTTCCATATCAAGTCTTTTTCCCTTGAGGAACTTTATGCCAATTATCATACTTAACACCACAATGGCTCCGAGTGGTACACCCAAGATAGTTTACAAAATTATTGTGGTTCACTCCAATTGTATTTCCTCCATTATCAAACTCCACCACCAATTTGGATCCACTACCACTTAGCGCTAATAACTTCTTCAATAGAGTGATGCCCCTTTTCTTGTTAAGTGTTTGGTGCTGCGCATCAAGTTGCTCCAGTGCTTCAGTGGGTACAGGTACATCATCAACCTAAAATTTGACAAAAATAAACACACTAAATTAGCCCAATATAGAAATATAGGATATATGACATAACTAGAAGATAATGAATTTTATAGAAATACAGGATATGTTTTTAGAACTTACATTGGTATCCTCGCCATGCTCGTCATGGACAGCATGCTCATCATGGACTTCATGCTCATCATGGACATCATGCTCATCATGGTCAGCCATCTGAAAATGTCATTAAAAAGGCAAACATTTAGCATTTGTATTAACTAGAAAAAGGCAAACATTTAGCATTTGTATTAACTAGAAAAAGGCAAACATTTAGCATTTGTATAAACATACATGTCTCTAAAATTGTGATCTTTTATCAATTAACAATCCTTCATTGTGATCTCCGTGCAAATATAAGTCATCATTAGCTTCAATATTTTGTGGAGTTGGCAACCCAACTGAGAATGGACTGGAGTCATCATACTTATCATAGTACTCTTCTTCATCTATAGGATCTTCAATGAATTGTCTTTTACCATGAAGAACAACCGACCATTTATCATTCGCAGGATCATCGATATAGAATATTTGTTTCGCCTGTGATGCCAATATGAATGGTTCACCCTTCTCGCCAATCTTTTCAAAGTTCACCAAAGTGAAACCCAATTCATCCACTATAACTCCTTTGGTGTTATCAACCCAATTACATTTAAAGAGCAGAATTTTGAAATCTATGTAGTCAAACTCCCAAATGTCCTCAATGACACCGTAATATGACATTTTAGCTTCACGTGGACTCTTATCCTTTGCACTTGCAAAGTACATAGTCGACACTTGAAGAGTGACCCCACTATTTTGGACGACACTCTTATCATCTTGGCGCTTTGTGTAATATGTGAATCCATTAATGTCAAACCCTTCATAAGACATAACATTCGGTTTTGGTTTAAAGGCGAGGCATTTGATAGTTTCTGTAATATCATTTGGTGTTTGAGATAGTTGATGTAAGAATTTATCTTCAAACCACTTAGTAAAAGTCTTATTATGCTCTCTAGCAAGCCACATTGAACTTGCTCGAGGATGTTGTCTCTTTATGAAATTGGTATGTTCCTCGATATAAACACTCACTTTGTCCATATTGTGTAAAATATACAAGTGAGCTTGTTCCAACTGCTCATGGCTGATTACTTTCACCCGTGATCCCAAAATTCCTTTGCCCTCCTCAAAATTCTTGTCATTATCAGGAGTGTCATTACCACTGAGAAAGTCATTGCAAAAATCCATAACCTCTCTCGCCACATAACCTTCAATAATACTCCCTTCAGGCCGATAACGGTTTTGAACATCACCTTTAAAAATGCTCATGTATCGTTCAAAGGGATACATCCAATGCAAGAAAACTGGTCCCAACATTTTCACTTCCCTAGTCAAGTGGACAACAAGATGTACCATGATATCAAAGAACGAAGGAGGGAAATACATCTCAAGCTGACATAGGGTAACAACCACTTCTCTTTGCAAATTATCGAGAGTATCAGGGTCAATAACTTTACTGCATAGACTGTTGAAAAAGAAACAAAGTCTGGTAATTGCAAACCTTACATGCTTCGGCAATATAGATCGAATTGCCACGGGTAATATTTGTTGCATTAGAGTGTGACAATCATGAGATTTAAGACCTATCAACTTCAGATCTTTCATTGATACCAATCTACGGATGTTGGATGAGTAACCATGTGGCACCTTAACATTTACCAAGCATTCACAAAAAGTTTTTTTCTCCTTTCTAGACAACGTGTAACAAGCGGGAGGTAAGTATGTTCTTTTACTACCCATTTCACGTAATTCTGTTAATTCTGACCTTATTCCCATTTCACGTAGGTCCAGTCTGGATTTTATCCCATCTTTAGTCTTACCTGGTATATTTAACAGAGTACCAATGATGCTATCACAAACATTTTTCTCAACGTGCATTACATCGATACAATGCCTGACTGTCAAAGAACTCCAATAAGGAAGATCCCAAAATATTGACTTCTTCTTGAATGAAGAATTGTCACTCCGTGTGGCCATACTACATTGTGATTTCTTACCAAATTCATTGACAATGTCTTTTACTCTTTCATAAACAACATCCCCTGGTATAGGTTTAGGTGCACTCCGTTCATCATTCCATCCATTGAATGCTTTGCGCTTCCTACGATACGGATGGAATTTCAAAAGAAACCTTCGATGACCAAGATATACAGTCTTGCCGCCATGTTTTAGTCTTATTGAATCAGTGTTTTCTTCACATATAGGACACGCTTTAGCTCCTTTGACACTATATCCAGACAAATTCCCATATGCTGGAAAGTCATTAATAGTGCAAAACAACATAGCGTGCAAATGAAATGTCTCTCTTGCTGAAGCATCATAGGTCATCACACCTTCAGCCCAAAGTTTCTTTAAGTCATCAATCAAAGGTTCAAGATAAACATCGATATCATTTCCAGGTTGTTTAGGGCCTGATATCAACAATGACAACATAACGTACTTATTTTTCATACACATCCAGGGAGGAAGATTGTATATAACAAGCATGACTGGCCAAGTGCTATGTTGGCTGCTCAATGTCCCGTACGGATTCATCCCATCTGTACAAAGACCAAGTCTTATATTCCTATCTTCTTCACCAAATTTGGGGTACAATAGATCAATCTTCTTCCACTATGGGGAATCAGACGCATGTCGCAGGATCCCATCATTATTTTTCTTAACATCTGCATGCCACCTCAAATTCTTCGCATCTTTCGGATTTGCAAACAAGCGTTGAAACCGTGATATTATAGGTAGATACCACAACACCTTGGCAGGAGAACCAGTTTTGGACTCCCCCGAAGTCGTCAATTTATACCGTGACGCACCACATTTTGGACAATCTTTCAAATCTACATAGTCCTTTTGAAATAATACACAATCATTCGGGCATGCGTGTATCTTCTTGGCCTCCATTCCCATTGGGCACAACATTTTATTTACCTGGTATGTTGAGATTGGCAGCTCGTTTCCTTCAGGAAGCATTTCTTTCAACAAAGTCAACAATGAAGTGAAGCTTTTGTCGCTCCATCTATTGTTAGCTTTCAACTTATACAATCTCAACACAGCGCTAAGCTTCGTAAACTTAGCACAGCCTGTGTATAACGGTATCTCAGCATCATGCACAATGTTTCTAAAGATAGGAGGTGGATCAGTGTGCTCTACCCTACAACTATCCAACATCACATCAACGATGTCTGCTGGAACTGGTTCGTTCACATTTACGTCATCGGAGGCAATTTCTTCTTCCACCCAAGCACTGCTATCGACATCTACTGGTTTCAATTTTGAAATCTCTCCATGCCAGTGCCATTCTGTATAGCCTTGTACAATCCTGTTGCACATGACATGACTTTTGATTTCCTCACCAGTGTTGACTTTCAAGTTGTTACCGCAATGCCTACATGGACAGTAGAACCTATCTGTAGGTTTTTTCCTATGTTCCTCGGCAAATCTAATAAACTGATCAAGACCAGATATAAACTCTGGGGTGCAACGATTACGAATGGACATCCATGATCTATCCATTCTATGATCAGAGAAAACAAGTATATATTAGGAAACAAGTATATATTAGGAAAAGATTAGGGTATACACTTACATCCTAAGTGTATAATGTGATGTCATTCTTATATATAATAAATGTGTACCACCTATCCCATCCTTGAACACCTAATCTCACTAGTAAGTGTATAATGTGTATTGGGTTTTCGAGAAAATTTCGGCAACATTTCCCCGCTGTTCTCTAAGTACATATGTACTTAGAGAACAAACGGGGAAATGCTACCGAAATTTTCTCGAAAACCCAATACACATTATACACTTACATCCTAAGTGATATTAGGTGTTCAAGAACAGTCCCAAACCGGGGACTATCCAAGATTTACTCCTAATGAGTCAATCTTGGACGGGTTTCTAGGCCAAAAAACACATTTGATGTCATTCTTATATATAATAAATGTGTACCACCTATCCCATCCTTGAACACCTAATCTCACTAGTAAGTGTATAATGTGTATTGGGTTTTCAAGAAAATTTCGGCAACATTTCCCTGCTGTTCTCTAAGTACATATGTACTTAGAGAACAAACGGGGAAATGCTACCGAAATTTTCTCGAAAACCCAATACACATTATACACTTACATCCTAAGTGAGATTAGGTGTTCAAGAACAGTCCCAAATCGGGGACTATCCAAGATTTACTCCTAATGAGTAAATCTTGGACGGGTTTCTAGGCCAACAAATACATGTGTTGTCATTCTTATATATAATAAATGTCTATAAACTACAGGCAAAATAGTTAATCCTAATCAACAGAGCATTATTAAATAATAAATCAAGAAATCAATAGTTTCAAACAAAAGGTCTAGGAATCTTTACTAGATATTATTTGTATCCCTAATCATCATATTTAACATACTACATTATTATGAACATCCAAATTAGATTAAGATCATACTATGTTATAACCATTGGTTTAATAACCCTATTTTCGCATGTACATGTTTATCAACTTTAAAACCCTATAATTCATGAAATCATTCTAATTCAATTTAATATGTTGGGATCACATAATTATATAATGACATCAGAATATATAGAAGAATCATAATTAACATGATTAACAACATGCTCATCAAACTAGGGTTTTCTTGAATATCATCTAATATTTGTGTACTAGACATTATATGTATCCCTAATCATCATATTTAACATACTACATTATTATGAAAATCCAGATTAGATTAACTCTAATCAAATACATTACATGCATTTTTATCACAACAATTTAATCGATGCAAAAAAAAAGTAGAGCAGCTAGCAGCGGGAAGACCAACCTTGTCAGAGGGAAGAAGGTAGAGGCTCCGGTGGCTCTGGCTGGAGGAGTAGCTAGCAGCGACGGCGGTGGAGGAGCAGCTAGCAGTGAGGCTGGAGATGATGGTTGCGGCGGCGCGACGGCGGTGGAGGAGCACCAGGGGCGTGGCGGCGCCTAATCTCAGGCGTGGCGGTGCCTAATCTCAGGCGCTGGCGCTGGAGCAGCAGGGGCGGTGGAGAAGGGAAGAAGGTGCAGGAGTGGCGGCGGAGAAGGGGGCGGTGGAGAAGGGAAGAAGGTGCAGGAGTGGCGGCGGAGAAGGGGGCGCCGGAGAAGAAATTGCCGGAGAAGGGGGCGTCGGAGAAGAAATCGCCGGAGAAGAAATCGGCGGCAGCAGAGAAGAAAAGGTAATCGGCTCGCAATGAAATAGAAGAAAGGGGAGGAGTCGGGCGATCGCGGGTAATAAAGTTCCCAAATAGCGTCGGTTGTTTCAAACAACCGACACCTAAACCTCTTTAGCATCAATTGTTTGCAACAACCGACGTCCAATTGGACGATATTTTCATGAAATTGTTTGGCGGGAACCACCTTCAACGTCGGTTATATAAGGATAACCGACGCTGAAAGTGACACTTTTCGCGCAAATTTTCATCGCACATAGGCGTCGGTTTATACCTACATAACCGACGCTGAAAATGACACTATTTTTTTTAATCAAAATTTGGATTTCGTGGGCAACTTTAAGCGTCGGTTTGTTATAAATAACCGACGCTGAATACAAAGCGGTACCCGTGTCTGGCTGGTCTTCAAATATAGACGTCGGTTTGCTTAAACAACCGACGCCTTATATGTTAGGCGTCGGTTTTCCTTAATAACCGACACCCAGAAAAGTGACATTGAATGCTATTTCTGTAGTAGTGTCGAGAAGAGATATGTCATTAAGATTTATAAGAATGATAGAGATTCATGAACCAAGTTCATGAGAAAACTAAAGGATCATATTTCTGTAAGACTATTAGTAATGATTCATATTGATGAATAAGACTACAAGATAAGACATCCAACCAAGATAGTCACACATGATAATGTGGGTTAAGAATGTGTTAAGATTTTAAGTAGAAATATGCTATTAAGATTTCTTAGATAGATTAATATCTAACACTAAGCGTCATTTAGATTTCTTAGAATGATTAAGATGTAAGTACATGATAAGATAATAAGAGTAGAATGCATTAAGTTATGAGTAAGTTTAAAAGATAAGATTTTACAAGATTCATGTTTTAAGATTTAAGAGTTAAGCTCACATGAACGCATTAAGATTCATGTTAAGATAAGGCTTCATGAGACTTTTAACAGATTGAGTTATCATGTCAGAAATCATATTTTAGATATTTACTACTGAAGTTACTTTTATATACTTAGTATTCCTATATCCACTTCAGACTATTTTCTTAAGCCTTCATACTTACATGCCGTAAATTTGATATTAAAAATTAATTAAGTCATTCAATCAAACGAGAGTTTCAAATTAAGATTTATCCAGATAATAAGAATATCAATTTTGATTCAGATTTAGATTACTCATTATATGTGAGTAGCCAGGTATTTGATTAAGATACATGATAAGGGTTTTAGACCCAATCTCAGTTTTGTAATTGAGTTTACTCAAATTCAGATGTAGATTCAGGTTCAGAGTTCAGCACATGTTCAGTACTCAGTATTCAGTTTCAGATAAGTTCATATTCAGAATTGAGTGATCTTAGACTTAAGATAATTAACTCATAACCTTCACATAATACATTATATGATAAGTCCTCATTCATAGAGTCCTCATACGATTCAGATGCATCTGTTTCCAATTCAGAGGAGTATTTACTCCATTTCAGAGGGCACATTGTGCCAATAGAGGGTGTGTTGCACCATAGAGGACACTTCAGTGTCAACAGAGGGTGCATTGCACCATAGAGGACACTTCACTGTCAACATAGGAGGACTTATTGTATAATGATGACCACAATCAGATACAAAAATATAAATAAAAGATGCCTTAGTTTAGAGAATGTACATAATCTCATTTATAAGTTTTGTAAAAGAGATTAAGATAAGAGAGACATGACTCATGCTCTTTGTGTAGGCCCAGGCACTAGAGTGCAGGCCAATTCAGAGACATACCCCATGCCCAGAGTGCAGGTTATGTGACTAGGCACCTTAGTGCAGGTCATGAGAACCAGGTACCAGAGTACAGGTCTCCAGAGTAAGATAAGTAAAAACATAAGAACTAACTAAAAGTAAGAAGAGATATTTATGTTTCAGATTTTGTAAAGTTTGTAATGTTAGTTCTCAGTATATAATATTTAAGAATATTTTTCAGTATCTTATTTCATCAAGTAATGTATATGTTAGAACACTCATGCCATTATGCTAAAAACTATTTTTCTGATGCATGGTTGGGGACAAGATGTTCACATGTGAGAGCAGGAGCATAGTAGATTCTAGAGAATCCGGCACAAGGATAGAACATGGCTCAATCTGGTGGTGTTCCAACTATAAGATAATCCTCATGTTTATAAACTCAGCTACATGTTTCAATGTTTAGAACTTTAGAGTAGAGGCCATGTCTAAAGATGTTAATTTAGTTTTCCATGTGATATCCATTATGTTCCTTTTATAAGAACAATTATGAGAATGTTTTAATATTTTCAGTTGGTGTGATTGATTATATTGTTGTTATGAATGCTAGTTTTATGTAATTCCCCATTGAGTGCATGAGTTATGGATGACTTGGTGTTGCTTCTGTTATGTGCATGTTTGTACTTAGGGAGGGTGTTACAATATGGTATCAGAACAACATTATAGTTGGCCAATAGATAAATTCTCATGTTCTTACTTGAGATCACCCTATAAAAGCTAAGTGAGAGTACAATACATATCCAGAAAGATAAACAGTAGTCCTAGATTTAGAACAAATGAGTGAAGGACATTAGAAATCAAAGTAGAGATGTAGACAAACAATAGGAGTTTAAATAGGGATTATGGTTATGTGCCTAGATGTTTTAGACTTTAATGCTCTCTCTATAAGTGTATATAGAATGCTCTCTCTTTCTCCCACATGTTTGTGGCATGAGACACAATCTTATGGGATTTAGTAGAGAGGATGTTATATTCTCCATGCTTGTCTCACCCTTTTGAGTGCATGTGGACTGGGACATGTGCACGAGGCAGGTGCTAAGTATGACAAAACATGTCACCTCTAGATATATGACCGGCTGGCATGTATCCAAAGGCGACAAAAGAAAAGATCTGACATTAAAAGTTTGAGACATATAGTCACCTAAACCTAATTAGAAACATATTTAGACCAAGCATGCATACATAGGTTGGACAATATAACATAGATATGTGAGTTGGTTCTTAAAGAGGAACAAAAACCCTTTTGCAGCTCCCTCTAAAAGAAGAAGCAAGCTAGGTTCCTTGTTAGATCATATAATGTTAAATGTATAATTTGGATTTCAAGCTCCATAAGTAATATTTTCACATAATAGTTTTAATAAATGATGTTAGATATAGATAATTGGTTGAGCTTGTATTTTGAAAAGTGTTTCTAGGACAAATGATGAGACCTAGAAAGTATAAGATATGTGAAAACCTAAGGTGGTAGACTAGTTGAATTTTGAGGACAAAATTGTCATAAGGTGGGTGGAAATATATGGTGCGCTTCGTCTAGAGGTGCAAAACACTAGCCTATTTGACCCCACTAGATGTGCCCCATGAGGTAGGAACACACGTTATGGAGATTTGCTTTCAAAATTTATAAACCTAAACTAACACACCTACGTCTACTAAAATAACTACACCCGCAAGTGCTTGGGGTCGTGTCGTAGTATAGGAAGGTGGCAAGTATAGGGTCGATCCACAGGGAAAAGAGGGGGCGTTAGAGCTAGGTTAGTTTTGCTGGGTTCCTACTGCGGAGACTAGGGTTAAGGGTTTAAGGTAGATTTGATTGTTGAACTATTATGAACAAGTAAGCAATTAAAGGCAAGAATGAAATCTATGTTAACCCTAGGTTATATTAAGACTAAGCAAGCAAGGAAAGACTAAGCTACGTATGAAAAGGCAAATTACACTAAGGCAAGCAAGAGAGAAGTAAAAGAGCAATTAAAGAGCTACACTAGCATGAACAAGACAAGAGCAAAGCAAGAAGCTAACTAAGCAAGGAAAGAACTAATTAAGCTAAGAAAGCACAAAACTAGGGTTTTAAGCAATGGAGAGAAGTGTGGGCTGTTTAGGGGTATGAACTTATCACTTAAGTTGGGGGTGACATATGAATATTATTATTCCATTTAGATTATCCAAACCAAAAAACAAGTTAGAGTCTAATGAATTAACCTAAGCTACTAATTGGCCATGGATATGCTAGGTTGTGTGTAGGAGAACTAGTCCCTAACACCCCCTACTACCCTTACGAGGCTCAATTGGGTTAGGGATTAGGTACAATTCAATTAGAGTCTAATCAAGTCTAGGTTTCTAGATTAGGCATTCCTAGGGCAATTAGGGACTGGGGGTAGTAATGGGGAGGTGAGATTAGGGTTTTGGACCCCAATTCCCCCACATTTTAGCCTTGAGAAGGCTCCATGCTAATTGCACTAGAATTACCTAATCTAGCTACTTAGATCTCTCACTTAGGTTTAGGGAGATTGATTAGGATGTAGGAATATGGGAGGCAACCTAGGGATCCAAGAATTAGACCTAGAGGAAAATCCCAAAATTCACACATATAAGCAATTTGCCTAAATTCCTAGGTGATTCCACACACAAACCAATAAGCAATCCATGGAGAATGAGATGCAAATAGAATATAATCATTAAAAAATGGAATTAAAATATTTACATGTCATTTTCCTCCAACATGGTATCAAATTAACATAATTTCCCCCAAACAGCCCACCCACAGGGGCTTAGCTACTCATAGAAATGAAAAATACAAAAAGAAAGGAGAAAGAGGTAGAAGAAGCCATGGAGCTTGGTGTAGATGAAGAAGTCCTCCTCTCCAGCAGCTGCAGGACATCCTCCTCCCTCCTCTAAGTTGCAAGGATGTGAAATGAAGGGGATTATGGGTAGGAACTAGTATAAACTAGTGTTTTGGTGGTGGAAATGGTGAAATGGAGTGTATTTGAGGTGGATATGGAGTGGAATGGAGTGGATGGTGATTTGGGGAGCTAGGAGGTGGTAGAGGGTAGCTGGCCTCGTGCCCCAGCTGCCACCTAGGTATATATAGGTGTCTAGGGAGTCTAGGGTTAAGTTAGGGGTAAAATGGGGAAAGTAGTGGAAAAGTTGGTGGATTTTGTGAGTAGCACAGTCGTGGTGGGTAACCACGGTAGTGGTGGGTAGGGTAGACCACGTCCGTGGGGGACGGGCATGGTCGTGGGAATTAAAATGGCTAAATGTCAGGTTGGTGGTCAAATTTGGGCTGAAAAGGCCACGACCGTGGTGGTCACCACGGCCGTGGTGGTCACCACGGCCGTGGTGGGTTGAGGGTAGCACGGCCGTGCTGAGTAGCATAGCCGTGGTGGGATCTGGTAGCACGACCGTGCTGTGTGGCACGACCGTAGTGGGAGATGGTAGCACGGCCGTGCTGAGTGGCACGGTCGTGGTGGGTGATGGTAGCACGACCGTGCTGCGTGGCACGGCCGTGGTGGGTGGTCGCAGCACGGCCGTGCTGTGTGGCACGACCGTGGTAGAGTATGCTCTGTAGCTGCTTCAAAATTGAGATTTTTCTTATGATTTCTTCATTTGCAGCACGACCGTTATGTGTTACCACGACCATGCTGGGGGCTTTGCTTGCACTTTGAGCTTCAAACTTCGTTATCCATGTACTTCTTTGCTTAAACTTGACTCTTGGCCACTAGGGTAGGTTGGGGAGCTCTGGGGCCTTCTTTGGGCCCCTCCATATCTCTCGTTCATCCAAGTGTGGTCCAAGTACCTGAAAAACATGCAAAAAATGTCCATAAGTGCATTTTACACAAATATGCATATTAAGGCAAATAACATGTAATCTAATAGGTATAGATGTGATTGAAGAGCAAAAAGACACAAGATTAAGCCCTAAAATAGGGCTGAATCACCACCCCAAACTTGAAACATACTTGTCCTCAAGTATGTTCCAACTCAATCTCTCTACAAATCTTCCACAAATAAGAGATGACATATGCAATGTAAAAGATGATTATTGCTGAATGGTATCAAATATGACTAAGTACATGCATTCCACCTCTCTCCTCTCATGCTTTCACAATCCAATCATGAGAAGAGCACAAAGCATATGAACTTTAAATATAGCGCATAGAATACACAAGTTATCCATGCTTCTTCCATAAAGTTCCAGGTAAACCGTTTTATGATGGTGTTAATCAAGGATGACTAGGAGTGTTGTTTCACATTCATGCATTCAGTCTCATATTTCAAATCATACCAAATGACCCACGTGGCTGCGGAAAAGGGCAAAATGAGTTAGGTTTGATGTTTCCTAGCTCAATAGGTATGAAAGTGGAAGAAAGGGTTGTGGTAAGATTTTGGAGTGTTTTTACACACTCGTCTTTTCTTTATTTGAATGTTGTTAAACAAGAGCATCCTTTTATTTTGTTTTTGCTTTTTTTTTCTTTTCTTTTTTTCTTGCCCTTGGTTTAGATAGGGTATATGGTGGATAGAGTGAAGTGAGGGGATAAAGATATGGCCACCCCAAACTTTTGGAGGTGGCCAAGGCTGATTATGTGCGCTAGGGCATCTTTTTATGAGGCGGAGGGGTATGAAGATGGTGGAAGAAGATTCGGATAAAAGAGGGATCATTCATATGATTCTCTACATAAGACATCCTGCATGAAAATTAATCCAATACTTCATCCTAGATATCACACCACATGAATGAACAAGATGAAATTGATATATCAATCAAGTCATTCCACAAACACTAAGCATTCAAAGCTTGCTCAACTTCACAATTCAGCCAAAACAATCACAAACATAAGAGAGGTGTAAAAAGTCAAACATTGATACCACTTAGAAACAAAGCATGACATTTCACTTGCATTTGTCAAAGGTCGTCATTTT
Organism: Alisma plantago-aquatica; assembly: GCA_963693085.1. Classification (NCBI taxonomy): domain Eukaryota; kingdom Viridiplantae; phylum Streptophyta; class Magnoliopsida; order Alismatales; family Alismataceae; genus Alisma; species Alisma plantago-aquatica. The sequence continues at coordinate 813,654,205 of OY856409.1, read as the reverse complement.
TACTCAAAACAGTAGATATTGGGTCAAAACACACTTTTTAGACAAGAAATCTCAAATTTGGGCAAAATTGGCCAAAATGGTGCCAAATTGCCTTTAATCACATCTAAGCCTATATTATTGAACTTAAAGTAGTAAAAAAGAAAATAGTAGCTATCACATGCAAGAATTACCAAAAAATCTACATGATATGCAATGCCTGGCAAAAAGAGCAATTTTTTTTGAAAATTATGCAAAATTGCAACAAAGTAAACTACATGACTTGCAAGTATGCAAAGCAGTAACGATGACTAAGATATGTAGAAAAAATAAGAAAACAAAAGTGGATGTGGAAGGTGAAATGTAAAGTGAAACTAGGGCATACCTACTCTACCACCCCAAACTTTTGAATCATGATGTCCTCAACATGATCCTAGAGTTTAGGATGATAGGGTAGACGATCATGGCTCTCTCGAGGCTCTGGCGGTGTTCCTCCCTATGGTGGAGGATATGCGTAGTAGCTACCACACTAATCTACCTTCAGTGGCTGAAATTGGTCTGCAGCATGGTCGTGCTGCGTAGCACGGACGTGGTGGCTTCAAGTTGCACGATCGTGCTGCCTGGCACGGCCGTGGTGCAGTCCTTTGGCAGCTTTTCTCAATTTTGCTTCTGAATCGAGGGACTTGGTGTGTTTTTCATGCAAATGACCACGGCCGTATTGATGTGCCACGGCCGTGGTGGTCCATGTAGCTGCTACTCTCAAAATGTGGAACATCAAACACTCAAAAACTTGACCCAAAGTGAATTTTCTTTGAATCCTTCTCTCAATTGTACTCAAATTTCCTTCATTTCACCCTGTTACCACCTGCACATCTTAAAACTAGACAAAAACTATTAAACACAACTGTGTGTGTTTTCTTAAAAAGTGTAAAAACAAAGAAATTGTATCAAAAAGTGAAGGTTGGGTAAAAATTTCCCAAACCTATGTCGGTTGCCTCCCACAAGCGCTAAGTTTCATGCCTTCAGCCAGGCTTGTTGTTCTTTCACCATCAACCATGGTACAAAAACAAAATGTTTTCACCCCCATCATAAGCAATCCTCTCAAATGGTTTCCTTGATTGATCTTCCTCCCAAGGGTCATGCGAGCTTTTTAAGTCTTTTTCAGTAATTCTCTCTCCTTGGGGATCATCATCATAGATCTTAATCAGCCTTAAGACCCTCAGAAATCTCATGCCATAGGTTTTTTCTCTCTTGAGGAATGGGTCTTCATAGGCACCAAAGAGAGGGGTCTCAATCATATCCATTCACTCATGGGAAGTAAGGGGGGCATGTGATAGTTGTGGTGGTGGCATCAGTGTTGATGGTCGTTGGACTTTAGGTGGAGGAGGGCATAGAGGTTGGAAGGTGAATTGGTCGGAGGGTTGTGGTGATGGAGGTGGTAGAATGAATTGAGGTTGGAAGGTGAACTGATAGGAGGGTTGTGGCAATGGAGGTGGTGCTAGTGTGTAAGGCTTAGGATAGCCTTGGAGGTAGGATAGTAGAGGAGGGAATTGAAAAGTGAAGTGGTGGGAAGGTTGCGGCAATGGAGGTGGTGGAGGTGTGTAAGGCTTAGGATAGCCTTGGAGGTAGGGTGGTGGAGGAAATGGATGTGTTTGTGCATTCTGGCCTTCCATCTTGTCTTCTCCGAGTGGCTTGTCACATGCACAAGGCACAAACAAACAAAAGAAAGCAAGTTAGCAAACCAATATACACAAAGAATGCAAAGAGTAATGAATAAAGAATAGCAATGATGAGGGAAGTAGGAAAAGTCAAAGAAAAACTAACTAGCTAGGCCGAATGCCTCTAATCCCAGCAACGACGCCATAAAGCTTGGTGCGCTTCCACTAGAGGTGCAACACACTAGCTGATTTGACCCGACTATATGTGCCCCACGAGGTCGGAACACACGTGATGGGATTTGCTTTTAAAATTTATAAACCTAAACTAACACACCTACGTCTACTAAAACAAATACACCCGCAAGCGCACGGGGTCATGTCGTAGTATAGGAAGGTGGCAAGTATAGGGTCGATCCACAGGGAAAAGAGGGGGCGCTAGAGCTAGGTTAGTTTTGTTGGGTTCCTACTGCGGAGACTAGGGTTAAGGGTTTAAGGTTGTTTTGATTATTGAACTATTATGAACAAGCAATCAATTAAAGGCGAGAATGAAATATATGTTAACCCTAGGTTAGATTAAGACTAAGCAAGCAAGGAAAGACTAAGCTAGGTATGAAAAGGCAAATCACACTAAGGCAAGCAAGAGAGAAGTAAAACATCAATTAAAGAGCTACACTAGCATGAACAAGACAAGAGCAAAGCAAGAAGCTAACTAAGCAAGGAAAGAACTAATTAAGCTAAGCAAGCACAAAACTAGGGTTTTAAGCAATGAAGAGAAGTGTGGGTTGTTTAGGGGTATGAACTTATCACTTAAGTTGGGGGGTGACATATGAATATTATTATTCCATTTAGATTATCCAAACCAAACAACAAGTTAGAGTCTAATGAATTAACCTATGCTACTAACTGGCCATGGATATGCTAGGTTGTGTATAGGGGAACTAGTCCCTAACACCCCCTACTACCCTTACGAGGCTCAATTGGGTTAGGGATTAGGTACAATTCAATTAGAGTCTAATCAAGTCTAGGTTTCTAGATTAGGCATTCCTAGGGCAATTAGGGGCTGAGGGTAGTAATGGGGGTGAGATTAGGGTTTTGGACCCCAATTCCCCCACATTCTAGCCTTGAGAAGGCTCCATGCTAATTGCACTAGAATTACCTAATCTATCTACTTAGATCTCTCACTTAGGTTTAGGGAGATTGATTAGGATGTAGGAAGATGGGAGGAAACCTAGGGATCCAAGAATTGGATCTAGGGGCAAATCCCAAAATTCACACATATAAGCAATTTTCCTAAATTCCTAGGTGATTCCACACACAAACCAACAAGCAATCCATGGAGAATGAGATGCAAATAGGGTATAATCATTCAAAAATGGAATTAAAATATTGTTTACATGCCATTTTCCCCCAACATGGTATCAAAGTAACATAATTTCCCCCAAACAGCCCACCCACAGGGGCCTAGCTACTCATAGAAATGAAAAATACAAAAAGAAAGGAGAAAGAGGTAGAAGAAGCCATGGAGCTCAGTGTAGATGAAGAAGTCCTCCTCTCCAGCAGCTGCAGGACGTCCTACTCCCTCCTCCAAGGTGCAAGGATATGAAATGAAGGGGATTATGGGTAGGAACTAGTATAAACTAATGTTTTGGTGGTGGAAATGGAGTGGAATGGAGTGGAATGGAGTGGATGGCGATTTGGGGAGCTAGGAGGTGGTGGAAGGTAGCTGACCTCGTGCCCCAACTTCCACCTAAGTATATATAGGTTTCTAGGGAGTCTAGGGTTGAGTTAGGGGTAAAATGGGGAAAGTAGTGGAAAAGTGGGTGGATTTTGTTAGTAGCACGACCGTGGTGGGTCACCATGGTTGTGGTGGGTCACCATGGTCATGGTGGGTCACCATGGTCGTGGAGGGTAGGGTAGACCAAGGCCGTGGGGGACGGGTATGGTCGTGGGAATTAAAATGGCTAAATGTCAGGTTGGTGGTCAAATTTGGGCTGAAAAGGCCATGGCCGTGGTGGGTTGAGGGTAGAACGACCGTGTTGCGTAGCACGGCCGTGGTGGGATCTGGTAGCACGGTCGTGCTGCATTGCACGGCCGTGGTGGGAGATGGTAGCACGACCGTGGTGGGTGATGGTAGTATGGCCGTGCATCGTGGCACGACCATGGTGGGTGGTCGCAGCACGACCATGGTGGGTGGTCGCAGCACGGCCGTGCTGCGTGGAACAACCGTGGTAGAATATGCTCTGCAGCTGCTTCAAAATTGAGATTTTTCTTGTGATTTCTTCATTTGCAGCACGACCGTTCTATGTTACCACGACCGTGTTGGGGGGATTTGCTTGCACTTTGAGCTTCAAACTTCGTTATCCATGGACTTCTTTGCTTAAGCTTGACTCTTGGCCACTAGGGGTAGGTTGGGGGAGCTCTGGGGCCTTCTTTGGGCCCCTCCATCTCTCTCGTCCATCCAAGTGTGGTCCAAGTACCTGAAAAACATGCAAAAAATGTCCATAAGTGCATTTTACACAAATATGCATAGTAAGGGAAATAACATGTAATCTAATAGGTATAGATGTGATTGAAGAGCAAAAAGACACAAGATTAAGCCCTAAAATAGGGTTGAATCAATATAACATCCCAAATTTCAAAGATAGTTCAAACCTTTAATGTGATTCTCTTGATAAGGGTCCACTAAGGGACCAAATAAACCTAACCATGATTTAATATATAAATGTGCTCACAAAAGATGTATATGTCACCTTGCTCACCAATATACACATAATCACTTAAATGTGTACAATTAGTAATAGGATGTGTATGAATATGAATGATTGTCTCATATGGACAATAATGTGACTAATAAACATAGTTTGATAATAATTGGATGTTTGACATGAATGAAGACAACTAAAGTGCTTTATGTAAGTTCATATCGAATTAATGGACTTAATGAGTAAAATGTCATAATTGGTGTAGAATAATGTCATGTAGATTTTATGATAGTAAAGTGATGATATTAGACTCTGAATCCTAAATATTGATAATTAATGTGATGTATGATAATTAATAATAATATAAATTGAGTAAACCCTAAATGTTGCAAAAATCATGCAACATAATCCCAACAGTAAATTATGACTCCAAAATTGAGTTCGTTGGGTCTTGATTAGCTTGGGTATGAATTTGAGATTATTTGGATAGTCCTAGATAGCACATTTTAATTGGAGGAGATGATGTCTAGGTATTATTTCTTATGTCTATCAAACTATGTTTTTTTCAATTTAAATCGTTGATTTATCTAGTCACGTGTTTAGTTTATCTATTTGCATATGGTCCCTATGTCACGTGGGTTCTAAAAGGTGGATTATCTCACTTCCTCTTTGGGCCATGCTATGAGAATCTAGCGGTAGTTGGTGTTTCTTCTTTCCTGATTTTCAGACTCCGTAGAGGCTGGGACTGAAACTGATTTTCGATATCTACAAATTTCAATTTATCTTTCCACAAACCCAGAGTCCCTTTGGATTTAGGATGCTTCTTCAAGGTTTTTAAGCTCCCACTCGAGCCCTAGGGATTTAGTTGAAGCTTCAACCCCATGCTTGACTTTAAAGAAGAATATGGAAAAGAAGAAGATTGACGATGTCACAGTATAGCCTAAACACCCCTTCTCAATCGTTGATCATCTCCTAGACATGTGTTACAGAGAGGCCATGAGCCTTCCCCATCACTCTTTGAGCATTTAAAAAGCTTGAAAAGATCCCCTTAAACCCTCCTCTATTACCCACCTATTTCATCTTCAACCTCCAATTCCCTGCAACCATTCTCCTTGTCCTTGACACCTCTGAGAAATTTAATGCAAAGGAATCATCCTTGGGAACTTGTGACCCGTTCCGTAATCCTAGAAGACATACAATATCAGAGTTTCTCTTGATCGACAATGTGGGCTTCGAACCGTAAATCACGAAGTAAACTCAGCGGAAGCATTCGATTAGCAGCGAAATATGAAAAATCACCAAAAATTAAAACTTTTTAAGAAAAGATCTTTAATCATAAAACTCCTTTATAAGAAACAAGATAAGCAGTTTACAATAGGTTTTAACATCACATCTCTGTTAAATCACCTCTTGAGTGATTATATACATACAGACACAAAATCTCAAGATTAAAAACCAAAATCTCAAACCTACAGACTCCTAGGACCTGAGAGTACAGAGACGACATAAGACCAACTAACTACATGACTTGGCAGTCAGTATCTCCACCTGAGATTCACTGCTGCCCCTGGTGTTGTTGTTGTTGATACTGCTCACCCGCAGACTGGTTCCTACGTCCTCGACGACCACCTAAAAAGTTGAAATCTACGGGGTGAGATAATTTTAAATAATTGTCCCAACGAGAGTTATAACTCTCCGCCAGAAGCTTTGTTATAGAAATTAAGGAATAACATAAGAAAAGTAACTTAAATCATTCAACAGCAGGTTTGATAATAAGTAAAGCAACTTCATTAAGGAATATGAAGAACATGTATACTACATACTTGAACAGGATATTAATATAAACAATGTAACATCAATCATTGTTTCTCGTAGTTCAACCCTAGCAGATATGCTACGCGGCTGATTATGTTTTACAAACATTATTATGCCCTGCGGAGATGAGGTATACCGCTCATACTCCAACCGATCACTACTAAGTCGCATCGGTATCATACCTAGGTCATCAAAAGATCTGGATCCTTATGACCTCATCTTCCTCAGTCAGTGTGAGGATCAACATGCAGGACATCTCGTGTCTCTACTACTATAGCTTACCAGGGTATTCTGGTACTTCTCTATTAGAGTCACAGTGGCATTATGTACTCTCTTCACCATCGAAAGATCCCTTGTTTATCTCTCATCGATGCGGCATTAAAGATTCTTCGGGTGATTAGTGATACATCATCCCGGCATAAACACATTAGTGAAGGATTGATAGATTAAGGTACATCTACATCAATTCCGACACTAGGACGTAAGGATATTCGCGTCCATATTCCCCCACATACTCAAAAGTATGTGATCCAGGAGTTCTCTTAGGAAAACCTATTTCACCATCATTTAGCTTCTGACAATGATGGATCTATGATCAAGGCTCTACATGGTATGATTATACTTTATTAATTAGGATTCAATATTCTTTAGCATCAAACATGTTTCCAAGCATTTAACTATTAAACATTGCTATAACAGGAGAATACTAAATGTATCAAGTTTAACTCACATCAGTTATCAGATAGATAGCAATTCTTAATCATCTTATCACTATGATTCAAGAACATGGGTGTTCAAACCCTTTGATTATCATAACACTTGCTATCAAGTGACATATAAGCATCAAGTCATCTAACAACATGACCTTGATTGAAGTAATGTATATGTATCCTTCACATATCATAATTGGTTTCAAGGAATATGACATTATAACCCTTACCTGGCTATGATTACCTCTTGATATGAACATGCATGACTAATATAATTGAGGACATGCATATATAACAGTATTAGCACAATGCCAAAACTTTTCCATTTCTTTATAAAACACCACGGTCGTGCTTCCTTGCACGGTCGTGCAAGGGAAAGCTACCATGGTCGTGCTCCTTAGCACGGTCGTGCTGTCATCAACACACCTCAATTGATTTCTAGGGTTAGGGTTTATTCACCTCAATCAGGGTTATCAAACCCCTTTAGCTTACAAGGCATAAAGGTTCCTCACTATATAATTCATTCATAGGGTTTCATACTTAAAGGTATAACCTAGAATTATTCCTTTCATGACATAACCCTAAATTAGGGTTTACTATTCTTATTACATGATATTACCCTAGAATTAGGGTTTACTATTCACTTCATGGTGAGTTGAGCTCATAGAATCACCATGTATGAGATTATCTTCATTGATGCCTTCAATTAGGTTTAAGATTCATCAATTATCATAATTAGGGTTTCTATGATCTCACCTTGATGGATCATACCTTAATCATATGCATTCATTCATGTGGAATGTATTTTACTTGGCTTTCATTCATATTAGGAGTCTTCTCTCTCCTCTCACTAATAGATGATGTTTACATCACTCTAGATTAGGTTAGGTCAAGTCAACATTGATTAACATAAGTTAAGTCACCACTATCATGTCATTAGGGTTTACTTAATCAAGGGGTGTTGACTACTTGAACCCTTCAAGGGTACATTGGTAATGTTCATCATTAAGCATAACATGGGTCAATCTAATAATTACTTAACCCCTTATTATCTTTAGGTATCATTAGGGTTTAGATTAGATAACCATTAAACCATCTAAGCCTTCAAGGTATTAGGCAATCATAACCCTAAAAGTCCCCAAACGGTTTCACACTTCAACCTCTAAAAAGTTTTGAAACCGCATGGAGGAGTTGACCGTTTGGTAACTTTGACCTTCAAGACCGCATGACACTCAACACCGTTTGACCTTAAACGGTCTTAAAACCGTTTGATTATGTTGACCGTTTGGACATGGTTGACTTTGAAACTGTTTGATCAAACTGCATGACCAAACCGCATGAGCAAACCGCTTGGGCAAACCGCATGGGTTCAAACCGCATGACCTTAAACGGTTTTGAAACCGTTTGAGCCCAAACGGTCTTAAGACCGTTTGGACTCAAACAGTCTTTAGACCGTTTGGTCCAAATGTCTCAAAACCGCATGGACCTAAAAAGCACATCAACACTTGTAATTGGTTAGGTTTTCAGTGTTGAACCCCTCAATTGACCTCATATATGTTAACCACTTATCAATTGAGCCAATTAGGGTTATCCTTGACCAATTGGACACTCAATTGACCCTCAATTGATAGACAATTTGGGTTGGAACCAATTGAATTAGGGTTTGAAATCGATTAATCATCAACATTGATCAACATGAGTCTAATTGAAGTTGAACCCATCAATTGTCATCCAATTGGGCCATGACTTGGCCCAAACGGTCTTGAGATCATTTGGACAACCTCCAAACGGTCTTGAGACCATTTGCCCAAGGTCACACCAAAATCTAAGTCCATTTGTTAAGGGTTGAACCCTAATTAGGTCTAAAATAAACACTTTTGATTAATTCAACAACCTCTTGTGATTGGACCCTCAATTGATCAAATTATCTTAACCCTAGACCTCAAAACAGTCATGGGTGACCACCAAACGGTCTTGAGACTGTTTGGGTGATCCCCAAACGGTTTTGAAACCGTTTGGGCCACTCAACCCAAACTTCAACAAAATAGGTCCATAAAATCAGCAATTGAACCCGATAGGTGATTAAAGTGCCTTCAACTTGAGATTCACTTGCAATTAGTTGGTGTTTCTTTGTAGGTAGTTAATTCATGATGTGTACATCAGACCCTCAAATGGTCAACCCTTGGTCAAACCCCTCAAATGGTTTAAAACTATTTGAGTCTAAACGGTTTTGCAAACTGCATGAGATCAAACGGTTTTGAAACCGTTTGGTCCCAAACGGTTATGCAAACCGTTTGGACCATGTGTGAGGGACCGTTTGATAAAGTAGCCTAGGTATTCACGCCCATTGTCATTTACCTTGAGACCAAGGTCTGTTCTTCACGGATATGCTTGCAAGATTGCAAGGAAAGATGGGAAAGAAGAAGAACTAGCTACTATTTGCAAGAACAAAGATATGCATAACAAAACAAAAGGTTTAGAATTATAAAACCCGCCTTAATGTCGTTCCTAGAGCTCCAAGCTTTCAAGATTTCAAGCCTTTAATGGTGTCTTGAGCTCCACAGGTTGGCCAAGGTCGTTTCTCCAAGAATTGGTTGGGAAAAGTCGGCTAGAAAGAAGAACCATGTAAGGAATACTAACAAACCAACCTTGCTTCATGGTTTCCTCCATAAATTCGAGCAAGAAGATGGTCAATTCTTACCTAGAACAGGTTGGCCGTCCTTCCTTGCTCCAGAGCTCTGCCTTCAGTCAGTTTAGCAAGGTGATAAGGGAGGAAGTGAAGAAACGATCGTTTGTTTGTAAAGGAATAGATGACTATATACCTTAGGGGGTATTTTCAAGATAAAGGCAACTTATTCCTTATTTCTCAACTAGGTCCCTCCCTTGCTTCTTAGCACGTTTTTCCTTCTCCAAACTTAAACAAAACTCCTTCTAAAACCCAAGGACTAAAGACAAAGAAGGTCAACTTATCACTAAGGTGCATATATAAAAGGGTCTCTTTTCTTACAACTTGGTGATTTAGTTACAAAGGTTATCATTCTTATCAGTTTATTCAAATGAAGTGCCCTCTTCATCATTGTTACTCTAATTGATGTCAAGAGTCATATAAGATACTCTAGAGGGTGTATTTTACAAGTTGCACCCCATATTTTGGGTAAATTGCGCTTTACACCAAAATTAGGGTTTTAAGCATAGGGATTGCTCCACAAGCTGCATCTTGGTGCCCAAGCTTGGAGAATCCATTATACCTCATCATATTCACTCATATGATGTCTCATCACCAGAGGAACATCCCAACATGTGAAATTTGCAAGTTAACCCCTTTAATTGGGTAATTTGCACATAGGTCCATGTATTACAAAACAATACTACAACATTGTTTAAAAAGGACAGAAATGGAAATGTATGTTCCTTAGAAGCTTTAATTACATACCAGGAGATAATCACAAGCATCTAATTACATACTTAAGCAAAACACCTAGGGTTAATCCATAACCCAGGTCAGGGATGTTACAGACAAAGCCACGGTAGTGTGCGGAGCCAGAAGGTAGAGATCGAGCTCCAGGGTCCTTTCATCCTTGATTAAAAGCCTACACTCTTCAGTTTACTTCTAGGAAGCCTCATACACCGTCAGTCCATCCAGAGGGGAGGTATTTCCTTGTTCCCAAATCTCGTTGTCCCATGAAGTTTTCTGGCATTTTCTAGTTTCCAGTCATCATTGTGACCATCATCGTGGTCGTTTAACCTTGTCGTGACCTCGTGAATCCATCTAATGCTTTGGTTTGTTGAACAGTGCAACATTGTTGTATTTCCTTATGGTGCCCGTCAGAGCAGTAGTTTTCGGCGACCCTCCCGGGTGACTCTGGGCACCAATGATGACGAGCCATAGCTCGATCATCTTGTATAGATCTCAGGAAGATATATGTACCCCTATTCTCATCTGAACATCATTATGAATCACATAGTCATCAATTGAATCCCAGATGATAACCTACATGAGAGGACCAACATATAAAGTTATTGATCAGTCACACGATTGGGAGAGAACCCATTTTACTAGATTGTCCCATGCCACAACTATGATCATGAAATATTCTAATGGTCAAATTGGTCTTTAATTTTTTATTTATCTAATTCTAGAATTTATTAAATGCTTTTATCTTGTTCTTGATTGGTCGAACTTTAAGATTTTTTTTGATGACCCAGGAGCGCCGTTGGGCTGCGCCCGATGCCTACCTGGGGGGCCCAAATAGCATGCAAACCCGGGAACCCGGTTAAACCAGATCAGAGGTCGGCTGACCTGACACGCTCAAAAGATTTCACATCTTTTGATTGGTTTGTCCTATGGAGGCAAGTCATATACGAAAGTTGATCAATTTTTCAACATCCAGATGGTGGTGTATGATTCAAAACCTGATTTGTCTTTGAGTTTCCTTATTTTATCCAAAAACCCCAAAACCCTAGAAACTAAAGTGAGAAAAGTTATTAATGAATTGTTATACAAGGTAACTAGGGTTCAACCAACCCAAGAAAGTGACTAGGTTTTATTTAGCCTAAGAAGTACAATTGACTTTTATTTAAAAGAGGTAAGTGGTTCATGCCCATGAGTATTCAGATTTACCAAACTTAGCATATTTTCATAAGATTTCATACTTTATGTGATCCAATGTTCTAAGATTTTATGTTAAGACATGCAAGTAAGATTTTCATACATTCATGGGTATGTCCATATTGTTCCTAATATCTCGATAAGAGATATGTCATTAAGATTTATAAGAATGATAGAGATTCATGAACCAAGTTCATGAGAAAACTAAAGGATCATGTTTCTGTAAGACTATTAGTAATGATTCATATTGATGAATAAGACTACAAGATAAGCCATGCAACCAAGATAGTCATACATGATAATGTGAGATAAGAATGTATTAAGATTTTAGTAGAAATATGTTATGAAGATTTATTAGATAGATTAATATCAAACACTAAACGTTATTTAGATTTCTTAGAATGATTAATATATAAGAATTAAGTACATGATAAGATCATAAGAGTATAATGCATTAAGTTATGAGTAAGTTTACAAGATAAGATTTTACAAGATTCATGTTTTAAGATTTAAGAGTTAAGCTCACATGAATGCATTAAGACTCATGTTAAGATAAGACTTCATGAGACTTTTAACATATTGAGTTATCATGCCAGTAATCATATTTTAGACATTTACTACTTAAGTTACTTTTATATACTTAGTATTCCTATATCCAGTTTAGATTATTTTCCTAGGCCTTTATACTTACATGTCATAAATCTAATATCAAAATTTATTAAGTCATTCGATCAAACAAGAGTTTCAAATTAACATTTATCTAGATAATAATAATATCACTTTTGATTTAGATTTAGATTACTCATTATATGTGGGTAGCCAGATATTTGATTAAGATACATGATAAGGGTTTTAGGCCCAATCTCAATTTTGTAATTGAGATTACTCATATTCAGGTGTAGATTTAGATTCAGAGTTTAGTACTCAGTATTCAGTTTCAGATAAGTTCGGGTTCAGAATTGAGTGAGCTTAGACTTAAGATAATTAACTTAGAACCTTCACATAATACATTATATGATAAGTCCTCATTCAAAGAGTCATGGGACGATTCAGAGGCATATGTTTCCAATTAAGAGGATTGTTTACTCCATTTTAGAGGGCATGTTGTGCCAACAGAGGGTGTGTTGTACCATAGAGGACACTTCAGTGTCAACAGAGGGCATGTTGTGCCAGTAGAGGGTGCATTGCACCATAGAGGACACTTCGGTGTCAACATAGGAGTACTTATTGTATAATGGTGGCCACAATCAAATAAAAAATTGTAAATAAAAGATGCTTTAGTTCAGAGAATGTACATAATCTCATTTATAAGTTTTGTAAAAGAGATTAAGATAAGAGAGACATGATTCTTGCTCTTTGTGCAAGTCATGTGGCTCAGACACCAGAGTGTAAGCTAATTCAAAGACATTACCCATGCCTAGAGTGTAGGTTATGTGACCCAGGCACCTTAGTGCAGGTCATGAGACCTATGTACCAGAGTATAGGTCTCCAGAGTAAGATAAGTAAAAAGATAAGACCTAAGTTAAAGTAAGAAGAGATATTTATGTTTCAGATTTTGTAAAGTTTTTAATGTTAGTTCTCAGTATATAATGTTTAAGAATATTTTGTAGTATCTTGTTTCATCAAGTAATGTATATGTTAGAATACTCATGCCACTTATACTAACAACCATTTTTTCAATGCATGGCTGGGGACGAGATGTCTGCAGGTGGGAGCAGGAGCATAGTAGATTTTAGATAATCAAGCACAAGGATAGAATATGATAGATTTCAGAGAATCAAGCACAAGGATAGAACATGACTCAATCTGGAGGGGTTCCAACTATAAGATGATCCTCGGGTTTATAAACTATGCTATATGTTTCAATGTTTATAACTTTAGAGTAGAGGCTATGTTTAAAGATGTTGAGTTAGTTTTCCATGTGATATCCATTATTTTCCTTTTGTAAGAACAATTATGAAAATGTTTTAATATTTTTAGTTTGTGTGATTGATTATATTGTTGTTATGAATGCCCCCTTGAGTGCATGAGTTGTGGATGACTCTGTGTAGCTTCTGTTATGTGCATGTGTGTACTTAGGGAGGGTGCTACAAAAGGCTTATTAAGTTACTAATCCTTTGGTCATGTAGTTTATTTTGACAATTATACATGGTTTTGTATTAGTTTGTGTGATTTATTTTCTTAATTATTTTATGAATTTGTGTTTAAAATACTCAAACAAACTACAACAAGCTTTATATGTGTTTCTCAATCACATTGTAAGTTTTTCATAATGAAATTTTCTTATTACACTTGGATATTATTAGTATTAGACAAATAATAGATCTTTTTATATTGTTCTCTTGGTATTTGGATTTACAAGTCAGATCCGACAAACCCAAAATTATTTGTGGCTTGGATTAGAGTCAAGGGCTTCAACCTGAAAATCCATCTTTTGTAAGTTTAGGGACTAGCCAAAAAGTGTTGACCTGAAATGACCCAAAATGAAATCCGCTTAACCCGAACGTGATTGCCACCCCTACTGCAAAGGTGAGTACATGCACTCCACTTTACCTCCAGATCAAGTGCCATAGTTGTGCTCCAACTTCCTTGTGAGCCTCTACATCTAAGCCTTCAGTTCAGTGTTCTCCTTGGATTCCATAGCACTCTTGATTATTGTTGGTGCTTCTCTCTCCTCACCCCAGGATTGGTTTTTAGACATTTTCTTCAAGATCTCATGAAACCTAATAGTGTTATTGTTCAGAAAGAAGCCTTCTTATGTGATATTAAGACTAATCATCTCCCTTTTGTGTATGCCATAGTAGAACATCTTTGCATGCCCATACAGATCAATCCCATGATGATGGACCTTCCTGAGCATGTTATAAAATCACTCCCAGGCTTCAAAATAGGACTCCTCTACTTGTTGATTGAAATTGTGAATCCTTCCAATTGGTCATTAGTCTTCTAAGGTGGAAAGTACCTCTCGAAGAAGGCATCAAATATTTTATCCCAGGTCTCTATTGATTCTGGAGTAAGATTAAGAAACCATGCTTTTGCCTTGTTTGACAGTGAGTAGGATAATATCTTTAAGTAGATTATTGTAGCTAGAACCTTGTCGATCTTCAACATATCACATCTTTCCACAAAGATATTTATGTGTGCCATTGGGCCCTCCATGTTGTGTCCATGGAGTGGTTGAAATTTAATTAGTGCCACCAGTTTGAGATCTATTTGTAACTTCCCACATTGACTGCCTGCCATTTTATCGGCCCTAATTATCCTGCAGTAAAAGACACTTTTATGTTATCCCATATAGTTTGTTCCTTAGGCTCTACCTCTGCATGTTCTTCTGCATTAGAGTCCATGTTTACTAGCTAGAACATGCTTTGCCTATGGTGTTGGGGTTTGGATGAGTTTTTCAGGTGAAGCTCCAATCTCTCTTTCTTTATGGTGAATAGATCTACAATAGTTGAAGTAGACTCACCATATTCTGTGGTTTGACTCTGAACCATGCACTAGTACCTAAAACTTAATGGCAACGTGAGAACATAGAATACTAGTGAACTGATAACAAAATGATTTTTTGATTATTCTCTTATTCAATTCAAAGACTAAAAATAAAACAAACGAAAAAGAAATGGATTAGAGTGGCCAATCACAACACTCATAGTGCTAGAGTCGCCACTTCCCTGGAAATGGAACCAAAATCTTGACATGGATAACGACCTCACTTTTCAACATCCCCCAATTAAAGAAGGATCTTAAAGTTGAGATCCATTACCTAAAATTCCCAAGATCTAAATTTTAACAAATAACTAATAATAGCAAATAATTTCCATTAATTCACAAATATTGTTTACAAGATGCTCCTCTAAAGAGTTACATGAATTACCAACATGAAACTAGTACATACGAGAATAAGTATCTAACTAATTCTCCTTTGCTTAGCTTTAATGTCTTCAAGTAAATTTCATCTGCTTCATCATGTCTTGATATCTTCATATATTACATTCACTTTTTAGCATCCCCCAATTAAGGAAGGACCTAAAAGCTGAGAGCCATTACATGAAACTCCCAAGATCCAGATTTTAACAAATAATAAATAATAGCAAATAATTTCTGTTAATTCAAAGATAATGGTTACAAGATGACCCTCTACAGAGTTACATGAATTTAAAACATGAAACTAGTACATATGAGAAGAAGTATCTAACTAATCCTCTGTTACTTAACTTTAATGTTTTTCGGTAATTTCATCTGCTTCATCATGTCTTAATATCTTATTATATTTCATATACCTAAAATGCAGTGAAACAATATGTGGATCAATATATTTTTAGATTGTGTATGTGGGGTACACATAAGGTGTGAAAGTAAGATAACAACATATAATCAATCAATTACTTACAAATAAGAATAGGAAATTTCATTACATATTCTAATCCATACTTGACATGCAATATTAGACGCAATCATTGTCCCCTCTAGGCTCATGTGCATCACCCCTTGATACATATTATCCCAATGCTTAGAACATAATGGCCTCTCTTATGTGATACTCATAGTGGCATTATAATTGGGAAGAATGTAAATAAACATCCAACAGATTATTTTAGGAATCCTCAATAAATCCTTGGAAAACACCAAAAACTAATAATGCGAGTATTCATAATCATAAGAACCATGCAGATATCAAGTAGTATATACTTCAAGTGTGTTCAAGCAATCCAATCAACAAATCCAACAAATCAATCACTTAAATCTGCATGTATGTATATCTTGAAGTGTCACTGACATATTATTCAGATTGAATCCTACATAGATCTTAATCCAAGATTGTCTCGGGTTTGGATAATGAATAAGGGTACAAAACCTGATTCCATTGCACATTTAACATTAGGTGAAGCCCCAATTATTAGATCCATCATATCTTTTCATTATGAATACTAAGATTAGATTATGTGCTTTATAACATGGAAAGTTATGATCTTTGGTTTCAAAAACCTGATTCATCGTATATAAGGCTATTGATTTTACTAACCCTAATTACTCATCATTATGATCATGGTCATCTTAGATTATCATTATATTCAACAGTATCAGATAATAACATAAAAGAAAGGTTTTAATGTTTTCAACACTTTAATATCCAAATTTAAGGTTTCCATGAATTAATCCATTTATTAATCATGTATCCCATGTAATTCTTGAAGTAAGATGCCACTTAGGTTTCGAATCCATTTTGTTCATTTTAACTCTCATTTTCCTGATCAATTTGTTATATATTTGCAATTTTTTGAGTTACCAATAATTATCTACAATTGTTTCACGATAACAATGTTTGGACCAACCAGGGCACACCATGTCCTCAAAAAACTAAATTATCCAAAATACTCATGGGTCTGGCTTTAGCTAATAGCCCTCATCCATGTCAACGCCTACTCAGTATGGGACAGCCCTCTGGGAAAATTGAGGTGCAAACTACCATTGGCGTTGTAAACAAGGACTCCATGCACACTAGGGTAGAGATGTAAATCCCCTAAGGGGATTATCCCTGTTCATCTCACTCGCAACACAACCAGCATGGGGTCAACCCCCATGTTGACTCTTAGCTCCATGCCCTATTCCTCCCAGTCGTGAATTTTGTTACCTTCCCTGAGTCTCCCCAAACTCAGTAAAAGGTCAAGTGTCACCAACGGTGGCCAGGCCGGCCTACGTTGAGTAGTCACTGACATGGATGAGGCATGTTATCTAAAGCCAGACCCACACGTATTTTGAGTAATTGGGTTTTGCTGACATGGCGTGCCATGTTTGGTCCATATAGTGGTATCTTAAAATAATTGAAGATAGTTATTTGTAACTCAAAAATTAGCAAAAGTATCTACCAAATTGATCGTAACTGAGAGGAATATGAATAAAATGGACTCAAAGCCTAATTTCATTGTACTTCAAAAAGTACATGGGATACATGATTAATAAGTGGATTAATTTAGTTACCTTCAAGTATATGAAAAGTCAAATTGAGATATTATTATTTCATTCCCACAACTCGCACTGCAAGTTAGGGTTAGACAATTACTCCATTAATTATCTAAACCACAACTTATATTAGATACCGTTGGAAACTTGTATATTATCTGTTATTTTGATTATTTAAAAATTAAAATCCAATATTATTCAATTATGCATGAATTTCCTTAATTCTTAAACTTGTGCCACAAGGACCTATTTGCAAAGCAATTAGTCTCACATGCCTCACTCGAGCCATGGGTTGAACCCATGATTCAAAGTGGATAACATTAGTATTATATCAAATACAATTAGGGTATTTCCTTTTCGATTCAAGCTTTATATTTATATAATTCAAATTCACCAAATTTGAGGATATTACAACACACCTACTGTGCATGCAAAACACAGGTGTACGTGTTGAGTAGTATAGGATGATGGGGGCCAAATGTCGAACTCAGAAAAATGTACTCTAGAGACTACTACTAACTATAACCTAATCGACTGGTCCTAGGGAAAGTGATTGGTTGTTTGTTTATAACTAAGGACAAGAATTGACATCTAAATTAAGTGGAATGTGATCACAAATAGGTGGATTCCTTCATATTACAGTTTCACCAGGTTAGACATTGCATATAACTCCATTTCGTCAATAATCATTTACCCTCTTAACCTTGGATCAAGGGACATGTAGCAAGTATTACCTGCTTCCACAACATAATACACTATCAATACTAAGACAAACCCCACTTTTGTAGTGAATTAAGCATTAGATGGGTGCATCAATGATATCTCTAGGTCATTCCCTTCATAGTCATAAGCCCTCTCCTAAGGCACGGTATTGGATGTGTAAATCTATGACTTGTTCAACCCTTAATCCCACTCCCATAGCAATGAACGGTCTATGAAATTGATTGTGGTGATCACACACACAATATTCATTAAGCAATCATAGATTTATGTCAAGAATTTAGGAACACACACACACAAATATATATATATATATATATATATATATATATATAATCATATAAGTCAATTACAATGCACAACTAGATTCCATGGTCCTAAGGAACAAGGTGATTAGCCCCACATGATTTCTATCAACAAATACAATGAGGAAGAGAGAGAAAATGAGATAAATATCAAGGAAGCCAATGAAAAATACTTAGAGAAACCAATCTGGATGCTCCCCTCTAGTGAGCACCTCAATCTGCAATGTTTAGGCTATAAATCTACTTCTTGGAGGTGCCTCAATTGTCTGGTACATGGACGTATCCTTTATTGCCTCCACCCTCGGCTTCATGGTCTATTGCAACAAGATAGAACATGACGTCTCAGTCTGGACAAACTCCCCTTAGGTCATAAGTGGGACTCGGGTCGTCACTAAGTCTCAATCGCCAGATCTGTCTTAATCTTTAATATGCTCTAATCACACAAAGTCGAAACCACCGAATGGATATCGATGGCATCGAGTTGTCGGATGACTTGAAACCCTAATAAGTGTTGGTACTACCGACTTGTATGTCGATAGCAACAAGATGATTCCTATGAATTCTGACTTGTTCTAGATGTAAAAGTTGGATGACTAGGGTATCGGTGACACGGAAACCATGAATTCTGATTTTCTAATGCTTTATAAATGGTGAGTAGCAATGACTTATCTTTTGGTAGCATCAAACATCATCTTAGTAGCACTGTGTGCAATCTTGGTAGCATCGTGATTTATAGAATTCCCTATCGGGTTTTGCCTAATGTTGGTACCACTGACTTTTATGTTAGTAGCAGTGAGTCATCCTGAAAGTGCTCAAATAGCCTAAAAGGAAGAAAACCAAATATAAGTATGAATAAAAATTGCAAATTTAACATTATTTGACAAAAATAATTATAACTTGATGCAATAGTGTTTCACATGCTGGTAATAATAAAATGCTAAAATAGTATCAAAATGAGCAATTATGTAATTAACACATGGAAAAGTAGCATGTGAAAAGTAGCTAAAACTAAATGCATCAGTTGTCTCTTAAGTCTACTTATTTTTTATTATTCTCTCCCCCCCGTTCCACCCACTACCCTTCCACCCCTACCTGCACCTCACTACCCACCCCCACACCCTACTGCTAGCCACCACCTACCTACATCACATGTGGCTAGCCACCACTTCCCTATATAGGCTACGTGGCTGGCAGCAACACACCACTATATCTTGTGGGGTGAATGCTCGGGCCGACTACCACTACCCTTTGGCCACACAGTAATTCCCATCATCATGTCCTTGTGTTGATGTCTCTAGGTAGAGTTTTTATTCTAGTTTTCCTGATCTTTCAATAGGGGGTCACAAGTAACTGTTCCCTTGGGAATTGCACTAGTAGCCTCTTGATTGGGTGTTTTCTAACATAACAACCTCTTTGGAAATCTGACTGATACTCCTTACCATTTGTGTATCCCACTAGATCTTACTAGTGGTGTGTTGAGCTCAGCATGGTAGGGATCCATTTCTACAGTAAGGTAGGCGTAACAACCTCAAACCCTCTCTTTTTGTTACTTTCCTCCCCATGTATTTTCCCCGTGTACATGGGTGAGTGATGTTAATTTTTAGGGATTAATATTTATTTCCTATCACAGTGTATCATTCCTATGATAGAGCTTCAATTGTGTTTCTTTGCGGCTATCTCTTCTCACTTTGTGTCTTACCAGTGATTGTCCATATCCACTACTATTCCATTGGCATGCTGGTGTGATATCCTTATCCATCATTATTATAGAAGTCTGGATACTTTGATATCTTTCTCCATAGTCATCCTATAAGTGTGACTTTTCATCTTGTTGAAGGCATGGTTGACAATAAAGATTCACCTCAGACCATTTTCTATAATGACAATGCTCTTATCTCCATAATCAAGTTGAATGGAGATATTTACCTTGTCTAGATAAATTCTATCCAAACCATCTTAGAATATATAGACAAGGTGAAATTTGTATTAAAACCTACCAAGGATACCCCTAAATGGAAATGAGGAAACAACCAAGTCAAAAGTTGTCTATAGAACCACATGAAACCTTCTATTATATCTCTATATATATTTTATATAACTACAAAGACAATATAGGATGCTTCTTGTCATCACTACACACAAGAAAATAATTCTTTGAGGCTTTATAGAATCTAGAATAATTGGTTTGGTGAAAATTAGGGTGTTAGGACCCTTGATGAATGCTTTGATTCCCATGTCATTTTATCTCAATAACTTGACTATTTTGGTCCCTTTTATTCTAAAGATCAAACCATAGAGCGGGCCAAACTTGTTAAAAAAATTCCTTAATGTCATTCATCTAGACTATGCTCTAGTCTATAGAATTATCTAGGTAGGTGACAACTCTCTTGCATTTAATAGTCTAATGTTCGACTCTTGTCTCCCACAATACCAAAATCACAACTAACAATTGTTATCATTTTTTGTAGACAAGGACATTTTTGTGGACGTCCCCTAAGGCCACAATGCACTTTCTATCTCAAGTTAGGCCACCCAGAGGAGAAGTTCTATCACAAGCACAGTCATCCCTATGGGCGCATTCATGGCGGGGTTGTATGTGTGCCTAAGGACCAGACAATCATCTGTCACTGTCTCTTCATCCAAGTATGAACAACTTCTACATGCCTCTCAATAGGATCATTCACATTTCATGGGTTCTAGGGATTCAATGACCATGCAATCCACTATGACATCTTCAACACATGTGGCCTTCAACCAAGGTATTCTTAAGGCCTCCATGATGGCATCCACCTCTTCATGAATTGTTGACTTTGGGGCCACCCAACTTATGAGTGGTATGAAATGCCTCCTTTCATATAATGAACCTCATATTCATACCTCATATGTCACTATGGAAGATGGTTCCATTAAAACTATTCAACAATGTGGGAGTGTTAATATCTCACATAGTCTTAAACTTAAATCTATTCACTATATTCCTTATTTTCTCTTTAATTTAACATCATTTGCTAAGTTAGTTGATTCCTTTCTCTGGAACGTCACCATTATTATCCATGGCTTTATGATGTAGAATTCTCAAACTTTCATGATGATTTGATCACGTTCTAGAGTCAGTGATCTTTATTACGTTGGTGATGTTGTTTCCTCTTCTTCCCTTCTTGTTAGCACACATCTTCATCTTCTCCAATATTACAGTCATTCCTCTCTTAATAAGTTGAAGCATCTAGAGCCCTCTTTATTCAGTTTAAAAAGTCTCCCATTTGATCACGTGAGTTTGGGAAGCATCATAGGAGTTCTTTGCTCAGAAAACTAGTCCTTGTTCTAAAGAAGTTTTTGATGTTATTTATAGTGACATTTGTATTCCTTTTAGAACCACTAGTTTTGTTGAAACTCTTTTTATTTTATTACTTTTATGAGGATTTATCTTGCATGATGTGGTTATATCTTTTGAAATCCCATGATGAGATGATTGGTATTTTTTTAATTATCATAAAATGATTTCAACATAATTTAATAAATCCATTAAAATATTTTGGAGTAACAATGCTTTGAAATTTGCTTCAATTAAGGTATCTTTTCATTTTTTTTTCTATAGAACTAGAACTATCCATCAACATTCATGCACTCACACTACAACGAAACGGGGTGGAAGAACATAAATATCATCATTTTCTTGTCATTTCGTGTGCTCTTATGTTTTATGATAAATTATCGAAGCTTGGTTGGTATGAGACTTTTCTCACAACATGCTACCATATAAATTGACAACCATCATTGGTTCTTGGTAACAAGACCCCCTTTTCTATTATTTTTCATGCGCAAACAACTTATCATCTTCCTTTGCATATTTTTAGCTGCACTTATTTTGTGCATAATTGTGATCCAAAAAAAGATACACTTGATTCCCATTTTATCAAAACAATTTTCTTTGGCTTATCAATGTTATATTCAAAGCAACACTCATATGTATGTTTATGTTGATGTTACTTCTCATGAATCACATATGTTCTTTGAAATTTACATCACCATCCTCTCTGTATCAACCTCAACTTCCACCTAAGCCTTTGGAGCTTGATCTTTCTAACCCAATGGATCATAAACCCGTAATCCATCCCCTAAATTCCTGATCCACTAACACATAACTCAACACTGATGTTCACAACTAGGGATCTATCTGCCTCATGGCTCTTTAGAAAGGTTTATCCACTCTTACACTCTTTGAAACAATATATCTCATACTTGTTGCATGTCCAACATTTCCCATACTAGTATATCCATTGCCTAGCAACTCAACTCTATCTCGATTCTGAGAAAGTATCCTGAGCTTGTAACGTCCCAAGATGTGAGGCCTTAGATAAAATGATCTTCAAAGGAATGGTTTGACTATCGATATCACCAAGGTGCACCTCCTTTTCATCGAGCCCATAACTAAAGAACTCTATGGTCAAGCACGCTCAACCTAGAGTAGTACTAGGATGGTTGACCAGTCAGAAATTTGATCTTGACTTGTGCGTGAGTGAGGACATAACGCGCAATTAGGGGTAGTGGTGGTCTGTGAGATCAGTTGTCATTGTTGAAACTCTGCTAGAGCCTTGGACATTGGTCTCGAGTGTTATGCATGGTATCAGAGGAAAAACCCCTCTAGTAGGTGGGGCCCACATGGGCATGTGGCGTGCTAGTCTTGAGCCATGCAGTACGGGGATGTTGGAAAGGGTCATCTTTGCATTGATATCCATGATTGGTAGTTGGGTGCACATGGATCATTTTGTTTCTATGAAATGGAAAATGATTATAAAGTGTTACAGTTAAGCCTTGATGAGGACGTCAAGAGTCTAAGTGGGGGAGATTGTAACATCCCATAATTTGAGGCCTCTGTTCAAATGATCTTGAAAGGAATGATTGTACTATCCATATCATCAAGGTAAATCTCCTTTTTAGAGAAACCATCAGAAAAGAAACTCTTTTTGTCATTACATATTTAGGTTATGAGAATTACATAATATGGTAGATTATAGTTTCCTGATTTTCAAAACATAATTATCTATAAATTTCTAACTTATGAATCATTAGACCTGAATTTGACAAAATTAAAGGTAATTAGGAAAACGTATAAAAACCATGTATTATAATTGTTGTAATCAGGTTACAAAATCCATAGAAAATGATAGCTATTAATTTCCTCATTCCAAAACATATTTTAGTTTATTTTATGAGAAATAAATTAATTTCTATGAATTTTAAAAGTTATAATAATTTATAGGATTATAATTCCAAATCAATTCTGCAATTACTGATTTGCTCCGACATATGATTGTCATATCATATTGCATGATAGACTATGTTGGTCATTACCCACAAACACAAAAATTTTGTAATCAAATAAATTAAAGTGTGATAAGAGACAAAAGCCCCTGAAAGTGTTATGAGTTAAGATAAACTAGGTACATATTGGTAAACTAGTCTTCTATCATCTTCTTGCTATCTCCTTTTTCCCTCACGAAGAACACACAGGGTACAACTTGACAACATGAATCGAGGCCTAGTTCCAATGAAGAACATCATCATCGGAGAGCACCATTCACTTCACTGATCCCTCTCGCTCTTACTGATACCAAGGAAATGGACATGATTATTAGGGCACTCATGGTATGGTCATAATAGCCATGTCTAGGAAGATCAACGGGTAGGAAAATTAGAAATCGACAACACCAGAGGACTAGAACAATCCAGAGGAAACATGATCAAAGACTAGGGTTCAAGGAAACTTAGTAAACCAACACTAAGCTAAAGTCCAGAAAAATAGAAGAGGATCAACATCAAACATGGAAATCAACACCCTTAACAACAATAATGAATAGTTGGCAAGGATATAGGAAATGTGGTTAGATACCTTGGTAGAAGAAATCGACTCCTGAAAAAGCTTCACCAAGGCATTAGGATTTGAATCGCACCCTCGCGGTGAGACCCCCATTGTCTGAATGGTGGCAGTGAACTCCCTGGAGCAAGCAATAATCATAGGAGATAGGGAGATATCCTTACAAGGGCGTCAGGGTAGGAAAATAGAATTGGCAAGTTTCTAGTGGTTGGGAGATTGTACATGATAGGCTTTATGTAGATTACATGCTTAGGGTTATGTGAGGTTTTTATATGGAGGGGAAGAAGTGATGTCGAGAAACATGGATTCATTAGACTCCCAACTCTTCCAGTCCCCACAATATTGGGGATATATCTCCTTATTAGATCATGTCAAGGTTAATGGGATCTAAGTCTTACTCAGAAGATGAGAGCGGATTAAGATGGGTGTGGGAGCCTACTCATCGCATTGTCCTACTCAAATAGGGACTTTGTCCCAAGGTGGGAGACAACTCCACCACCACCAAATCTAATCCAACAGATGGAGTTACAACCCACATAAGTCATATATCTTGTAGACGTGTGACACCTACAATTTTAAGTGAGATTGAGCAATCAATAAAAATCAAATAATCAGGCATGACATGTGATTAAATTAAACAAACATAGTCCGATTTATATTGAGATGATATAATTAGGAATTATTTTTCTGATTAAATTAGTATAGCAAACATTATTTGAATAGGTGGAAGCTTTGCACCTAGACTAATTAGGGCACAAGGAACACAATTTTGGATTTATTTTTCACTTTTAAGATTTCCCTATTTGAGTTTTAGTACAATTAGGGTTCAACTCAATTTTTTTATTGATTAATATTGCATACCTACATTATCCTCAATGTTTAGGATTTAGAGTCCACTTATCATCATATTACTACCATCAAGGTCACGTGATATTATATTACACAAATTATGACATTTTACTCATTAGGTCCATTATATCCAATAATATCAAGATTACGTTAAATTATGTCACATTAATCATTCTCACTTACATTAAACATCCAATTATTGTTGCATTACATCTATTATTTATATTATTGTCCTCATGAATCATGCCTTTATATCATTAATCTCTGATGACTAGTAATGAACTTGTAAGTCATTAGGTGTGTATTAATGAACAAAAGTGACACATATTACATATTAATGGATTTATTTACATACCAAGCCAAAATTAGGTGAATATGTACCATTTATATGTATCAATGTATGTTATCCGATTATGACACGGTGACGTCCCCAGATTTTCTAAAACTTAATCTGATGTGTGACGTCCAAATTGAAACCTCACCTCAGTGAGAATCCCAATTTAAACACCCCACACTAGGCTAAGAAGAAGAAAATCAGAGGAAGTCAAAAGGAAACAATCAGTAGCACGTGTACATGAACAATAATAAAACTATACACACATGTTCACCATTCAACATATAATTACAACATGAATTGTTACCACATTTGATATTACATATTGAACAACAAACTATACATATACATAATAAAATATTATATAATTTTTCTCCGATAAAACAAACATCAGAGAAAACTATCAGGGTTCGATCCGATTGGAATCCAAAACCAAATCCTGAAAACGAGTGTCCCACACATAGTAGAGAGTACAGTGTCATAAAAACTAGTAAAAAGGAGTGAGAACATAGTGCAGACTGATGTAGGTACCCAAAACATAGATGCATCATATGTCAAGGGTTTTTCTTCCTTTGATGCACGTCATTTCCAAATATTGTAACGTCCCATATCACTGCATTATAAGGAAAGAACGACATCTAAGAACTTGATATACAACAAGCACCAGTCTAGACCTAGTTCTCAGACATCTAGGTGCTAACCTAGAGGCTAGGTCAAATCTAGTCTCTAAAAGACGACCAATCTAACCCTAAAGATTATTACGTTCAAAGTTCTTTAGTTTTGAGTTGCATAATGAGAAAATGTCAGGTTTTTCTATTGTTCATGCTCTGATACCACTTGTGAGTTGAATGCATTAAGGCCTTTATGATCTACTACCAAAGAGTTGGATCATTTCACAATGTGATCTACTACCAAAGAGTTGGATCATTTCACAATGTGATCTACTACCAAAGAGTTGGATCACTTCTAAGTACTTTACTACCAAAGAGTTGAAGTACTTATTTCCAGCACTTTACTATCAAAGAGTTGAAGTGCTTAGATATAACGGAACACATATATTATATTTCATGTGTTCATAGCAATAAGTATGGAAAATCATGCAACATATCATACAAGAACACTCATTTCATCCAATATCATATGCCAAGTATTTTACTACACATATAACATAAGCATATTGTATAATAAGCCAAGTAAGAGGTAATGTCGTACCTTCCAAAGAGATAACATAACCATCATATTCCCGATGTCATCTATATCCTTTTCAACCCTGATTAAGACAAGATCACATATCACCATCAAGTTCTCTTCATCTTAACCCTACTTATGTCCATTTTAGGATTTAGCTTATTTCATTAGGGTATTCTCATTGTTACTTATGTTCTTGTCTTGGGATTATCTTACTGATGTCATTTTCTGGATTATCGTTCATTATCTGAACATTAAGTTCCATATCCTTTTTGTGCACATAGTAACCCTAGATAATATACATTATTCAAATTAGGGTTACAACCCATGTATTAAGGGTCAACTTCATACAACAAGGATTCCATATATAAAACTGATCTCAGGTTTACATATTATGTTCTAGTTACTGGAATAAGGGTGTTCTGTAATTTCAACGTTTATTGATCATAAATATATTTATTGCATATTAATTAGGGTTATTAGCCCTAATTAGCCATAAAAAGCAAACTACATGATTTCATGTGGAAATATCATCATAACTATCATCATATGTGTTACCTATAACATTTAAGAGCTAATTGAGAATTTTCATGATTTTAGGTTCTCATTTATTATTTATTAGACATGTAACAAGCATTTTACAAATTACATGATAACACTGAGATTAGTGCATCAAAATCCTGATATTATGCTTCCATTGTGTTCTACGCATTTTTTTGAGAAAAACAGTACCTTATTTATAATTTTCTGATAAATTTTCTAATTTCTATCAATTATACAAGCTCTGGGAATTTATTGAACATTTACTTTTTTCGGCGAATAATGTCTCTTCACATGGCTCTTTGGGTGGGGCGACCTCCAGCTCTTGGCTCACATTGAGTCGGTCGATCCACGTTGGTTTGGGCTCGGTTCACTGACGGATCACAGTCTGGATTGTTGTGGTTTGTGATTGGGTCGTTTGGTTCACTAGCTGGACCAATCGGTCTGCTCTTTTATTTGCTCACAGACTCCCGCAATCAGGATCGTAGCTCTATTCTTTTGTGAGTAGGTCCGTCGTCGCCTCGTTTCTCTCTGGCGAGCAACTAACGACGTGATGGTGCTCGTCACTAGCCCTTCAGACTGCGATAAGCTTCAAGTACATCTCACCAACCTCCCCGACCTCACTGTTCCTTGGATTCGCCTTATACATGAATTTTAACCATAGCTTCCTCACTACTCAAGGTACCTTGTACATGAATTTGGTGCCAAAAATCAATTGGTAGACTATTCAATTAAATACTTCAAAAAGACATAAAGTTAAGGAACTTAATCATAATATACTTATCATTTTCCATCCAACTTTGACAAAACACTTGGAACTGCCAAAAAAACTCAACATGTATGACTTCACTTGTGTCATTGGACATTTTAGGATTCCAAAAGTCCACTCCATCACATCCTACACACCTTAAAAGATATTTCATCCTTGAAATTAATCCAGAAAACCCACTTTGTCACATCATATACATCTTAAAAGAACTTTCGTACTCAAAAGTAAACCATACTCATACTTCCAGGGAAAACCTTATCTTGCTCTCATCCACTTGTAGGCACCATTCTATGTTTAACATATCCACAAAGGTTACCTAGAACCATGTATCCAAAGCACTATTAGGAGGTTTCAAAAGCATCAAGGGTGAAACCTCACTCCATAGAAGGCTCAAACAAGGGTTTAGAAGCTTAGGTTATGTCATTACATATCTCATATGTTAGATTTTATTCCTTATCTTTAGCCATGCATTAGGGTTCTCACATCATATTCCTTGTTCTAAAGGAGATAACTAAGATTAACTCATACATCAAGGTGTCATGAACATCATGTTGTGCTAACTATCAAACTATATTTTCCATCTTTGTTAAGCACTAAGATTAACACCTTGTGCAACATGTCTCATTCATATGATCTTATTTCATTATTCATAATAAATTACATCATTTACTAGTGAATTCATCATAAGATTAACAACAACATCACATTATCATCATCATTTATGTATGTGATTAACCATTTATACATTGAGATCTATTAAACCTTTTCTAGATTTCCTTCATGTCATACCCTCGTATGATATCTCAAACTTAGATCATGTTCCTACATTTATTATACCACAGTTGTTCTAAAAAACAATTGTGAGTGGCTTGTTAAACATATATCAAAACTTCATATAGTCCAACTGAGGTTCTCTTGTCCCATATCATGAGGGTAGTGTCATGCTCAAACTCTCTAAGCTAACTCAACCCAATGAGTATCTCATAACACCACTTTATATTCCCTCTCCAGTCTAGGGTTAACAGGTCTACCTCATTGGTACTAGAGATAGATTTACAAACTCTAGCCACATAAGCACAAACCAAAACATGCTATGACATTCTCTTCATAGGTCTTCTACCCATGAAACATGCTATATCTCAAAACTCTCCTATATACGCCACTAGATTCCTATGTGGGAAACCACCAACCCGAGCATGAGGCTTTACAGAAACTTATATAGTTTACCTCCTCCAGGGTCTTGGGACTCTCTCTCCCTCACCCAGATGGTAGGTTCTCATATTTCCTTATTCACATATGAATATGTAACCAGCCTCTCTCAGACTCTAGGGTTTGGTCCTCCCAAGGACATCTAGGGTTCAACAAGACTATAGGAATCATACATATAGTGACTCAAATCAATCACTCATGAGTAGTCTAGTTTAGGACATATCATATCACATACCTCATAATTCTCATATCTTGGAGTTTAGGTTCTCAAACCTTCTCCCAATGGGTCTCACCCTCTATGGAGTTAACCCTAAAACTGGTCCCAACACTAGAGGTCCTCCTTGAAGTCAAAAGGAAATAATCAGTAGAACATGTACATGAACAATAATAAAACCATACACACATGTTCACCATTCAACATATAATTACAACATGAATTGTTACAACATTTGATATTATATATTGAACAACAAACTATACATATACATAATAAAATATTATATAGTTTTTCTCCAATAAAACAAACGTCAGAGAAAACTATCAGGGTTCAATCCGATTGGAATCTAAAACCAAATCCTGAAAATGAGTGTCCCACACATATTAGAGAGTACAGTGTCATAAAAACTAGTGAAAAGGAGTGAGAACATAGTGTAGACTGATGTAGCTACCCAAAACATAGATTCATCATATGTCAAGGCTTTTTCTTTGATGCATGTCATTTCCAAATAATGTAACGTCCCATACCGCTGCATTATAAGGAAAGAACGACATCTAAGAACTTGTTATACAACAAGCACCTGTCTAGACCTAGTTCTCAGACATCTAGGTGCTAACCTAGAGGCTAGGTCAAATCTTGTCTCTAAAAGACGACCAATCTAACCCTATAGATTATTAACTTCAAAGTTCTTTAGTTTTGAGTTGCATAATGAGAAAATGTCAAGTTTTGCTATTGCTCACGCTCTGATACCACCTATGACGTCCCCAAATTTTCTAAAACTTAATCTGATGTGTGACGTCCAAATTGAAACCTCACCTCAGTGAGAATCCCAATTTAAACACCCCACACTAGGCTAAGTTTTAGAAAATCCGGGGACATCACAGACACCTCATATCACTAATGTACCTTGATGTCACCAAGGACACACATATTAGGATTAGTCACCTTCAACTTAGTGTTTATGTCAACATGATCATTATACATCACATACACCTCATCAACATGTATGATGTCAACATCCAGTTTTATATATACATTAGGGTTTATTGGTCCTTGACATGGTCATGATCATATCTATCTATAATTACGATTAACATGCGAGTTACTCATATTATGTGCATTAATTGTTCATTAGGGTACACAAAAGCATGTCATGGTGTATTTCTAATCTTGTTTGGTTAATTCTAAGGTTGGGTTAGTCAAATCTCATTATGTTACAGGGGCACTTCAACACCCTAGTTGGAAAGTTGTGATGCTTAAGGAAATGAAAACATTGTGTGAGAATGGGACATGATATGTTGTCCCTCCTCCTCTAGACAAAAATATTGTCGAATATAGATGGGTCTTCTATATCAAATTTAACACAAATGGAGTGGACGAAAGACTTAAAGCATGGCTTGTTTACAAAGGATTCACTCAAACATATGGTGTGTATTTCTTAGAATAGTCCTCACTGCTCATTTACCTTGTTCCTGTCAGGATTGTAATCTCCCTTGTCACTCACATGGACTGGCCAATTTTCCAGATTGACATTAAAAATTCCTTACTTCATGGTGATTTAGAGGAGTAAATATATATGAAACAACCTCTGATTTTTTGTACTCAGAGGTAGTCTCCACAAATAGTTTATCATCGCAAACAATCTTTGTATGGCCTCAAGCAATCACCAAGGGCCTAGTTTACAAAACTCAGTGAGTTCTTTCTAGCCTAGGCTTTTCTAGACTATCCTTTGTTCACTGTATATTTTTAGATCTTCTCAAGATAGAACCATCATTTTATACGTATATTTTGATGATATCATTATCACCAGTAGTGATGATTCCCATGGAATTTCAACATTGAAACATGTGCTCCATAAACATTTTCATACCAAGGATCTGGGAGAGCTTCTCTACTTCTTGGGTGTAGAGGTGTTGTGTTCTCATCAAGGAACTTATAAATTTAGGGAAAGTAAATCCTCAACCTCTTTAAGGACTCTGGTAGGATAAACTCTAAGCCTGATGCTCATCTATGGACTATCACAACACAGTTATGCTCAAGTGGGGTCTTTTTTATATCTGGAACAATTTCTACATATGATTAGGAAACTCATCTATCTTACAATTTCCCAACTATAGATATCCTTATTACAGTTATTTTTCACACATAACTAAACCTCTAATGTGCCACTGGAGTCATATATAATGTATTCGACACGATCTAAAAAGTGCACTTAGCAGAGGTCTCCTCTACAAGAAACTACAATATCCAAATTTCTCTTTGACCCGCTATGAAGACCGATTAGTCTAGAGAAGTGTATGATAGGAGATCAATTTCTAGCTTCTGTTATCTATTGGGTGGTCATTCTATCAGTTGGTGGAGTAAGAAATAGTCTATTGTGGCTCATTCCATCACTTATGTGGAATAGCGTACCCTGGAACACACCTATTGTTAAATTCAACGGGTGATGTCTATTCTTCACAAATTAGGTTTTCCTCTCTCCTCTTTAGCAACTCTTAAGTGTGATAATCATACCACTATTCATATATCTAATAATCTATTTTTTTCATGAATGTACCAAGAACATTGGGGGTGACTATGATTTTATAAGGGACCCAATTCATGACAAGAATATCATTATGCCATATGTAAAAAGTAGAAATTGGACTGCTTATATTTTCCATAAGCCTCTTCCACCTTCATCCCCTCCTATATGTGTGGTAAGCTGGTAATAAATGATGTGTATTCTCTAGATTGTGGGGGAGTGTTGATGGTATTTCATGTTATTTCTTTTCTCTTATGTTAGCTAATTGGGCTTCCCTTACTCACCTCCATTAACATTAACTTAGTTTATGTCGTGTTGTGTCTCCAGTAATTCATACCTCGAGACAAGTCTATATATATGGATATCTATAACCCTGACTCTCTCATAATAAGAACTTCTCTTCACAATAAACTTTCTAGTCGGTCAACTGATGAAGCCAGCCAATCATTTGGATTTTGATGCATTGCACCCTGATCTTGGAGTTTCAATCAATTTGGATGATGAGATGATCAAAGTACCTCTAAACATGTTTGTATAATGATCTAGTAGTTGGTTGACTCATGGAGTGAGTCGGTTGGATGAATTGTAGCTAGATTTTTTGAATGACTACCCATATGATTGGGTCAATGAGTGAGCCAATCGAATGGAGGAATGTCAGGCGTACGATCGTCACATTGTTGAGCTTATAATTGGACTATACAATCATCACATCTTTCAAGTATTTGTTGGTAAAGAAGGGACATCTATCTTATCAGTTGAAGGATCCAACCAATTGGTTGGTGTCTTGGGTCAGGATGTAGTATCTGTAGACTTGGGATCCTCACTCCAATTGTAAAGTTGAGAAGTGATGATATAAATTCTTGATAAGTTTTTGGGATTCTAATGGAGGGATAAGGAATTACTTTTTTGACATGCATCAACCTTTAGATGAAACATAAAACACATTAAATACCAAATAAATTGCATAAGCTACTAAATACCAAAAACAAGTGAAATCTCAAGTAAATTTCAATGCAAACATGCACGACTAAATATAAATACATCTGAAAATATGATGAATAGGAATTCATTAAAAACCAATACTTGAACATTACTTGTTCGTGAGTAACAAAAATTCCAAAACACTCTTCATATAAATAATTTCAACCAGTGTACATGTACATAGTCGCATCATGCTTATGTCCTCATCAACAATATAGCCAATCTACTCAACATCTAGATATCACAAAGCATGCCTAGCAATTTCCTCATTACCTACTTCACTTTCAAAAAACCACTTGCTCACCCAATTTCCAATACTCACATGTCAAGGATTTCATGAAAATTGAGGAATCCTGCAAAAGCCACAAGTATGCACACAGTATAACACTGAGGTATTTCACATGGATATTAATGGATCATATAATGCATCCCTAGGTGGAAAATGAAATGAATGTGATATGCAAGGAAGACTGCACATCTTTTTGAAATCTTTAGAGAGAGGGTGGAAAGTGCATCAGAAATAGTAAACAAAAAATCTCTCTATATCCATCCATGGATCTCATCAACAATAATATAGTAGGATGGGATGTTGTGAGTCTATACCTTTTTCATAGAGTATATCCAGTGATGCATCTCATAAGAATATATAAGGAAGATAACATCAAAAAAGACCTCCTAATCTAGCCATAAACACGTCCACATCTTTATGTTATCAATGGAGATGACGTGGAATTATCCCTTGCGCTCCAAGAACCAATGTGGAAGGAGTTACCTTTCCATTAAAAAGTAATAGCACAACATTCATCTCCCCTTCGTTCCTTGATGGTAATGATGTCTGTTCAAAAACCTCTCAAAGGAAGCTCCTTTTGTCACACAAAAGTTACCACACAAGAGTCAGAAGATGTGTCCAAGGTTGTAAATAAGACCTTGGCCGTCATGCCCCTATATATAGGAAAGGCATGGATGTAGGATTTCTAATAAGCCATGGGAACCGAAAAGGAAAAATAGTCATTTTGCAACAACTACCCTTACACAATCCAAGTAGATGATCGGGTTGTCCAATGGTTGGGTGAATCTTGTCGCCTGATTGGATCTGGTCCAGTTCGACCAGTAGACCCATTCTAGCTAGAAATTGGCCTAGTCTAGTTAGGATAATGAACTAAGTCTATTCATCCAATCAGACTGGTCTAGTCGATCTTGCGAGACATAATCTAGTCCAGCAACTGGACCCAGTTCATTTGGTTGATTGGTTTGGTAGTGAGCCCATCAATGATTTAATCAATTACCTAAAGCTTTTAGCAACCAATTAATACTCCTCTTACCTATGCATCCTTTATGCATGAACCTCTCCAAATTATGTTGGTACTGGTATCAAAAATAATATTATGATTCGGCATACAATGATTGGTATCCAACAAGACTTCATTGCCACCCAAGTAATTTGAGAAGTTGGAGAACAATTTCAACCTAGTATTGTGATCAATGTTATAATAACTATATAATCCCATTGTCATAGATATTTAGATTGAAACTAAGGCATGTAATTGTTATCCTCTCATCATTCAAGATATTGTGAGCTCAATATCATATATTGGCTCACATGAGCATGTCCATGCATTTACATGTCTCTCTTATGAAGTGGCCATGATATCACTCCAAAGTAGGGACACATTCCATATACATTACTCATAGTAAACCACAAGTGTAACAGTGCACCAATCACTACGTTTCTAGAAACCCTTATTCACAGTTATGTTGAGCTAGTGTCAAAGTACACATAACATGTGGCTACTGTAGTGACTTCAGGTCTAAGGATCGCAGTCACCATTGTCACTTGAGGTATGACTTTGACATGTCATTACATGATATCCATGTATCCGTCTCAAGGGTTTTGTCCTATTCACTTGTTCTATAATGAGTACATATGTATCTGAGTAGATATTCAATATCATGACTAAGATATTGTCATAACTCATCATACATACTAGTCTTAAGTATTATTATTGTCTCATAATATTCAAAATAATACCCAACTAGGGACATAACAAGAATGTGAACTCTTAAGTATATATATGATATCATGCTTAGGTCCTCAACCATATGTCACTGAGCCAACACATTCTTAGGACAATATTAGGTTTATCCATTATCTTAATACTGAAACAAACATAATAAGTGGAATTGCCTTTTATTTAATAAAATCAAATACAAATATCCCTTTTAAAATCATCACATGATGTCTCTCATGCCACATAACCAACATAGCTTGCCTTTGTTCAACTTGAGATTGCATTTTTTCTCTACCTTACATTTTTTTGTGCACATTGGCATCTTTTAATTTTTTTTCTTTGGCGGCACACCCCTATTACATGGAGGGGTATGGTAGAAGGAGGTGTTCTACCATTATCTTAGGGTTTGGCACACTATATGGATTATTTTCTCTTTGGTGGATAGTTTGTGAGAAGATGGAAGAAGTGAAGAAAGTGGTTTGGATCATGTGCAAAACCAGTTTTTATGATTAAGTATACATGGTTATTACTCTACATCAGTACATCCAAAATATGACATGATAAGGGAATACATGGCAATTCCATGGATATGAATTGCTAATTAGGAGGTATGATGTGTTACATCTCTATTGGTACCTCTAAGAACTATCATCCTTTTAGGGAACATGTGTTAATATGTATTACATACAAGGGGTGTTTTCTGACATGTTTTTATAAATATAGTTAACATGAAAAATGCTTTGTACAAGGGTGATTTAATGACAATTGCTAAGTGAAATGCAATAAAAGAATCTAAAAAAATCCGATAAGATAATGGATTCAACAAATTTTGCAATAAGTATGAACTAAAACAAGAATTTGTTTTGGAACATGCAACTCAATTAATCTAACTCTAGTGGATACATGAAAAGACAACATGATGAATTAATAACAACCTCTATCCCAATCTTAGAAATTTGGTCATCCCTGAGCAAACACTAAATAGAAAATAGAGGGAAGAAATCTTTGATGCTCATCTGCCCAATTACAGGGAATATGGACAAGGGATGTGACCTTGAATAAAATAGCTCCATCATTCAAATATGATTTGATGGCTATAGAAATTTAATTGGACATTGAGGATGCTTGAAATGATATTTATTTTCACCCCATGATCCATCCAACAAGATCTACATATACTGCTCCATCAATAGTGCCAATACAGAAGTCGTGTGTGGATCTACATGAAGTGGAATAGCATGTCTGGTGGTTTCAATATTTACTCATCTATGGAGACTAGAGGTAGACTATCTTCTTATGTGGATAAATTAGTATGTACCAAATTTACAACCAATGCTGCCAACTATGCTAAGTCAATGGAGGACTTGGATCTGTCTCATCGCTTGGATGTGCATGTAGAAGTTGTGGTGTTGGCATAGGATCAACTATCTTATTTGTAAAATCCATTCAGACAATCTTTTTGCACAAGTGTGCATCCTCCTTATGTTGGAACAATACCTCATCTAAAATGAAACCAAGTATGCAATGGAAGTTGGTTGTTCATCTTCCAGAATATACTAAACCAAGGCTGGTTGATCATTGTAAACATATGTACCTAGGTCTACAATAGGTATGATTGGTCGAGCCTTAGGTTCTATTGTTGTGCCATGGTCATTATTCCAATGATACTCATTAAATTGATATATCAAAGCTTCTAATGGGGTGAAGGATGGGATAAAATATTCTAAGTTAGATTCAGGATGCAATTCCTCAATCTTTATCATCATCACTGTATCATGTAAAGTTATCTTTTGGATGAGATAAATATCATCCTCTACTGCGATCACTATCATTATCTACTCCAACTACTCTAGAAAATTTTCTGCTTGACCCATCAATGCCTAGACTATTATGGAGAGTTTTTCTACTAATTGAGTTGATTGTGACACTAACCCATTTCTCTTATATTATTGGTTACTTGGCATCTTATCTAGGTCATGCAACCTCTCACTCTTCTTGGATGAATAGTGATATGCATAGGAAGACTCTTCAATGTAACCCCAAAACCATTGTTGATCATTATCTACATTGTTAGGATAATCATATACCTAGCATTGCTCTCCATAATATGAGCAATTACATTCTACTTCATATCCACAATGAAGGACACTAGCATTACTCTTTGATATGATTCTTTGTATTTTTGCTTACATTATGGAGTCATTTTGGGGCAGCGGAACAATCACGGTTGGAGCAACTGCATGATCGACATTACATAGTCAGTAATGCTCAATAGTCCATTTAATATGAATCCTTGAAAAAAAACAGATAGCGATAGTCGTGATATATATATATATATATATATATATATAGAGAGAGAGAGAGAGGGAGAGAAAGAGAGAGAGAGATAGAGAGATAGATAGAGTCAGGCTAGAATACACGAGTGTATTCGGAGCAGAATACACTCAAGTAGTTTTTCATTATGTAAATTTTTTTCAAAAATCTAATCTGTTGATCTTCTTAAACATCTTGTGAATAGCTCACATGCAAAATTTGAGCACATTTGGACATTTATAGGTCATGTTATAAAGACCGAAAAAATTATGCATTTCAAATTAGTTTCGCGCATCGATTTTGTTGCCCTTGGATGAGTGAATTACACTCATCCAAATGGGCTCAAAATTTGTATGTAGCCTAGTTATAGTATGATGGTCAAGATCAATGGTTTACATTTTGCAAAAAATAGCCTTCATTTGCAAACACACTTGAGTGTATTCGTGTGATATGTACACTCGAGTGTATTTTAGCCTGACTCTCTCTCTCTCTCTCTCTCTCTCTCTCTATATATATATATATATATATATATATATATATATATATATATATTCATATATAATATAAACCAATGGATGAAGATATAAAATTGTAAAAAAAGTAAAATAAGAAATTATCAACATGTAAAAGAGAATAACAACTAAAATAGTTAAGAAAGCTAAAAGAAAATATGAAACCAAACTAAAAATTATTAAAATAAATTAAGAAAGAAAAGTTCAAACTTTATATCAAAGGACTAAAAATCCAAAATTTCTAGTTGTACCCACAAAAATTTGGTGTGGACAATGGTAGAGTCTAAAATTACCTAGTATGTGGAAATCCTATATTTTATCTAAACTAATAGTGTGACAAACACCATCCCTAAGTTGATGGGTCTTACCATTGTCCAATTAAGAACCCAAAGAGAACTTTGTTAAAGGAAAGATTGGATTTTTAATCTAATCAAGAAAATGTGATTGATAAGGATACATTGATTAATTATCGGTCAGCTAATTAAATTAACTAAGCAAGAAAATCAATTAAGCTAAGTAAAATAACTTTTCACAATATGATAAAATTACTAGAATGATGGGTTTTACCCCACAACTACAATGTTATCTACCCCACCACTTCCTAACAAGAATAAAAAATAAAACCATTAAGGTGATGTAAATCAAGTCCTTTTAGAATGAAGTGTTTTACATATATAGATATCACTCTAGACTCCCTGCCGTGTTACCTCAAGGTCATACATCCATTTCCCCCAAAAACCACCCTTATAAAGTTACCACTAGTGGGTTAACAAGAAGCAATCGACATCCTAGGTTATGGTTTCAAATTTTCCAACATATAAATCTAATAAACAATCCATATGTTGGTAACAGATACTAAAAGACAAAAAACAATTGATTCATAATGTAAATTGTTCATACAATTAGCAATGCCCTGAGAAATAAAAATGTGGGTCATGAGGATTCTCCTTATGTATCAACAAAGGATTTACTATTCATGTTCATGATACAAATGAAAAGAGAGAAGAAGAAGCTCATGAAGAATGTATTGATATGGAGGATAAGTTCTATGGTACACATCACCACTCCCCAAATGATAATTGCAGTCTCTGATCAAATATGCACTACAGTGTGTCTCCACATCGAACTATGAAGTCTCCATCTCTCCACCGTATGGCTAGGGTTGTGGATGTGAGGAGATAGATCATGGGTCCCTTACCTGGACATAGATATGGCCTTTTTATATTATTTCCCAATATCTCAAGTTAAAGAAAAATAATATGACGATTGTGAGTCATTTGATACATGCTTGTGGTGCTCTAATAGTCAAATCATATCAAGTGTCCTCATATTTGATGACCATGTGTATATTCATTTTATATGTAAGTTCTATTGCACATCTAATGTCTCTTGAGTTGCTAATTTCAAGTTTTAATGTGAAATCTAGAGCCATTTTAATGGCTTGATATGCTTTCCTTGAAGTTTGATAGATGGCATGGAGATGTAGATTATTTGACAGAAGATCATTCCTACAACATTCCCTATTGGTAAATATTTTTGTATGGAGTACTTGGTATGGATCACATCTCCCTGTTCAATGGTGGTGACTTATGTTAAAAAGGGTGAGTGAGTGGTCCTGTCTGACTTTACTCTCTTACTTTGTTTTTGGAGTTTTTTTGTCTTTTTACTTTTGCTGGCAAAGGTGATTTTCTAACTCTTTGTAAGAAAAATATCTTGAAATAAATATAAAGTCCAATTTTGAAAAGGTGTTCTTTTATATCACACTGTGTGACATCAACTTTTGGTACTCCCTCCATGACGTTTAGCATGTGTATACCTTAGTATGGTAGGCCTAGAACCTTACAAACATTGAGGTGTTTGTCATTATGAACTCCCTTTAGAAGGCTAGGTAATTTGGGTTGGTTGGAACTTCCTAACTTGTACATTTAGTGTTTTAGTGATGGTTGTACGAGGTTAAGTCTTTTAAGGAGATTAAGGAATATTTTTTTAGGGCCACCACTTTTTTCCCATTTTGTTAGTGAAGCTAGCATGTTAAAGTCCTAAACATCTTTTTTCTTTTTGCATGTTTGACCCTTATACTTGTAAGTTTTCCTCTTAGCATGTTCTTTCCATAAGAAGATCATTTATCTAGGAGAAAACATTAATTAGGGACTCCATTGACCCTAAATATCATGCTAAAGGCCAAAGCCATGCCATTTAACAGGCATGTAAGAAAAAAGATGCTGCCCAATTGGGTTAAGGTGTCGGTGTCAGAGACACCCTAATGGGTTTTACTCCCATCATACATTGGTGAATCAATTAATCACAAGCATGTATCCAACTTCTCGATGTCATTTTGGAAATTGAGGTTAATTTTGTAGTTTTCTTACGAATAGGGTCTTCTGATTTTATTGTATAGGTTAATTGGATGTTGTTGATAATGGCATCAGTGTGGGAGCTTTGGATTCCATGGGTATGAAATGAATATGGCTTGCCTAGTGGAGGGATTATCATATGTGTCTCTCATGTTAGTCCATGAGAAGATTGGTTCAACTTCCTTTTGAAGGGTGAGCCATATATTATCACAAGGGACCTTTATCTCTAGTCTAGTTTACTAGTATTTCTTGTGTCTCTTTGGCCTAGGGATATGTCAATCTGATCATAAATATTGTATGAGTTGCAACCTATTATGAGTGTCAGGAGATCTCAACCTTGTAGGTCAG
This sequence comes from Alisma plantago-aquatica, assembly GCA_963693085.1. NCBI lineage: Eukaryota > Viridiplantae > Streptophyta > Magnoliopsida > Alismatales > Alismataceae > Alisma > Alisma plantago-aquatica. The sequence goes on along the minus strand of OY856409.1, from coordinate 813,613,727 downwards.
ATCCAACTTGCGTATAGAGATTCATAACTTAGGCATACTTCTTCTCTTAGCCGATGTATAATGAAAGATATGGGTGTTCTCATTTTCTCCTTATCTTCATGGCAATAGTGTTTGTAATTGTGGGGTTTTCCTTTTGCAATTCGCACAAATTTGAGTTAAATTTGGTATTGTTTGAGATAAATTTAGGTTGGAAAATTATTGTGACCTTGGGATAATGGTTGTGTTCCTTTTTCCATCGGCCCTATAGTTCTCATTTTGACATCACTACTTAAGGTACATGGGATATATAGTGTAATATTTATGTAATTTTAGGTGTATTATAAAGGGTGAGAGTTTTCTCCTATATATTTCTCCTTAAAAAGAGGCTTGGTAAGCTTGTTTGTCAACATTAGTAGAATTTTATGAGATTGGCATTGGTGTGATGGAGATGAACATCTCCATACATATCTTTTAGACTTAGGGCATCCTATTCATAGACCTTATGGAAGATATAAGGTCCTTCCCATTTCGGATTGAACTTTCCCTTGGTATTGGTGTTCTAGATGACATTGAATAATAAATCACCTTTTTGAGAAGTATGGGGAAATACCCTCTTGTCAAATGTCAGAGATATTTTTTTTATTGGTAACATTGTTCCTGGTGAATAGTTATCATTATTTTCTCTTCAAGTGTGTTGAGGCAACATATATGGTCTTGAACCCATTTCACCTCAAGATTTTCTACTTCTTGTAGTATTTGAAGGGAAGAGGTCTCAACATAAATTTCTAGGATTGTCTACATGCCATACACAATTGAGTATGACGCAGATATTATAAAAGTTTTGATACAGATCCAATACACCCACTGAGACATTAGAAGATGTTCATTCTAGTTGTCATTGTTGCTCATCATCCTCTTGAAGATCTTTGTCATGTTAGTTTTTTCATCCTCTATAGCTCCATTCATATGGGGTTTGTCTGGTGACGTTCAGGGATGCTTGATCCCTAAAGATCTTAGATACCCTTTGACATATTTGATGTTGAAATTTGTACCATTTTCAGAGTTGATCTCGTGTGGTATTTTATATTGTCTTATGATGGTATTCAAATTTTCCAATTGAGATGATTTTTTTGTGATGGAGACATCTTCCACCCAGTTGGTGAAGTAGTCTATGGTGACTAGAATGAAGCAATTTCCATTTGAATCTTTAGTATGTATCTTTTTTATCATTTCAATTCCCCAATCTTTAGTCCAATGCATGCCCATGCTATATAACAGATTGTCTGGTGCATGAATATATTTTTCTTGGATCTGGATGACTCAATAGTTGCATACATGTTGGTAATGTTCTATCATTGTGGTATCTAGTAATATCCTAGAATTTGTACCTTTGAAAGTACAACTACAGAAACAAGATATCTCATTGATCATTTTAGGCATATGTCGTTGCTTGCCAACCGACAACTAAGTGGACGATGCTAAAACTTAGGGCATACTTTGTTAGATAAAGAAACTGAAGAGAATCATATATATTGTTGGTTCCACCTTACAGCCAAATTGAAGACATATTTTGTAGCGTTCTACAAAATTGTTGTTTCCCTTAGCCTTTCCTCATCAGTTATGTAAACAAGAATCAACGAATTAATGTTAATTATGAAGCAGAAATGGTTTTCTTTGACAGTTCATCCTCGGTTAATTAATGAGAAATAATTGATGACTAATAGCATGATGTCAGTTTTATCAGTGATTGAACAATGAAATTTAAGGTATTTCTCATCATTTTACTATAAGTAACTTACATAGTACAAGTATGTAGTTCGTTATTTTGAGATAACTGATGAGAAATGACTATTTTTTATAGAACATGTTTGAAGACATACTGTCTGGATGCTAGCTTGGCTTCTACCTCTAGTTCTTTAGAACTAAAAAGTTCATCAGAATTGTAGGTCTCTTCAAGCATCACAACTTAACAACATGTCGGAAAACCTACAAGATCAAATATATGTATACAAATAGACATGCATCTGATACAATATGCACAAACATACCCGCCAACCTCAACATTGTATCATTTTTCACTTCAAATGCACACACATATCCAGGGACTCACAACTCAATTGATTCATTTCTCAGCCACACATTCAATTTCATACATATACACAAATACACATCATTCTCCTCATGCACTTCACATTCAATTCACACACATATGTTCGAATACATATCAACATCAGTTGTTGTAGAGTTTAAGTCCATAATGTATAATAATATAATAAATAAAAATCTAACATCAAAGTTTGAACTACAAAAATATCAATCAACCCTCCCAATCATATGACAAGTCCATATGTTTGATGAAGTAGTCTTCCCACTATTCACATAGGTCATTCAACTGCTCCAATGTATAATAATATAATAAACAAAAATCTAACATCAAAGTTTAAACTACAAAAATATTAATCAACCCTCCCAATCATATGACAAGTCCATATGTTTGATGAAGCAGTCTTTCCACTATTACATAGGTCATTCAACTGCTCCAATGTATAGGGTTCAGTGGTGTCAAAAAACTACAATGAGAATAAGACATAATTTTAATTAGATATGATTGTTTGTATTATTAAATGAGACTAATTTATTAATTTTGATCCAAGACTAATATAATTACCTTCTCTATGTATTTGATTTGTTGCACGTCTATGACAATCATCTACATGTACAACATCATGTGATATGTGCATGCCCAATCATTGTCTTGTATAAGGTATTGTAGATTTACAATTATGTTAATCAATGTAATTAAGTGGAGTTGATACAATATGTGCATTGGAATGAGAAGACTATATCAACACTCCTCCAAGCTATTGATTTATTTTTATATCTACTTTCCCTCTGCCACTACGGAATGCTTTTGCACCCTATATGTTAAATCAACAAAATTGTTGCATTATTAAATTCTCATATGATGCAAACATTAACAAATAAGGTTAGCATGGAAAAAATATACTTACATGTGAATCACCAATTTTATTGGGCGTACCTCATTTGGTGTCAGTTTTATACCCTAAGGATCAAAGAAATACACAGTCCAAGTCGGTAACAATCACTAACAACTGCCAATGCTTATTTCTAAGTGAAAAGAAGGCAAATAAAATGAAAATTAAATTCCACAAAAATTGTATTCATAAGTTAGACGTATACATAACAAGCCCAAAACTTATACAACTTTGAAGGGAGCTATGATAAAATTCCTGGAAGCACCAAAAACATTCATCGTAGTACTCACACAATCTTTGATGCCTCTCAGATATCTAAGTACATCACTAATCATTGATGGCATTAGAAATGCCAAATTTGATATTCCAAACTCAGCAGCCACATAATACAAATGAATGATATATATATATATGTATATATATATATATATGTATATATATATACCCTATCCAAAGTTCTTGCAACACCCTCCCTATGTGTGCACATGCACGTAAGGGAAGCAACACTGAGTTTTCCATAACTCGTTCACATAAGGGCATGAGTCATGTCTTTCTTATCTTAATATCCTTCATTGTACTTATAAATGAATTTGTGTTCATGCCTTGAACTAAGCTATCCTTCATTTACAACTTTTATCTAATTTGTGGACACCATTATACGATAAGTCCTCCTCTGTTGACACTGAAGTGTCCTCTATGGTGCAACACATCCTCTGTTGGCACAACGTGCCCTCTATTGACACTAAAGTGTCCTCTATGGTGCAAACCACCCTCTTTTGGCACAAAGTGCCCTCTAAAATGGAGTAAACACTCCTTTGAATTTGCAACATATGCCTTTGAATCGTCCTAGGACTCTCTGAATGAGGACTTATCATATAATGTATTATCAAAAGGTTCTAAATTAATTATCTTAAGTCTAAGCTTACTAAATCCTAAATCTAGACTTATCAGAAACTGAATAATAAGTATTGAATATGTACTAAACTCTAAATTTGATTCTACATCTGAATATGAATAATCTCAATTACAAAATTGAGATTGGGTCTAAAACCCTTATCATATATCTTAATCAAATATATGGCTACCCACATATTGAGTATTCTAAATTTGAATCAAAATTTGATATTCTTATTATTTGGATAAATCTTAATTTGAAACTCTTGTTTGATCAAATGACATAATTAAATTCAGATATCATATTTATGATATGTAAGTCTAAAGGCTTAGGAAAATTAATATGAACTTGATATAGGAATACTAAGTACATAAAAGTAACTTAAGTAGTAAATATCTAAAATATGATTTCTGACAAGATAACTCAATCTCTTAAAAATCTCATGAAGTCTTATCTTAACATGAATCTTAATTAACTCATGTGAGCTTAACTTTTAAATCTTAAAACATGCATCTTATAAAATCTTATCTTTCTTAATCATAACTTAATACATTCTACTTTTATAATCTTATCATGTATTTTATTATTAGATCTTCATCATTCTAAGGAATCTACATAACTTCTAGGTTCTCAGGTCTCTATTTATGTAACAAAATTATCAAGTATAACTATCTTGATTGTATATATTAACTTATATATGAATCATTACTAAGAAATCTTATAGAAACATGATTCTTTAATTTGCTCATGAACACCTAGTTCATGAATCCTAATCATTCTAAGGAATCATAATAACATATCTCTACTTGAGATATTGGGTATGAGTTAGGACACAATCATGAAGGTGGGAAAACTTACAATCTTAGAAGATGTAAATCATAATGCCTTATATGAGAAACATATAAATATATTGGGCTTAATAAGTATGAATACTCATGGGCATGAACCACTTACCTCTCTTGAAGAAAAACCTAATTGCTCTTGCTAGCTTGGATAACTTGATCATTTACTCGGGTTCTTAAAAATCTATTTACCCTATTCATTAAATAACCAAACATTAATAATTATACTGCCTTAGTTTCTAGGTCTTTGTGATTCTGGGATTAAAAATAAATAGGAAGATGAGGAGTCAAATCAAGCTCTAAAACCTAGACCAATAGCTAGTTCTCGAAATGTAGATCAAAATCCATATATAACTTGACCCCATAGAATGTACAAACTAATTACTATGATTCATACAACATAAAGCCTTACTTGAATAAGTCAAATAAGTATTCACCTGATGTGGAGCTAATTGGATCATGGACAGGATCCAACTCGGGCTAAATCTGCTTGACCCACGCCCCCTCTCTCCAATGTTTGTGTATGGGGGTTGCGCCTCCTTTGTTTCCCCTATTAAATAGGGATCACCTTGTCGGCTACTCCAGTAGAATTCTAGTGGCGGCTCCGACCACCCTTGGACCCTGGGGAGATCTCCTCCACCCACAACAACTCTCCAAGATCCAGTCGATGTTATCACTTCCTCTATCTTCTGTTGTCTTGAACCTAAGGGCCTCCACACGAGAGGATGGCGGTCATCTAAAGACATGGTAGACGGATCCAGTTGTGGTGGCTCTAGAGGCACACACCCATGGGTCTAAGAAGTTGTGGGAAGTCAGTTATTTTTGACTTCCTCATCAACTTGCCACAAATGATGTCCGGCTTGAAGTTTCCTATGAGTGAGTTCTTCTCCAAAGGTCAAAAACGCCCTCGATTATGGTAGCATGACCAACGGGGAACCTACAGGAACCGTGCAAGGGACTTGGATTGGGGATGGATAGTTGTTGCACCAGTCTACTTCGACAACTCATCTCTGAATCTCAGCTGTGATCTCCGGATACCCATATTGATCTATAGATTCCCCTAATTTGCATTGAACCCTAACCGCAGGGCGGCCTCCTCCTAGAACCGATGATGGCGCCTAGCCTAGAGCCTCACAGTGGGAGGGCTCTGGTGTTCATGGCGATCTAAAGGTACAAAGTCATCTTGAGTGCCGCAATGTGTCATCCATGATCATGTTCCTATGACTACTCATGATATATGCTTGTCGGCCACAACCATGTGTATCGTTATCCCTAATGGTTTTGATCCTTCACTCATCATTACAACCTACAATTCAACTCCAACCTGTAGATCTAGATATATACATGGTCATGAACTGTAAAACCCTAGGGTTGTGGTTGCGACTACTTGGCGAGGGTAAGAACATGTGTGTGTACATATACCTAGAGACCGGGCCTTGTTCGGTCTTCCACAAACCCTGGTATCTAGTGTCCTATTAGATTTCTGTTTGAACTGGGATATACATGTATACAATTAGAAACCAAGGGCTACATGTATTACTTCTAGTTTGTAGAGGCAGAAGCCTTCCATTGCCCTGGGCTCATTTCATAAAGGATTCTTAGATAATTATAACTACATTTTGATCATGAAAAACCTACAACTCCCATCTAAGGTATGACTTATGTAGCTCCATGAATCCTCCTTGCTTCAGAGATCTGGACATTATGATTACATAACTAATTTCCCTTGGGAAAACACTTCCATCGATATCCAAATAAATCATAAAACCTTTGGATACCAATTTTACGATCATCAAGGCAAGGTCACGTGATGAGAACATGTATTTAGAAATTCTTTTGACTACACAACTACATAAACAAACATCTAGTCTCATAAATTCATTAATATTATTTACTCATTTAATAAACATCATCACTCACCACTTAACAAATACTTGACATATCCTTTTAATCATATCTTTTGTTGTCCCAAGTTTTGTGATACCATCTTTTCTTTCCTTTCCACAAAATTCATATATTATAAAACTATTAACAGATAGGGTTTTCACGATCTCTAATCTATTTATCTATGTAGACACCTTTGGGTTTTGAAACCCTAAATTTAGGGTGTTACAATTCTACCCACCTTATAGGAATTTTGTCCTCATTTAATTAGTCTAGCCAGCTTAGGGTTTTACATATTATTCATACAATTATCTCTAATATTTTCTAACTGGCTCATTAGCATGCTCATGGTGTAAATTTCTCATGGTTATCATTATCAAGCATATGTGTGCATGCACTGCTAGTGAATCTTGAGATCTAAACTATACATTCACCATCTATCATGGCAAGGACTCTAGATTGCCTCTTCTCTATGGCTGGATTAGGGTTCTATTTCACTTAAAACTAACTCACTTATCTATGCAAAAATATCTACCTTTCATATACATGCTCGGTCTTATTATGTGTAGGTTTAGGTGACTGTATATCTCACACGTTTAAGGCCAACACTTGTTTTCTTTGTCACCTTTGGATACATGTCAATCGGTCATATATTCAGAGGTGACATGTCAGATCACACTTATATTGGCACTTCCTTGTGTACATGTCCCATACCACATGCACTTGAAAGGATAAGACAAGCATGATTATGCACATAACATTCTCTCTGCAAAACTCCATGAGCATGTGTCCCATACCACAAATATGTGGGAAAAAGAGAGAAAATGATATATACAACTACTGTGTTAACATATAAAGTGTAAAACATCTAGGCACATAACTCTAATCCTTATCTAAACTTTTGTCTCCTATTTAAAGCTCTACTTAGATTTCTAGTATCTTTCACTTACTTGTTCTATACATAGGGCTACTAGTTATCTTTCTAAATGGGTACTCTACTCTAACTTAACTTATTATAGGGTGATATTAAGTAAGAACATGAGAGCTCATCTGGTGGCCAACTATAATGTTGCTCTGATACCATTTTGTAACACCCTCCCTAAGTGCACACATGCACGTAGCGGAAGCAACACTGAGTTATCCATAACTCATGCACTTAAAGGGGCATTACATGAAACTGACATTCATAACAACAATATAATCAATCACACAAACTTTAAATGTAAACATTCTCATCATTGTTCTTACAAAAAGAAACATAATGGCCATTACATGGAAAACTAATTTAACATCTTAAGACATACGCTATAGTCTAGAGTTCTAAATATAGAAATATAATGTTGAATCTATAAAGCTGAGGATCATCTTATAGTTGGCACCCCACCAGATCTTATTTTACTATATCCTTGTACTTGAGTCTCTGGGATCTACTCTACTCCTTCTCTCACCTACGGACATCTCATCCACAACCATGCATTATAAAAACACTTGTTAGTGTAAGTGGCATGAGTATTCTATATGCACAAAACCAAGGTAATAAGATAGTACCAAATATTCTTGAACATTATAAATATAAGACTAACATTAAAACTTTACAAAATCTAAAACCTATATATCTCTGCTTACCTTAACTTAGTTCTTATCTTTTTACTTATCTTTCTCTGGAGACCTGTACTCTGGTACCTGGGTCTCATGACATGCACCAAGGTGTCTGGATCACATAACATGCACTCTGGGCCTAGGGTATGTCTTTGAATAGGCATGCACTCTGGTGCATGGGCCACATGACTTGCACAAAGGGCCTAAGTCATGTCTCTCTTATCTTAATATCTTCCATTGTACTTAGAAATGAGATTGTGTTCATTCTTTGAACTAAGGTATTTTTCATTTACAACTTTTATTTTATTTGTGGCCATCATTATATGATAAGTCATCCTCTGTTGACACCAAAGTGTCCTCTATGGTGCAACACACCCTCTATTGGCACAACATGCCCTCTGTTGACATTGAAGTGTCCTCTATGGTGCAAAGCACCCTCTGTTGGCATAATGTGCCCTCTGAAATGGAGTAAACACTCCTCTGGATTGGCAACAGATGCCTCTGAATCATCTCAGGACTCTGTAAATGAGGACTTATCATATAATGTATTATGTGAAGGTTTTGAATTAATTATCTTAAGTCTAAGCTTACTAAATCTTGAATCTAGACTTATCAGATACTGAATAATAAGTATTGAACATGTACTGAACTCTGAATATGAATCTACATCTAAATATGAATAACCTCAATTACAAAATGGATATTGGGTCTAAAACCCTTATCATGTATCTTAATCAAATATCTGGATACCCACATATTGAGTAATCTAAATTTGAATCAAAATTTGATATTCGTATTATTTAGATAAATCTTAATTTGAAACTCTTATTTGATCGAATGACATAATTAAATTATGATATCATATTTATGATATGTAAGTCTAATGGCTTAGGAAAAATAATCTGAACTTGATATAGGAATACTAAGTACATAAAAGTAACTTAAGTAGTAAATATCTAAAATATGATTTCTGACAAGATAACTCAATCTCTTAAAAGTCTCATGAAGTCTTATCTTAACATGAATCTTAATGCACTCATGTGAGCTTAACTCTTAATCTTAAAACATGCATCTTATAAAAAATTTCTTTCTTAATCATAACTTAATGCATTCTACTTTTATAATCTTATCATGTATTTTATTCATATATCTTCATCATTCTAAGGAATCTACATAACTTCTAGGTTCTCAGATCTCTATTTATGTAACAAACTTATCAAGTATAACTATCTTGCTTGTATGTCTTAACTTATATATGAATCATTACTAAGAAATCTTACAGAAACATGATTCTTTAATTTTCTCATGAACACCTAGTTCATGAATCCTAATCATTCTAAGGAATCATAATAACATATCTCTACTTGAGATATTGGGTATGAGTTAACTTACAATCTTTGAAGATGTAAAGCATAATGCCTTATATGAGAAACAAATAAATATATTGGGCTTAATAAGTATGAATACTCATGGGCACGAACCACTTACCTCTCTTGAAGAAAAACCTAATTGCTCTTGCTAGCTTGGATAACTTGATCGTTTACTTGGGTGCTTAAAACTCTATTTACCTTGTTCATTAAATAACCAAACATTGATAATTATACTACCTTAGTTTCTAGGTCTTTGTGATTCTTGGCTTAAAAAAGGAAGACGAGGAGTCAAATCAAGCTCTAAAACCTAAAACATTATCTAGTTCTCAAAAAGTAGATCAAAATCCATATATAACTTGACCCCATAGGATGTACCAACTAATTACTATGATTTATACAACATAGAGCAATATTTGAATAATTCAAATAATTATTCATCTGATGTGGAGCTAATTGGATCGTGGATAGGATCCAACTTGGGTTGAATTCGCTTGACCCGTGCCCCCTTTCGCCAGCGATCACGGATGGGGGTTGTGCCTCCTCTGTTTCCCCTGTTAAATAGGGGTCACCTGGTCAGCTACTCCAGCAGAATTTTAGTGGTGGCTCTGACCACCCTTGGACCCTGGGGAGATCTCCTCTAGCCACAGCAACTCTCCAAGATCCATTCGACATTATCACTTCCTCTATCTTCTGTTGTCATGAATCTAAGGGCCTCCGCATGAGAGGATGGCGGTCATCCAAAGACATGGCGGCCAGATCCAGTCATGGTGGTTCTAGAGGCACACATCCATGGGTCTAAGAAGATGCGGGCAGTCAGTTATTTTCAACTTCCTCATCAACTTTCCACAAATGATGTATGCCTTGAAGTTCCCTATCATTGAGTTCTTCTCCAAAGGTCAACAATGCCCTCGATTATGGTTGTACGACCAATAGGGAACCTACAAGAATCGTGAATGGGACTTGGATTGGGGATGGATAGTTGTTGTGCTAGTCTACTCTGACAGCTCATCTCTGAATATCAATTGTAATCTCCAGATACCCATATTGATGTACAGATTCCCCTAATTTGCATTGAATCCTAACCGCAGTAATTTGCATTGAATCCTAACCGCAGGGCAGCCGCCTCCTAGCACCGGTGATAGCACCTAGCCTGGATCTGCACAGTGGGAGGGCTCTAGTGTTCATGGTGATCTGAAGGTGCAAAGTCATCTTGAGTGCCGCAATGTGTCATCACTGATCATGTTCCTCTGACTACTCATGATATCTTCTTTCCAGCCACAACCATGTGTATCATTGTCCCTACTGGTTTTGATCCTTCACTCATCATCACAACCTACAATTCAACTCCAACCTGTAGACCTAGATATATACATGGTCGTGAACTGCAAGACCCTAGGGTTGTGGTTGCGACTACTTGGCGAGGGTAAGAACATGTGTGTATATATATACTAGGAGACCAGGCCTTTTTTAGTCTTCCACAAACCCTGGTATCTAGTGTCCTATTAGATTTTTATTTGAACTGGGATATACATGTATACGATTAGAAATCAAGGGCTACATGTATTACTTCTAGTTTGTAGAGGCAGAAGCCTTCCATTGCCCTGGGCTCATTTCTTAAAGGATTCTTAGATAATTATAACTACATTGTGATCATTAAAAAACCTACAACTCCCATCTAAGGTATGACTTATGTAGCTCCATGTATCCTCCTTGCTTCAAAGATCTGGCCATTGTGATTACATAATTAATTTCCCTTAGGAAAACACATCCACTGATATCCGCATAAACCATAAAACCTTTGGATTCCAATTACGATCATCAAGGCAAGGTCACGTGATGAGAACATGTATTCAAAAATTCTTTTGACTACACAACTACATAAACAAACATCTAGTATCATAAGTCCATTAATATAATTTACTCATTTAATAAACATCATCACTCACCACTTAACAAATACTTGATATATCCTTTTAATCATATCTTTTTTTGTCCCAAGTTTTGTGATACCATCTTTTCTTTCCTTTCCATGGAATTCATATACTATAAAACTATTAGTTCTACCTCAGATAGGGTTTTCATGATCTCTAGGTCTATTTATCTATGTAGACACCTTTGGGTTTTGAAACCCTAAATTCAGGGTGTTACAGTTCTATCGCTGATACGTTCAGAAATTGATACTAAAATAGCTTAGAAACATCTATCAACACTATAATAATTTCGTAATCTATACCTACAACACCATGGTATATGATTGCTCTATATTGTCTAACCATATTGTCAATACCTTGCAATTAGGGCCTAAGAGTCGAACAACTCATGTGGAATAAAATGTGGGGGCAGAGGTTTTGGAACCCTAGGAGGATTCTTAGCTATTATAAAGAAGTGAAATCACCTCCTTACTAAAATTTTGAACAATAGAACCTCCAGTCCAAACACACTCAGAAGGTATGATGGATTGGGTGTAAAATTTTCAAATCTTTATATAATGGTAACAAAAGACCAAAGTATAGCAGTGAAATAAAAAACATGACCATATTCAATTATAAAACAAAGGGAATATCTTAAACTTACATCACAAGGATCCATGTAGAGGAAATCTAAACCACCTCAAGATTGTCTCCAAGCTTTAACTTCTCAATCTAAGTCCAGGTCAACATGCTTTGTCATCCAAATCCTCCACCTAGGGTTGGAAGCATACCCCACCAAGAAGAGAAGAAAAGAAAACATCAGAAAAGGTTGGTATGTGCATACTAGAAAGGCAAATTGAGCAATTTATAAAGAATAAGGGACATCAAAAATAAAAGGTTTCCCATTCAAGATAAAAAGGACCAATAAGAAAACAATAAATATTGTGCAACAAAAGCACATATCAATATTTGGGCACATAACCCATCAAGATTTTTAGGTACATAACCCATCATAAATTTGGGCACATAACCCATCATAAACATCATCAACCTACATGCATGTGAGATAAGCATAGCCCTAGAATGATATAACTAACAATTGGTGGCCAACCCTCATAAAGTTGAAACCTGATAGAGAATGGCACATAACCAAACTCCCAAATATATATAAAGAAATGGGCCAAGAATCACACATCTTGCCCTAGGTATGAGGTTCCTTGACTATCCTAAAAGAGTAGGAAATATCACATCTTCTATAAACAAAACCAATGCAATTATACTACTCTAGTGCTACTGAATCACAAACTAGTCACCACAAAAGTGACCAACATTTATATCCACCTCATAAGTGGGAAAAAGACATCACATGTCATCATATAAAGTTCCATCATGAACCAATCATAAGATAAGAGTCCAAAAGAATATCCAAGATTACAAGATCAGTAACAAGTAAGGTACCTCATATGAAGAATAATTTTCAAAAGAAAAGATATTTTGTATAGGCTATTGTCCATAGGTTCAAGAGAATAATGAAGATATGTTATTGCTCAATATAGAAGAATAGGGGATGCAAACATACCTCAACATCAGAGTCAAATGATCCAAAGTCACTTCTAGGTCCAAGCCTAGGCATCCAAAGAACCTATTAAACATATAGGTAGATTTTGTATCAATTTCATATTCATTATTCAAACCCTAAAAATCACCTTTTTCATTATGTGAATTAGGTTTCAAAAACCAAACCATATTTTAGTAGATGTCATTAGGAGTCCAAAACATATTTTATCATATTTTTCTGACTTATATATAATTAGCAATGTATTTTAGAAGTTAATCATCATTAATTAGATTCATTGAAAACACATGTTATTAAACATTAGATTTAGCCCTCAAAACTGATATCATTAGATATAGCTTATTTTTTTATTCCAATGAGTATTTACTTGTAATTTTTGGCCAAATAGATAATTAGTTATCAATTTTACAAAATGGACACATCAAGAATCAAGGAAAATCCAACTCAGTGCATCTTGCTCAAAAGAGAGAAAGATGGGCAAAAAGACCAATCTACCCCTAACCGAAAAACAAAAGATAAAGGAACTGGAAGGGCAGGAGAGGAATAGCACCACCGGGTATCTATGCCAACCACAGACCTGAGTCATGGTTGTGAGGAAGCAACTAGCAGAGGACCAACCCTCTACCCTGACCCCCGGGTAAACTGAAACCAGCCCAACCGAACTCGCAAGGTCACAGTGAGGCTAAAGAGCCAAAGCTCGATGAATAGAGGTGAGTAAAACACTAAACCAAGACATGTAGCAAGCGAAGTAGAAGGGAAACAAATATGCACAACTAAGGAGCAACAACGCTAGCACAAGCTCAGAACTTGTTCACTCAAGCAGTGGGAGTTGCTTGGCACAAGCTTCGTGATCGGGAAAGCACAAATAGTCAGAATAGAAACTGGTCGGCAGAGACAACAAATGGAGCTATAAGAGCCATCGACTGGGGGTCCCTCAGAGCAAACCAGCATGCCAGAAACAAAAAATGACAGGCGGAGAAGCTTACCTCAAAGACAATCAAAGCGAAGGTGGTCGAGAGAGCATGGTCAAAGTCATGAATGTCGAAAACCAAATGTGGGCAGGTCGGGAAACTCGACGAGATGAGAACTAAATTGAAGTGGGAGAAGAATTCTTGTGGGGTTGAGGATGCTTTGGGTATCATATATATAGGGGAAGTTGGGTGGAGTTTTGGGGGTTTCAGATAGGGAAAGAAAAACCTAGGGAAAATAGGGATCAAATGATTCAGGATCATCTCCCGATCATAATGGAACAAGAATCACATAAAATGGTGGAGGACGGAGTGAGAACGGCTAGATCTGAATTTTTGGTTCCTGTTCAATCCGAGTCAGGCTCCTACCCAAGGTAGGAGATGACCAGATGTTGTCCAAAACAAATCCAATGATCATGACCGATCGGCGCATAAGTAAAGTGTGTGACAACAAGACTTTAGGTGGAAAATCAATTTAAATCGTGACATTTAATGCAATATAAAATCCAATTAAAACTAAAGTGGGATTAATTTAATGTACATGTTTTCTCTTTCCTCTTTTAAGGGTTCTATTCTTATCCAAATTAGACCAAACTTGGCACACAAGTTAAGTTAAACATTTAGATTCTGAATCTCTAATTAGATTTCACTTTTGGAAACTTTATATGTATTATTTAATATATTCTTTGTTTCTCTTTCTTGATGCATTAATGACACCTGGATTGTCCAAATTAAGTGAAACTTCATCCACAAGTTAACTTAAGTGTGTTGAACACAAATTTGCCTTTATTTCCAACTTTTGGTGTCATGAATTACCTTTATTTATGAATTACTCCTTTTAGACAATCTCTCTCTCCTTATTTCACCTTTTAAGCAAATTTTCTCCAAATTGGATGAAAATTCACCCAAAGGATATATTTATTGTGTAGATAACGAATCTAAGATTATTTTCCTCTTTTAGATTCATTTATTATTTTATTTGATGTTTTGGGGAAAACACACATCTTCTTTTCCAATTTGAATTAAATGAATTATCATTATGTGAATAATATGAAACTTGACTCCCAAGGTAATTGGGACCCAAGGAACACGATTTTAAACTACTTCACTTATGGGATTTCTTTTTATGAGATGTGTTGTATGGCCCATTAGTAGCCCAATATCTTAATTACTCATTCAATTAGGTTTATTAGGGTTATTTTACATGCATTAGCGCACATTGGTCATTCTAAACCTTTTATAAGTCTAACCTCAAACTATGTTTGGTCAAACCCAAAATATCAAAGTTTTAAGGTAGGATTTGAGATCTGGTATGTTACAACACTCCACCCCTTAAAAGTATTTCATCCTCGAAATCTATAGATCAAAACATCAACAACTAACTACTCTCCACCCCATAAAAAGGTTCAACCTAACAAGTCGAACTAAACAACTTTTTTAGAGCTACCCACATCTCTTAGTTAGGAAAGCTTTTAGAGTTTTATGTTTCTCATGTATCCAACTATCAAGTCACAATCTATGGTTGAGTTTTAGGTCCTCGTGTCTCTAACCTATCAACCCTACATGAACATCCAAAAGTCATAGGGTAGGTCAACTACACCTTTATATCAATCCTAGTCACAAACTAGGGTTAGATTCTACTCAAACTAGAGTTTCTTTTCATTGTGACTTAGTTCAAGAAAACATTGATAAATCAAAGAAAACTTTTCTACATATAGTAGTATAATTGAAAATAATTTTTGGCGATGAAAACTTTTTGAGATGAAATAAAATGTGGATCCAAAATCAATTGTGGAAACCAAGTCATAATATTTCCATAACAAGACTTCCTAATCTCATCCTCAAACCAAACCTTATAGTATATAAAGATTATCATTGATCAAATCTAGGGTCAACATTTCACTTAGAGGTAACTAACTAAGTCAAGGGTTCTAAAGGGAGACAAAACTGAAATAGTCAGATTCTGACTACCATGGGCTCTGATACCATGCTGTAAAGAAGTGAAATCACCTCCTTACTAAAAAAATTGAACAATAGAACCTCCAGTCCAAACACACTCAGAAGGTATGATGGAGTGGGTGTAAATTTTTTAAATCTTTATATAATGGTAACAAAAGACCAAAGCATAGCAGCGGAATACAAAACATGAGTATATTCAATTATAAAACAAAGGGAACATCTTAAACTTACATCACAAGGATCCATGTAGAGGAAATCTAAACCACCTCAAGATTGCCTCCAAGCTTTAACTTCTCAATCTAAGTCTAGGTCAACATGCTTCATCATCCAAGTCCTCCACCTAGGGTTGAAAGCATACCCCAGCAAGAAGAGAAGAAAAGAAAACATCAACAAAGGTTGATATGTGCATACTAAAAAGGAAAATTGAGCAATTTATAAGGAATAAGGGACATCAAAAATAAAAGGCTTACCATGCAAGAGATAAGGACCAATAAGAAAACAATAAATATTGTGCAACAAAAGCACATATCAAGATTTGGGCACATAACCCATCAAGATTTTTGGGCACATAACCCATCATCAATTTGGGCACATCACCCATCATAAACATCATCAACCTGCATGCATTGTGACATAAGCATAGCCCTAGAACAATATAACTAACAATTGGCGGCCAACCCTCATAAAGTTGAAACTTGATGGAGAATGACACATGACCAAACTCCCAAATATATATATATATATATATATATATAAAGATATGGGCCAAGAATCACACATCTTGCCTTGGGTATGAGGTTCCTTGCCATCTCAAAAAAGCAAGAAATATCACATCTGGTATAAACAAAACCAATACAATTATACTACTAAATCACATAGCATGTTTAATGTAGAGGCAAGTAGAAAGTATAGACAGAATATACAAACTAGTCACCACAAAAGTGACCAACATTTATATCCACCTCATAAGTGGGAAAAAGACATCACATGTCATCATATAAAGTTCCATCATGAACCAAGCATAAGATAAGAGTCCAAAAGAATATCCAAGATCACAAGATCAGTAACAAGTAGGGTACTTCACATGAAGCTTAATTTTCAAAAGAAAAGATATTGTGTATAGGCTATTATCCATAGGACCAAGAGAACAATGAAGATAGGTTATTGCTCAATATAGAAGAATAGGGGATACAAACATACCTCAACATCAGATTCAAATGATCCAAAGTCACTTCTAGTTCCAAGCCAAGGCATCTAAAGAACCTATTAAACATATAGGTAGATTTTGTATCAATTTCATATTCATTATTCAAACCCTAAAAACCACCTTTTTGTCATTATGTGAATTAGGTTTCCAAAACCATACCATATTTTAGTATATGTCATTAGGAGTCCAAAACATATTTTATCATATTTTTCTGACTTATATATAATTAGTTATGTATTTTAGAAGTTAATTCATCATTAATTAGATTCATTGAAAAAACATGTTATTAAACATTAGATTTATCCCTCAAAACTGATACCATTAGATAGAGCTTATTTTTTTAATTCCATTGAGTATTTATTTGTAATTTTTGGCCAAACAGATAATTAGTTATCAATTTTACAAAATGGACCAATCGGGAATCAAGGAAAATCCAACTTAGCGCATCTCGCTCAAAAGAGAGAAAGACAAGCAAAAAGACCAATCTACCCCTAAATAAAAATCAAAATATAAAGGAACCAGAGGGGCAGGAGAGGAATAGCACCACCGGGTATCTATGCCAATCGCAGACCTGAGCCATGGCTGCGAGGAAGCAACCAGGGGAGGACCAACCCTCTACCCAGACCCCTGGGTAAACTGAAACCAGCCCAGCCAAACTCGCAAGGTCACGGAGACACCAAAGAGCCAATGATCGATGAACAGAGGTGAGTAAAACACTGAACCGAGACCTGTAGCAGGCGAAGAAGAAGGGAAACAACTCCGCACAACTAAGGAATAGCAACGCTAGCACAGGCTCAGAACTTGTTCACCGAAGCAGCAACAGTTGCTTGGTACAAGCTTCGTGATCGAGAAAGCTCAGATAGTTAGAACGGAAACCGACTGGCAGAGACAACAAACAGAGCTATAGGACCCGTCGACTGGGGGTCCCTCAGAGCAAACCAGCAAGCCGAAAACAAAGAACGATAGGCGGAGAAGCTTACCTTGAAGACAATCAAAGCGAAGGTGGTCGAGAGAGCCTAGTCGAAGCCGCGGATGCCAGAAACCAAACATGGGCAGGTCAGGCAACTCGGTGAGATGAGAACTAAATTGAAGCAGGAGAAGAATTCTTGTGGGGTTAAGGATGCTTTGGGGTATAATATGTACAGGGGAGTTTGGGTGGAGAGACGAGAGGAAGCCATGGCCGAAGGAGTTTTGGGGGGTTTCAGATAGGGAAAGAAAAACCTAGGGAAAATAGGAATCAAATGATTCAGGATCATCTCATGTTCATAATGGAACAAGAATCACATAAAACAATGGAGGAGGGAGTGAGAACGGCCAGACCGAAATTTTTGGTTCTTGTTCAATCTGAGTCGGGCTCCTACCCAAGGTAGGAGACGATCGGATGCCATCCAAAACAAATCCAATAGTCACAGTCGATTGGCTCATAAGTAAAGCACGTGACAACAAGACTTTAGGCAGAAAATCAATTTAAATCATGACATTTAATGTGATATAAAATCTAATTAAAACTAAAGTGAGATTAATTTAATGTACATATTTTTTCTTTCCTCTTTTAAGGGTTCTATTCTTATCCAAATTAGACCAAACTTGGCACGCAAGTTAAGTTAAACATGTAGATTCTAAATCTCCAATTAGATTTAACTTTTGGAAACTTTAGATGTATTATTTAATATATTCTTTATTTCTCTTTTCTGATGCATTAATGACACCTGGATTATCCAAATTAAGTGAAACTTCATCCACAAGTTAACTTAAGTGTGTTGAACACGAATTTGCCTTTATTTCCAACTTTTGGTGTCATAAATTACCTTTATTTATGAATTACTTGTTTTAGACAATTTCTCTCTCCTGGTTTCACCTTTTTAGGCAAACTTTCTCCGAATTGGATGAAAAATCACCAAAGGATATATTTATTATGTAGATTGCAAATCTAAGATTATTTTCCTATTTTGGAGTCATTTATTATTTCATTTGATATTTTGGGTAAAACACACATCTTCTTTTCCAATTAAATGAATTATCATTATGTGAATAATGACTCCCAAGGTAATTGGGACCCAAGGAACATGATTTTAAACTTAGACTTCACTTATGGGATTTCTTTTTATGAGATGTATCATATGGACCATTAGTGGCCCAATATCGTAATTACTCATTCAATTAGGTTTATTAGGGTGATTTTACATGCATTAGCCCCCATTGGTCATTCTAAACCTTTTATAAGTCTAACCTCAAACTATGTTTAGTCAAACCCAAAAGATCAAAGTTCTAAGGTAGGGTTTGAGATCTGGTATGTTACAGCTATTGTGGTCTGCATGTATTCTCATATTATCTATTAATTTACACAAATTTCAATATACATTTGTCATACCTCAAGAAATACAACAAGTCTTTTGGGCCACCCAGTAAATCTGTCTTCTATCTCTCCAAATGTGGTGGCATACAAGTGCTCATGTGGGAGGTGTGTCTCTCCATGTCGGAGCAACACATGATGTTCACACCAACATAATCAGCGGAAAGGGGAATACCATGAACTGTATCAGTAAGTGAATAAGAATCGGCATCTGCCATGACATTGTATGATGTAACATCGATGGAAAGACAATATTTTCTATCTGTCTACAATTTTATGAAATAAAAAATTTAAATTGACACAAATATTTATTGACTTGAGGGATTATTTTATCATAATGTATATATAAATTGACTTAAATTGAATCTTACCATGGTCGTGCCATGCGGGCCCAAATGACTACCCCCTATACACATTGTGAGTGTGTGACTTTGTACATGTTATGTGACTGTTGGAGGATCATGCACCTCCTAAGAAGCATTAAACTCCTCCAAGGTTGTAGCTATCAATCTTTGCACATCCTCCTGGTCCATTCCCCCTTTTTTAGTAGATTTGCACTTTTGGTGAGATGCATCAAAAAAATGCTTTATCCCAAACCCAGCTCCATTGGCCCTAACACGTTTAGGGTGCTCTTCCTTCCCTAGAGCAATTGTCAATTCATCGTGTGTGTCCTGAGGGGTGAAATTTCCCTCATTTGTTTGCTCACCCAGCTCCAACTACTCATCATCAAAATCGACTAAATATTAAACTTAACAATCCAGTGAAAAAGAACATTTACATGTTGTGAGACCACAAAATTTACCATTTTAAAGCCAACTCCTAGGTTGCTTGGATGGGGATTTTTCTGGATTTGTTCCTCCTCATATCTATCCACTCAATATAGCATGGCAACCCATCAAAAAGCACTGGAAGACTCAACAATTGAAAGGGAAGAAGTAAAAGGCCCTTGCTCTTGCTCTCTCAACTAGCAGTGTTCAATATAACCACCCGAACCTTTTTTGAAAAAAATTAGCCATTCTATTCATCTTGTGGCCTGGGCTCGATCCTGGGACCTCTCTCTAACAAACTGACTGTCTAACCACCTGAACCTAACTGGTGGTTGTGCTCATTCTTTTCATGTCTTTCTTTTTTAGCATCATGAATAGCTTGATTAATTCAATAAGAAATATTGTTAAGTAATCGCAAGAAATTATAAAAATGTAATAATTCAATAACTTGAATGCATATGTTTTTCTCTTCTGAATAAACTCCACCTAATATATTTTTATAAATATAGGGCCATTCTAAAGTGGGGTCCTTATCTTCTTGTCTCTAAAGATGTAGTCTCTTATGAAGATTGTATGCCAATCTCTATGTATTTTTCCAATGAGGTGTATAATAGACTTGCAATGCAACTTTTCATCAAGCTTATACTAGACCTACAAAGGTTCAACATTCACTAATTTTCAGAAATGTGAAAAGAAAGAATGGGAATAAACTATAAAAATGTAAATGCATTTATCTCACTTCTAACTCCCTCTATATGAGGTATTCATTGTCCTTACTCATTCGTCTTCAATCCTCAACATGGAGAGGCACTTTGATTTGAGCAAGGACCTCACAGTAGCTGACAAACTCTTTAGTAATTGATGTGATTGCTTCATTGAATTCAGTGATACCCTTCTTTCCTTACCTTTTTGCATTAATTTTCATCAAAGTTATCCCTATCTTACATTTAGATTAATCAGCATTGTCATCACCCTAGTCAGGATGCTCAGCAGGATCATTGTGCTCCTGGTCATATGCCATCTATAAAATCAAAATTAAACATATGAAAAAGTCAAATCACAATTAAAAAATCAGATCACATATGAAAAAGTCAGATCACATATTTAAAAATCAGATCACATATGAAAATATAAACATATTATAAAATGTAAATCACATATGAAATAGTACATGTAGTATACCTTAAACTAATATCCCTTCTGTGTGATCTTCATGTCTATAGTAATCAGTTTTAGATCTAACATTTATAGTAATCCAATAGAGAATGGACTAGATGTTGGGTTTTTAGGGGAGACAGAGAAGGCAGCGGAAACAAAAAATTTTCTCCCCAAACCCATACCGAGGAAACGCGTCAACGTCTATATAATAGGAAAGGATGGTTTGTGGAATCATACCTTGTCCCGAGGCTTGCTCGGCGACAATACCTCGCGCAATGCGCGGTCTTCAACTCCGGACTTCGACGGTGTCTGTGCAGCTCCTGGTCGCACCGGGACTGACAACTCCTACTCGAACCGGACTGTCGGATGACAGTTGTCCTCCTAAGCGGCAGTGTCCTCCGGCCTCTGTAGTAGTCCACACGGACCACCTGGAACCCCACTCTCCTTGTCCCATAAGGAAGTGGAAGGAGTCGCACCCTCCTGTTGACGTACTAGTCGCCAACACGCTCTCCTGCCTCCTGTTGCAACTGCAGTTGTCCTTCCCTTGCTGCACCTCCCTTTTGCGGGAAGCACTTGCTCGGGCTCTCTCACGGTTACCAAAACCAGAGAGAACGACAACTTGCAGAGCAACTGGTTGCACTGAGCTGTACCTTGAGAAGCCCCCAATACCCCTATATATATAGGAGAGTCATGGGTCAGGGTTCTCCATCCCGGGCAATGCGGGACTAAAGCAGGAGTAGAAGGGTTCGAGAATTTTCCACAAAAAGCAACCGGTTCGCAACTTGAAATGATCGGTTCACAACTGAATCGATCGGTTCGGCCATTGAGCCGATCGGTTGGACCTGAGCCGATCGTTTGGGGCACTCCAACCGATCGGTTGGTGCCCTGAACCGATCGGTTCATGGTCCTAATCCGGCTCAAAAGGACTTTCCTTGTTTCTTTCCCAATTGGTATCGAATACCAATATTATTCCCAATCGAATTGGGCAATTTGAAACCAAAGGAAAATTCTTGCCGACGTGACTTTTCCCAACTGATCGGTTGCACCAGTTGAGCCGATCGGTTCAACCCTTGAACCGGTCGTTTCAACCTGGGCATGAGCCGATCGGCCTGGACACTCCAGCCGACCGGTTCAGCAACCTCAGCCGACCAGTTCATCACATGAACCAATCGGTTGGGAGCACAGGTTGGGCAAAATCAGTCAATTGTGATTTCAATCAATCTGATACTCCAATCAATGTGTCCAACACCTTGAACCATACGATATTGAGCTATCGACTGATTGAGTGTTTAATTGAACTACTAAACTCCTTTAGTAATCAATCTAAACATTGCTTTGTGGACAAAACTCCTCTTCCAGGTTAAATCCTATGTGTGTGACCCTGCAGGTCCATTTCACATTGGTAGTGAAAGTCCATAACACTTATGACTTCACAAGCAAAGAGCGGTGCCTAGTCACACATCAGTGCTACCCAAGTGAAAGTAGAAAGTTGGAGAACAACTTTCATCCTACAATCCGTGAATGGTGTTACAGCGAATGTATAATTCCTTTATCACTGATATCCTGAATGAACTCGAGGCATGGAACAGTCATCCTGTCAACGTCCATTCACTTCCTTGATCTCAGAGTAGACTGGAAGAGATATGTATGACATCAGCATCACATACTGATTCACACATGCGTGCACGCCTTTCTCAATCCTACTCATCAAGTGGCCATGGATATCAAACTCCCTCAGGAGGGACAAATCCCATATCTATCACTCACCCCTCAAAAGCCCCATGTGTCAAAGCCACCCAATCATCACCTTTATAACAACCCATGTTTCAGGACTGCGTTTGATGATGTCAAAGTGTGCCCAACGACATGTGTTGAGTGCAGTGATTTCAGGTCTAAGAATCACACTCACCACCATCACTGTGAGTACTGACTGTGACTACCATCTCATGGTTCCATGTGTCAAACTCACGGTGGGTCTGTCCGGTACACTTGTTCTCTAACAAGTACATATGTGTTTGGTTTGATATCTCTATATCATGGCTAATGAGATTCTGTCATCAACCAACACCACAATCTAGTCTTGTGTGTCATTGCTGTCTATCTACCTTCCACAATGACATCCGACTAGGGACATAACAAGAATGTACAAACTCTTAGCATCCGTATGATCTCATCGTTCAGGTCCTCAACCTGAAAGCATACGTCATTGAGTTCTGTCATTCTTTAGACATTCAATTTGTTCCATCACTATCTCATATGACTGAACCAGAATGAATTGGAAGCTTGCCTTTGATGTTTATCAAATCAATCTTAATGTATCCCACCAATCATCCCATGATTGGCTCTCAGGGCATACATACCAACACTAGAGTCATCATACTTGTCATAGTACTCTTCTTCATCAGCAGGATCTGAAATGAACTACCTTTTCCCATGAAGAACGACATACCAATTTAGTTTTGCAAGATCATCGGTATAAAATACTTGTTTTTCCTATGATGCCATGATAAAGGGTTCATCCTTCTCACTTGTCCACTCAAAATTCACTATTATGAAACTAAGTTCATCAGCTACTACTCTTTTCTTATTGTCAACCCATTTACACCTAGATAATGCAACTCTAAACTATGTGTAGTCAATTTTCCATGTGTCTTCCATGACACCATAATAAGACATCTTTCCTTCAAGTGGACTCTTATCCTTGGCACTATAAAAATATAATGAAGACACCTGAGGGATGACCCCACTAATTTGGATGACACTCTTATCATCTTGACATTTTGTGTATCATGAAAATCCATTTATGTCAAATCCTTCGTAAGATGTACTATGCATCTTTGGATTTTATGTTAGCCATTTGATAGTGTCTGTAACATTATTTGGTGATTGAGATAGTTGCTTGAATACTTTCTCTTCAAACCACCAAATAAATGTTCATTATGCTCTCTAGCAAGCCACATTTAACTAGATCTGGGATAACTTGTCTTGAGCTCATTGGTGTGTTCAATGATATAAATACCCACATCATCAATGTTGTGTAAAACATATAAGTGTGCTTGTTCTCACTGCTCATTGCTGATATTTATATGTCTTTCTCCTAAATACCTTTCTGGAATCAAGGTCAGGATTCATAGTATTAGCAGGAGTTTTTGTAACGTCCCAAGATTTGAGGCCTCAAATAATATGATCTTAAAAGGAATGATTGGACTACCCATATCACCATGGAGTACCTACTTTTCAGGGATCCCATCACTAAAGAAATTTGTGTTTTAAGTGTGCTAATCCCAGAGTAGTACTAGGATAGGTGATGAGTTGGGAATTTTATCTTAGCTTGCACGTGAATGAGGACAAAGCATGCAATTAAGGCTGGTGGTGGTCTTTGAGCCAGTCATCATTCCTGAAACTCTACTAGACCCTTGGACAGTGGGCTCGTTCATTATAGTTTTGTTGCAACTCAAAAAGTCATTGCAAAAATACATGACCTCCCTAACAACATAGCCCTGAATTATACTCCCTTCAGGGCGACAACTATTCTGAACATTACCTTAAAAACACTCATGTACCTCTCAAAAGGATACATCAAATGTAAGGAATCTGAACCCAACAATTTCACTTCCCTAGTCAAATGGAAAACAAGATGCACCATGATATCAAAAAATGAAGGGGGGAAATATTGCTCAAGTTAGCACAGGGTAACAACCACTTCTCTTTGCAACTTATCTAGAATCTCATAATCAATTACTTTGCTAGATAGAGTGCTGAAGAAGAAGAAGAAAAAACTAGTGGTTACAAACCTTACATGCTTTGGAAGGATAGATCGAATAGACACATGCAATATCAGTTACATTAGAGTGTGACTGTAACATATTGAAATCCACTATGTATCTCTTTGTACTCTTTTCTATAAGATTTGTCCTTCATTTTCATCCCATATGTCTTTGGAATTGATTTAGTGGAATTATGATGGTTCTTGGATAAATATTTCCCATATAATCTCAATATAGGGTTGTATGCACAAATACCTCAGTTAGATTTTCAATAATGAGATTGAAGTGCAAATTGTACACTATGTAATAAAAATACTAAAATATTTCATCCTAGAACTTTCTAGTACTTTGTAGAATAGGAAAAAGTAGAGAAAATCCAAATTATATATAAAGGAGATGATTAATGCAATAATTAGAGATAATATGGGATTTAATGGATAAAAGAAGATAATGAGGAAGAAATTGTTCTAAAAATCATAATTGGAAACCGACAAGGATAATTTGACATTGAATTTCTTTTTCTTGACTTAAAAGAAACTTAAGGGCCAAGTATCATTTAATTTCGAGGATAAATGTATATATTAATATCCTTATCAAAAGAAAATAGGAAATAGGCCAATAAAGTGAAATACAATACTTAATGCCCTCAAAATAGAAAACTAACTCCAAATTCGTAATCTAAACATAAAAATAAGTCTTTGGGTAAATTTGCAACTAATTTGGATAATGTTTGAATAATGAGTAAAATAGGAGAGAGAAAATGTGTAGAATCTTCTATTTATTTAATAAATAAATAAATAATCTCAACTTATGAAAATAATGACAAAATCGTGTCCTAACTCCTTAGGAAGACTTATGGATGAAGTTACACAAATTTTAAGTAATATTATCACCCCTTTTGAAGAAGGAAAGAGAAAATGATGTTTTAATTATTTAACCTATTAAAATTCCCCAAAATGCAAAAATAACTCCATATTTGGATTCTATGCATCAAAATCAGTCATATTATGAATTTTGATTAATTTTGGATATCGTTTGGGCCTTCAAACAAGGAGAGAGAAAAACATTTAAATTTCATAAAACACTTTGGTCGCATTTTAATACAAACATAGTTCCAATGTAACAAGGACTCTCCCCATCTACAAGATTGGATGGCTCATGGTCCTCTGTGGACCCGGGTCCATTGATCCGACGACTGGCAAGTCGTCTTCTTCCTTTAACCTAAAAGGAAACAGTTAGTTGCTTTCTGAAATTTCAAATCCAATTATCTTGAGAAATACTCGATGAAATTCGATGATTTTTGCTTCTATGAATTCCTTGTGAGATTATGCACCACTTTATTCCAAAAATTTTGTGTTTTGATGAAGATTCGAGAAACCCCCAAATTGTGCGGCTCCTCTCTCTCACCCCATCTAGCTAAACCCTAGCTTAGGCCTCCTTATATATATATATATATATATATATATATATATATATATATATATATATATATATATATCCATACCCATAGGTCTTCCATCACCTTAGCAACTCAACCTAGCCTGTGATTTCTTGTTTTGTCATTATTCGAGCCCTCAGCTAGCCACCGAAGACACCTAGTTGCGGCGCCTCTTGCTCCCTGCTTCCTCGGCCATCATCTCAATTCAAGGTACCCTTAGATTCGTCTCTTCATCCTCTTTCTTTTGCATGCCTAAACGTGAAGTTTGGTGGTGTATTTCATTTTTGCTCAAATTTGCAAGCAAGCAGCAAGAAGCTGCTCTCTGCTTGACTGATCGAATGCTTTGGGGAAGAAGGTTCCCCGTGTTTTTACGAAATTGTCCTCCATCATCCTCTTTGTATCTCTCTATTTGCGAGAAGGGTGTTTTGGTCTTTTGGCCTCTGTTTGACCCCTGTTTTACCGCGAGCCTCAGCTGATAGCAAGAGAAAGCAAGGCGCGTGGGCCCCACCTCCTGACCCCACTCTGCTCTCTTCTCTATTTAATAATCGAATTTTTTATTTTCTGATTGGCTGATATCAAATAATTCATATAAATTCATCCAGTGGTCAAAAATTAAAAATAAGTAGTGTTTTGAAATCACGAGAATGAGATCTATCCATTAAAAATATGTTCGGGTTTGATTCTGATGTTTATGAAAAAGTGTTTTTAGAATGATTTAATTAACTAAAAATCACCAAAAATAACCTAAAAATCCATATCTTCAAAATATATAATATTATATGTCATTCTGATCAAAAAACCCTAACTAAGATGATGGTGATATTTTAGGAGTCTAAATTTAAGGTTTTGCACAAAAAATATAGTAACTTTAGGGTTTTAATCTTCTAATGAATGAACTTATCATTAATGCATGTATATGATTATGTAATAGGAGAAAGTGGACTCTAATCTGGTCTAGGGATCTGAAAGTGAGTTCTAGGGTTTGGAGGATCGAGGTATGTGCATCTACCCCCTTCAGTTGGAAAATTATTTATACCATTACCTATGTTCCTTAATGAGGCTTAACCTGACCTAATCCATTATTCTTGAAACCTAATTTATTCATGTTGTAGTATTATCTTGTTTGGGTTTTTATATCCCACTGCCATGTTATATAAATCCTTTGATTAATCTTGTCATAACTCTTTTTCTAGCATGTAGTTATATGTTCTATTTAATTGTAAAGTAGAGGTACTTATGTACAACCACCCACAGAGGGCATGTATATAATCGCCCTAGGGGAATGTTTATAATTTTCCCCATAATATTATAGGTGACCGAGAATGTCTTATTCTCCCCTCACCTAAGGTTAGAGGTCTGGTAGGTGCCTCAACCCTACTTAGTTAGGTATACATATTAATTTACATGAAAATCCTTATTTACTTTGTTATTGGCAAGTTTCCTTAATTAAAGCCACATACTCTTGATGCCACATGTTTTGATGATTCCCTGGCCTATTTTTACTTGTTAAAACTTTCTTGTCACTTTTAGAATAATCTTGTAACACATACTTTTTTTTCTTTTCCCTCTTGTTGGGTGTTTTCCCAACCACCCAGGTGTCGGTGTTGTGCAAGGAGAAGGACAAGCTTGAAGGAGGTTTTCCTCAGGAGTTGATCTTTAGCTTTTGAATGATGGCTAGGTTGTTATAGCTAGATCATGTTTTTCTTATCTTTTCTTTTAGAAATCAATCATGTAGTAAACAATAAAAGCCATGTGAAGGCTTAGTATTTCTTTATTCCGTTGCTATTGACATTTTACAATGTATCTGGAATCATGCTTATTTACTTGGAATATTATGCAATCATCCTCAAAGTCTCTATTTTTGTTAAAATTGTGGATATTTTGTATTTCCTTTAAATTTTAGTAAAGAGGTGATCTCACCTTTTTACAGCATGGTATCAGAGCCTTTAGGCAACTATTAGAGCATGAAGTTGAAGCAAGGGTGTCTTGAAAGGATCAGGGGTTCAGGGGCTGGCAAAATTTTCTTCCGCATCACTAGCTTGGTGTATGAGGACTCCTGTGCCCATATGATACCGACCTGGCCTGCGCTGATACGAATTGCCCAAAATAGTATGCTTTTAGGAAATAACATTCTAGATATCCTTTCTCATCTCTCTTTCTATTCTCTTATCATCTATGATTCTATACTCCTGAGAACCTAACATGATAAACCTAATTTTCAAGAGAGGTGACTTGTTCGACAACGTGAACCAGGAGTCGACCCCTAACGACCCCAACACTCCTGTGACTCCTGCGGTCAACTAGACTACTGCGGGTACTCCCACCTTCACACCTGAGCAAGAACTGGCGATGATACATCCGTTGTTATCCTCCACCATGATGGGACAACTCAACACCATAGCTGCTAATGCCAACAAGCCGAGGGAGTTCACCCTCACCGACTTCATCAAGATGCAGCCACCCTACTTCAAGGGTGAAAGTGAGCCTAACATGGTGGACAAAGTCGAAGACTAGGTGTTGGCCCTGGATCGGACCTTCAAGGGTATGGTGTTCCCTCCTCACTAGAAGGTTCAGTTCACGACATACGTACTGGATGGACTGGCGCGCGTTTGGTGGAATGGTGTTGCCCACACTCGAGACACCTCTTATATGGAGTGGGCCCAGTTTCTGAAGCTGTTCAGGGAGAAGTATATCTTCCCTACTTTCCTGAGGAAGAAGGAGGCTGAGTTTTACAATCTCAAGCAAGGAAGCATGAGCGTGGCCGACTACATTCAGAAATTTCTGCTGCTAGAGCGTTACACCACTGATCTTGGAGTTGACTGAAGAGCAACCATGTTCTTAGAAGGTCTGAACTATCAAGTGGGCTGGAGCCTCATCCCGCAACTCCCACTTACTTTTCAACAGATGGTGGACAAGGCTCTCACCATCGAGTCATATCCAGGGTTTCAAGCTTCTAATGGCTACAACAACAAAAAGGAAGAATCATAACCAGAATGAGAACCGCGGACGTGATTGATGCAATAGGTGCAATCACCACCATCCTCCTAGCAGATGCCCTGTCAACAATGCACCTACCCGTAAAGACAACCATCCTCCACTGACCTGCCATGAGTGTGGCCATGTCGGGCACATTCGACCCAACTGCCCTCGTTTCCAGCAAGGGCAGAATAATTCCCAAGCCGCAGCAGCCAAGATAGAACCTGCCTCCGTGGAACAACAATAACAACAACAACCAGAACCCGAGGCGTCCGCATGTGGAGAGGCAGAATGGGAGAGTGTTTTTCTTTCAATGCTGAGGAAGAAGGTGAAGGAAATGAAGTGATTGAAGGTACACTACACCTTAATATGCATCCTTTAAAAGCATTGTTTGATTTCGGTTCCTCCAATACCTTCATATCTTGTCAGTTTACCTCTATGTTAGAAATAGAATATGAATTTATGGACCATGTGTTAGACGTAAAAACCCCTAGTGGTAAGATATGCTCCTCATACCTCCAAACTCCTACCATGGACCTCTGTATATCTAGAATAATGTTACCCACGGATTTCTTCTTACTTGATATGACCGTATTTGACGTCATCCTGGGTATGGATTGGTTAAAGAGGTATAAAGCAATTTTGTACTGTGAGGAATCTAAGGTTAGATTGGTTCATCTTGTTGAAGGAAAAATGTGTGTCAAGGGCAAGAAGTGAGAAGAGCGACAGTTTGTCATCTCTGCCATTAAAGCTGAAAAGCTTGTCTCGCAAGGGTGTAGATCTTTCCTTGCCTCCATAGTTCTCGATGCTATACCTCCTACTCTAGATCACATTGATGTGGTGAAGGACTTCCCAAATGTCTTTCCCGAGGAGTTTCCTGGGTTGCCGCCAACTCGCGAGCTAGAATTCTCCATCAAGCTTATACCTGGAACTTCACCAATATCGAAGCCACCCTACCGCTTGGCCCCAGCTGAGCAGGCTGAGTTGAAGAAGCAGCTTTAAGGGCTTCTCGACATGGGCTTCATCCGCCCCAGTGTTTCTCCATGGGGAGCCCCTATCCTATTCGTGAAGAAGAAGGATGGATCAATGCGGATGTGCATGGACTACCGCATGCTTAACCAAATGACAGTGGAACTATTATCTGTTCTCACGCATCGATGGCCTATTCGATCAGCTGAAGTCAGTCACCGTCTTCTCCAAGATGGATCTCTGAAGTGGTTACTACCAGATGTGTGTGAAGGATGATGATGTCCCGAAGACAGCATTCAGAACTCGTTATGGGAATTATGAATTCATGGTCATGCCTTTTGGTTTGACAAATGCCCCTGCTGTTGTGATGGAGTGGATTTTTGAAATCCATAAATCTCCAATAACATATTAGAATCTATATCTTGAGTTATAATGAGAGTTCCAAGTATCCTAGTAAAGTTGGAATGTTGAATTGAGTGTTGATATGATTTGGATCCATAAGTTTAGGCCTACTTGAGGAATTTAATTGACAAGACAAATGGCTGAGTTTTTGCACCAAAATCGAATGTATTGTACCTTGAGGCATGGCGAAGCTATGGTTAAATTTTGGTGGCAATTGGATATTCCTAGAGGAAGTTATGGAGGTTTTAATTTGGAGAAATAATGTGCATGGTTGATGTTTATAGACCTAAGTTGGGGCTTATATTAAGTGTCACGCACCATGTACCTTGGTTGGATCTGTGCGGCTCATCCTGGCCCTAGATCTATGATCTAGTGGCCACACCAAATAGCCTTTAGATGCCACGGATTGGCCTGGTCTTAGCTGCAATCTGGGCAGTACATTAGGAATCTGAGGGTTGTGTGCTTGCCCTCAACCTCCAGCAGTTTGGGCAGAAATTGTGGGGACGGATGAGGCCACAACTGCCTCCACCATGTCGTCGATCGTGGGGGTGAGAAAGATATCCAACTGGACAGTTGGCTTCGGACTGGGATGAGCTCCCATTTGACCCCTTGGGTGAAATTCCTCCCCACTCCAACAGAGAGAATGAGCCCTCCATTGCCAGTGCCTCTCCACCGCAGAGAGCAGGTCGTGGCTAGAGGTAGACGCAGAGGAAAAATTGGAGGAAGAAGGAAGTAGAGGCAGAAGAGAAAGTCCAGAAGAAGGTGAGGAGTCGAGAAGCAAGGCCGCGGTTAGGGGAGTCCAACATAGTCGTTCTCGTGGACCTCAATGGTGGTTTTGTTCGTTGCCGAGCTGCAGTTTTCCCAAGATGGAGATCGAGTTTGGGAGCACCACAGTCGGGTTCCCTTTTGCTTTTGGAGATTCAGTGGAGTTTAGGGAGGCTTGGCAGTGCTAGAGGGGGGCTTTAGACGGAGGTTGGGTGGCGTGGAGGCACCATGCCTCTACTTCGCCGGCGCTATGGAAGAAGGTGGCGGCGCACCAGTGGAGAATGAGATCCACGACTGACGACCACGGGGCGAGTAGCCGTGGGCACCCGAGAGAGGTAGACGAAGCTGATGAAGGCCTTCAGAGCTGACGAGGAGCACTCAGTTGCGGCGGATTGCTTGCCGGAGACCCTTCCTGGTGGCGGCGCCCTGCGGCTCTGGATCGTAAACCACGAGAAAGAGAAAGGAAGGGGAAAGCAAACCTGAACCGGGCTAAACCCGGCTTAGACCAAGAGACCCAGTGAACCGCCGGATCAGTGCGGGCCACGTGGTGCTCACATACTGGCCCATAAAGGTAAATAATTTAGTAAATGTTAGGATCTTCAATAATTCATAATAAATAGTCTGCTTATCAGAAAAATATAAATAATATACCATTTTTCTCAGAAAAATGAGCAGAACAACATGGAATGATAATATCAGGCTTTTGATGCTTAAATCTCAGTGAAATCTTACAAGATGTATAATGGTCTTTTCATGTATAATAAATAATAAACGATGACCTAAAATTATGAGAAAATACCAGTAAGTGACAAATCATATCTGTAATCCATCTGATGTTAGTAATCGTGATGTGGATACACAAAATTATGTAATCTTCTTCATATGGCTAATTAGGGCTAATAACCCTAAATAAAATGTATTAAATGCATACATGGTCAATAAATGTTGAAATTTACAGAATAAGCTCATATCAGTATATGGAACCTCAGTATTAATTATGAGATCATAATGATGAACATAATCCATGTTATATGAAGATGAATCTTAATACATGGTTTTAAACCCTAATCTCGGTTAATGGTTTAACCTAGGGTTAATTAATGTGCACAAAAATACTATGGAAGATAATGTTCGGATAATGAATCATAATCTGGAATATGACATCAGTGAGACAATCATAAGACTAGAATACAAGTAATGATGCACATATCCTAATGATTAAGTCAAACCCTAATGAACACGTTTAGGGTTAAGATGAGACGTATGATGATGAGAACATGATGATAGTATATGATCTTGTCTTTATCAGGGTTGACCAAGGTTATAAATGACATGAGGAATATGTGATTAGGTTTGTTCTTGATCTAAGGTACGCCATTACCTCTTACTTGGCTTATTATACAATATGATTGTGTTATATCTGTGGTAAATACTTGGCATATGATATTGGATGAAATGATTGTTCTGGTATGATATGTTGCATGATTTTCCATACTTATTGTTGTGAACACATGAAACATAAGATGTCTAGTCCATTATATGATAGCACTAAATCTCTTTGGTAGAATAGTGCATTGATGAAAGTACTAAATCTCTTTGGCAGAATAGTACATGTGAGCACTAAATCTCTTTGGCAGAATAGTGCATTTATGAAGTACTAAATCTCTTTGGCAGGATAGTACATGTGAGCACTAAATCTCTTTGGTAGAATAGTGCATGTGGTTGATCAAGTTTACATATAATGGAAATGTGCCTAAAATATGTGTTCTCTTCTAGTAACAAATATCTTTGTGCAACTATACGCCTTTTCTTATATTTTGTTTTATATTGCCAAGTATTAGTTTTATCTTATTGCCAAGATATGATGAGAGGTATATAAAAGACATGTAGGCGTACTCAGTACAATATTCTTGAATATTGTGCTGACGTGTACCGCATGTAATCTTTTGTTTAGGTTGTGGTTATGCTCTTGAAGATCCAGGATAGAGAGAGTTGTGTAGCGAGCTGATGTACAGGTGGACCTGTTGTCTTAAGATCCTATTGTTTAGATGTAGTACATGTATATGTGTTATAGTTTTCTATTCAATATGTAATATCAAGTGATGTAACAATTCATGTTGTAAATATATGTTGAATGGTGAACATGTGTGTATGGTTTTATTATTGTTCATGTGCATGTGCTACTGATTGTTTCCTTCTGACTCCCTTGATTTTCTTCTTCTTAGCCTTGTGTGGGATGTTTAAATTGGAATTCTCACCGAGGTGAAGGTTTCAATTTAGACATCACACATCAGATTAAGTTTTAGAAAATCCGGGGACGTCACAGGTGGTATCAGAGCATGAACAATAGCAAAGCCTGGCATTTTCTCATTATGCAACTCAAAACCAGAAAACCTTGAACTTAATAATCTTTAGGGTTAGTCGTCTTTTAGAGACTAGATCTGACCTAGCCTCTAGGTTAGAACCTAGATGTCCGAGAACTAGGTCTAGACTAGTGCTTGTGGCGTAGCAAGTCCTTATATGTCGTTCTTTCCTTATAGTGCATCGGTATGGGATGTTGCACTATTTGGAAATGGCATGCATCAAGGGAAGAGAAACCCTAGACATATGGCGCTCGTTGTCTAGAGTAGCTACACTAGTCTACACCATGTTCTCACCCCTTTCCTTAGTTTTCATGACATTGTACTCTCTACTATGTGTGGGACACTCGTTTTCTGGATTTGGTTTTGGGTTCCAATCAGATCGAACCTTGATAGTTTTCTCTGACGCATGTTTTATCGGAGAAAAACTATATAATATTTTATTATGTATATGTATTACAAAAATGTGTCCCCACACATGTACGAGTAGGAGGTGGTCATGCAACCTAAGTGAAAGTGAATGACATCAGTCTAGAAGAGAGAGTAGTTCTAGATTAGATGTCTAGAGCCTTTTTAGAGTATATGATAGATGGAATAGATAGAATAAGTTGATGATATGATCTAAGTCTTATATAGATGATATAAGATGGTCTATGATGATCTATGTTTGTTTTTGAGGATTTGAGATAAGTTTTGATGATGCAAGTATGCGTCCTTTTATGAGATGAGATAAGTTAAGTTAAGATAAGGTTATGAGTCAGCATGAGCCTCAAGCTCTTTTACAAAGGAGGACCTCTAGTATAAGGACCAGTAATGGGGTTAGCTCAAGAGAGAGAGATACCCACAGGGAGAAAGTCAGAGAACCTAGACTTCAAGATATGAGAATTATGAGAGCGAGACCCACAGGGAGAAGGTCAGAGAACCTAGACTTCAAGATATGAGAATTATGAGATATGTGATATGATATGTCCTAAACTAGACTACTCCTGAGTGATTGAGTTGAGTTGCTTTATGCAAGATTCCTATAGTCTTCTTGAACCCTAGATGTCCTTGGGAGGACCAAACCCTAGATACAGAGAGAGGCCAGTTATATATATACACATGTGAATAAGGGAACATGAGTGTCTGCCATCTGGGTGAGGGAGAGAGCCCAAGACCCCAGAGGAGGTAGCTATGTTAGTTTCTGTGAAGCCTCATGCTCGGGTTGGTGGTTTCCCACATAGGAATCTAGTGGTGTATATGAGAGAGCTTTGGGTAAGATGTTTCATGGATAGAGACCTATGAAGAGAATGTAATGTCATGTTTTTGTTTGGGCTATGTAGCTAGAGCTTGGAAAGCTATCTCTAGTGCCAATGAGGTATACATGTGAACCCTAGACTATGAGAGGGAAGATAAGTTTTATTTATGAGATACTCATAGAGTTGAGTTAGCTCAGAGAGACTGAGCATGACACTACCCTCATGATATGGGTCAGGATAACCTCAGTTGGACTAGATGAATTTTTTGATATATGTTTGATAAGCCACTCACATAAGTTTGTTTAACACAACCATGATATAATATATGTAAGATGTGATCTAATCTCGAGATGTGATATATAGACATGATATGATGGAAACCTAGAGTTGGTTTAATAAATATCAATGCATGCATGGTTAAATATATACATGAATAATGATGATAATGTGATATTGTTGGTTAATCTTGTGAGAATTCATTAATAAATGATGCAATTTATTACGAGCAATGAAATAAGATCCTGTGAATGAAGCATGTTACATGAGGTGTTAATCTTAATGCCTAATAAAGATGAAAAATATAGTTTGATAGTTAGCACAACATAATGATGATGGCACCTTAATATGATCTAGATGGATAAAGTGGGTTAACTTTAGTTAACTCCCTCCTAAAAGGCATATGTTAATGTTGAACATGTTCTAACAAGTTATCTCAGTAAAATGTCGATGAAACCTTGATGTATGGGTTTATCTTAGTTAACTCTTTTAGAACATGATAATATGATGTGGGAACCCTAATGCATGGCTAAAGATAAATAAGTGACTTTAACATGAGGTATGTCATGACATAACCTAAGTTTCTAAACCCTTGGTTGAGCTTCCCTGGAGTGAGGTTTCACCCTTGATGCTTTTGAAACCTCCTAATATTACTTTGGATACATGGTTCTAGGTAACCTTTGTCGATATGTTACACATAGAATAGTGCCTACATGTGGATGAAGTCATGGTAGTTTTCCTTGGAGTAAGAATATGGTTGACTTTCGAGGATGAAAGTTCTTTTAAGATGTATATGATGTGACAAAGTGGTTTTTCTGGCTTGATTCTGAGGACGGAATTTCTTTTAAGGTGTGTAGGATGTGATGGAGTGGATTTTTGAAATCCATAAATCTCCAATAACATATTAGAATCTATATCTTGAGTTATAATGAGAGTTCCAAGTATCCTAGTAAAGTTGGAATGTTGAATTGAGTGTTGATATGATTTGGATCCATAAGTTTAGGCCTACTTGAGGAATTTAATTGACAAGTCAAATAGCTGAGTTTTTGCACCAAAATCAAATGGATTGTACCTTGAGGCATGGCGAAGCTATGGTTAAATTTTGGTGGCAATTGGATATTCCTAGAAGAAAGTTATGGCGGTTTGAATTTGGATAAATAATGTGCATGGTTGATGTTTATAGACCTAAGTTGGGGCTTATATTAAGTGTCACGCACCATGTACCTTGGTTGGATCTGCGCGGCTCATCCTGGCCCTAGATCTATGATCTAGTGGCCACACCAAATAGCCTTTAGATGCCACGGATTGGCCTGGTCTTAGCTGCAATCTGGGCAGTACATTAGGAATCTAAGGGTTGTGTGCTTGCCCTCAACCTCCAGCAGTTTGAGCAGAAATCGTGGGGACGGATGAGGCCACGACTGCCTCCACCATCTCGTCAATCGTGGGGGGTGAGCAAGATATCCAACTGGACAGTTGGCTTCGGACTGGGATGAGCTCCCATTTGACCCCTTGGGCGAACTGCCTCCCCACTCCAACAAAGAGAATGAGCCCTCCGTTGCCAGCGCCTCTCCACCGTAGAGAGCAGGTTGTGGCTAGAGGTAGACGTAGAGGAAAAATTGGAGGAAGAAGGAAGTAGAAGCAGAAGAGAAAGTCCAGAAGAAGGTGAGGAGTCGAGAAGCAAGGCCGCGGTTAGGGGAGTCCAGCATAGTCGTTCTCATGGACCTCAATGGTGGTTTTGTTCGTTGCTGAGCTGCAGTTTTCCCAAGATGGAGATCGAGTTTGAGAGCACCACAGTGGGGTTCCCTTTTGCTTTTGGAGCTTCAGTGGAGTTCAGGGAGGCTTGGCGGTGCTAGAGGGGGGCTTTAGGCGGAGGTTGGGTGGCGTGGAGGCACCATGCCTCTACTTCGTCGGCGCTATGGAAGAAGGCGGCGGCGCACCGGTGGAGAACGAGATCCATGACTGACGACCACGGGGCGAGTAGCCGTGGGCACCCGAGAGAGGTAGACGAAGCTGATGAAGGCCTTCAGAGCTGACGAGGAGCACTCGGTTGCGGAAGATTGCTCGCTGGAGACCCTTCCTGGCGGCGGCGCCCTGCGGCTCTGGATCGTAGACCACGAGAAAGAGAAAGGAAGGGGAAAGCAAACCTGAACCGGGCTGAACCCGGCTTAGACCAAGAGACCCAGTGAACCGTCGGATCAGTGCGGGCCACGTGGCGCTCACATACTGGCCCATAAAGGTAAATAATTTAGTAAATGTTAGGATCTTCAATAATTCGTAATAAATAGTCTGCTTATCAGAAAAATATAAATAATATACCGCTTTTCTCAGAAAAATGAGCAGAACAACATGGAATGATAATACCAGGCTTTTGTTGCTTAAATCTCAGTGATATCTTACAAGATGTATAATGGTCTTTTCATGTATAATAAATAATAAACGATGACCTAAAATTATGAGAAAATACCAGTAAGTGACAAATCATATCTGTAATCCATATGATGTCAGTAATCATGATGTGGATACACAAAATTATGTGATTTTCTTCATATGGCTAATTAGGGCTAATAACCCTAAATAAAATGTATTAAATGCATACATGGTTAATAAATGTTGAAATTTACAGAATAAGCTCATATCAGTATATGGAACCTCAATATTAATTATGAGATCATAATGATGAATATAATCCATGTTATATGAAGATGAATCTTAATACATGGTTTTAAACCCTAATCTCGGTTAATGGTGTAACCAAGGGTTAATTAATGTGCACAAAAATACTATGGAAGATAATGTTCGGATAATGAATCATAATCTGGAATATGACATCAGTGAGACAATCATAAGACTAGAATACAAGTAATGATGCACATATCCTAATGATTAAGTCAAACCCTAATGAACACGTTCAGGGTTAAGATGAGACATATGATGATGAGAACCTGATGATAGTATATGATCTTGTCTTTATCAGGGTTGACCAAGGTTATAAATGACATGAGGAATATGTAATTAGGTTTGTTCTTGATCTAAGGTACGCCATTACCTCTTACTTGGCTTATTATACAATATGATTGTGTTATATCTGTGGTAAATACTTGGCATATGATATTGGATGAAATGATTGTTCTGGTATGATATGTTGCATGATTTTTCATACTTATTGCTATGAACACATGAAACATAAGATATCTAGTCCATTATATGATAGCACTAAATCTCTTTGGTAGAATAGTGCATTGATGAAAGTACTAAATCTCTTTGGCAGAATAGTACATGTGAGCACTAAATCTCTTTGGCAGAATAGTGCATTTATGAAGTACTAAATCTCTTTGGCAGAATAGTACATGTGAGCACTAAATCCCTTTGGTAGAATAGTGCATGTGGTTGATCAAGTTTACATATAATGGAAATGTGCCTAAAATATGTGTTCTCTTCTAGTAACAAATATCTTTGTGCAACTATACACCTTTTATTATATTTTGTTTTATGCTGCCAAGTATTAGTTTTATCTTATTGCCAAGATATGATTAGAGGTATATAAAAGACACGTAGGCGTACTCAGTACAATATTCTTGAATATTGTGCTGACGTGTACCGCATGTAATCTTTTGTTTAGGTTGTGGTTATGCTCTTGAAGATCCAGGATAGAGAGAGTTGTGTAGCGAGCTGGTGTACAGGTGGACCTGTTGTCTTAAGATCCTGTTGTTTAGATGTAGTACATGTATATGTGTTATAGTTTTCTATTCAATATGTAATATCAAGTGATGTAACAATTCATGTTGTAAATATATGTTGAATGGTGAACATATGTGTATGGTTTTATTATTGTTCATGTGCATGTGCTACTGATTGTTTCCTTCTTACTCCCTTGATTTTCTTCTTCTTAGCCTTGTGTGGGATGTTTAAATTGGAATTCTCGCCAAGGTGAAGGTTTCAATTTAGACATCACACATCAGATTAAGTTTTAGAAAATTTGGGGACGTCACAGCTGCATTCATGGACCTGATGAACTGAGTATTCTGCCCATACCTTGACAAGTTCATAGTGGTGTTTATTGATGATGTTTTGGTTTATTCTGTGACGTTAGAACAACATCGCAAGCACCTACAGATTGTACTCAACACACTACGAGAAAACCAACTCTATGCAAAATTCTCAAAGTGTGAGTTTTGGATAAAGGAAGTTATGTTTCTTGGTCACGTGATTTCTGTCGGTCATATAGCTATTGATCCTACGAAGGTAGAAGTTGTGACAAAGTGGAATGCTCCAAAAAACCCATCTAAAATCTGTAGTTTCCTTGGTCTAGCCGGTTACTATCGGAAGTTTATCAAAGGTTTCTCTGAGTTGGTCTTACCTTTGACCAAGTTGACTCGAAAGGAGGTCAAGTTCTCATGGACCCCTGAATGTGAGAACACTTTTCAGAAGTTGAAGAAGAGCCTGACTTCTGCTCCTATGATTACTTTGTCTGTTGAGGGCTTACCCTATGTCATGTACACCGACGCATCCAGACATGGCTTAGGGTGTGTTTTGATGCAAGATGAAAAGGTAATCACCTATGCTTCTTGACAATTAAAACCTAATGAAGCTAATTGGCCTACACATGATTTGGATCTTGCTATCATAGTTCATGCTTTAAAGATCTGGTGACACTATCTCTATGGCGAAAAGTTTGAAGTCTTTTCTGATCACAAGAGTCGGAGATATATGTTCACTCAGAAGGATATGAACTTGCGACAATGTAGGTGGATGGAATATCTTAAAGATTATGACTTCACCATTACCTATCATCCTGGTAAAGTGAATGTCGTAGCTGATTCTCTAAGTCACAAGAAGGATGTTGTTTGTGCTGCTCTGAGATGTTCAGTGTGGGAAAACCTTGAACATGTGGCTAGTTGGAGACCTCAGCTTGTTGATTCTGTGGATGAAGACAAGTTGTGTGTTCATATGGCCAGCTTGGCCGTTACACCGACTTGGATCTTAGAAGTCATGGATGCACAGTTGGAGAGTTCTGAGCTTGAGGAGATGAAAGCATTAACTGAGAAACCGCAATCTGACTTCTCTATCAGAGTGGATGGTGATGTCTGCTTTAGACAAAGGTTGTGGGTTCCTAATGTTGGTGATTTGAGATAGAAGGTTCTGAGTGAAGCTCATGGGTCCAAGTACACTATTCATCTTGGCACAACAAAGATGTATAAGGACTTACAGTGAAGCTTTTGGTGGAAGAACATGAAGAATGATATAGCTTTGTTCGTGGCGAAATGCTTGACCTGTCAGCAAGTCAAGATTGAACATCAACGACCTGGTGGTCTTCTTCATCCTCTTGAGATTCTAGAATGGAAGTGGGAGAAGATCACAATGGACTTTATTACTAGTTTCCCTAAGTCCAAGAAAGGTTATGATGTTGTTTGGGTGGTGATTGATCGACTTACAAAATATGCTCATTTCTTGCCTTTCGAGACCACATATAAAGTTGCTGAGATGGATTAGTTATATGTGGAGTGGATAGTTTGTCTGCATGGTGTTCCTACTGTGATAGTTTCTGATTGAGACCCGAAATTCACTTCTCGCTTATGGGGTCATATTCAAGAAGAGATGGGTACGGATCTACATTTCAGTATTGCTTACCACCCACAAACTGATGGTCAGTCTGAGAGAATAGTTTAGATTCTGGAGGAATTGCTACATGCTTGTATGATGGATTGGGGTGGTTCCTGGGATCGGTATCTACCGCTAGTAGAGTTTGCTTAAAACAACAGTTACCAAGCTAGTATTGGTATGCCACCTTTTGAAGCACTCTATGGTAGACCTTATCGTTCACCTTTGCATTGGGATGATGTTGGTGAGCGGTCCCTAGTGAAGACTGATGACATGCAGATGATGCTCGAGAAGGTACAGCTAATAAAGAAATGGATGAAAGCTTCTTAAGATCGACAGAAGATGTATGATGATAAAAAGAGGTCTGATGTAAGCTTCTTAGCGGGAGACTATGCTTTTCTGAAGATCAAGCCT
The DNA here is from genome assembly GCA_963693085.1 of Alisma plantago-aquatica. Taxonomy (NCBI): domain Eukaryota; kingdom Viridiplantae; phylum Streptophyta; class Magnoliopsida; order Alismatales; family Alismataceae; genus Alisma; species Alisma plantago-aquatica. The sequence continues at coordinate 813,572,061 of OY856409.1, read as the reverse complement.
ATACGTTCTATTGTAAGATCTAAAGTAAAATGCAAGTTGAGTCCTTGCTATGTTGGACCATTTGAAATCTTAGATAAGGTGGGAGATTGTGCATATCGATTAGCCTTACCTCCTGTTTATGACAAGATCCACAATGTGTTCCATGTCTCTGTGTTGAGGAAGTATGTGAAAGATCCTTCCCATGTACTTGCTATTGAACATGTGGAGATTCATGAGAATCTAACCTATGAAGAACTACCTGTGAGGATCCTTGACTCCCGAGTAAAGTAGCTGAAGAATAAGGAGATGGAGTTAGTAAAGGTTTTGTGGAGATATCATGGGTTAGAAGAAACCACTTGGGAGTTGAAAGATGAGATGTTACGTACTCACCCTTCCCTCTTTGTATGAGATTTCAGGAACGAAATCCTTTTTAAAGGGCGGAGTGCTATAACATACCGAAATCCACTATGTATCTCTTTGTTACAACCCCACCTTCTGGTAACCCCCAATTAAGGGATACCGAGAGGTCGAAGCCGCACACATAATTTTTGGATCGAAGGTTCGGCAATTAACAAAGAACAATTATTAAATTTTAACAGACTAAAGTGGAAAGTTGTACGAAAATAAACTTTTTCATACCTTTTTGAAATGTTGGATTTCTAAACTTCTATCCATGTAAGCATTCTACTCTAACTAATCCTCCTTGTATATAATTCATGTATTTCACAATATGATGATTTACTGTTTGTCCTTTTGGCTTTGTACCTAAAATGCCGACAAACAAAACGCCGGTCAGCATAAAGCTAGTATGTGGGGGAAACAATAACCGTGCAACTATGATAACAATGTATTGTAGCTAATTACCATTTAACAAACAATTTTACATTTTAAATATAACTATGTGATCCATTCATTCCCTATCATCTGTGTTGTCCCTACAGTGGACCTGGATGCTACTTTCCTTATAGTAGATCCCCATTAAACCCCTCATGGTCCCACCTATAGATGAACCAATTTTTAGGGTTGATTCACATGGCACTACCCATAAGTAACCCACTCCTTAACTCATGGCATGCTAAAGGGTCTCATGGCACTACACTTGGTAGACCAATTTCTAACCTACGATAACCTAGACCTTACTCTAGGTTACCCCTTTTTAGCCTTTACAAGCCACAGAGGTGGATTTGGATCTAAGCCAGTTATATATATATTCATGGTGATAATCATAGTCACTTTATAGTTGCATGAAATAAAAGGCATCCAACAGTTATTTTCAAGCAACCGATAAAAACATTTGGAAATTTCCGTGAAACTAAAGCGATTATTCATAAGCAGAACCACAAACATGTTCAGTAGATTTTTCAAGCTAATATCAATTCCAACCAAGAAAGCTATCCAAGCAAGTAGTTCAACCACACAATCAAGAATCCTGAAAAAACACATGTACTCTATGTATAACATACTTTATCAAGATTCTTTATATTCAACTTGAAATTGCTTCCTAAGGTTTCTGTATCCATTTTAGGGTTTCCTTTGCAATTAGGGTTTCACTTCATCTTTTATTATTCAAAACCCTAATTTTATACCATTACTCATAAACCCTAATTATCTCATCTATTCTTCAATATTAAGGTTATCTTAACAACATATAACCCTATTTTTGGATTAAAGACACCATTAACCATTAATTAAGTTCATTAAGCCTCTTTTATATTAAAGCTACTATATTTATCCTTTTAATCCACAACAACATCATTATATGCATTTATCATCAATTCAAAGTTCATTATGGTCTAATCACATATGAACTCGATTTGCCATAATTCTACCTTTTATTCATGAGAAAACCCTAATTACTACTTTTAGGGTATTTATCCAGAATTAAGGACTTTTGTACTCTAAATAGATTAGAACCATCATATCTCAGCTTTGTACATGAATTTGACCAATTAAAATCATTCAGGATCATAATTACCATAGTTAGGGTTCAAGGTTCATTAAATCATATGGAACCCTAAATTAATCAAATTATGCATGAAGATCATCCTTTTAGATCTAATATGCCCTTTTTATTAACAACATGTTAATATCTATTTTAAACACTCACATAACCCCTTTCTAATTCATTAATCATCAAATGTTAGGGTTTTTCATTGATTAAACTATTAAAGATAGCATCTTGATATACTTTTTGAATAGAAAGCGAAATTAGGATTCCACAATGATTTCTTTGTGTTCCTCACGTTCTGAGGATCAATTTTCATATATTACTTGTCATAATCGGAGTTACCAATATTTAATTATGAATTAATAAAGGAATTACCTTTTCAGCCAATTAGGGTGCCACATCGTCAACTCCCATGCAACGCGGCTTGCTTAGAAACATAACGGATTGACCATTATACCCTTACTTAAGTTACCGCTTCTTCATCCCGCGGAGGGGAAAACTTGTCCAATGACCGAGGGGTCATCCCCTACATTCAGCCAGCCGCGACGCTGGCCCTAGCCGCCCAAGGCGCGGCTCCTTCTCCTCTTCCTTGAGCCTGATGGCCGCCGCCGACCCTTACATTGGCTCTGGTGCCCTTCTCTGCCCTTGGGGCACCACTTAGCTCACCACCACTGTGGCTGGTGTGGGCTGGGGAGAGCTGCAACCCGCGGTCGTGTTGCACTCATGTGGTTGTTGCTGCAGATGATCGCGCGTGGGTTGGAGGCTGGGAAGGATGGTGGACCTTCTGCGGTTGGTTGTGGATGTTTTTAGCCTCAAACAAGACCATAAACACCCCCCGTTGCTCCAAGGATAGGACCTTACCTTCAAGGTTTGGGTTTTGACGAAGAAGATGAAGAAGGGAGATATAGTTGCGTGGAATCCCTCTGGACTCGACCCCAAGTCTTACCCCTTATATAGGGGAGGTCAACAAAGCCCTAGGATGGATTTCCATAAAGAAACGAAGTCCCTCTTCTAATAGGAATCACATTCCTTCAAGGAGAAGTATTCTTCTCTCTTCTCATAACCTCTTTTATATTCATTATTCCATGGATAATTAGAAATATGAAAATCATCTCCCTTAATCTCTTTAGACTTGCCTTTTAATTCATTGGCCATTAAATTATATTTTCTTTTAGTAGAAAATACTCCCTTTTTATCAATATCACAAAATTCATTAATAATGTATCACATTATCCTCTTATTTTGCAATTTTGGTATTTTCTCTATCTTTCTTCTTTATTGGGACTCCTTGGATCCCAAGACACTCTATTATTTTGAAATTCCTTTTCAAGGATACTTATTATCCTTCTAGATGCATTTATATGCATTATTTCTCATTATCATGTTTATTTCTTATTAAAATATTTTCTTTTGATGATTTCTCTTTATTTCTCTTTTATTTTGCTCATTGGTATTCCTTCTATCATTAGGAATCCTTGGGATACGAAAATCCACCAAGGATAACTCCATTATACCTCTTTTCACTTACTTCCCACATTTTATCATTATTTTCAATTTCTTTCTTAATAAAGAAATACTTAATTGATCTTTTCTTTTCTTATTGCACTCTCTATGCAACTTTGGACTCCTTGGAACCCAAGGAACCCAAGAGGCACGAAATCCCTCTTTGGATTTTCCTTCTAGAGGTTTCCACATTTTTCTTTTCTCAAATATTCAAGTATTCATTTTCTAATTGAATTTTCTTGTTATTTGGGCCCAATAGCCAATAAAGCCCAAAACACAATCATTAAGGCTATTGTAAATGAAATCCATTTATTTAAAATAAATTGTATCATTATTTGTTCAAATATCTTTAATATGAGAAATTACATTTCTCACCAAATGATCCCAAAAATTGGGGTTGTAACATACTTCCCCTCTTATAGGAATTTTGTCCTCAAAATTCTATCAAACAAACAACCAACTCAGGATAAGACTTTTCCATGTCCATCATTGGCCCCTATGTGGCTTTACCTTACTCATAGCACTTCCAAAGAACCTTTATCATCACATATTCTTTTCTCTGAGTTCTTTCATCCTGTTGTCTATAAACTGTACAGGTGACTCAGGCCATTTCAGCCTCCCTTGAGGCTCACTAGGTTCATTGCTCAGCACATGGTCTGGGTACCTCACATAGTGCTCTAAATTGGACACTTGGAACTCATCACACATTTCTTTATCCTGAGGGGTAAGGTTAACCTTCTCCACCAATCCATCTCAATGGACCCATGTATCGGGGACTCGGCTTTCTTAGCTATAGCTCAGAGGGGTCAGATTTTCATGTCACATGTTCTCCCACGGTGAACTGCATGTCAGTCTACTTTGCATCTGCTCATGACTCCCGTCGTCTCTAGACTCCTTTCAGCCATTGCACGATCAAATCGATTTCATCTACACGCATTGTGGTCCTTTTCTAACCATCATGTGGTCCTTTCACCAACATCACCTTACTGAAGTGGTGACCGACACAACCTCCCTTACATAGCTTCTTTAAATCCCAATAATGTCTATGGTGGTCGTCATCACATCTTTCATAGAATAAGAACTGTCTCTAGATATCACCTTGAACGAGCACATATGCTCTCATCAGACCCTTTAGTCTGGATCATACTAACCATTAGTTAGTTAGAGGTGATAAACTATACTAACATAGAGTTCTTCATGTTTCTACTTCCACCTCACGGAAGTGAACCTTTAGGTTAAAGTCAAGAACCTTTGAACTTGCATCATGTTGTAGTTGAACCATCTCTCTCATGGGTAGTTCAACCAGATCTGTCCCTCGACAGAACTCTTTTTTTCTCATGTCATCTAGGTAAGGCGATCTACCATAACCCATATTGCATCTCGGCCTTCCTTGGTCCAGGGGAGACTTACAACATCCATAGTGATGAACTCCCTTTCTCTTTTGGGGACTCTTTATCCTTTATATCAATGCACTAGGTTACTGGTGTTCGTCCTTCTCCCTCGGCTTGCATGGCCATATACCACATGCAACTTTATCTTAGGCATCTAAAGTACTACTGTCACTTATTATCTTGGTAGTAACACGGTGTATGGTGATCTTCAATCATGATTTCCTGTATGTCATGATTCCTCAAGATCGATTCCTCAGAAACCCTAAACCACTCTAGTCGGGGTTTCATCACCTTCCTTTCCAAAGAAGTGCATTTGAGGTTCTACAACCATCCTTTCATTGTATCAAGGCCTAGGTTAGCTAATCATTAACTTGTTCAACAAATCTCGTTACATCTGAGTATTAGCCAAACATATCTCCTTTCCAAACTTAGGGTTAGCCTAACAACCTCTTCTAGAGTCTAGCCAAACTAGTCAGATATATCTCGACCAGGGCATCCATTACCACTTCACATCCTTAGGTATTAGGTAACATTGAAGACATACACTTCCATGTATTTCACTTATCATCTCAAACTCAAACTCTATTGAGAACACATTGAGCTCATCTTCTGGTGATCAAACTCAACCTTGTATGACTCATATCTCATGATAAAAACATCCTCATAAGGTGACTACCTCATTCCTCTTAGTATTTGCAAATCATCCATGTATCATTCACTTTACCATGGTATGTTATCTTCTTTGTCCCCATATCTCATGGCAACGTTCCATCCCACATCATATTTATCCTTGGTGTATGGCATGTGTACTGTCCTATCTCTCACTCCCATAACAAGAGGAAATAAGCATTTGGCTACAGTCCAAATACAGAGTTCTTCCTGTTCCAAGAGTAAAGATGGTACATCCCACCTTGCAAGTGTTGGGTTTTAGGGGAGACGGAGAAGGCAGCGGAAACAAAAAATTTTCTCCCCAAACCCATACCAAGGAAACGCGTCAACGTCTATATAATAGGAAAGGATGGTTTGTGGAATCATACCTTGTCCCGAGGCTTGCTCGGCGATAATACCTCGCGCAACGCACGGTCTTCAATTCTGGTCTTCGACGGTGTCTGTGCAGCTCCTGGTCGCACCGGGACTGACAACTCCTACTCGAACCAGACTGTCGGATGACAGTTGTCCTCCTAAGTGGTAGTGTCCTCCCGCCTCTGTAGTAGTCCACACGGACCACCTGGAACTCCACACTCCTTGTCCCACAAGGAAGTGGAAGGAGTCGCACCCTCCTGTTGACGTACTAGTCGCCAACACACTCTCCTGCCTCCTATTGCAACTGCAGTTGTCCTTCCCTTGCTGCACCTCCCTTTTGCGGGAAGCACTTGCTAGGGCTCTCTCTCGGTTACCAAAACCAGAGAGAACGACAACTTGCAGAGCAACTGGTTGCACTGAGCTCTTCTCTGAAAAGCCCCCAATACCCCTATATATATAGGAGGGTCATGGGACAGGGTTCTCCATCCCGGGCAATGCGGGACTAAAAGTAGGAGTAGAAGGGTTCGGAATTTGCACAAAAAGCAACCACCTCGCAACCTGAACCGATCAATTCACAAGTGAACCGGTTGGTTGGGGACCTGAACCGATCGGTTCACCACTGAACCGATCGTTTGGGACCCTTGAACCGGTCGGTTGGGGTTCCAGGTTGGTTCCTGATTGACTTTCTTTCTTTTGTTTCTAATCGGTATCGAATACCAATCCTATTTCCAATCAAATTGGATAATTGAAACGAAAGGAAAATACTCACCAATCCTACTTTCCCAAGTTGCTCAATTGCATCAGTTGAACCGATCGGTTCAACACTTGAACCGGTCGTTTCACTCTGTGCATGAGCCGATCGGTTCAACAATTGAGCCGACCGGTTCAGCAACCTCAGCCGACCGGTTCATCACATGAACCGATCGGTTGGGAGTGTAGGTTGTGCAGAATCAGTCAAATGCAATTTCAATCAATCTGATACTCCAATCAATGCGTCCAACACCTTGAACCATACGATATTGAGCCATCGACTGATTGAGTGTTTAATTGAACTACTAAACTCCTTTAGTAATCAATCTAAACATTGCTTGTGGACAAAACTCCTCTTCCAGGTTAAATCCTATGTGTGTGACCCTGCATGTCCATTTCACATTGGCAGTGAAAGTTCATAACACTTATGACTTCACAAGAAAAGAGTGGTGCCTAGTCACACATCAGTGCTACCCAAGTGAAAGTAGAAAGTTGGAGAACAACTTTCATCCTACAATCTGTGAATGGTGTTACAGTGAATGTATAATTCCTTTGTCACTGATATCCCGAATGAACTCGAGGCATGGAACAGTCATCCTGTCAACGTTCATTCACTTTCTTGATCTCAGAGTAGACTGGAAGAGATATGTATGACATCAGTATCACATACTGACTCACACATGCGTGCACGCCTTTCTCAATCCTACTCATCAAGTGGCCATGGATATCAAACTCCCTCAGGAGGGACAAATCCCATATCTATCACTCACCCCTCAAAAGCCCCATGTGTCAAAGACACCCAATCATCACCTTTATAACAACCCATGTTTCAGGAGTGCGTTTGATGATGTCAAAGTGTGCCCAACGACATGTGTTGAGTGCAGTGATTTCAGGTCTAAGAATCACACTCACCACCATCACTGTGAGTACTGACTGTGACTACCATCTCATGGTTCCATGTGTCAAACTCACGGTGGGTCTGTCCGGTACACTTGTTCTCTAACAAGTACCTATGTGTTTGGTTCGATATCTCTATATCATGACTAATGAGATTCTGTCATCAACCAACACCACAATCTAGTCTTGTGTGTCATTGCTATCTATCTACCTTCCACAATTACATCCGACTAGGGACATAACAAGAATGTACAAACTCTTAGCATTCGTATGATCTCATCGTTCAAGTCCTGAACCTGAAAGCACACGTCATTGAGTATTGTCATTATTTAGACATTCAATCTGTTCTATCACTATCTCATATGACTGAACCAGAAAGAATTGGAAGCTTGCCTTTAATGTTTATCAAATCAATCTTAATGTATCCCACAAATCATCCCATGATTGGCTCTCAGGGCATACATACCAACAGCAAGTACACCTTTAAATCTAAGTTGAAATGCACCGTTTATGTCTCTATATTACGATCATCTTGATATCAAAGTTACCTCCATGGAAAACTGGTTTCGAACCTACTTGGGTCACCTCACAATCCTTGGTCATCTCCTCTAGGTCATAGGGTGCCGGCACTTTTAGGGTCGTCCCTCTTCCCTTATGCATCCAGAGAGTGCCCTACTCATCTACCCTTTGGGCCCCATGAGTTCATGAAGGTGATCAATCTCCTAACCCATGACTCTCAGACAATGACAGTTGTTACCTCCTGACCCTATGGTCATGTGCAACTAGGGAATTAGGAAACTCCTACTTCCATCGGTCTTATCCCTACCTAACCCTAGGATAGTCTTAGGATTCTCTTATAGTACATGTTCAACTTAGAACCTTACCCAAGCCTTCGTCATCTCTTTCTACATTCGAGGGTTGTCTTTCATCCTTTCATAAGGGTCATGGTGACATGCCTACCTTGGTCAGGCCCCATACCGGTTACCTCCATGGTAACACATCCTCATGCACTTAGAGATGGATATCTATGGGTCTACAGGTTCATTCTCATACCATGCACTTTTCACTTAGCTTCTCAAGATCCTATGAGACCTCTTTAGGTTTCCTCAAAAACCATAAAACTGGTATACACCCTACCAAAGGGTCCCTCTCCCGGGATGGGAGGAAACTATGATTCTTGACAACAAGGTCACAAACATCCTTAGGGTTTACATCCATATGAGCATGCTTAACCCAGCAGCTACTAAGGCACAAGCGGACCACTGACTAGCCATGCTAGGTCATACTTGTTCTCATTCTTCAGCATTGGATCAAGATCATACCTTCCCTTGTCATCAACGTAGTTGTGAGGGGTTCATCAAACATACCTCAAACTGAAGGGGCTTCCCTTTTCCTCTATACATGAGGAGTACCATGCTTGAAACAATAGCAACTTAATTCTCATCATGAGCATTAGGTATACCACTTCCCCTCTTAGGCCTGGGAACCATAGGTTCACTTTCCTGATGTCCAACTGTCTGCTCAACCTCTTAACTGCCAACCAAACATGTACCGGGTATGACATACACTTCTTGTCATCCTTCTCCTCGATCAACACTTTAAATTTGAGTCATCCTCAAGGATAATCAACAAGGTATAGGGCCTCATAACATGTTACTAAACCTCTCTAGGTCTAAGGAACTCTTCTCCTCATTTATGCTATAGGTATAGAGGTACCAGCAGACTCATCCTCTCTCTAGGGTTTGGTTCCTCTCATGGAAACCAAGACATCATCAACCTCTAGGGATCAAACATGTGGTGACCACTATCATCCACTTAGGTCGCATCATCCTCAACTCCCTACTTTTCCTCGTATCTCAAAGTCTAGAATTCCAACCTTCTTGCTTGGTTTCCTGCTCTCTCTCTAGAGCTAACACTACAACCAACCTCACCATTATAGGTACTCTCTTCATGAAGGATCAACCTCAAAAGCATGCCCCTACCTAGATGAAGCCTATGTTCAACTTATGTTCACTCACGGTTATCCATAGCCCCTTATGCTTATCACATAAGCTATCCATCAAACTCTCCCAGTAGGGTTTCAACCTATTTCTCACACTACTGATACATTCTGGGTGCATATTATGCCCATATAATCTCATGGGGTTTCCATAGGTTCTTCTCTAACCTCATCAATGAAGGAGCTATCCTTCACTCTAATATGCACGGCCCTTCCCAGGGTTGGGTTGCCAGAGGTACTAGGTCATCCAACCTCTCATGGCTCATACGTCATCCAAGGCATGTCCATCCACACACCTGGTCTAACTCATCATGCCATCTCTCTCTAACCTTCACTTAGGGTTAGGGTTAACGTCATCCTTAGAGGATGTGCCAGGTCTCTGTTGTAATGGAGATCTCTATCTCCAAGACTAACTCTCTTTATTTATCCTCCTGACAAGAAGGTCTAGCCTCAGGTCTCTTCTGAGGGCATGACAACTTATGTCATACGACCTAAGCATGTATGTATCCTTTAGTTTACGCTTAATCTATTAAGCTTATGTCCATGACATCTTATTTACATGTTTTTCATTAATTTGGTGGAGGATTCCTTAAACCTTATCAACCTTATCCATACCTCAAGAGGGTGAGAAGAAGAGATAAAAATCTAATCCTTAAGGTCCTTAATAGAATTTGTGATGAGAAGGGATGAATAAGATGAGAAAGTCCTAAAGGTATCTTATTTCGATTCATACCCTAAGACTTTGGCCAGGCAGTCACACAGATCTGGGAGTCCTTGTATTTTGACTAGCAGTGTGGAGGATAATATTTCCAGCCCCCAGTCGTGATCCTTTTATAGATACCTTTGTCTTCCGGATAATCCTCTAATAACTCCCTTGGGTACTATGGAGTTTGTAAAATTTAATAATTATTAATGGTTAAGTGAGGAACCTACGCTCTGATACCAAATGTTACGACCCCACCTTCTGGTAACCCCCAATTAAGGGAGACCGAGAGGTCGAAGCCGCACACATAATTTCTGAATCGAAGGTTCGGCAGTTAACCAAGAACAATTATTAAATTTTAACAGACTAAACTAGAAAGTTGTAAGAAAATAAACTTTTTCATACCTTTTTGAAATGTTGGATTTCTAAACTTCTATCCATGTAAGAACTCTACTCTAATTAATCCTCCTTATATTTAATTCATGTACTTCACAATATGACGATTTACTGTTTGTCCTTTTGGCTTTGTACCTAAAACGCCGACAAACAAAACTTCGGTCGGCATAAAGTTAGTATGTGGGGGAAACAATAATTGTGCAACTATGATAACAATGTATTGCATCCAATTACCATTTCATAAACAATTTTACATTTTAAATATAACTGTGTGATCCATTCATTCCCTATCCTCTGCGTTGTCCCTGTAGTGGACCTGGATGCTATTTTCCTTATAGTAGATCCCCATTAAACCCCTCATGGTCCCATCTATAGATGAACCAGTTTCTAGGGTTGAGTCACATGGCACTACCCGTAAGTAGCCCACTCCTTAACTCATGGCATGCTAAAGGGTCTCATGGCACTACACTTGGTAGCCCAATTTCTAACCCACGATAACCTAGACCTTACTCTAGGTTACCCCTTTTTAGCCTTTACAAGCCATAGAGGTGGATTCAGATCTAAGCCAGTTATATATATATATACTCTAAATAGATTAGAATCATCATATCTCAGCTATGTACATGAATTTGACCAATTAAAATCATTAAGGATCATAATTACCACAGTTAGGGTTCAAGGTTCATTAAATCATATGGAACCCTAAATTAATCAAATTACACATGAAGATCATCCTTTTAGATCTAATATGCCCTTTTTATTAACAACAAGTTAATATTTGTTTTAAAAACTCACATAACCCCTTTCTAATTCATTAATCATCAAAAGTTAGGGTTTTTCATTGATTAAACTATTAAAGATAGCATCTTGATATACTTTTTGAATAAAAATTGAAATTAGGCTTCAACAATAAGTTCTTTGTGTTCCTCTCGTTCTGAGGATCAATTTTCATAAATTACTTGTCCTAATTGGAGTTACCAATATTTAATTATGAATTAATAAGGAATTGCCTTTTCAGCCAATTAGGGAGTGCCACGTCGTCAACTCCCATGCAACGTGGTTTGCTTGGAAACATAACGGATTGACTGTTATGCCCTTACTTAAGTTACCGCTTCTTCAGCCCGTAGAGGGGCGAACTTGTCCAATGACCGAGGGGTCATCCCCTACCTCCATTCAGCCGCGACGTTGGCCCTATCCGCCCAAGGCGCGGCTCCTTCTCCTCTTCCTTGAGCCTGATGGCTGCCGTCGACCCTTACACTAGCTCTGCCGCCCTTCTCTGCCCTTGGGGCACCACTTAGCTCACCACCAGCGTGGTTGGTTTGGGCTGGGGAGAGCTGCAACCCACGGCCGTGTTGCAGCCGTGCGGCTGCTGCTGTAGATGATCGCACGTGGGTTGGAGGCTAGGAAGGATGGCGGACCTTCTGCGGTTGGTAGTGGATGTTTCCAACCTCAAACAAGACCATAAACACCCCCCGTCGCTCCAAGGATAGGATCTTACCTTCAAGGTTAGGGTTTTGACGAAGAAGATGAAGAAGGGAGATATAGTTGCGTGGAATCCCTCTGGACTCGACCCCAAGTCTTACTCATTATATAGGGGAGGTCAATCAAGCTCTAGGATGGCTTTCCACAAAGAAACAAAGTCTCTCTTCTAATAGGAATCACATTCCTTCAAGGATAAGTATTCTTCTCTCTCCTCATAACCTCTTTGATATTCATTATTCCATGGATAATCAGAAATACGAAAATCCTCTCCCTTAATCTCTTTAGACTTGCCTTTTAATTCATTGGCCATGAAATTATATTTTCTTTTAGTAGAAAATACTCCTTATAATCAATATCACAAAATTCATTAATAATGTATCACATTATCCTCTTATTTTTCAAGTTTGGTATTTTCTCTATCTTTCTTCTTTATTGGGACTCCTTGGATCCCAAGACACTCTGTGTCACGCCCCAATCTCACATTAACCACAAACCGCGAGATTAAGACGCGACAAGATGGGATTTACACGTAAGCCAACCACTCTTCACTTTTTAAAGCATTTTAAAGAGATTAATAGAATAATCCGATTTATGCTGTAAAATGAAACTAAACAAACTGCGGAAGCATCTTTATTAAATTGAATAGCAGTAAAAACAGAATCTACAACATGTTACATTGTTCGACATAAAATAAAGCATAACAGGTAATTTACATCTTTATACACATTCTCTCTCTCACTCACACCTTGTCCCAAAGATCGAGGGGAAAGGACTAAGAGACCTCTAACTGCTAACCACGAACCTTCTATTGACTAGGCATAAGGGTAAATCGATCCTTCTGATTTCCTGCTGTTGATGATAACCTGAAAATGTTTTGAGTAGAGGTATGAGCCTACTCGCTCAGTGAATAGTATTTCACTTAGCTATCACTAAACAACTCATCAGGTTTATAAATTGAAATTAAACATAAATGCAAAACTAAGCAGGGCAGTTCTAATAACATAACAGATTTACAGAATATAATCATATTTCCAAGCATTTAACAGGTAATTCAGGTAAATGAACAGTTATATAAATTTACTGTGAACCTACTTGATTATTTATTCATTTTATTATTATGCCCTAAATATATGCAGTGTACTCTGCATATAAAGATCCGCAACAAGTTCATGCTACGGTCCCACCGTACAAGACTTAGCGACACACCCGGGAAATGCTAAGTCTGACTGCTCTCGTCCTGGTCTACTACAGGACCTCACTGCACTCTCAAAAGAGTGTAAACTGGACCCCTCCTACATGAGCACACAGGCGGAGTGTCGAGTTGTGCCTATCTGGACTGTCCTCCAGTAGGTAACACGACTACTCGGCCATCTGGACTGTCCTCCAGTAGGCCTCACAAAACTACTAGACCATCTGGACTGTCCTCCAGTAGGTCTCTCTCTCCAACCATCTGGACTGTCCTCCAGTAGGTTGCCGACCATCTGGACTGTCCTCCAGTTAGGTCGTTTCATCCCCTTAAGATCGCAGACCGCACAAAGGGGATTCTACGGTGTCAGGGCATCTATGTCTATACTTGATTAACAAATAAACATTTAAACAGGAATATCACATTTCATACATTTTGCACAATCTAAACATCACAAAAGCACATATATGTAATTATCATAAATAAACATGATTCAGAATCATTCATCCAGTTTCAATGCTAAACATCTATATTTGAAATCAGTTAATACATTGCAACAATAATACAGGAAATTTCATCATTTTCATTAAGCATATCACGTAGTTCAATTCTAATGAGTCTAACATACTCTATTGTATGAACTATACTGTTTAGAAGTTATATCAATTGATACAGAAGCAATTAAACATTTAAATTGAGTTAAATATTGATTTCTAAATGAACTACTACTCACCCACTTCGGTGTGTTCGTATACACCGAAAAACGTCCACAACCATGCCTAATTTCGTTCTTTACAGCAGTGTGCACGCCGTGCACCTGGGCTGTACGCCGTGCACCTTCAATGCACCCTTATTCTACTTTTCTGCAACCTTGCATGCCGTGCAAACTGATTTGCACGCCGTGCACCTGGGCAGAAACTCGTTCCGCTATCTGTAACTTTGCACGCCGTGCAAACTGATTTGCACGCCGTGCACCTGCGCAGAAACGGAAAACTTATTGAAGATAAACTCGATTCTAAAGCTATGTCTTGGACTTAATCTACGGAATCTAATCCTATCCTCAAAACCGAACTGCGTGCTGGTCTTACCTTGCTTTATTGTGTATCAATCGAGCTCCGGTTTGGATCTATTCAATCCAACAGTAGCTTTCTTCTCGTACTGGTTGAGGAAACGAGCTACAGATGTAGCAAGGTGCTTCTCGAGGCTGAGGGAGGAAGGCATCATCGTGCAGCTGGTTGATAGCCGAAGCTATGGGACCAAGAAACACCCCGCCCTTCCCTCTCAAGTGACTGCTGGACCTGCCGCAATTGAGATGGCCGGCCATGGTTACTCCTGCAGGTTGGGACAGGTGGGGCGCAGCTGGGCGCCGTTAATGGTGGTCGGGTTCTCAAACGTAGCTAGGGTTGCGAGTTAGTGCACAGAACTCCAAGACGAGGTTGCTTTGGAGTAATAGCCGCGCCAAAATGGCCTTTGGCTAGCGCCGTAGCTGCATCTTGCTGGGGCGCCGCCCAGCAGATCAGTAGCTGCAGGGCGCCACTAGAGCATGGAGGACGAGGAAGAAGAGAAGGGAAGGAGTGGGCGGAGGTAGAGGAAGAAGGTGGTGCTGCTAGAAATGGAGCTAGGGCTCAAAATCGCCCAGTCTCTCCTCCGCTGCAGGTCTCGGTCGGGCGCTGGGTTTGGGGCGCCGCTTTTGCGGTTCCCTGTTCTATCGGGCGAAAGAAGAAGAAGAGGCAAGGGTCGGTTCGCAGAGGGGGCCGGCTACAAATTGCCCAACAAAAACCTAAAATTACAACTAGGTCCCTGAACACTCAAATGCCCGTATCTTTTAACTCAGAAGTCGGTTTTGAGTGATTTTTCTTGCAACGGATTAAGCACGGAATTCTCTATAACCTCAAAGTGCAAAACATGCTAAAAGAGACAATTCTACTATATCAAAGCTCTAATTACAACTTGTGATTACTTGATTCAACTTAATTAACTAATTAATCAACATTAATATCATTAGTCGTCTCAGATAATTCAAACTCAACTATTGATTCACAAATTAACTTATTTTGATTATCCATGATATTTAATTTGATGTTCAACACTAATTGGGGTGTTTCACGTAATTCGAGGTATTAATTAGTTAAATCAGGGAGTGGGTCATAACACTCTGTTATTTCAAAATTCCTTTTCGAGGATACTTACTATCCTTCTAGATGCATCTATATGCATTATTTCTCATTATCATGTTTATTTCATATTAAAATATTTTCTTTTGAGGATTTCTCTTTATTTCTCTTTTATTTTTCTCATTGGTATTCCTTTTATCATTAAGAATCCTTGGGATACGAAAATCCACCAAGGATAACTCAATTATACCTCTTTTCACTTATTTCTCACATTTTATCATTATTTTCAATTTCTTTCTTTATAAAGAAATACTTAATTGATCTTTTCTTTTCTTATTGTACTCTCTATGCAACTTTGGACTCCTTGGAACCCAAGGAACCCAAGAGGCACGAAATCCCTCTTTGGATTTTCCTTCTAGAGGTTTCCACATTTTTCTTTTCTCAAATATTCAATTATTCATTTTCTAATTGAATTTTTTTGTTATTTGGTCCCAATAGCCAATAAAGCCTACAAAACCATCATTAAGGCTATTGTAAATGAAATCCATTTATTCAAAAAAATGTATCATTATTTGTTCAAATATCTTTAATATGAGAAATTACATTTCTCACCAAATGATCCCAAAAATCGGGGTTGCAACACTCTTTGTACTCTTTTGTATAAGATTTGTCCTTCATTTTCATCCCATATGTCTTTCGAATTGATTTAGTGGGATTATGATGGTTCTTGGATAAATATTTTCCATATATTCTCAATATAGGGTTGTATGCACAAATACCTTAGTTAGATTTTAAATAATGGGCTTGAAGTGCAAATTGTACACTAAGTAACAAAAATACTAAAATATTTTGTCCTAGAACTTTCTACTACTTTGTAGAATAGGAAAAAAAAGAGAAAATCCAAAATATATATAAAGGAGATGATAAATGCAATAATTAGAGATAATATGGGATTTAATGGATAAAAGAAGATAATGAGGAACAAATTGTTCTAAAAATCATAATTGGAAACCGACAAGGATAATTTGACATTGAATTTCATTTTCTTGACTTAAAAGAAACTTAAGGGCCAAGTATCATTTAATTTCGAAGATAAATGTATATATTAATGTCTTTTTTTTGTCAGTCAAAAAGCGTGTTACTATAATACCAAAAACTTTGGGCACTAAGTACCCCATTACAGCAGAAGAGCTAAAAAACAAAACTCAGCCTAGGATCAGATACCTCTCGCAGGAGGTACTCAGTAGAACACTAGAAACAAGAAAAGCTAGGAAAGCCAAACAAGCTATAAAAACTAAAAAAACTAGACATTCGATCAGGGGAATGGATATTTCATCCTGCAATTACATACATTTAGCTCACCCACAAACAGTAATTACAAGACAAAACAGAGCATACGCCAGGACCTCCTATCTTGAGCTAGCTCTAAGAACTTTTGACCTTCTCTGGTTTTCAGGAGCTTAGGTATCTGTATGGATTGCACATCCACATAGAAACCTCATGAAACTACCCACAAAAATGGAAAGTGTGTGACAAGACTTGACCGATGTAATTTTCTAACAAGGAGAAGCAAGAGCAAAAGCTCGAAGACAGACCCTCTAGCTTAGCACAACACCAGCTGAAAGTAACCGCACCCACAAAGTGTGGCATAGCACCAAGATTCAGGAGTTCCTTTTCACTTCTAATTTAACCGATCAGTCCTATTAGGCATGCAGCGGTTCTTGCTTGATCAGCCCCAGTTCTTGATTCAGATGTTTAAGCAAAAGCTTGGAACAACTGACAGCAATTCTTTGAACACCTTGAATATGTTCAGCAGGAGGGACCAAAGAAGATAAAAGGATGCAATCCCCCCCAATCCCAACTCTACATGAGGCAGACTACTGCTTGCTCATAGACGCCTCATCGAACACTTTGAGGGCGTTGGGAACCCGTAAATCAAAGACCCCCCAATGGAGTGACCCAATGTCACTAATCAACAGGGGAGCGCCGCCAACAGGGCAGGAAGGGAGCAGACCCAAGCTGCCCTGTGAAGGGCATGATTACCTCAGTCTCCAAGCATCCCACCCAAAGGTAGGAGGAGAAAACCAGATGACGGTGAATGGGATGGAAACCGCCTGCTGGACGAAGAGGACGCAGCCCGCGTTGCCCACCTGAAATCCACCCATTGCCAAGATCGTCGGGCAGATCTAGCCGCTTCAGGGGTTGCCGACTCCCTAGGTAAACCCAGATGTATCTCGGAGTAGAGAGGAGCGGATGCGGAGGAGGACAGGTAAGGAGCCTGATCTCCGTCAGCATCGATGGATCGACACCGTGCGAGGACAGGGACAGTGGAAGCGGCTCCATCCATCACGCTTGATCAGAATGGAGTCGAACTGCGTCGATTTTCCACCTCTCAAACCATCCTTAACTCACGTGTAGCTTCTCCTCCTCTTCATTCCTGGATGCCAAGTGGGGGAACCCTGACGGAGACGACAGATCGTTGCTCGCTTTGGATCCTTTCTCCGGGGATCACTACTGCCTACAATCAGGGAAGATCATGACTAGGCCATTGAGGACCAGGGGGAGGAAGGCACCGAGGGGTTTCTCCCTCCCCCCAGTGGAAGCCGCCGGGAAACCTAGAGAGAGGTGAGAGCTAAACCCTAGAGAGAGAGCCCCCCCCACAAAGTATATTAATGTCCTTATCAAAAGAAAATAGGAAATAGGCCAATAAAGTGAAATATAATATGTAATGCCCTCAAAATAGAAAACTAACTCCAAATTCGTAATCTAAACATAAAAACCCTTTGGGTAAATCTGCAACTACTTTGGATAATGTTTGAATAATGAGTAAAATAGGAGAGAGAAAGTGTGTAGAATCTTCTATTTATTAAAAAATAAATAAATAATCTCAACTTGTGAAAATAATGACAAAATCATGTCCTAACCCCTTAGGAAGACTTATGGATGAAGTTACACAAATTTTAAGTAATATTATCACCCCTTTTGAAGGAGGAAAGAGAAAATGATGTTTTAATTATTTAACTTATTAAACTTCTCCAAAAGGCAAAAATAACTCCATATTTGGATTCTAGGCATCAAAATCAGTCAGGTTATGAATTTTGGTTAATTTTAGATATCGTTTGGGCCTTCAAATGAGGAGAGAGAAAACATTTAAATTTAATAAAACACTTTGGTCGCATTTTAATACAAACATAGTTCCAATGTAACAAGGACTCTCCCCATCCATGAGATCGGACGGCTCGTGGTCCTCTGTGGACTCGAGTCCATTGATCCAATGACTGGAAAGTCGTCTTCTTCCTCTAACCGAAAAGGAAATAGGTAGTTGCTTTCTGAAATTTCAAATCCAATTATCTCGAGAAATACTCAATGAAATTTGATGATTTTTACTTCTACGAGTTCCTCGCAAGATTCTGCACCACTTTATTCCAAAATTTTTGTGTTTTGACAAAGATTCAAGAAACCCCCAAATCATGTGGCTCCTCTCTCTCACCCCACCTAGCTAAACCCTAGCTTAGGCCTCCTTGTATATATATATCCATACCCATAGGTCCGCCATCACCTTAGAAACTCAACCTAGCATGTGATTTCTTATTTCTTCATTGTTCGAGCCCTCAGCTAGCTGCTGAAGACACCTAGATTGCGGCGCCTCTTGCTCCCTGCTTCCTCGGCCATCATCTCAATTCAAGGTACCCTTAGATCTGTCTCTTCATCCTCTTTCTTTTGCATGCCTAAACGCGAAGTTTGGTGGTGTATTTCATTTTTGCCCAAATTTGCAAGCAAGCAGCAAGAATCTGCTCACCGCTTGACTGATCGAATGCTTTGGGAAGAAGGTTCCCCGTGTTTTTATGAAATTGTCCTCCATCATCCTCTTTGTATCTCTCTGTTTGTGAGAAGGGTGTTTTGGTCTTTTGGCCTCTGTTTGACCCGTGTTTGATCGCGAGCCTCAGCTGATAGCAAGAGAAAGCAAGGCGTGTGGGCCCCACCTCGCGACCCCACTCTGCTCTCTTCTCTATTTAATAATCATTTTTTTATTTTCTGATTGGCTGATATCAAATAATTCATATAAATTCATCCAGTGGTCAAAAATTAAAAATAAGTAGCGTTTTGAAATCAGGAGAATGAGATCTATCCATTAAAAATATGCTTGGGGTTTGATTCTGATGTTTATGAAAAAAGTGTTTTTAGAATGATTTAATTAACTAAAAATCACCAAAAATAACCTGAAAAATCCATATCTTCAAAATATATAATATTATATGTCATTCTAATCAAAAAAAACCCTAACTAAGACGACGATAATATTTTAGGAGTCTAAATTGAAGGTGTGCGCAAAAATATAGTAACTTTAGGGTTTTAACCTTCTAATGAATGAACTTATAGTTCATAAAATGGCTCTTTATAGGTGATTTTCAATGAAGGAAATTGTTGATGTGGTCAAGAATCTTAACTCTGAGAAATGTCTTGGACCTGATGGATTTAATGGTCATTTCTTCAAGACTTGCTGGAGTGTTCTATGTTCAGATGTTACTAGGGTTGTTCTTGGTTTCTTTAATTCTGGAAGAATGCTCAAAGAAGCTAATTGCACTTTTATAACTCTTATTCCTAAAGTGAATAATTCTAGTGATCTCAAAAATTTCAGACCCATTGCTCTTTGCAATGTGTTCTACTAAGTTATTTCTAAGCTTCTTACTAATAGATTGCAACTTGTTCTGTCTTCTATTGTGAGCAGCAACCAGTGTGCTTTTGTGAAGGGTAGATCTATCAAGGATGTTGTTCTTTTATCTAATGACTCATACATGATTTTAACAGAAAATATGGAACGCCTAAAATGTGTCTCAAGACAGACATATCAAAAGGCTATGATTCAGTTGCTTGGGAGGACATCTTTCTTATTCTTGAGCTTATGAATTTTCCTCATTGTTGGGTTGTCTGGATTAAAGAGATTTTTAATACTATTTCTTATGAGATCCTTATTAATGGTGAAGCTTCTGATTCATTTAAACCTAGCAATGGGGTTCGATAGGGTGATCCCCTGGCCCCCTACATTTTTGTCTTAGTTATGCAGGTCATCACTCTTCTTCTTGATAAAGAGGTTAATGAGGGGAACTTGAAACCTTTGAAGGCCTCGTCCAATTTCTCTGTCTCCCATTTGATTTTCACAGATGACCTGATGATCTTCTCTGAGGCAGATGAACGGAGTACTTATGCTGTCAAAAGAGTGCTTGATCAACTGTATGTTGCTACTGGGTTGAAGATTAAACTGATAAAAGTGTAGTTTTCTACAGCCAAAATGCTAACAAAGAGATGTTGAGCAGTATTTTGGGCATTGCTGAAGGTTGTTTTCCGCAGAGATATCTTGGTATACCTCTGGTTATAGGTAAGCTGACAAAGGCTCATTGTAGTCCTCTTCTCTACAGAGTTAAAAGTCGACTTGATGGTTGGAAAGCAAGTCAACTCTTGATGGCGGGCAGAGTTGATCTTGTTCAGTCTACTCTAAAAGCTATGTCTCATTATTGGATTACTAATTTTCCTATCTGTTGTGCTGTTTGTGATGAAATTGAACAACTCTATCGTAATTTCATTTGGGGAAATACTATTAGAAGACGTCCTATCCATTTGGTACAGTGGAGTGATGTTGTTAAACCAAAGTTGGAAGGTGGTTTAGGGATCAGTTGCATTAGAGACATTATTCAATCCTCTATTCTCTTGAATGGGTGGGATATTGCCAAGAAGAGAGATAGCATTTGGATAAAATGGATTCATGAGAAGTATTTAACTAAGCATTCCTTTTGGTCCCTTCCTATAAATGAGTCTTTCTCGTGGTTGTTCAAAAGAATTCTTGCTGAAAGAGATTATCTAAGAAGACATATTACTTTTGTCATTGGCGATGGTAATAGTGTTAGTATATGGAATGATCCCTGGTTCAAGGATTTGAAATTTCTTATTGAGGTGTTGGGCCAGCAGAGTATTATACAACTTGGTTTTCCTGCTGATGCTAAAGTCAACTATCTCATTAGAAATGGCTCCTGGTATGTTGAGAAAATGAGACTACACAGAAATTTGATTGATGCTCTCCATTCTCTTCCTAGCCCATCTGCTAGAAGTGACAGTATTCTTTTTGATGGAAAAATGGATGTGAACTTTAAATACATATGGGGTTGTCTCCATCCTGATAATGTTTTGAACATGTTCTTTCAGTGGCTGTGGAGTTTTAGATGTCCAAGCAACTGGAGAATGTTAGGTTGGAAAATTGGTCATAACAGACTTCCTACATCTTGTTTTGTGAAACACATCGAGATTAGTCTTGCTTCTATGTGCTTTCTTGTAGGAGTGAGGAAGAAGACATTGAACATATTGTGTTCATATGTATGTATTCTTCTGAGATCTAGAACAGAGTTAGTGTTCTTCTCAGTCTTCAGTGTCCCAAATCGATTAATGATATTCATCTTTTCAAGGACAGAAAGGCCCATTTACTCTATCTTGGCATCTTCAGTTGGCTTTGGAGGGAGAGAAATGATCAAGTGCATCGTGGGAGTTCTAAGGATACGGTTCTTCTTTGGAATCTCATTCTTCACGATTTTGATCTTATGTTGGGCAGTTTATAGGAGGTCATAAATCCTTTGTGTTGTTTAACGGTTGGGTTTTGGCCTTGAAAAAAGACGGCAAATGGATCGAGTGGATCCATGAAAAGTACCTGACCAAGAAGTTTTTGCTTTTAAAGGTTAATTTTGGTGATGGGTCCTCCTTATCAAGTTAAGGGTTCTTTTGAAGGTTAATTTTGGTGATGGGTCCTCCTTATCTGGTTAGGATGACCCCTGGCTTCCTGTGTCTTTTTTTCTTTCTAACTTTCTCGGTCCTCGGTGTCATATCCAATTAGGAATTGGTAATGATACCAAGTAAGGCTGCCTAAGCCTACTGGAGGAGTGGATGCTTTTTCTTTGAAGACAAAGTTGTTGTTTCTTTCAGAGATGTGTATGATGAAGTCAGAACTAAGTCTGAGAGTAAGTCGTTCTTTCAAGGGCTTTGGGAGTCCAAGGGACCTATAAGTTTTTTTCTTGTTGGTTGGAAGGTCGGTCATGGGAAAAGAATGCCTACTTCTTGTTATGTAAATCACCTGGGTATCAGTTTAGCATCGAGATATTTTCTCTGTAAGAATGAGGAAGAAGACTTTGCTCACATGTTCTTCAAGTGCTCGTATTCAAAATCTGCATGGAGCTTGTCTGGTTTCATTTCAGGAAGTCTATTCCGAATTCTGTTAGTGATTTATGTGGTTTTTCTGTTAAGGAATGCAGACTTGCAAGTATCTCTGTCCTCTACTGGTTTGGAGTGAAAGATATGATAGAATACATAGAAGTTGTGAGAGAGATGAGCAAAAGCTCTGGTTTAGTATGGTTGGTGATGTCAAAGCCTTCCTTATTCATAGTTTTTCTCCATTGATAGACGGGCTTTTCTTGGAGCCTTGTACAGACTTTTTTCTCTGCTCTTTGAACATCAGTCTTATGGAGGTTGTTCCATCTGAATGTCCTTTTACTTGTACATTTGAAAAACCAAAATAGTAATACGATGAGCTAGGTTCACCAAAAAAAAATGAATGAACTTATCATTAATGCATGTATATGATTATGTAATAGGGGAAAGTGGACTCCAATCTGGTCTAGGGATCTGAAAGTGAGTTCTAGGGTTTGGAGGATCGGGGTATGTGCATCTACCCCCTTCAGTTGGGAAATTATTTATACCATTACCTATGTTCCTTAATGAGGCTTGATTTGACCTAATCCATTATTCTTGAAACCTAATTTATTCATGCCTCGAAAATCAGTTGTAGTATTATCTTGTTTGGGTTTTTATACCCCACTGCCATGTTATATAAATCCTTTGATTAATCCTCCCATAACTCTTTTGCTAGCATGTAGTTACATGTTCTATTTAATTTTAAATTAGAGGTACTTATGTACAACCACCCACAGAGGGCATGTATATAATCGCCCTAGGGGAATGTTTATAATTCTCCCCATAATATTATAGGTGACCGGGAATGTCTTATTCTCCACTCGCCTAAGGTTAGAGGTTCGGTAGGTGCCTCAACCCTACTTAGTTAGGTAGACATAATAATTTACATGCAAATCCTTATTTACTTTTGTTATTGGCAAGTTTCCTTAATTAAAGCCGCATACTCTTGATGCCTCATCTTTTGATGATTCCCTAGCCTATTTTTACTTATTAAAATTTTCTTGTCACTTTTAGAATAATCTTGCAACACATACTTTTTCTTATTTTCCCTCTTGATGGGTGTTTTCCCAACCACCCAGGTGCCGGTGCTGTGCAAGGAGAAGGACAAGCTTGAAGGAGTTTTTCCTCAGGAGTTGATCTTTCGCTTTTGAAAAGGATGGCTAGGTTGCTATAGCGATATCCTATTTTTCTTATCTTTTCTTTTAGAAATCAATCATGTAGTAACAATAAAAGCCTTGTGAAGGCTTAGTATTTCTTTATTTCTACTGCTATTGACATTTTACAATGTATCTAGAATCATGCTTATTTACTTGGAATATTATGCAATCATCCTCAAAGTCTCTATTTTTGTTAAAATTGTGGATGTTTTGTATTTTCTTTAAAGTCATGAGATTTAAGATCTATCAGCTTTAGATCCTACATTGATACCAATATCTGAATATTGATTGAGTATCCAATGGTACTTTAACATTAACAAAGCACTCACACAAAGTTCTATTCTCCTATGTAGACAAGGTGTAACAAGCATGAGGTAAATATGTGTGGTGACCCTTGGTAACTTCTTTTGTGAATTCTTTCCTTACAACTATTTCACGTAGGTCCATTCTGGATTTGATTCCATCTTTAGTCTTACCAGGTATATTCAACAGAGTACCAATAATGCTATCACAAACATTTTCCTCGACATGCATGCCATCGATACAATGTCAAACTGTCAACGAACTCCAATAAGGAAGATCTCAAAATATCGACCTCTTTTTTAATAAAGACTTTGCACTTGTGGGAGTAGTACATGGTCTCTTACCAGAATGATTTACAATGTTGTTTACTCTTCCATAAACATCCTGCCCTGACATAGGTTTTGGGGCACTCCATTCCTCAGCTAATCTATTAAATGTTTTGCACAACTTAGAAGAATCTTGATTGAAAATAGTTAAAGGTTCCTTTTCTAACATGCGTTTAAGAAAAGTCATGAATAATCATTTAAAGGACTCAATCTTTTCATCATAGAGAAGGGTTGCATCAAATATGACATCTTGATGGTGGTGGTTAAAATCAGCAAATAATATTGTATAAAGTTTTAACATGTCACTTTAGAATAGTGGAACACATATGATTCAACACTACTAAAGATATGATTCAGCACTAGAACATATATTATTCATTATGAGAACACAAATAATTTAATATTAGAACACAAATATACAATATTGGAACACATACTATTTGAATATTGAATTTCACGTGTTTGAATAGTGGAACAAATACATTTTTAATATTGTATATCACATAATTGTAAAATAGAACACATGTATTACATAATGGATTTTGTGTGTTTGAATTATAGAATACATATGCATCAAATACTGTATATCACATGTATGAATAATGGAACACATTTTAGTGAATACTAGAACACATATAGTTCGATATTGGAATACGTTTTCCAAACTTAATATCATGTCATCAAATAATGGAACACATGTATTGAATACTTTATAATGTCTTTATATACTAGATATCACGGTCGAGAAATGGAATACATGTATTGAATATTGGATTTTATGTGTTTGAATAATGGAATATAAATACTTTAAATATTGGATATCACATGTTTGAATAATGGAGCACATTAACACATATATTTCAAAGCTAGAACACATATGGTTCAATATTGGAACACATGATAATCCAATATGGAGAAACATATTATCTGAATATTGAATCTTACGTGTTTGAAAAGGGAACAAATATGTCAATAATGGAACACATATATTGAATATTGTATCATGTCTTTATATTTTGTATATCACATAATCATAAAATGGAACACATGTATTGAATGTTGGATTTCACTTGTTCAATACTAGCACACAAGATATCTACTATTGGAACACATGATTCTATTAAGTACTTTATGGTCGGTAGCTCTTGTTTGTCTCAAATTTGTATCAAAAGAACTGTATCACCAAACATATGATAATCAAGATTCATCCTCCTGTCGGCCTAGAATATGTTTGCAATTCCCTCTTCGTTATCAACCTCAATGTCATAGTTAAATGATGGATTATTGTATGCTTCGTTAAGAAAATACTCTTACAAAGTAGTGGATTCACCAGCTATCATTGTCTTTTTATTTCCTCTACTTCAAGTGGTTTCTTATATCTAATCAAAGAAACCCAATCTCTCACATACACCGGGCAACTGAAATACATTGCATCATAGGAATTTTTTAACTAAATTCCATCATCTTTGTTGTTATCTGCTATAGATACTTGCATGTTTGAAATGATGTAGTTAGATCTAAAAAGGTGTGCATATTATTGTGGGTGAAGTGCATGGTTATAATCAATAATCCAACTAGTTAGCTTATCAATATTATGCTTGTGCTTTAGATTAACTTGTGTTTTGCACTTTATCCTTCCTTCTATGTGGCACCTCTTGGTTCCTGTTCAAGAATCTATAAATTCTTCTATTATTTCAAAACCTGTGCAATTTAGTACACTTCTCTTTCAAAATCCTTCTTCATTGAAAACATTATCGCATATCCTGAATCTTTTGATTATCCATGTTCATGTCTCTAAACTTCTTCTCCCAGTCAATTCTAGTGGCAAAATTATTCTGATGAGCATAAGTGTTATAGAACTGATGTGTTTTGTACGAGAGCTAAATCCAAGATTTTTTTTAATGTTCATGCTTATCAAGTTCATTTAAGATAATGAAACACGACAAAATTAATAGATCATGATTGAAAGGAACAGTGAAACATTATATTGATAATAGATTGGGATGTAACCAAGCATAGAACGTGACTAACAAGATACTGGATTAGAAGTGAAGGGAATAATAGAACGTGATCCGGTGTGTAACCAAGAATGGAATGCAACGAACAACACATTGAATCGGGATTAGTGGAATAACAAAACGTGATAGATTTAATACTAGAACATATGTAAAGAAAATAATGGAATGATATTATAGAAACATAACACGAGTGGAAGGAATAATAGAATATTGTAAAGTGAATAATGGATCTGGAGTGTAACTAATAATAGAACAACCCCATTAAGTATTGGATCAAGATGCAAGGACGAACGGAACACGAGAGTATAAATGAAGATAAGAATAGAAAGCAAGATTAGAGTAGGAGCGAACAAATATTGGAATGAATAATTTTAGATCTGCAATGATTGAACCGGTAAATGAGGCTCACATAGTAAGCATCAGGCAACATCTTTTGTTGCACTTAAAAGAACAAAGAATTTTGTGATAACAATGTAGTTGTGCTTGAAAGAATCAATAGAGGTCATCGAGTATGTTCTTACAAGCTGAGGAGGATGTTATCAAATACATATTGTATTATATGATGTTTGCTACCAGGTACAATAAATAAAAAATAAATTTGGAATAAAGTAAAGCACTAACATAAACAATGCATCTAGAGGTAACCAAGACCGGAACGTAACTAAAGAAAAATTAGCAAGAGTGTAAGGAATAATGGAACATAACGGTATCTGACAATGAATTTGAAGTGTAGCCGAGAAGGCGAGGATGGAACGAGTCTAATGAAATAATGTATCATAAGTAGGAAGATAATAATAATGAATCAAGAGTGAAAGTAATAAGTGAACACGGCTAAAGAAATATTGGAACATGAGTGTATGAAAAATAATAGATCACAACTAAAGAAAATTTATAAAATGAGTGAGAAATAGTGGAACGAACTAAAGAAATAATGGAACGTGAGTGAAGGGAATAATGAAATATGAAAAAAGTGAATAATGGATCAAGAGTATAACCATGAATAGAACTACCCCATCAAATATTATATCAGAAGTAAAAGAAAGAATGATGTCTCATCAAGCACTGGATCAGGAGTTGGAGGAAGAATGGAATATGAAATAAAATATACATAAAATGGGACATGCGACTAACATAGGATTGAACAAATAATGAAACATCAAACCGCGACAATTTATGGACTAGCTATCCGAGACATTTATATGAATATCTTTGGAATCAATCTCCTCTCCTTAATTTCAGAAGCAGCACAGGTCTCATGCAATCTAGTTGAATCCTCACAATATCCTATGACTCCATATCAGGAATTCTAGGCAATATCAATGTGTGGTAGTTGTCTCTTTTTTAGAAATCTCTCTGAGAGAAATCATAATAGGTCTGTCTTCAAAATCAATTTCTTTCAAATTATGTGAGTAAGAATGCCAATAATTAAAAATCAATAGATTTTCCTGTGATATTCTTTGCCAGTTCTATTCTTGAGAACCCATCTCATTGAGATCTAGGTCTAACAAAGATATAACAGTGATAGATGCTTATTGTTGGATATCCTGACGTGGTAACGATGGAACACCAGCAACGGATCCTTGTTGAAGTTCCTTTAAAGCCATGTACATCTCATTCTTCCATTCATCAGTGCCCATGATATAGTTTCTTCCGAAAATACTTCACCATTGTTGAGGCGGTCGCCTGGGTGCCACCTAGTCGACCGGTCATCTAAGGGGGTGTTGAGTTCACGCTTATCCGTAGAGGCTTTTCGGGTGTCTTCCTGGGCCGATTGGGCAGCTAGGCGACATCCTACTCCGCCCGGGCGACCCACAAACTTGTTGGTCGGGTGCTTAATTGGTTTTCGGGCTCCGTTAAGTTTTTTTTAACCTCTCAACCCAGGAGGATGCATAAACCAATGATGTGAGTTTTAGACTTCTTTTTTATGTGTTTTTGGAATGTCTTGCACCTTTTCTTATTCATCGATGACTCATTAATTTTTTATTTTATAACATTTGTATTGTGTGTTATTTTTTTCCTAATCAATATTCAGTACTTCAGCACCAATAGTAGTAGTGAATTTAAAAGATTATCAAACAATTAAGTGTCTTGCAACATTTTATTGATTCTAGTGTACTATATTTATTGTTTTATTTTTATGGTATTGAAGTTGTCTCATTTTTTTACTGCTATGGTGTTATTTTCATAAATTTAAGAGGGTTAAATAAGTAACACATACATATATGCATAGTTATATAAATAACACTGTATATAAATAATAAATATGAGGAAATATTTATATATCTATAATGTTGTATGTAAAAAACAACACATGGGCTAGCGCTTGGATGGTCTAGTCGCCCTAGGCCTTCAACTGGGATGGCCACCGCCTGGCCGCCTCAAAAATTATAGGTTACAATACAGAAGAAAATGAGAAAATTAATATATATGTTTGAAAAAAACACTCTTGTACATATGTAACTGGCGACATTATAAACTACATTTGATAAAAAAAATACTTTTAAGAAATACAATTAGTGTACATAAAAAATAATTAAAATAGTATCTTTTAAGAAACAAGGGCAGGGCAAAATGAACAAGACGAAGGTAGTTTTAGAACAGAATAATAACAAAAAATCTAGGAAGATGAGTCTGGTTGAGGCGTCGTGATGCTCAAATCCATACATGGACCCAATCCTAAACCTTAAACCTTTTCCGCGGGATAAAAGCAGCGATCGCGCCAACGATCTCGCTTGGGTCTAGCAGCGATCGATTTGCTCCAGGTATCTTTCACCACCGCAGTGGGATCTAGATTTCAGACAAAGGCCAATATAGTGACACCCGAGTGGAAAATTGATGTTGTATAACCGAGAGGTCATAAGTTTGAAGCTTTCGGACAACGGGATGAATGATTTGCCAATTAAAAACAAAAAAGATTTTGGACGAAGAAAAAAAACGAGAGACAAAGGACGGGAGAAGATGAGAAAAAGAGAATGGGAGAGGGAGCAAAAGCAGGAGGAGCGGCTGAGAGAGAAACAAAAGTCGTATTAATCTAAATTTTCTAACGCCAAAAGCATACTATTTCTATCTCTACAATATACTCATGTTCAATCCGGCCATCAGCATATAAATGTCTTTTGAACGGTCTGGATCAGGTTCAGCACGTCATGAGAAATGACCCCTTCAACACTAAATCTTTTCACATCAAATTAGAGTAGAAGCTGCAAAGTGTGGATATCGAGACATGGTATCGCTTCGACGCAGAACCTGGACTCGACATAGAACCTACGCATTATGGATGTCCAGATTACGAACAAAATGACGTTCGGGCTGCTAATCACCTACGCTTCCAATTGAGTGATTCAGATACCTGATGATCCCGAGGCTCTGTCAACAGTGCCAAACTATAGCCTCTGCCTAGTTTTGTGTATTGGAATTGACGGATACATTCGCTGCCTTCGGGAACTTCAGGTGGGTGCGTTGAATTCTGCAAGCAACCGGGCCCTTGTTCCACTCCGCCAGCGTGTATCATTCAATACACCAAACATAAAACTCAAATTCGCTGGATAACCCAACCAATGTAGCACAAATTGTTCGGCCTGGTCTGTCCTCTCGGAAAGACCCGGTTCGAAATTTTGTTATCCAGATACCAATGTAGCACAAACCTCCTGTTGCATATTGTTACAATCTCTTGGTTATCCGGGCTCTGGCAGCTGTGCAGCTGTTTGAGGAAAAGAGGAGACTACAATCTCTTTGTTATCCAGGCTTTGGCAGCTGTTTGAGGAAAAGGGGAGAAATGTCTCTTCGAACTCAAATTCACTGGATTTCTAAAATCTAGGAGCTAGTTGGTCCTGCATTTAATTGATCTTATATTGTTCACAAACCCCCTAAACCCAGTGAAACAACGTTCCCACAAAGAGTTTGTCGCAACAAGAGAATGGCCACCGAACCTACCCAGAGTGTGATATGCAGTCTCTGTGTAACAGTATACAGTGATAGGAATTTGCAGCAACATGGCCCGAAGACTTCTATGAAACACCACTCTAGTTCGGGAAGTATCAACTTTAAATGCTGCAAAAGCTGCACCAAATAATCATATTAATATTCCATTCCACCAGAAAACCTGTCTCAGCTGCCAAGTCACCTCTCTAAATAGACAACACAGTGTGGGTCCTTCGGTTGTGCCTATCGTCTAAATCATTTTTCCTGTTTTAAAAGAACCAAATTTCAATTGTTGCCCAGCAAGTCTATACAACTACATGCAATATCGAGGCCCTCGTGTATTGATTGAGCACGATGGACTCCACAGTGTTCCAGGGGATGAATGAACCTTTGAAAGAGAACTGAGATATATAGCTCTTTATGGCTGTCATCCATTACTGTATATTGCTAAGAATAAAAATATATTTGATTATCCATTGGTATTCCAGGATATCCCACTTATCGTGTACAGTACTGCAGCCAGCATCACACAACAATTGATGCCTCCCCAGATAACTAACTATTGGACACAATGTTTAACATCTTTTTGAACTTCCAAAAATGAGTGAAATACGTGCATTAAGGACAAGGGAGCCACTATTCATGTAAAAACACTCTAGATTACAATATATAAGACAGGAAGACGATTTACAATCAAGAACATTGCAATCAGTGACATGTTACACTCGTCATTAAGAATTACAACATAACTTGCAATGGTTTTTCATGCATGCGAATTTGATCTACCACAAGAAAAAATAATGTCACCATCCATATTTTCCCTGAGTTTCCCGTTTGGTAAGCATGCCTCTAGACCGCCTCTCAGAAAGCTCCATCTCCTTTTGCTTCAAGTCAAAATACAAAGCCCCAATCTGATGCTTCCTCTTGTGGAGCTTAGAGGGCTTCCCCTTCTGAGATGAAACAGGCTGCAAAAGTAGGGGAAACATGGATTCAATGACAATAAAATTACGGGGATTCTGGATCATCATACAGAATATAGAAAAACAGTAAGACAAATCAGCAGCGCAGCAAGGGAGATGAGAGGTGAGGCGCGTGGACTGTGCGGCAATCTCCTTGGATTGTGGCTTTAGTTGTTTTGAGACTTTCTTATCTTTTTTGCTGGTACGCAGGGGAGGATGATACATCACTGATGGATAGATACATACGGTGGGTTAAGTTGCTTTGTTGGATTGAGTGTGGTGTAACTTCCCTGGTGTTTTTGGCGTGAGTTTAAGGGGTTGGGGGTCCTAAGAATGCTGATCTTTGTAATTCTTTTATTGCTGGCTGCAGTTGGGTGCGGGATGAATATGAATGATCCCAACAATATCTAAAAAAAGAGACAAGGGGGCATCTCATTAAGAAATAGTATATGCAAACTAAAGCATCACCAAGACGCATGAATTCCAGGAATAAACAGTGAACGCTTAGGCTCCGATTGGTTTCTTGCAACTGGTCCGGAAAACTTATGAACTGGAGTTCCTTAAGCAGTTTTTCATGATTAGTTTAAAGTAAGTATTGGAACTTGAATTCCGTAACTTCTTGTGAGTTACAGACTTACATACAAAACATAGTTCCTGAGTTCCCTCTTAAAAAGAGGGAAAACGAGTTCCGGGACAATTAATAACATTTTTCATACAATTATATTCTTCATTCGTCATAAATGACACATGTAAAATATTTATCACTGGAAATATTAGCGATGTGAATATAGTCCATTGCTAAAATCATAACATAATATGACAAAATAACATACACAATAATCGCACTAGGCAATATATTTTACACTATAAGCACTATTATCACTGCGATCACAAGCATCATGAAAAAGAAACACGCCGCACCATGTGAAAATATGTGATTTACCTAAAATATTTTTATTCTTCATGTTAAATAATATGATGTGAAAAATATTAATTAACTATAATTATGCACGAATAGTATGGTAAAATTCCCTAAAAAATAATGTAAAGTTTAATATTCTACATTGTGTTAAACAATGATGAACCAAAAGTTATATTTACAGGTACATAAAATGCTGATAAATTTACAATACTATGTACACATAAAGTGATATAAAAATATTGCGATGTGATTTTAATCATAATATTTTTATTAAGATTATAATTGTACCATAATAAAATATTTTTTAAAGGAGTAACATCTAGACCATAACCACTTGTTGAGGTTATTATGATTTAAAAATATTATAATTTTTCACATATATGATTCTTTTTTTGTATCTTTGTCATCCTTATTTATATTATACAGGATTAATTTAAAAAAATTAATGATTTTCATATTCGCACTTACAACAAACCAATTACATGGAAGTGAATGGAACTTAAGTTCCGAAAACTGAACTAGAGTTACCAGAAAATGAATTCCACATAACTTATGACTTAAACCAAACCACTAGCAGCCTTAGCTTCAAAAATGTTTTCGGGCCACCCACACAATAAATGGCTAGAAACACATAATACAAAACATGTGTACAAATATAGACTACGTAGATATAATCATATAAAAAGGATTAACTTAACTACGTTAAAATGATACAGTAACAAACTTTTACAGATAAACCCAAGGTTCATTTAGTAGCAAATAGAATATGGTTACTGTAAATATAAGCACTTCTATCTTCCAATTGTCACATATGCATATGGATATCCTAATTAATATTATATGAAATATTGTATTATATCTTTGGCAAAACCAATAGCAGAATTGGATCTGTACCCACTTGGCCACTTGCATACCTGCTACTACCACACCGCTACTTGGCACTCCATTCCATACAATAGGAATGACGAAGAGTTAATATGCATTTAGTATAGAAAAATGTAAAAACCAGTTCACAATGCCCACATGAATTAATGACGACAGCGTTAAATAGACAGTTCATGATGCAGACATCAAATGCATGTTAAATTCACAGAAAACTTGGCATGACAGAAGACACTAGAAAGTAGAAACCATTATTATATAGAAATATGGGTCAGTCACGAACTCGCAAAAATACTGATGCCATATTCCGCTTATCTTGTCGGGTTGATACCGTGATTTATAGCCAGAAATACCAATCACAAATATCCTAGATCCCCTTTGCTGGCAAACCCGGCATACTCCACAGACCTAGGCATCAAGGTGCTCTGAGCATTGGGGAGGGAAGGGGGCACAGAGGGGCAAGTGTTCCATGAACTCCTTTTTTAAATAGTAGTAATAATTGTTCCATCACAACTCCATAAAAATTTCGTTTAATAGTAATACTGAACTCTGATCACAAAATACTAAACAATTGACTCAAAAAGGTAACTCCAAACATCACTCCATTCAATATCAATAATGCATTAATTCCAAAAATTAAATTGCTTCACTGGAATATTTGTGGTTGTTCAGTTTCCAAAAAATTGTGCACGAAAACGTACATTAGATGCATGGCTTTTTTCAAAATAGTCTTCAGTCAATTAACTCAAAAATGATAATTCAAAAATTACTTCGTCAATACACAATCCAGAAAATTAATTTGTTGACTTGACTACCCGCGACTATTTAGTTTAAGCAAAACAGGTGCAAGGAAGATCATCAGAAGCATGTTTTCTCCATAATACGTAGATGATAAAGAGCATAACCCAAAAAGTTTAAAAATATGATATACTAGATTGGCAAGTAAATAAATCTCTTTAGTATAAATTGTGGTATAGTGGGTCTCAAATATGATTAGGGTTTAAATAAGAAAATATTTAAATATTGTGTTTAGGATTTATGCATATATAGTTAAACATAATGCAAAAGCAACCCTTATCTTTTGTTTGTGGCAACACTTATCATATCAAAAATTATTTTTTCAACGACAATCTAATTTTTAGTGTTTATTTTATGTTAATCACCGTGACATGTACATCCATTTCGTCCTGGAGTCAGATACATATGATTTTTTTCACTCCTGATTTTTTTTCACCCCTGATCTCGTGACCATTGTTACCAGCAGCAAACGATCATTAGTATTTCAACCAACTGTTATTGTTCTTTATAAGTTGACAATTGACGACCGACAAGAACTATTGAGGTTTTGATCAATTCAAGGAGCAATAGATATATTCTTATATATTTTCGATCAATTCAAGGAGCAATAAATACATTCTTGTATACTTTTTAGTTGATTTAATTTTTAAAATCGATATCACTATAATATAATCAATGTAACAACTATCATAAACTGAACATATTGGTCATTGATGTACAATGTATTGGATGTACCACTATCTATATATTTATTGTTGTTAAATTTTGAGATATTAGTAAGTATAGACTCTTATCGTATATAATATGAACCGTTAATAAAAAAATTATTCACTTTATTGATTAGAAAGCATGATGTCCATGTCAAAATATAAGTTAATAAAACTTGTGCTGATATTGATAACATCATAGTGGAAAAACCATTTCGCATGAATGGCAAATGGCTCAAAGGCTCAATGGTTGTCGATACTGAAAAAGAAATATTTGGCACCATTAGGAATAAAGTAATAGTTATGTGATTCTATCAGATGAAAATTCAAAGAAAATTTTAATATGTTGAATGAGATTATGTTTTTCATTATAAAATATTTTAGTATACCGAAACATTACTAGTTTGAGTGTGCTTTAGATATTAATTGACAACTACTGGTGTTATTAAATTTTTTTATAAATTTTAGTTAATGATTAATTTTATTTGTTCCATCTTCGAAAGTCGGTTGGCTGGATGACTCCGGCCCTTGCCTTAAGGTTCCAATTGGTTCATTGTAAATGTAAGTTGTAAGTTTCACTGAACTCATTTACAACTAATTTACAAGGAACCTAAGTATATATATATATATATATACATATATATATATATATATATTCACATGAAATTTTAGAAATTAGTGTTTTACATGTGCTTGTGCAGATCAACGTTATTTCACTGGCACCATACTTGTTAAGTCGGCTGGTCGCTGGAGGGGGGTTCGACTAGCCTACCGCCCAAATTCAGACCTCGGTTTGGCGTCCACCCAGGCCAACTAGCGCGACTTGTCGACCCAAGCCAAGCTTGGCCAGCCGCTTAGTTAGGCTAGAGCCAAGAATGATAAGATTTTTTTTGCTATTCTAATTCCCCCACCCCTTATCTCGAATGTTTGTGTTTGTCTTTTGCAATGATTTGATGCCAACATCAATTTCATTCACACTACACTGGTTCAATTAATAACTTTTAATTTAGTTACATCAATTCAACAAGCACTAAACGTCTAAATTTAATAATGGTATATCACTTTTCTCTATCTAATTATATTTGTTTAATTGGAATACATTGAATAGTCTTCGTTCAAATTTTTGAGGTGTTTTATGACATTATTTACCAGATATAGGTTATTATATGCTTGGATACATGCTTACGTTAGTGATTTATATAATTATTGTATATAACTATGTATATGATCAATATTATGTATATATCATACCTACGACTGGGCGACCGATTAGTCGACCATTCAACAACTAGTCAACTGGTCGCCCAAGCTGGAAAGGTGACCGATTGGCCGCCTTGAGAGCTACATAGTGGCACGCAATTAGTCACTCCTGCGCTTGTAGAATTAAACTAGTGAAATGTAAATTTGAGAAACAAAAACAAAAACCAAATTTATTGTGACTCAAAAGATTTAACGATTTTTTTTATAAAAACATGTAAGGTATTCTCATTTTCTATGGATAACCATTTCAAAATCTAAGATTTCCCCTAACTTAGCGTGTTTCATAATCACTCAATTGGAACAAATTATTATAAATGTATCCATGCTAGATCCAAATTTGGACGACCAACTCATCATATCGAATAAACTTTATAAAGTTATGACACAAACAACACAAATTATTGTTCCAAAGAAAACACTTCATGAGAAGTCGAGTTGACTATGCAACACACCGAGAGGGCAGTCTTTCATCCAAAACAACCGCAATGGAACGTGTGGCAGCAAGAACAAATTCTTCAGTAATTGAGTAAGCCTATTTGTATTATGATTTAAACTCTCCCACATGGAACAGAGAACGGCTACTTCTTGCAGCTGCCAGATGCCAGAACTGAACCTCATTTTCATCTATAACCCTCTCCGAAGGAGCGCCAGAGATGGGGTTTTGTGTCACCACAGATTCGTGCGGCCGCTGCCAGACACAAAAACTGAAAGTCATTTTCACCTATAGTTTTCATGAAAACTCCAGAAGTGAACCCTGTTTATATTTCCAAAAATCTGGAAAAGCCCAAAATACTTATTTTCCCCATTTATATAAAAGCCAATCACCCAAAATTAGGCTTGGAAGTCAATTATCTCACCTTTTTACTTGAGCTACAAGGAACCAATCAGAGCCAAAGGGAGTGTGATCAATCTATGCCTTGACATAGTGGTGCGTTGGGCATTCTAAAGGTTTTCAGGTTTGCGCCTTGAATTGGATTTCCATGTCTAGGAAAATATATATATATATATATCTGTGTGTGTGTGTGTGTGTGTGTATAATTCCTAGTTACATAAAAGCCAATCACCCAAAATTAGGCTTGGAAGTTAATTTCCTCACCTATTTACTCTAGTTACAAGGAACCAATCGGAGCCAAAGGGAGTGTGCCTCAATATATGCCTCGACATAGTTGTGCGTTGGGCATTTTAGATGCTTCCAGGTTTGCGCCTTGAATTTCATTTCCATGTCAAGGACAGCGTTACCGTCATTAAGACACAAACTGCAATATTAAAAATCGTACTACCTATATCACAGCCCTTTTGCATATTGACAAACCCTCAGTACCAATACTGAATTAGAAAATTGTATACATAATGACTTTTAAGAACAAGAAACAACATAAATTAAAAAACTGTTGGCTACCCAAGCTATTTTAAGAATTAGATATATAGGCATACCATGCCTTTGTTAAAAGTTGTAGTTAAGTCATTAAATTCAAATTCATTATAGTTTCTCTATCGCTTAAATCTTTTTATGATTATTTTCTTCATATCTTGAGCATTCATGTTAATCAGGAATTAATATGAATGCACTTTGGTTCTTTTTTATCCATGATTTACGGCTTATTCTTGGAAATAAACATATGTATATAATGTGTATCTACAACCATGAATTTCTGTAATTGATATGGGTGCTCATGATAATGAAGAAAATATCTGTAAATAATCAGAAAAATCGAATATAATAATGACATGAAGGTGGCGGGTCTTGATATCTTGCTACCTAGTGAGTATGTTAACAACTTCTACAGAACTAGATGCATCATAACTACAACTTTGTCCACTTCCAATCTACTCTAGAACATATTTAAACAATTCGTCAAATCTTCATTATAGAATATATTTTTAGTGACAAATTCGATCACCTTCATCTGCGATCATCAAGCTGATGAAACTGGCCTTTAATGTTATCGAATTTAAAATATTGGAGATTTAATTCATCCCATCCCCCAAGACCGACTGAACAACTACAAAGTTATGGCATGTTTCTGACATCCAACAACAAACAAATATCACTATGATCGGACATCTTTTGTTTGTCCATTTATATCATTTACATATCTGCATCTAATTGTCAGCACAAAACCCAAAATGTTGAAAGTTTTCTATTATTGTGGACCATTGTCATAATAACCTCTGAATTTGTAAAGAAGTGTGTTTAAATTGTGAATTTGCCCCCGGTTGTATATAAAGGCTGAATAACTCCAAATTCCCAAAGATTTTGTTCTGCTCCTATATCGTTCGTGAACTATTCATGTTTAACCTTTTTTCCGTTCTATAGTACTTTTGTGTTTTTATGTATGTTTCCCGTTTTATATTGTTTAAGACCGACTGAAGGTTGTCTAGGTGGCTAGGCGGCCAGGTGTTCCCCATGGGCGTCTAAGGAGCCTAGGTGTTTTTCAAAATTTATTTTTTACATTTATATGTATATTGATATATTACCCAGTGTGCACTTTATGAATCACTATAGTGCCTACATACATATAAATATAATATAGAAATATAAGAGTGAGAAAAATAAATATGCAAGCAAGGAATATGTTGCTTGGTAGAGCAAATAGGAACAAAATGAAATAATGTGATAGTGGAGCAGCAATGTTGCTGCTTGATAGAGCAATTAGGAAAAAAAAAGAAGCATGTGATGTTGGAGCAGCAGTGTTGCTGCTTGGTAGATAATTAGGGGGAAACGGAATAATATGATGGTGGAGCAGCAGTAAGTTGAAACTTATAACCATTAACATGGCAGCATGTTGCTGCTTGGTTGAGCTCAGCAAAAATTTTGAAAAAAAAACGAAAAATAATAAAACGAAAAGCGGAGGAGCATGCAGCCACATAGTTTTGCTTGGTGAACCGTGACAAAAAAGGAAAGACAAGACTCTAGTTAAAGTATAAGGACACTTAACAAAAAGAGAACAACAAGGAGGTTGAGGAAGATGAGAAACAAAGAAAAAACGAAAAAAGAACCCTGACATAGGCTGCTGCCCAGACCACCTTAGGCTGCCCAGACACACGAATAGGGTGGGTGGGTGCTCAAGATCAGCAGCCTAGGTGGCCGTCCAAGGCGCCTAGGCGCACTTAGGTGGGCACCCCGACAACCATGTTCTGACTTGGTTTGAGAGTGTGTGTGTATATCTATGTACGTCTATGTGTGTATATACGGATATAGATATATGTATACATATGTCTGTTATATGTATATATGTGTACATACTATAAAATACATATTTATATATGTATGTGCAATACACACACAAAATATATATTTATATGTATAAGTATATATCTCTATGTATATATTTGTATGTCCTCCGGTTTTTTCTCAACTTAACCCAAATCGTTGACCGTACTTTTATTGTATGTTGATCTTTTTTACTTTGGGTAACTATGTTGGACTGCAGGTATCCTGAAAACTGAATTGGTAACTATGTTGTGGACCACTTAAAGAGTTGAAGCATGTGAAATATTACAGGTAGATAAATGAAAAGATAGACTTTCAATCCTGAGATTATAAACGCATATCAGTAGAAGAGTTATTTGAAAGGCACTCATGCTCTCACCATCTTAAGGCTCTCTCTAGACCTCTACACCCTCCATTACGTGTGTGTAAGCATGAGGGCATATCCCCACAACTCATTCATTAATGGTGAGTGACGTGTGACATCAACGCACCAACCATATTCCGTAAACACTGATGAAAAGAAACCACCAACTATTCAAATCCTACAAACCACATTTTTGTGTCCTTCCACTCCTCATCTAAAACCTGATTAAATAATTGCATCACGATTTCCTTCAGTCATTCGCTTAATGCGCACTTGGATTTCTCCATCTTCATGTTTGTCTCACGTCTTTCCTCGCCCAAATTATTTGTAAAGCCTTTTTTTCAATTAACACGGCTAGCAGCTCTATAAAAATGTCAAAGAAGATCATGGCACGAAAATTACCTCCCAACCACAAGGTTGAGGTTTATACAAGCTTTGGTCTTTTTTTGCCTATTCTATGGTGAGGCCTATGTGTGGAAGATGGTTGCACCATAATTCTAACCAGTGGCGGATCTAGGAATGTAAGGTGTGTTTGGCTAACATGTAATGGGGCCAAGCGAAAATTCCATGGCGAGCTAGTCACTATTGTTTGAGCTCAATCAAAGTAAAGTTAATTCGACCACACACAAGTTAAAGCAGGAATAGAAGAAGTAAAATGGAGAAGCAATAAAAAATGTGAATATTGTATTGAAATCCCCCATTAACATCCTATCACTATTTGAATGATCAAGAATTTCTGGTGTCCAAATTCTTATATATCTCTTCAAAGTGTCTAAATTTGGCCTCT
This sequence comes from Alisma plantago-aquatica, assembly GCA_963693085.1. Classification (NCBI taxonomy): domain Eukaryota; kingdom Viridiplantae; phylum Streptophyta; class Magnoliopsida; order Alismatales; family Alismataceae; genus Alisma; species Alisma plantago-aquatica. Next base: position 813,531,842 of record OY856409.1, on the reverse strand, counting down.
TGAACTGCTAGCTTAGATTCTTTCTTTGCTAATTTGCATCTCCAAAAAGTTGCATCAACTCTAGATTCAGGCAAACTCTCATAATTTCCCATTTGAGTTTAATCACCTCTTGTACTTCATCATTCCACCACTACGTCTCTTTCCATGGAGGCCCTCATCCTTTGATCTACCACAAAACCTCTTTGGATATTCTTGTCGGTGTTTTAAAAGGTGGTAAGGTCACCTATAGAGCATATGCGGTATGCGGGAGTATATACGGACTCAGATTTTTTGATAATTAAATTGTTATATATAAATTTATCATATTTTTTGTACAATTACATATTTGGACCCTAAAACTTGAGTTAAATTCAACTTTAAAGTTACAATGAAAAGTAAAGGACCATTTGTAATGCAGTCTATAATCATTTATGCAAAAACTCCAATGAAGCACACATGAAATGATTAACACAAGTACATAACAATAAAAACTAACCAAAACATGGCAAGATGCCCACATGTCCTATAGGTCCAAAACAGCAAACACTAAATAGCATTCGTCTCATGTACAAAACATACAACAAAATAGTACATCAAGAGAATGTTATCAATAAAAATATAATCCAATTTGGGTCGAGATAACAAATGTCCATCTAAAATGGCCGACTGATCGGCCTTATAAGCGGCTACGTGGACGCATAATTGGACAGCTTCTAATTGGGAACGATTTTCTATATGCGGGGAGGCCTATGGAGTTTGAAGTATATGTGGCCTTATAAGCGGCTCGTGCAGCCTTTTTTTGAAATACTATTTACTTGTTATGCAAGGGCTCGTACAACGCCACATAGTGTTAACTGCATCCAAGTTCCCTTATAAGTTTATCATAAAATGTCAATTTCTTTCCTCCTTTAAAATTCCACCACTTGATCTTTTTATCTTGGCTTTTGTTATGCTTACATTTGTTGATCTTCGTGTTAATATCCAAAACCACCAACCTATGTTGGGTGGTAAGTTCTTCACCGAGGATCACTTTCCAATCCTTGCATACTTTTTATCCACCTGCCTTGTAAGGAAGTAGGAGACCTAGTCCTCAATACCATTGCCTCTCCTAGAAAACTATGGTTTCTAGAAGCTACATATTTTACAGTTTCAATATGACTGTTTAGTTTCTTACCAGTAGATTTGCAAACTGGGAGATTGTCCAATGGTTGGAACCTTGGGCCGCCAATGAAGCGACCCAGGTTCGCTCCCTGCTCTAACCATCGGCAATTTACCTCCCCACCACTCATCTCGGGGTTTGGGTGGTTAAGGGACAGCAGAGGGATCACCCCTCTTCTGTTACTCCTTATTTTACTAGTAGATTTGCAATATTCCAAACTATAATTTAACGTGATATTGGGATGCAGGGTAACCTTTTTATAATGTAATAGATTATGCATGCTTATAGTTTAGCTTAAAAGCATGTATCAAGCAAGCTGAATGACAAAAGGATTCATGTATTCGACCTCACAATTGTTGGAATTTTGTCTTACAAGACGACTATGATTGTATAACTAGTTATAGTTAATGAAGATTGGCAACCAACAAATCAATTCAAATTCCGTTTAAAGTCGAAACATACAAAACTCGAACAAAAAGTTCGGGTTACTCAGTTCCAAGCATAATTGGTTTTGTTTATGTTGATGTTAAAAGAGATCTTTTTTTTTCAGTTATCATTGAACGATCTATACATATATGCAAAATCTAGATGATCCACAAAACATAAATCCTATGCCCTTCAATCCAGGATTGTTTCATCAGCAATCTATGCATATTTGATGGGTGGTATCCTGATAGGCTGCGGAGAATAACAAAAGGCAATCAAACTGCATAGTTAAGAACTAAGAAGACAGTGCCAAACAGTATTCTTCAGAACAAATAAAATAATATTGAGTCAAAACACTATTTAATATTTTATAATTTGTAAAATCTACAAACTCTGAAACTGATTTTTTAAGTAATAAGCAATACGACATGCAATTGACAGTTGAGACAAGAATTTTGAACCTGATAAGCAGGACCAAATGCAATTCCAGTGAGCTTCGTCTGGTCCTCTCTTGGTCTATCTTTTACCAACTCCTCCTGTTTGACTTCAATCATTTCCAAAGGAATCTCATTCCTTCCTCGCTTTCCTGCTATTCTAGCAAGGTCTTCCTGTATCTGTGGCGCCTCCGATGTTGTAGAGGCTTCCATAGTCCCATAGTCCCAGCTAGAATCATAACTCCCATAACTCTGGTAGTATCCTCCATAACTTGGATCCCATCCTGTAGATGCACCGGGTTCACTGACACCCGAACCACAATGCCCACCAGCCTCCTGCCCACCAGCCCAATTGGGATAATAACTTCCATAGTCCGATGAAACAGTTTGTGCTTCAACAGACTGCAATGGAGCCTGTGGTGGAGGCTCTGGTTTCCCTACAGGCACGTTGGCTTCAATAAGCGACCTCCTACCAGACGAGGCAGAACCCAGCACGGCTGAGTTCCTTGGTGCAGGGATAATGGAAGAAAGAGGTTTCGACGAGAGATCCTCTTCAGGTTTCCCCTTTCTCTTCCTAACATCATCCTCGTCGTCGTCGTCGTCCACCCTCTTGAACACGGAAGGATCAATTGGAGACGTGAACTGTACAACCCGCTTCGCCGGCTGACTGGGAGGAACAGGCTTTGCAGGTTTCGAGTTACTTGCGGGGGAAATGGACTTGGGTGGCGGGAGAGAAGAGAACACCGAAGAGGCGGTGGAGGAAGAAGAGGTTTTGGGAGGCGGGAGCGATGAGAACAACGACGAAGTTGAGGATGTCGTACGAATTTCGGAATTACTAACGGAAGAAGAGGCTGATTTTGGCGGAGGGAGAGAAGAGAAAATGGAGGAAGACGATGAAAAGGAAGGCGATGGTAGTAAATCCGATTTCGGGGGTGGGAGCGAAGAGAAAAGGGTTCGAACAGGATTTACAGCTTTGATGTCGCAACTAGGAATTGGGGTTTTTTCATCTTCGTCTTCGTCGGAAGAAGCGTAATTAGCCGCAAGGGAATCCATGATGATTGGTATGAACTGTTAGGGTTTCAATGCATAGCTCCCAGCGCCAACCCCGCGAGTATCAGAAATTAGAACTCTACTAGATAAATTCGTTAGAACTAACAAATAGATTTCGGGAGCAAATTAGATCCTGATTTGGAGTCGGACCATGAGGTAAGGAAAGCCAGATCTCAGTTTAAAAGAGAGAGCTTTTAACACAGAATTGTTTAGAGGGATGCAACCAAAAGAAACTGAACTTTAGGCGAAAAGTTTTACTCGGAAAGAGATAAATTTTGAATAAAACTTAACGTATGCGTACTTATGCAGGAAAATAATCCTTCAGAAGATTTTCTCTTTTTGAGAAAAATCTTTTCAATAAAAAAATGAAAGAAAATGTATACAGTTGAATTATTTCAATAAAGAAAATAAAAATTTCGCATTTCTAGCATAGGAAATTAAAAAAATCTTGAAAGATACATTTTTTGTGGAAAACTCTATACTTTTGGTGACAAAATCTTGGTCAAAGTTGTATTATGTGGAGAGTATGAAAATGTTAAGGGATATTCTGAGCTGGTGTAGCGAAATACTCTCGGAAGAGATAAGTTTTGTGTTATTTTCTTTTTTTTATATATATAATTACTAGTGAACGCACACGTGCACATGCACGTGACATATAAAATTTGTTAAAAATGTACGGGGAGAGGACTCGTCCGTGAAAGGGTCCCTACGGTAAAAGATATTTTTGTTGGTTGTTTGAAAGAGAGAATCAATGAACCGTTTCCGTGGGATGGAGAGAGAAATATAGAATTAAAGATAATAAAAGTTAATAGGAGAGTGTGAGAATAAATATTTGTAGGAGCAAAATTTCTTGAAAAAAAGGAGAGAAGAGAGTGAATCAAGGAGAGCGCAGTATCAAACTCGCTCTTTTTATAGTAGTATAGATTTAGTTATTGCTATAAACATATCTTTCAATCATGTCAAATTTGCATTATGTTGCTCATTTTATAGTATCAAACTCGCTCTTTTTATAGTAGGAGAGGTTCCTCATTACAAGTGTCAAGTCTTTAGTTATTGCTATAAACATATCTTTCAATCATGTCAAATTTGCATTATGTTGCTTACAAACCGATCATAACTATTAGTAAAATTAACTGCGTAAAGCTTATTTCCAGTCTTTTTCATGGGTACAAAAACATGTCAAATATTTCAATTTATCCACACAAATCTCTCCTTTCCCGTTATACGAGTAACCAGACAACATTAAAAACCCTCTCCACCAAATCATTCCTTGTGTATTAAACACAACCTTCTTTGAGAAAAAAAATGAAAAAAAAGATAATTTTTGTAGAATTGTTAATGAGTAATACTTGTTTTACTAAGATTGTTAGAAGAGAACATTATCAGGGTTAGCTCATAATGAAACAACCACTTAGGCTCCGATTGGTTTGTCGCAACGAGTCCGGAAAACACATGAACTGGAGTTCTTTGAGCAGTTTTTAATGATTGGTTTAAAGTAAGTGTGGAGTTCCAGACTTACATACAAAATACAGTTCCTGAGTTCTCTCTTAAAAAGAGCAAAAAACGAGTTCCGGGGCAACTAACAATATTTTTTATACAATTATATTTTTCATTGATTATAAGTGATACATATAAAAATATTTATGACTAGAAATATTAATGGTGTGGATATAGTTCGTTGCTAAAACTACCACATAATATGACAAAATATTATACACTATAATCGCACTATGTAAAATATTTAACACTATAACCACCATTATCAGTGCAATCTACAAAATAAAAAATACAAACATCATGAAAAAATAAACACCACACCATGTAGAAACAATGTGATTTACGTACTATATCTTTATTCTTCATGTTTAAACAATATGATGCAAAAAATGATAATTAATTGTAACCATACACAAATAATATAGTAAAAATCTCTTACAGGAATAATGTAAAAATTAATATTCTACATTGCGTTAAACATTGTTGAACCGAAGTTTATATTTACAAGCAGATGAAATGTTGATATTATTAAAATACTTTGTATGCATAACGTGAAATAAATATATTGCAATGTGATTTTAATCACAATATTTTTATTAAGATTATAATTGTACCATATTAAAATATTTTTAAAGGAGAAATATCTGCACCATGACTACTTGTTGTGGTTATTATGATTTAAGAATATTATGATTTTTTACTGATATGATTCCTTTTTTTATGTCTTTGTCATCCTCACTTATTTGTATTATATAATAAAAATTAACAATATTTTTAATGATTTCCATATTTACACTTACAACAAACCAATCACCTGGAAGAGAATGGAACTTAAGTTCTATAAACTCAACTAGAGTTCCCAGAAAATGAATTTCACGGAACTCATGACTTACACCAAACCAATAGGAGCCTTAGTGTGGCAAGGAAAGAGAAACAAAAACAGAATTAAAAAGGCGTAGGATTTTCTATCTTCAATCTCCGCCATAGAAAAGGGAAAATATAAGCTTGTAATTATATTTGTTTGAATCGATGTGTGGTCGCTCGCTTTGTCCATGATAAAATGACATTATACCATATTTACAAAGGCCTTTGTTGACTTGAGCAATACTTTCGACATGGTTGACATATCCACTATATTATTATTTGCACAACTTCATTGTCCTACTGTTTCATGTTGGGTTGAGTTATGTTGTAACTCCCTAGCTCTCCAATACGTTGATCACAGTAAACCTCTTCCTTCTATAGTTAGTGTACAACGAGGTGATTCGTTAGGGCCTCTTTTTTTTCTTAGGCTTTTTATCCTCTAATTTTATAGCGAAAGGGTGAATGTCATCTTGGCCTTCTTCTTTCTATCTTGGTAATGACATCCTTTTTGGTAACCCTATAGATGTTGCTAATGCGCTATCTATTAACCAAGAACCAGGCCCAAACTCGGGCTGTAAGACCTCTGGCCTAGCTTAACCTCCTAATCCCACTTTGTTAACCTTGTTACCTATTTAGATGCCTATCTTAGCATGTGTTTGGCCGTTTAGAATTTGATTTGTGAACCCATGTGTACAAATTACCCATTGGATAGGATTTTCATGCAATTTGTACATGATGTGATGGTTTCCTTCTTCTCATGCTTGGGTTTAGGTAGATGCACTTAGGTGGTCTAACCTAACCTAGTTTCCTTTCCATCTGTCTTTCCAACAGTTGAAGAATCGATGGAAATGTGTTTGACCTTTCGACGGCGGAAAATTGATGTGGCTCCTCTACTTGTTTGTTGGTTTGTAGTGTGCTTCGTCCTTCGTCGGTGGAGTACCAACGAGACCCTCACGACCTTCCGTCGGTTGTTGGGTGATTGGTTTTCTTCGGATGAAAACCAATGACGTGGTTCCGCCCTTCCATCTACAAACGATCAATGGACAAGGCAGACCGACTGACCTCTCATGTTTTCGTTAGTTGTCTACTGATGAAAGGGGTGAGCAGCTAGGTGGCATATTTCCATCAAAAGGGAACTGATGGGAGATTTGCACCATGCTAATTGATGGTTTTATTCAAGCTCCCTATCAAAAAAACTTATGGTGTGCCTTCTGATGGTTTTCTTGGTGAGCTTTGACCGATGAGTTTTACAGACAAGAAGAATCGTTGGGTTTTCTACAACGTGTACTAATGGGCGGTTGGGGCTACCTTTTGACAACACGACTAACTAACGAAGGTACAATCTTGACCAACGATGTAACAGTTTGACCGCCTTTTCTCCCATTCTAGTGCTATATATACCACCCTTAGCCTTCCTTCTCATCTCACTTACACATCCCAGTAATAAAGTGCCACCACATAGTGACTCACCATTGGTTTCCGACAATTGACGAACTTTTTATTTTTGTCAATTCATGCTTTTGGCTTGATATATCCTCGTTCTCTTCTTTGTTGATGTGAGGCAAGTCAATTGGTGGCTTTCGAGCTTTGATTGGGGTGAGTTAAATCATGATTGTGCATTTTCCTGGATCCTCAGCTTTTTACTCATATTGGATGTTTTCTATGTGGTTTTTCTCTAGTGTTTCGACCAAAGAGTCTAACATCATGCTTCCACCTTCTCTCTCGTCTGTTTGGTTACCCTCGATTGTAGATCAGCGACATCCATGCAATTGTGTGGAAACTCATCACGCTATACGAGATTACTCAAAACCAAAAACACGATCAAATATTGATTAATCATGTTACTAAAAAGGTACATAATTAAAAATAAATTATTTTTTAAACATGTCCAAGGACATTTACATAGAAGTTCAACATTTTGCATAAAAGCACATACCATACCAGGTATCTTTACATTTTTTTAGTGGCCTCAGCCACAACATGTATTACAAAAGATATTATCCACATATTTACATCATACACAACATCAACACTTCGCCAAAAACTTGAGTCGATGTACATAATCTACAAAACTTTCCCACTCAAACCTGAGAGTATAGGAACAACTCGAGCACACACTAAACAACTAGCCAACCGTCTTCCTCTATGGATCTTCAAACTGCTCTTCCTCACTTCCAGGAGTCCGACGGTGCATCTAACGATCACCTAAAAATATATGGTTACACATGAGGTGAGACCCATGTCCCAGCGAGAGATATAATGCTCAATGACATCTATTATTTATGGCAGGTTATGTAATTAAATAGATAAGCATGTGATATTACAACATTGAAAGATCAACATTATTGTCAATGACCATAGGTAGCTAAAGTCAGATGTATAGTTGATTTCTCTTACCGCATTAGATACCATCTAAATATTAAAGGAGTCAAAGCAAGGGTTATCATCCAATGTGAGTCATCGAATAACCCTTATAGATATGCTACACGGCTGAATTGTACAATTTATTAAGCCTTGGGTAGTTTGGGCATATCACTCAAACTACCAGTTGACCACTACAAAATCTCAATCAGTTCCATATAAGATCTAGGAGAATTGGAATCATAAGATATCTTCCCCCTGGTCAGTTCGAGTCTACCATAGTGAGATATCAGTCAAACTACAATCAGCCTAGTAGTCCGCCCTGGGTACACAAGCCACTACACTAGAAACTAGGGTGTTCAACCCTGAAATCTGAGGTATGACCACAATCATCCTCCATCACACATATATATATGTCTGAGACACGACCTCAACTTCTCTCTAAAACCTTAGGATCATGATGACAAGGATATACCCTCCCTGCTCGAGTGTATACTCAATAGTATGTGTAAAAGAGTTTACCTTCTGGAATACTCATTTTACTATCCACCAAATCCTGACACTAGAATAGTTCTATGGCTCGGGGAATTACATGATTAGGGTTTCACTTGGTTAACTAAGCCAGTTGAGTATTCTTAGGCTGCATTAACCAAGTTAAATACAAACAACTATATTGTTCCTATAAAATCAGTGGTACATAACAACTTCAGAAGATATAAAAACATAGGAGACGTATTCCTTATCACAACATCATAGTATATTAATCCATTGGCACCCATGAAGAGGGATAAAACTTCCACTAGGATTCAAAATATGCGCAAAGTCCATTTGGACCATACAACAATACTTCCTATAGGAACATCATCATCATTCAATACTTTGCAGAGGGTTCAACATGTCACCAAAACACTTTTTACCTTTGGACTTAGCATAAGGGTTCATCAATCATAAGAGTTATAGCATTTCTAAGAGTAACATAAAAAAGTTACCTTTAGAATTATGAATGTATCCCTTCATCATTTCAACTTCAATAGAAGATATAAGTATTGAACCATCAATAATTAACTATTACAGGAAAGGATGAAAAGTGTGGGTTGGATTTGTATCACCAATTCAACATACACAGAAAAACCATCTGTTCTCTTAACACACATAGAAAATCCATAGGCTCCGTTATAGACATAGTCGAAAACATCATTTCATATACTTAGAATACCCGTCGGTTCATTGGCGGATAGCAAAAACCATCAGTTCTTTCATGAACTTAACAAAACCATCGATCTATTAACTTAAAAAAACCATCGATTTATTAACTTTATATAACCATCGGTTCATTCATTAAGTCTTTGATTCCCACACTAAGTAAAGTTATCATTTCATACTCTTATCAAAACCATCGGTTCATGGACCAAGTAAAGCCATCGATTTATAAACAAAGTATAATCATCGATTTTAGCATTAACCAAAACCACTGATTCCAATACTTAGTGAAACCATCTCTCACACTAAGTAAAAATCATTGTTTCATACCTTCAAAATCAACGTAGCTCATCATGGAAGATGCAACGTTCATATGATATAAGGATAGATTAGCAACACAGAAATATCATGACATATATGGAAAAGTGCACAAAATATCATATTTCCTCATAATACCAAGATTATAGAGTATGATCTATGTAGAGCAAGTTAAAAGTAGACAAGAAACGGGTTGAAGGTTATATAACTCACCTCAAGGATGAAGAATAACGTCCAAACATCAAGGTATCCCAAGGAGAGAAGATGAAACCCTAGATTTGCACTCCCATAGCTCCAGGTAGCTTCCTTCTTCAAGAACAAGGTAGATTTAAGGTAAAAGAGAGAAGAAAAGGAGTTCTTCAACCACATGCACGAGTTTTTATCAAGAATACTAGGGTTACACCCATGGATGAAGAGAGAAGAAAGAAAATAGCAAGAAAACTAGATTAGATAAGAAGACCTTACATGTATAAGGCAAGAGATTGAGTTTGAAAGCTTTAAACAACCCTAGAGGTGCTTGATCCAAACCCTAGAGCAACATGCATCCAAGATCCATCCAAGCTTCATCCTCAAGGAGTTCTTCCTTCACAAAATGATGGGTTTGGGTCTCTCTAGCAACAAGAACAAGAGGAATAAAGAAAAGAGTTTGCTTGGGAGAGAGGTAAAGGGTATATATATATCTAAGATGAAGAGAAAAGTGGTCAAGGGTTGAAAACTAGCTTGCCATGTGTCAAAACCTGAGATCTTTCTTATACATGCATTATCAGGACTCCCACCGGTTGTTTTCCAAGGATATCCATCGATTTGTGCCTTGATGAAACCATCAAACATGCATCATCAGAAAAGCCATCGGATTGTGCACTATACTTGGTCGTTTTCTCAAACCACGATCCTCCATTAAATTGTGAACACAACAAGGAAAACCATCAATTCTAGGGTCACAAGAGAAAACCATTGGTTCATCAACTACAAGGAGAAACCATCAAATCCTTCACCCTATTGGTGAAACCATCAAATGCTCATCATACTTAGAAAAACCATCAATTCACCAGTTAGGTGAGAAACCATTGGTTCACAACCCACGAGGGAAAGGAGTAGACATATGATGGTGCATCCAAGCATCCAAAGGTGAAACTGTATGAAACATTATGAAGAGTATTATGAAGCACAACATGCATTTGTTCAAACTACAGATAGATCCCTGGGAAAGGGAAATGGTATAAAGGTCCACACATGCATATAAATTGTAAAACTTAAGCAAACAAAGTCCAAAATGAAAAATTGAAACATAGCTTTATCACCTGATATCAAATCATAAATTAGAGTTTTATTAAGAACTAAGCACCCAAATAGATCAAGCAAGCATGTTTAACCGTAAAGCTAGGTTATGGATCTTACAACCATAAACCCCTAACAAGCAATTCGCCCCCAAAATCCTAAGCAAATAAGGATGGATACTTCCTATGCATCTCATCATATCTATCTCCCTCGTGGCTTTCTACATGACACGGTGATGCCATAACACATTCACTAAGGCCATGTCCTTCTTCCTAAGATTTAACACACATTTATCTAGGATCAACATGGGACCCTCAACATAAGATGCATCCTCCTCTAACTCAATTTTTACTGGTTGTAATGCCTACTCTATACCGGGATGACACTTCCTCAACATGGAAACATGGAAGACGTTGTGCAATCTATGCAACTCTGGTAGTAACTCCATCTTTTACACCATCTTTTCAACTTGTGCCATGATAGGGTAAGGTCTCATAAACCTAGGAGACAACTTACCCTTCTTACCAAACTTCAACACACCTTTCTAAGGAGAAACTATGAGATACACATGGTTTCCAACTTGGAACTCTAATGGTCTGTGGTGGTTGTCAGCATATGAATTGCCTTCAACTATTTTCGGATCACCTTGATCTTCTCTATAGTCTGCTGAACTAACTCAGGGCCTAAAAGTTGATACTCACCTGTCTCATACCAACAAAGAGGTGATCAACGACACCTTTTTTATAAAGTCTCATACATTGCCATATCTATGATTCTCTGATAGATGTTGTTGTAGGCAAACTCAATCAGACTCAAGTGGACATCCCAACTGCCAAGAAATGGAAGAACACATGCTCTTAAAAGATCCTCTAACATCTGAATGGCCCTTTCTGAATGATCATATGTCTACGGGTGAAAGGTTGTGTTTAATCTCAATTGTGTCCCTAACACTATATGCATACACTCCCTAAGCCTGCTTGTGAACTGAGGACCTCTATTAGGTAGTATGGTTACCGGTATTCCATGCAAATAAACTATCTCATCGACTTAGATATGTGTCAACTGCTCTGTTGTATAGGTGGCCTTGATTGGAAAAAGGTGAGCTGACTTTGTCAGTCGATCCATGATCACCCGAATGGAATCACGACCTTTGGTTGTTCTTGGAAGGCCAACCACAAAGTCCATATCTATATGATCTCATTTCCACTATAGAATTGGCAAAGGATGAAACGTCCCTACAGGCTTCTGATGCTCTACCTTGACTTCCTGACAAACTAGACACTTGGACACAAACTCTACTGACAAGCCTTAAACATGGGTCTAAGAATGGAGTCATGTCTAGGTTATCAGACTTTAGAAATTTATAATACCCGAATGTCTAAGACATCCTGCAACTAGTACAGGGTCGAAATAGTTTGGGGTCGAACATAGGGAAAGGAAGAACGACACTTCAGAATTCAAGTTTTACTTGTCTAAGCACGTTAAAAAGGTCGAAGGACAAGGGTTGTTGTAACAAGAAAGAATCATAAAGAATCAAACAAAAAGCCTATCTCCAAGGGGAGTTACCAGAAGAATTAGTGTTTTAAGGTTTAGCAATTTTTATAGAGATTTTGTATATTGGAAACTGAGGAGATAAAACTATCGTCAGGGTAAAGCACGAAGGAGGAAAACTTAAACATAACAAGCGGCAGCGAGATTCATCCTGCACCCTCTTCTATCAAAGAGGATGCCTCTAACTATGCACCAATTCTCTCTCTCAAGACATTTGAATGTAGACTAGAGTGGAAAGATATGTCGGGGCAACCCTGATCCTGGGTACTCTTGTACACCTGAATCAGACCAAGCTCTAGAGTTTACGACATCCCTCTCTCAAGGGAGTCAAAATGGGAAACACGATTCGATAGCTAGTCAAAAGCACGATCCAAACAGAAGAGACTAGAGCTCAGATGCTATAAAGAGATCGTCCAACAAAAAGGAACCATGCACAGAACAATATGAGATAAACTCCACATATTCCATAAGCATAAGGAGATAAAATGTTACGACCCCACCTCCTGATAACCCCCAATTAAGGGAGACTGAGAGGTCAAAGCCGCACCCATGACTTCTGGATCACAGGTTCGGCAATTAACCAAGAATAATTATCAAATTTCAACATACTATATTGAAAGCTGTAGGAAAATAAATTTTTTCATACCTTTTTAAAACTTGGATCTCTAAACTTTTATCCACACATATACTAATCTATCTAATCCTCCTTTGCACTTTAATTCTCATTTAGTACCACACGTGCCACTTTACTGTTTGTTCTTTTCATTGTACCTAAAACGCCGACAAACAAAACGCCGGTCAGCCGAAGCTGGTATGTGGGGGAAACAATAAACATGCAACTATGATAACAATGTAATCATTCAATTAATCATTTAACAATCAAGATTACATTTTAGATATAACTCTGCGATCCAAGGGTACCCTATCCTTTGTATTGTCCCCATTAAACCCCTCATGATCCACCTATAAGTGAACCAGTTTCTAGGGTTGAGTCACATGGAACTACTCATAGGTAGACCACTCCTTAACTCGGGACACACTAAAGAGTCTCATGGCACTACACGTAGGTAGCCCAGTTTCTAACTCACGGTAACCTAGACCTTGCTCTAGGATTACCCCCTTTTTAGCCTTTTCAAAATAACAGAGGTGGACCCGGATCTAGCCAGTTATATATGTACATTTATAGTGATAATCATAGTCACTTTATAGTTGCATGAAATAAATAAACATCCAACAGTTTAGTTGCATTCAATGCGATTAAACATCCGGGAATCCACCGGGAAACTAAAGCGGTTATTCATAATCGTAACCACATACCTGTCAAGTTGATGTGAGGCAGAAATAATCCAATCAATCAATAGGCAATCAAGCATTCAATAAGATCCTGAAACAAATATACAATTTCCTTTTATTACTCATGTCATCAAGATTTATTAAATCTAGCTCTCTTCCTAGGGTTTCTAGCCCACTTTTAGGGTTTCCATTATAAGTAGGGTTTCCCTTCATCTTTTACTATTTTAAACCCTAATTTAACGCAATTGATCACAAACCCTAATTATCTCAACATCGAATCCTCAATTTCAGATTAAAGGCATATTTATTCATTAATTAATCCTCTTAAACCTCTTTTACATTAAAACTACTATTTTTATCCTTTTAATCCATGATACGATCATTAGGCCCAATTATCATCTTTGGTTCCTTACAAAAAGACAACTCTTATTGCATTCCAGTTCAATTCACATATTTGAACTAATTCCACATTAAACCATTACAAAACCCTAACTATAAGAACCTTTATACTCGAAATAGTGTAGATTCATCATATCTCAGTTTTACTCATGGATTTGGGCAATTAAAGACATTAAGGTTCATAATTACCAAAGTTAGGGTTCCAAGGCCCATTAAAGCATATTCATGTACATGGAACCCTAGATTATTCAATTTATGCATACATATCATCCTTTTAGATCTCATGTGTCCTTTTTATTAACAACAAGTTAATATCAACTTTAAACATCTATATAACCCTTCCCAAATACTTAATCAATAAAGATTAGGGTTTTTCATTAAAGAAACCATTAAAGATAGAATATTTACATACTTTTGAATTGCAAGCAGTATTAGGCTTCAATTACATTTTTATTATATTCCTTGCATTTTTTTGATCAATTTTGATATATAATACTCTCTAATCCGAGTTACCAATCATGAGTTACTAATTTTGCAAGATAAATTACCTTTTAGCCAATTGCAAAGAGCCATGTCAGCATTAAACCCTTTTTTGCCTTTTTCCACCTTAGTCGCGCGAGCAGGGCCTTTGAACCGGCGATTTTATCCTTTTGCCCCTGCTCTCCTTCACACATGTCAGGGGTAAGAGAGTCTTTCTCTCTGCCTATTCTTCAACCTCCGATTCTCCCCTTCTTCGACACAGCGGCAAGGCAAGTCAACTCGGGAGTTGACTCTCACCTGTAGGCCTCCTCCCTCGCCCACGCAGTGGTCGTTGCCTTCGTCCCTCCCCACCGAACCAGTCTGTACCCTTAATTGGGTAAGTGGTGGTTGGTGGCGGCGGGGCAGAGAAGCTCTGCCTGCAGCGGCATCCTCGCCATCAGGAAGGAGAGATTGGGGGGTACTCCTCCAAAATCCTAAAGCAAGAGGGCCTGCGACACTTCGTCCGAACTCAAGGAAGCTAATCACAGCCTTGAAGGGGTCCAGGACCTATATATATACAGGTCTTCTGGGCGGATGAGAAGTCTATTTTCGGCAAAACTCTTGGAGGCAAAGAAACCTCACGATCCTTAGGATAGATCAATTTGTAATGGTCTCCTGAGGCGGTTGGACATGTTTCCCAAAATATTTAAGCCTTGGATTCCAAGATTTCCACTTGGGTACGCTATCAACTACTGATCTGCGGTTTCCTTTTCCAGTTCAAGGTGGAAGACAAACTCCAAACCGTCGGATCTCGATCCCAAGGTCAGAAGTTTACGCGGCATTAACACTGAGTCAGAAAAAAACTTTGTGATATATAGAGATTATTCATTCCTTTTAGGGATTTTAAAAAATCCGTATCTCTTAAACTATACATCCAAATGATCCCAAATTTTAAAGGAAAGTCTATAAAGACTTAATCCTCGGGTGTACTAAATTTAGGACTCAAAATCGAAAGTATGAGATACTTTTCGTTATATGCAAGTTAACTCTTAATTATTTATATTTCTCACATATTTTCTCTTTCCCTTGTCATTAAATTTATTATTCTAAGTTCCTTGAACCTCAAGGAACCTTAATGGCTCGGAATACCATCTTGAGAATATTCCTTAGCCTCTTAATTAATTTTCATCTATTTTCTCTTTTTTCTTATTCACTTATTAAAATATCTCCTTTCGAGGACTTCTCTTTACTTTTCTTTTTATTTTCCTTATTGGAATTCCTTTTAATATTATAAACCTCATGGATATGAAAATTCATCAAAGATAACTTAATTATACCTCTTTCCACTTATTTTCGACATTTAATCATTATTTCCAATTTCTTTCTTAACAAAGAAATACTTAATTAATCTTTTCTTTTCTTATTGTTTTTCTTTGCAATTTTAGACTCCTTGGAACCCAAGGAATCCAAGAGATTCAAAATCCCTCTTTGGATTTGCCTTCTAGAGGTTTCCACATTCTTCTTTTCTCAAAAATTTAATTATTCATTCACTAATTGAACTTTCTTGTTATTTCCTTGTTATTGGGCCCAATAGCCAATAAAGCCCACAACACAAACATCAAGGCTATTGTAAACGAAATCTATTTATTTGAAGCAAATTATATCATTATTTGTTCAAATATATTTAATATGAGAAATTACATTTCTCACCAAATGAACCCAAAAATTGGGGTTGTAACATCCTTCCCCTCTTATAGGAATTTTGTTCTCAAAATTCAAACAAGCAAACAAACAATTCAGGATAAGACTTTTCCATGTCCATCATTGGCCCCTATGTGGCTTTGCCGTACACATGGCATTTTCAAAGAACCTTTATCATCACATATTCTTTTCTCTGAGTTCTTTCACCCTGGCGTCTATAAACTACACAGGTGACTCAGGCCATTTCAGCCTCTCTTGGGGCTCACTAGGTTCATTGCTCAGCACATGGTCGGGGTACCTCACATAGTGCTCTAAATTGGACATATGGAAAACATCTCCCATTACTCTATCCTGAGGGGTAGGGTCAAACCTAACCTTCTCCACCCATCCATCTCTAATGGACCCATGTATCGGGGACTCAGTTCTCTTAGCTATAACTTAGAGGGGTCGGATTTTCATGTCACATATTCTCCCACAGTGGGTTGCATGTCAGTCTACTTTGCATCTTCTCATGACTTTCGTCATCTCTAGGCTCCTTTCAGCCATTACATGATCAAAGCGACTTCATCTACACACACTGTGGTCCTTTTCTAACCATCATGTGGTCCTTTTCTAACCATCATGTGGCCCCTTTCACCAACATCACCTTACTGAAGTGGCGACCGACACAACCTCCCTTACAGAGCTTCTTATACAACCCAAAACTGGCTATGGTGGTTATCATCACATCATCCCTTGGACAAGAACTGTCTCTAGCTATCACCTTGAACGAGCACACATGCTCTCATCGGACCCTTTAGTCTGGATCATACTAACCATGGTTAGGGGTGATAAACTATACTAACATTGAGTTCTTCATGTACGTACCTACTTCCACTTTATGAAAGTGAACCTTTAGGTCAAACTCTAGAACCTTTGAACTCGCTTCATGGTGTAGTTGAACCATCTCTCTCATGGGTAGTTCAACTAGATCTGTCCCTTAACAGAACTCTTTCTTTCTCATGTTATCTAGGTAAGGTGACCTACCATAACCCATATTGCCTCTCGACCTTCCTTGGCTCAGGGAAGACCTATCACAACCTCCATAGTGTTGAGCTCCCGTTCCCTCTCAGGGACTCTTTTATCCTCTAAATCGATACACTGGGTTACTGGGGTTCGTCCTTTACCTCCTGGCTTGCATGGCCATAAACCACATGCAACATCATCTTAAGGACCCAAAGTGATGTTGCCATTTTCCACGGTGTATGGTGATCTTCAATCATGATTTCTTGTATGTCCCGATTCCTCAAGCTCGATTCCTCCGAAACCCTAAACCACTCTAGTTGGGGTTTCATCACCTTCTTTTCCAAAGAAGTGCACTTGAGGTTCTACCACCATCCTTTCATTGTATCAAGAACTAGACTGGCTAACCAAACAACCCTTAACTTTTCAACGTATCTTTTTATATCCGAGTGTTATCCAAACACCTCCCCTTTTCAAACTTAGGGTTATCCAAACAACCTCTTCTAGATTCTAATCAAACAAGTCAGATGTATCTCAACCAGAGCATCCATTACCACTTCACATCCTTAGGTATTAGGTAACGTTGAAGACATACACTTCCATGTATTTCACTTATCATCTCACCTCAAACTCTATGTCTATCTTCATTAAGAACACTTCTCTGGTGATCAAACTCTACCTGGTATAACTCGTAAGTTCTACATAGATCACGATAGAAACATCCTCATAAGGGGACTACCTCATTCCTCTTAGTGTTTACAAACTATCCATGTATCATTCACTTTACCAGGGTAGATTATCTTCTCTATCCCCATTTCTCGTGGCAACGTTCCAACCTACATCATCTCTTATCCTTGATGTATGGCATGCGTAATGTCCTATCTCTCACTCCCATAACAAGAGGAAATAAGCATTTGGTTGCAGTCCAAATACAGAGTTCTTCATGTTTCAAAAGTAGAGATGGTACATCCCACCTTGCCAATACACCTTTACATCTAAGTTGCAACGTGCCACATATGTCTCCTCATTACAATCATTTCGATATCAAAGTTACCTCCATGGGAAACTAGCCTTGAATCTACTGAGGTTTATATCCTTGGTCATCTCCTCTAGGTCTATAGGGTACCGACTCTTTTGGGGTCATCCCTCTTCCCTCATGCATCAAGAGAGTGCCCTACTCATCTGCCCTTTGGGTCCCATGAGTTCATGAAGGTGATCAATCTCCTAACCCATGGCCCTCAGACAATGATAGTTGTTACCTCCCGACCCTATGGTCATGTGCAACTAGGGAATTAGGCAACTCCTACTTTCATCGATCATATCCCTACCTGACCCTAGAATAGACTTAGGATTCACCATTATAGTACATGTTTACTTAGAACCTTACCCAAGTCTTCATCATCTCTCTTTCTGCATTCAAGGACTGGCTTTCATCCTTTCATAGGGGTCATGGCAACCTGCCTACCTTGGTCAAGCCCCATACCGGTTACCTCCATGGTAACACATTCATATGCAATTATAGATGGATATCTATGGGTCTACAGGTTCATCATGTACTTTTCACTTAGCTTCTCAAGATCCTATGAGACCTCTTTAGGTTACTTAAACCAACAAAAGTGATATAAACCCTTCCAAAGGGGTCCCTCTCCCAGGATGGGAGGAAAACTATCTCTTGACAACAAGGTCAAAAAACTATTAGGTCCAGGGTTTACATCCACATGAGCTTACTTAACCCTACCAGGATGTTAAGGCACAAGCAGATCACCTACTGAACCATGCTAGGTCATACTTGTCCTCTTTCCTCAATATTGGATCAAGATCATACCTTTCTTTATCATCAACCTAGTTGTGAGGGGTTCATCAATCATACCTTTAAACCTAAGGGGGTTTCACTTTACGTTATGCATGAGGAGTACCATTCTCGAAACTATAACAACTAAATTCTCATCATGAGCATTAGGTATACCACTTCCCCTCTTAGGCCTAGGAACCCTAGGTTCACCTTTAGGTGTCCAAGTTCCTGCTCTATCTCTTAACCATGAATCAAGCTTACAAAAGGCATAACGTGCACTTCCTGTCATCCTTCAACTCGAGCAACACTTAGAGTTGGATCCTTCTCAAGGAAAAACCATAAGGTACAAGGCCTCATAACCTATTACAAATCCTCTTCAGGGTATACAGAACATCTTCTTCCTTTCTCAGAAGGTAAACACTTATACCGTAGGCTCATAGGTGCCAGAAGCCTCATTCTCTCTCTAAGGTTTGGTTACTCTCAAGCTAACCAAGACATCATCAACCTCTAGGAAACAAGCATGTGGTGACCATTATCATCCACTTAGGTCGCATCATCCTCCACTCCCGACTTCTCCTCGTATCTCGAAGTCTAGGATTCCAACCTTCTTGTTGGGTTTCCTGCTCTCTCTCTAGAGCTAACCCCACAACCAACCTCACCATTAGAGGTACTCTCTCCATGAAGGATCAAGCTCACCAGCATACCTCTACGTGGGTGAATCCTAGGTTCGAACTTCTTGTTGCTCAAGATAACCCTTTATGCTCCATCATGATTCCTTATCCAGGGTTTCATCCTACTATCAGCACTATGACGTGCCCTAGGTGCCAGCTATGCCCTATTAGCACAAGCCCATATGGTTTCTAAGGCCCTTTACTGACATCATCATCTAAGGGGCTATCCTTTACCCTAACATGCACGACCCTTCCCAGGGTTGGGTTGCCAAAAGGTGCTAGGTCACCCATGGATCATATGGCATCCCAAAGGCATGTCCTTTCAAACACCTGGTCCAACTCATATCTCTCTAACTTTCACTTAGGGTTAGGGTTAACATCATCCTCAGAGGATGTGCCAGGTCTCTACTTGCAATGGAGATCTCTATCTCCAAGACTAACTTATCCTCCTGGCCAGAAGGTCTAGCCTCAGGTCTCTTCTGAGGACATGACAACTTATGTCATACGACCTAAGCATGTATCTATTCTTTAATTTGTGCTTAATCTATTAAGCTTATGTCAATGACATCTTATTTATATGCTTTTCATTAATTTGATGGAGGATTCCTTAGACCTTCTTAATCTTACCCATACCTCAAGAGGGTGAGGAGGAGAGAGAAAACCCTAATCCTTAAAATCCTTAATAGAATTTTGTGATGAGAAGGGACGAATAAGATGAGGAAGTCCTAAAGGTATCTTATTTCGATTCATACCCTAAGACTTTGGCCAGTCAGTCACACGGATCCGGGAGTCCTCGTATTCCAACTAGCGGTGCGGAGGAAAATCTTGCCAGCCCCTGGTCGTGATCCTTTTCTAGACAACTTCGTCTTTCGGATATTCCTCTAATAACTCCCTTGGGTTCTATGGAGTTTGTAAAATTTAATAATTATTAATGGTTAACTGAGGAACCTACTCTCTGATACCAAATGTTACGACCCCACCTCCCGATAACCCCCAATTAAGGGAGACTGAGAGGTCAAAGCCACACCCATGACTTCCGGATCAAAGGTTCGGCAATTAACCAAGAATAATTATCAAATTTCAACATACTATACTGAAAGCTGTAGGAAAATAAATTTTTGCATACCTTTTTAAAACTTGGATCTCTAAACTTCTATCCACACAGATACTAATCTATCTAATCCTCCTTTGCACTTTAATTATCATTTAGTACCACATGTGCCACTTTAGTGTTTGTTCTTTTCATTATACCTAAAACGCCGACAAACAAAACGTCGGTCAGCCGAAGCTGGTATGTGGGGGAAACAATAAACATGCAACTATGATAACAATGTAATCATTCAATTAATCATTTAACAATCAAGATTACGTTTTATATATAACTCCGCGATCCAAGGGTACCCTATCCTCTGTATTGTCCCCATTAAACCCCTCATGATCCACCTATAAGTGAACCAGTTTCTAGGGTTGAGTCACATGGAACTACTCATAGGTAGACCACTCCTTAACTCGGGACACGCTAAAGAGTCTCATGGCACTACACGTAGGTAGCCCAGTTTCTAACTCACGGTAACCTAGACCTTGCTCTAGGATTACCCCCTTTTTAGCATTTTCAAAATAACAGAGGCGGACCCGGATCTAGCCAGTTATATATGTACATTTATAGTGATAATCATAGTCACTTTATAGTTGCATGAAATAAATAAACATCCAACAGTTTAGTTGCATTCAATGTGATTAAACATCCAGGAATCCACCGGGAAACTAAAGCAGTTATTCATAATCGTAACCACATACCTGTCAAGTTGATGTGAGGCAGAAATAATCCAATCAATCAATAGGCAAGCAAGCATTCAATAAGATCCTGAAACAAATATACAATTTCCTTTTATTACTCATGTCATCAAGATTTATTAAATCTAGCTCTCTTCCTAGGGTTTCTAGCCCACTTTTAGGGTTTCCATTGTAATTAGGGTTTCCCTACATCTTTTACTATTTTAAACCCTAATTTAACGCAATTGATCACAAACCCTAATTAGCTCAACATCTTTTTCTCAATTTATGCGTGTCATCCTTGCGCAGGGCCATGGTAATCCTCTTTGTATCGTAATTAGCTCAACATCTAATCCTCAATTTTAGATTAAAGGCATATTTATCCATTAATTAATCCTCTTAAACCTCTTTTACATTAAAACTACTATTTTTATCCTTTTAATCCATGATACGATCATTAGGCCCAATTATCATCTTTGGTTCCTTACAAAAAGACAACTCTTATTGCATTCCAGTTCAATTCACATATTTTAACTAATTACACATTAAACCATTACAAAACCCTAAGTATAAGAACCTTTATACTCGAAATAGTGTAGATTCATCATATCTCAGTTTTACTCATGGATTTGGGCAATTAAAGACATTAAGGTTCATAATTACCAAAGTTAGGGTTTCAAGGCCAATTAAAGCATATTCATGTACATGGAACCCTAGATTATTCAATTTATGCATACATATCATCCTTTTAGATCTCATGTGTCCTTTTTATTAACAATAGGTTAATATCAACTTTAAACATCTATATAACCCTTCCCAAATCATTAATCAATAAAGATTAGGGTTTTTCATTAAAGAAACCATTAAAGATAGAATCTTTACATACTTTTGAATTGCAAGCACTATTAGGCTTCAATTACATTTTAATTATATTCCTTGCATTTTTCTGATCAATTTTGATATATAATATGCTCTAATCCGGGTTACCAATCATGAGTTACTAATTTTGCAAGATAAATTACCTTTTAGCCATTTGCAAAGAGCCACGTCAGCATTAAACCCTTTTTTGCCTTTTTCCACCTTAGTCACGCAAGCAGGGCCTTTGAACTGAAGATTTTATCCTTTTGCCCCTGCTCTCCTTCACGCATGTCAGGGGTAAGAGAGTCTTTCTCTCTGCCTATTCTTCAACCTCCGATTCTCCCCTTCTTCGACACAGCGCCAAGGCAAGTCAACTCGGGAGTTGACTCTCACCTGTAGGTCTCCTCCCTCGCCCACGCAGTGGTCGTTGCCTTCGTCCCTCCCCACTGAACCAGTCTATACCCTTAATTGGGTAAGTGGTGGTTGGTGGCGGCGGGGCAGAGAAGCTCTGCCTGCAGCGGCATCCTCGCCATCAGGAAGGAGAGATTGGGGGGTACTCCTCCAAAATCCTAAAGCAAGAGGGTCTGCGACACTTCGTCCGAACTCAAGGAAGCTAATCGCAGCCTTGAAGGGGTCCATGACCTATATATATACAGGTCTTCTGGGCAGATGAGAAGTCTGTTTTGGGCAAAACTCTTGGAGACAAAGAAACCTCGCGATCCTTAGGATAGATCAATTCGTAATGGTCTCCTAAGGCGGTTGGACATGTTTCCCAAAATATTTATGCCTTGGATTCCAAGATTTTCACTTGGGTACGCTATCAACTGCTGATCTGCGGTTTCCTTTTCCAGTTCAAGGTGGAAGACAAACTCCAAACTGTCGGATCTCGATCCCAAGGTCAGAAGTTTACACAGCATTAACACTGAGTCAGAAAAAACTTTGTGATATATAGAGATTATTCATTCCTTTTAGGGATTTTCAAAAATCCGTATCTCTTAAATTATACATCCAAATGATCCCAAATTTTAAAGGAAAGTCTATAAAGACTTAATCCTCGTGTGTACCAAATTTGGGACTCAAAATCAAAAGTATGAGATACTTTTCTTTATATGCAAGTTAACTCTTATTTATTTATATTTCTCACATATTTTCTCTTTCCCTTGTCATTAAATTTATTATTCTAAGTTACTTGAACCTCAAGGAACCTTAATGGCTCAGAATACCATCTTGGGAATATTCCTTAGCCTCTTAATTAATTTTCATCTATTTTCTCTTTTTTCTTATTCACTTATTAAAATATCTCCTTTCGAGGACTTCTCTTTACTTTTCTTTTTATTTTCCTCATTGGAGTTCCTTTTAATATTATAAACCTCATGGATATGAAAATTCATCAAAGATAACTTAATTATACCTCTTTCCACTTATTTTTGACATTTAATCATTATTTCCAATTTCTTTCTTAACAAAGAAATACTTAATTAATCTTTTCTTTTCTTATTGCTTTGCTTTGCAATTTTAGACTCCTTGGAACCCAAGGAATCCAAGAGATTCGAAATCCCTCTTTGGATTTGCCTTCTAGAGGTTTCCACATTCTTCTTTTCTCAAAAATTTAATTATTCATTCACTAATTGAACTTTCTTATTATTTCCTTGTTATTGGGCCCAATAGCCAATAAAGCCCACAACACAAACATCAAGGCTATTGTAAACGAAATCTATTTATTTGAAGCAAATTATATCATTATTTGTTCAAATATCTTTAATATGATAAATTATATTTCTCACCAAATGAACCCAAAAATTGGGGTTGTAACATAAAAGGTTTAGTTACAATGCAATGGTAAACGAAAGTAAATTGCTGAAATAGGGAAGATAGGTATCGACCTCCTTGATGTAGGAGGATGATATACATAACAGCGGACCTTTAAAGTAAGGCTAACTTGGTACCAGGTAGGAGCCCTATCGGGATATGACCGTGTCGGGTCATGAACCGTGATGGGAAAAGGGTGTATCAGGATAAGACCCTCTACCTAATATGGTCGTGTCGGGCAGCAAGCCCTGTCGGGTTGCAGCCACAACGGGTAGGCCATATCATGACGGGTATCGTGTCACGTTAGGACATGTGTCGGGCTAGATTTGCCTTAGGTTCTCAGTTCCTTGTGTTGGGCATGGTGGGGTAGACCGTCTCAGGTTGAAACCCATCTAGTGGCCCGACACATTTGTAGTGGCCTTGAAGGTCGTATCGCTCTGTTGCTGCTACCGGGTGGAGCCCTAAGTGAACTCCTCCCACCCCTCTCGGTTTGGGGGTGTGCTCACCTAGTGTCGCCCGGCAGGCCTTGGGATTCAACTCACTAGCTCATGTGCTCTCAGAGTTAGCTCCCTAGGGTTGCGATCCTTCCCATCGGAGTCCAATAGTTGCTATTTATAGGCAGTGGCTGGTGGGAGTTGCGGCCCTCGTTGGGCCACGTGTCCTTTGTCTGCTCCGTTAATATGGCTTTGGGAGAAGGTCGACACGTCCGTCGCCTGGCACGGCTGGAGGGGGTTGTCGCATGTCGGGTTGTAAGTCGATTTCCATGGACCGTGTCGGGTAAAGACCCTGGTGGGCTGCAACACCGAAAGGTGGCCATGTCACGCGATAAACTCCATCAGTCGACGGGCTGTGACGGGCAAGGCTCCTTGTCAGGTAATAGTGTGTAGTCCGTCAGGGCTCCCGCGTGACACACTCGTGTCAGGTTGCTGCCATATCAGGTAGCGACCGTGACAGATGGAGGGCGTATTGCTTTGTCGCTTTGATGGACCAGGGTAATTAACTTGTTGTGGGTTGGCCAGATCGGACCCATTAGCATTCTTTTGGTGGAAAAATAAGAAAAACTCTGCAAAAATAGGAAATGTTGTCAGGAGCATAGTGGGCATTATTTCTATTCAATAAATAAGATAAAACGAAGAGGAAGTCAGGTTTGGAGGCAGTTTTGATAGTAAAATATAAGCTCTAGCAGCCATAAAATGGGTGTTATCAACTCCCCCAAACTTAGCATTTTGATTGTCCTCAATCAATCTGTGTTTATTTTAAAACTTTGTTTGTGATACTTCTTCAAAACCAGACGTAGTCTTTAGACAAGGGGTTTAAGAGAATTTTTGATATTTCCTAAGAAAAATTACGTCTGATACAAGCAATGGACTTTATTTTTCCTACCTTATTTAAGCAAAAATTCTCTCTTCAGCTTCGGCGAGACTTTTGGTACATGATTTTGAAGTTAGCTTTCACACCAAACAGCTTGGGCGTAAAAGGTGGGGTTTTTGGGAAGGCTTAAGGATTTTTGGGTTTTTCTTGCTTCCCATTGGTCCATCCAGGTAAGGGTCCGTTAACGGGAAAGTGGTCCCTGCAATCCAAGCCAGTTGGATTTAGAGTAGTGGTTTCACATCCTACATACCACTACCCCAGATCTACCATGCAGAAGTCTTGACTCTGGAGCTGCCTTACGAATCTGAAAATGTTTAGCAGCTCCATGGCATGTAGGACGATAAAGGTGCTATTTCTGCTTCTTGGATTGGGAAGTCTCAGATGGCGTATAAGTTCCAAACACTGTTGTGGCATTAGATTCCTTGCTTTATTATGCGGTGAAGACGCAGAGGAAGAAGTCCGATGTGCTTGTCTTCAGGGCGTACAAAGATGTGTCCTCTATGTGGGACCTCTGCGGTGTAACCATTAAGGAGTGTGACATCATGGTTGAGGAGGTATGCCACACAGAGGAACCAATGCTTCCTAAGCTTGTAAGGGGCCAACACTAGACGCAGATTGTGCTCTTTGATATGTTGCAGCATGTCGACCACTTGATTTGAGTCGTACGCCCCTGCTAGTAGTCTTCTCGCCAGGGTTGGGGTGGTGTTGTAGAATGGATGCCGGTTTGTCCTAATGGTGACATTCTCAAGCATCACACCCTCTAGGACCCTGAAAAGGATCTTCCCCACAATGGCTTCTGAGCGGAACATGGCTTGGAGTGCTCTGCGTCATACTGAGAAGTATCTGTCACTCCAGATGACGGTTTCTTCACCTTCCTGCGGCCTCAGGACCATGTTGAGCAGTTGTTGGTCCCGGATCGACAAGTACCCGATGGCGTGCCTATAAAAATATGCCATCTCAAAGGACGAGATCTCTGACATCATAGAAAATGCATATGTCGTCGAAGTCCTCACTCTAGGGGGTTGCTCAATGATCGAGCAGTACAGGTCATCCCCTTCTCCCTCTAATTCTTTAAATGAACCCTCTGCTCGGCCTATAGATATTTCATTTTCATCTTCACCTTGGTCCAGTGGGGGTGAGGGAGCAAATGTATCTTCACCACGGGCACTCTCTTGTCCTGCTGGAGCCCCGTCGGAGGTTTTGTTCGTCGTCTCTTCCTCAGGCATTGTGGAGGGCCCACTTGAGGTGGATGATGATGACAAACCAGAGGAAGATGGTGATGCCGATGGTGGAGAGCCAGAGGCTGGTGGCAATGGCGATCTCCTGGGATGTCTTGAGTGGGGATGGTTGTCCCTTTGATTGAGCCTTTCCTCAATGGCATCGAGGCATTGGAGCGTCACCTGCATCATGCTATTCAATGCCTCTAGTTGGCCGGGGAGACCAACTAGAGTCAGTAGTTGGCGCTCCTACTCATTCAGCCTCCTATGGAAGACCTGAAACTTGCGGGTCAGGGAAGCAAATGTAGTTGTATGATTGCTTGTTACCTCCTATAAGTTATCAAACTCAAAGCCGAAGGCCTGTCCCAATGAGGAGGGGACTGTTGTCGGTCGACTTCGGCTTTGCGACGTGCTTCTTGCGTTGGTGGCGTGGCCCGATGAATGAGCACCGTCTATCGGTGCCGAGTCTAGCTGGACTATCTGCGAGGGTGTAGCTTCTGTACGGAGCGTTGGCACCCTCGTGGTCACCTCCACCTCATCAGCCTGGGGTTGCGGAGTAGGCGGATGCTGATCTATCATCCGGCTCTCGGCGTCCTCCTCCATAGCGATTGCTGGTGTAGATGGTGGCAGTGTCGGAGTTGGTTGTACAACCTTGAGATCTGCCTCAAGGAGCTCAAAGAACGCCTCGTCGCTAGCGTCCGGCTACACCACTGCATCTTCCATTTCTAGCAGGGCAAAAGCTTTAGGTACTGCGACCATTTCATCTGCCATAGTGGCCTCCGGGGTTATGACCACAGTAGTAGCCTCGGTGGTGTCGATGACCTCCCCGATGGTCGACGCTTCTTGTGTAGCTGTGGCGGGCGTTGCTGTGGTTTCTGTGGCTAGTTCGGTGGTGGCGACATCAGTGACCAACGAAGTGACGACTGATGGTTGTGTGGCAATGGCGATCGACTCAGTGGTGGTGGCGACAAGCATGTCTTCAATGACGACTACCGATGATTTGTCCCGCCGAGCATCGAGGGGTGCGAGCCTCCCTGCAGTGGCCATCCTTTCTTGGATGGTCCTGGTGGCAGCGTAAGCGGCTTCCACGTTCACAACTTCTATCTCTGCTGCTATGAAGACCACCTTCTCTGCATCGTAGTTGATGTAGAATGGGAGGGACATGAGGGTGTCCGTCCTCGCAAACTTTTAGAAGAAGTGACGACCCTTCTTCTTGATGATATTCACCCTCGTGAGGAACTTAATGTCGATCCTGTCATCACCTCTTGTCCTCGACAGGTTTTGTGGCTCTTTCGGGTACCCCAGCCCTGTTGCGATTAGGTTGATGACCCCTTCCATGTTATATTCTTTGGTGGCGTCCTTTATGGGGTGTATTCGATTTAGTAGGAAGCGCCCCAAGTTGATCGGCTTGCCCTCCATCACATATCAGATGAGATGGAGCTCTTCAGTATACAAGTTGCTCATTTCATACTTACTGAAGAGGAGGCTCGCCACGATCTTGTGTATGATCCTCTAGAAACACGAGTGAACCGCTGCCACCTTGCTCCCCGACTTGAAATATGATTCCCCGATTAGCCTCTTCTAGAGCACGATTGGGTTGAAGCTATCACCCTCGGTGATTCGGGCACCGTTATTCATAAGCTCCCTCTCAGCCTCACTAGAACAGAATATCTCGTTGAGTAGCTTCTCTGAGTTGTCGTGTTCAGAGTTGTAGAGGTGCCCTTGTAGTCTGTCCGCCCCGCTGAACCTTTTGGTCTCTTCAGGGGTATTTGGAACTCGGCGGAGGGAGGAGATGAACTCCTTGGTGAGCTCGGTGTAGGAAGCGGTGTAGCTGAAGCAAATCTTCCGCAGTCTGGTAGCTACTAAGACGTTCTCGAGCCTATCGAAGATGCCGATCTGGCGGAAGGATGCTTGGTGGCAGAACTGGGTGGGTCGGTAGACTTTTGTTGCCAACTCTATGTACCGCCATCTGTGTTCCTCATCTCTGGTCACAAACCGTCCTGGTGAGTGGGCCAGGGGCTCTGGTTCTGCCATTGTTGTTGGGGTCGGGGCCGCTTCTGTTCTGGGCCGCTTCTCAGCCTCAAATGGCCCAGTTGTCGTAGGGTTTGGGCATTTCTGCCCGGCGGTGGCTTCATTTGTGGCCTCGGGGTTGATCCTTTGGCCTTGTTCATCAACTTGGACGACAATTTGTTTTGTACGTGCCATTTTCTATAATAATAATTAAACAAACAAGTTAAGTCAAAAAGGGTTGCTCGTTGAAACTTGCCTTTAGCCGATATCAGGCAAGGAATGAAAGTAGGAGTGTCACCTGATATGGTTGGGTGATACCCTTAAAAACGGTATCGGGCTGGGCACTTAAGGAAAAAACTATCACGCGATATGTGAATGTGCGACACCAAAAGGTCGATACGCTTGCCACGCGGTATTCGGCTCAAGACGATATCAGGTAGAAGGTAAAAACATTTCACAGTAGAGGACGATAAGATCTGGGCGATAGACCAGTATTGGGTGTCTCATCTAACTGAACCTAGGCGGTACGTGTGCTCGATAAGTGTGTCACATGAGAAGGGGTGTCGCGCGGCAAGGTTAAAAACATGATGTATTTATACATAATAACAGAGACGACACACGCTGCGTTGTGTCGGGAGATACTTTTGTCGCCCGATATGAGTCAAAGCCTTGCAAAATGAACTGAGCGATAGAGTTATCGTCGCGAGCTTGAGGTTTTTGCCCGATAAATAAACACCTTTGTTGTTGTGTCGCGCGACATGGGTGTCGCCTGACACAATCTAAAGACTAAAAAACAAGCCAGTGAAGAAAATTGACAGGCGTATCGCGTGATAATCAAAACTCAATACACATCAAAATGTTCTACCCGGCATGGGTCTGAACATGATAAGGTAGCGCGTGACACAATTTGGCCGATACGGTTTGCGTGAAACAAGGTTAAGCGATATGCAAGGCACCTCAGGTTTTACCTGTATTGGGAAAGAAGATCTTTAATGTGACATGAAGGTCGATAGATGAAGGCCAATACGGGAGCTAGAATGGTGAAGAGAATGCACGATACGGGAGCAAAAAGTAGGTAAATCGGTAACCTGATACGGTTAAACTCGAGTTACTATATATAGCCGACCGCGAGCGGGGTAAAACATGTAAAAATCAGGACACATGTTGCGTATGCATGAAAATTGTCTTCTAGACACGGTAAAACATGTCTAATATGTCACATCGCAAAGATTTCAAGAAGGATTTACATCGCGCGGTACACGTATCAGGCAGAAAAGGTGTGTTGGCTGATATGCACCGCCTGGTGCACTCCTTTTGCGATTAGGGTCTGTGTGACACTCACGTCACGCAGCGGGATGATGCGTTGGGTGATATGCTTGCCCGGCACATGTGTCGGGAAACCAGGCTCAACCTTACAAGCGTGGGGCATGCAAGCCGATACGACCTGCGTGATACGACATCCTGGGCCGCATATCGTGCGACACATCTTTTACCCGACACGCCTATGCAAAACCGTGTAAAACTAAAACTAAGGGGTCGCCCGATACTCATCAGGGTGTATTGGGCAACACGGTTTTTGCAAAACTTGTCACGTTGAGCAAAAGCAAGGAAAAAGGTATCATTCATGCTCGATATGCTAGCAAAAAGGGCTTAAAGGAAAAACAAAAACAAGGATAGAAAAACTAAAGATTGTAAGGCACTTGATGGGTCAAACATCATGGGCCTAAGGGTAATCTTTGGCCTCAGATAGTATTACTCACCAAGTCAATTAAACTAAGTCGGTGGTCCATGAAACAGAGTCTGCGCTCATGGCGTGGGCACAAACTCGAGCCTTATTACAATGAGATTGTTCATAGTGTTCTTTGCAGGAAAAAAAGGAAATAACATCCTATTCTAGGAAAGTAAAAGCTCGGGATGCCTCCCGAGGAACACTGTGGTTTCCGTTGTCAGCTCGACATCTTCAGATCTTGCTATACTCCTCTGGTTGGGGCAGCTTCAGCTTCGTTCAAGGTCAAGTCTGATAATCTCACAAAGGCTTCGTCTTCATAGAACCTCTTCACTCTATGTCCGTTGACTGGAAAAACTTTTGCTAGATCATCTTTATCATAAAGCTCCATCAACCCGGATAGATATATTTTTCCTACTATGAATGGTACAGACCACCTGGTCTGCAATTTTCCTGGAAAAAGGTGAATAGAAGATTTAAATAACAAAACCTTATCACCTTTGTTGACATCCTTCTTCCTCAGGTGGGAATCATTCCAGACTTTGGCTCTCAACTTGTATATCCTGGCATTTTCATAGGCATGAAGCCTCAACTCTTCAAGTTCTTGGAGCTGAAGGAACCTTTTATTTCCGGCTAGCATTGGGTCCATGTTGAGACATTTGATGGCCCAGTATGCCTTATGCTCCAACTCAAAGGGCAGGTGGAAATATTTCCCATATATCAAGTGGTACGGTGTGGTTCCCAACGGCATATTGTAAGCAGTTCTATATGCCTAGAGAGCATCGTCTAACTTAGTTGACTTGCCAACTATTTTCTCTAAGATCTGCTTGATCTGTCGATTGGAAACTTCAGCCTGTCCCGACGTCTGTGGGTGGTATGGCATGGCGACTCTATGACGAACACCGTATCTACGCAATAGTGATTCAAACCGCCTTTCTACAAAGTGAGATCCACCATCACTGATGATGGTTCTCGGCACCCCAAACCTTGGAAAGATTATCTTGGTAAAGAGCTTTATTACTGATTTGGCATCACATGTGGTGGTGGGTATAGCTTCCACCCATTTAGAGATGTAATCGACTACAACAAGGATGTATTTGAAATCATAGGTGGAGGGGAAGGGTCCCATATAATCTAACCCCCACACATCAAAGATTTCTACCTCGATCCATTCTGTCAGCAACATCTCATTCTGACATGAAATGTTCACAGTTCTTTGACATTCACTACAGGACTTGACATAAGCATGAGCGTCTTTGAAGAGAGTCATCCAATAAAAGCCTGATTAGAGTACTTTGATTGCGGTCCTTTCACCTCCTAGGTGCCCTCCATAGGGGGAGGAATGACACTCAAATAGAATCTTTGGAGCTTCATTCTCTGTTATACACCTTCTATATAACCCATCAGCACAACGCCTAAATAACAGAGGGTCATCCCAGTAATAGTTCTTCAAATAAGAGAATAATTTCTTCTTCTGATTGTAGGACATTTCTGGAGGTAGTTTCTTGCAGGCCAGGTAATTGTATAAGTTTGCATACCATGGCCCTTCAGGGTCAGTCAAGTGGGCAACATAGATAGATTCATCGGCATAACTTTCATTTATTGACAGTGGGTGGTCGTCCTTCACCCGGATCCTTGAAAGGTGGTCGGCGACCACATTTTCAGAACCTTTCTGATCTATTATTTCATGATCGAACTCTTGTAACAACAACGCCCAACACAACAACCTGGACTTCACATCTTTTTTCTGCATTAAGTACTTGATGGCCCCGTGGTCTGTGTGAACTATCACCTTAGAGCTCACGAGATAGGAGTGAAACTTATCAAAAGCATATACAATTTCCAACATCTCTTTCTTAGTAGTAGTATGATTCAGTTGTGCCTCATCCAGGGTCTTACTTGCATAAAAGATCACGTGGTGCTTTTTATCTTTTTTCTGACCAAGGAATGCGCCTATGGCAAAGTCACTGACGTCGCACATGAGCTCGAAATGAAGATTCCAGTTGGGGGACTGGAGAATGAGTGTGGATACCAAAGCATCCTTCAGAGTGGAGAACACCTTCATGCACTCATCCATGAAATCAAATTTCACATCTTTTATAAACAGATTGGAAAGGGGCTTTGCGATATTCGAAAATTTCTTGATGAATCATCGATAGTAACCGGCATGACCTAAGAAACTTCGGATACCGGTAACAGATGTGGGAGGAGGAAGCTTGGCTATTGCCTCCACCTTGGATCAATCGACTTCAATACCTTTGCTAGACACCTTATGTCCTAGGACTATCTTGCACCATGAAGTGGCACTTTTCCCAATTGAGAGTAAGGTTTTGCTCTTCACATCTCTTCATTACAAGAGTTATGTTATTAAGGCAATCATCTAAGGAGATATTGTAAACACTGAAGTCGTCCATAAAGACTTCCATTTTATCCTCTAGAAAATTGGCGAAGATGGCATTCATGCACCGCTGAAAAGGTGGCAGGTGCATTACAAAGCCCAAAGGGCATTCTTCTGAAAGAAAAAGTTTCCTATATGCATGTAAAGATGGTCTTTTCTTAATCATCAGGGTGAATAGGGACCTGATAGAACCCTGAATACCCATCCAACCAACAAAAGTAGGAATGATGGGCCAGGCGCTCCAACATCTGATCGATGAATGGGAGGGGGAAATGGTCCTTGCGGGTGGCGGTGTTGAGCTTTTGGTAATCGATGCACATCCACCATCCGGTCACCGTCTTGGTAGTGACCTCGACTCTATTATCTCCTTTAACCAACGTTATACCTCCTTTCTTTGAGATGACTTGAATGGGACTTGCCCACGTGCTATCGCTGATGGCGTAGATTATTCTTGCATCTCAGAGTTTCACCACTTCTTTACTAATCACTTTTCGGAGCTTCTCATTCAGTTTCCTCTAGGGTTGGGCAAACGACTTGGAGTCCTCTTCTAAGTATATCTTGTGCATACACACAGAAGGACTAATCCTCCGTAGGTCTCTAGTTGAGTAACCTAGGGTCTTTCTCCGTAGCCTCAACTCCTCAAGCAACTGATCTTTTTGGCTATTAGTCAACTCTAAGTTGATATCACAAGATTCATCTTCTCCTCGTCTAGAAAATGGTATTCCAAGCCTCTCGGCAAAACTTTCAACTCGGGCGGGGTATCCTTCTCTTGTTCATCGACAGGGTCTTTACGAAGGGCAACATACATAACTGTCTCTACAATGTCTTCTTCTTCAGACAAACCTTCAGCTTCCAGAAAAGCCAGCAATTCCTTGACCACCGGATCCTCGACCTCTAGTGCCTCTCCAGATAGGGTGCGCATCAGTGGGTCCACCATGGCCTTTTCTTCCCTTACTTCATTGCATAGCTGCTGATAGCTTTCAACGAAATAAGAGGATTCAAAGAACGAAGGGCTTTCATACAATCTTTGATGTTGAAGTCGATGTGATTTCCTCCAACCCAGATTGTTATCATGCCCACCTCTATGTCGATGAGGGCCTGACCGGTTTCTAGGAAAGGTCGCCCAAAGATAATAGGGCAGTTGGGATCTTCTACCGTATCAATCAAAACTATATCACATGCTATAAAGAATCGCCCAACTTGAATGGGCACATCCTCAACTACTCCGACTGGCCTGGTAAAGGTGTGATCATCTAGCTGAATCCTCATGTTGATGCTTATCATATCAGTGAGTCCAGTCCTCTTAGTAAGGGACAAGGGCTTCAAGCTGATACTTACCCCTAGGTCGTTCAGACCTTTACGGGTTATGTTATCCCCAACTTGAAAGGGGATGACAAAGGCCCCAAGATATCTCTTCTTTGATGGCATGCTTGCTTTGATGAAGGAGTTGGACATCTGTGCCAGCTTTACAGTCTTGACATCTTCACCTTTTTTTCTTCTTCTTCTGGAAATAAGATCTTTCAGAAACTTGGCGTAAGTAGGCATCTCCTCAATGACATCCAAAAAAGGGATGTCAAGGTGCAATTTCTTGATCACAGCCATAAACTTCTCGTATCCCTTTTTCAAATGGGCTTTCACCATATTATGTGGGAACGGTACGCGGGGAGCGTACTTGTCCAGACATTCTTCAGTAGAAACATCGTTGGCTTTTGCTTTGGTCACTTTCCTTAACTTTGCTGGGACTCCCTCTAGTACCCCTTGGATAACCTCCTCAGCTGGTGTTGTCACTGTTGTCGCTTCCTTTTCCACAACTAGTTGTACCACTGTTCCTGACCTTAGGACGACCATTTTTGCAATCTCATGTCCACGTGGATTTGTTTCGGTATTGGAGGAGAAACGTCCCACCTGATGATTGATGGTCTGGGCGAGGCTCGCTAGCTGTTGGTCGATCTGTTTATTATGCTTTTGGAGCTCCCCTATCTGGGATGAAAATCCTCCTGTCTGTTGCTGCATCAATTTCAGCAAAGTTGTGCTATCCACGGAGCTTTTATGCATTTTCTCATTAAGGTCATTCTGCTTTTTGGTAAAGGAAATCAACTCCATCATCATAGACGGTCTCTGCGGCTGGTTCTACTGGAAAGTCTGTTGCTGCTGGAACCATGTTTGATGTTGCTGATTCGACAATCCTTTCGAGGGATTCCCGCTCACCAGCTGATGGGAATTCTCAGCTATGCTAGTGCTTTTGTAGGAGAAACCAGGGTGATCAGGGCATCGGTACTGGACAAAATTGACGTTCTCTGTACTGTCATCATCAAGCTCTCCTTGAACGGCAGTGTGCGGGCAGAAGTCAGACAGATGGTCTGGCTCTCCACAGGTGACACAACTTCTCACCACTTCCTGACTTACTTTTCCTTTATAATCCTATCCCTTCAGGGTTTGGACATCAGTTACTATTTTGTCTAACTTAGCTGTGAGGGCTTCCATCGCTTTGGATTCTCCCAGAGTGGTAAGGCTCATAGACTCTCGGTCATACTCCTTGTCCTGCTAATTAGTGGCCATGTTATCAATAATTTCCCTAGCCCTCTGAGCACCGAGTCCTAGAAAATCGCTGCCAACTGCAGCGTTCAGGGATTTCCTCTCGGCAGCACCCCCCCATTATAGCATGTGGTGATCAGCTTAGGTTCATAAAAACCATGATGTGGGCACTCCCACTGGTAACTTTGAAACCTCTCCCAGGCCTCGTGCAGGTTTTCCGAGGGTTTCTGTGAGTACCTCATTATCTTGTTTTGATACTTGATTATTCTTTCAATGGGGAAGAACTTGGCGATAAATGTGTTAGCAAGATGCTCCCAATCGGGAAGACTCCCGTCTTGTAGACTTGTGTACCACTCCAATGCTTTGTCTCTCAGAGAGAAAGGGAAGCATTGGATGTAGATGCGTGCTATCAGAACTCTATTGATCTTGAAGGTGTTGCAAGTCCTTTTGAAAGTTGTGAGATGGTTGTATGGGTTTTCTTCAATAGTATTCCCACCAAACCGGTTATGCTGTAGCAGCTGGAGGAATGAAGGCTTCACCTCAAAGTTGGTAATGTTGAGGGGTTGCACAACCACTGGATTCCTTTCTTCATTTTCTCGAACTTGGACAAATGAACGTAGGGAGCGAGCTTCCGGAGGTTGCTCAACCATGACTTGTCAGAGGCGAATATGGCTTAAAAAGGTGGGAAAGTACCTAGAAAGAAATAAAATTGTAAAGGTATTAGTATGATGTATAAACTACGTGTAGTAAATATGTGCAGTATTATATGCATATATACGAGGTTTTTGGCAAAGTGCAAGCAAAACTCGAGTTTGTAGAATGGTTTTCATTGCCTATCCCCGGAAACGGAACCAAAAAGTTGACAAGCCTTAAATGTGGGTCCAAGAATGGAGTCATGTCTAGATTATCAGACTTTAGAAGTTTATAATACTCAAATGTTTAAGACATCCTGCAACTAGCACATGGTTGAAATAGTTCGGGGTCGAACACAGGGATAGGAAAAATGATGCTTCAAAACTCAAGTTTTACCTGTCTAAGCACGTCAAAAAGGTTGAAGGACAAGGGTTATTGTAACAAGAAAGAATCATAAAGAATCAAATAAAAATCCTATCTCCAAGGGGAGTTACCAAAAGAATTAGTGTTTTAAGGTTTAGCAATTTTTATAGAGGTTTTGTATATTGGAAAGTGAGGAGATAAAACTATCATCAGGGTAAAGCATGAAGGAGGAAAACTTAAACATAACAAGCGGCAGTGGGATACATCCTGCACCCTCTTCTGTCAAAGAAGATGCCTCTAACTATGCACTAATTCTCTCTCTCAAGAGTACTGAACATAGACTAGAGTGGAAAGATATGTCAGGGCAACCCATATCCTTAGTGCTCTCGTACACCCAAATCTGACCAAGCTCTAGAGTTTATGACATCCCTCTCTCAAGGGAGTCAAAACAGGAAACACGATTCGATAGCTAGTCAAAATCGTGATCCAAACAGAAGAGACTAGAGCTCAGATGCTATAAAGAGATCATCCAACAAAAAGGAACCATACGCATAACAATATGAGATAAACTCTACAGATTCCATAAGCATAAGGATATAAAAGGTTTAGTTATAATGCAATGGTAAATGAAAGTAAATTTCTGAAATAGGGAAGATAGATATCGGCCTCCTTGATGTAGGAGGATGATATACACAACAGTGGACCCCTAAGGTAAGGCCAACCTGGTACCGAGCAGGAGCCTTATCGGGATACGACCATTTCGAGTTCTTGACTGTGTCGGGTCCCGAACCGTGATGGGAAAAGGGCGTATCAGGATAGGACCCTCTACCTGATATGGCTGTGTCGGGCTACATCCGCAACGGGTAGGCCATATCAGGATGGGTATCGTTTCACATTAGGACATGTGTCGGGTTAGCTTTGCCTTAGGTTCTCATTTCCTCGTGTTGGGCATGGTTGGGCAGACTGTCTCGGGTTCAAACATAGCTAGCGACCTGACACGTTTGTAGTGGCCTTAAAGGTCGTATCACTCTGCTGCTGCTACCAGGTCGAGCCCTAAGTGAACTCCTCCCGCCCCTCTCGGGTTGGGGGTGTGCTCACCTAGTGTCACCCGGCAGGCCTTGGGATTCGACGCACTAGCTCCTGTGCTCTCGGAGTTAGATCCCTACGGTTGCGATCCTTCCCATCAGAGTCTTGTAGCTGCTATTTATAGGCAGCGAATGGTGGGAGTTGCGGCCCTCGTTGGGCCACATGTCCTTTGTCGGCTCCGTTAATGTGGCTTTGGGAGAAGGTCGACACGTCCGTTGCCCGACACGGCTGGTGGGGCCGTCGCGTGGCGGGTTGTAAGTAGGTCGCCATGGATTGTGTCAGGTAAAGACTCTGGCACGCTGCAACACCAAAAGGTGGTCGTGTCGCGTGATAAAATCCATCGGCCGACGGACTGTGGCAGACAAGGCTCCTTTTCAGGTAACAACGTGTAGTCCGTTAGGGCCCGCGCGACACACCCATGTCGGGTTGCTGCCATATCGGGTAGTGAGCGTGACAGGTAGAGGGTGTATTGCTTCGCCACTTTGATGGACTGAGGCAGTTAACTTGTTGTGGGTTGGCCAGGTCAGGCCCATTAACATTCTTTTGGTGAAAAAATAAGAGAAACTCTGCAAAAGATAGGAAATGTTGTCAGGAGCATAGTGGACATTATTTATATTCAATAAATAAGATAAAACAGAGAGGAATCCATGTTTGGAGACAGTTTTGATAGTAAAATATAAGCTCTAGCAGCCATAAAATGGGTGTTATTATCTAACTCATCATATTTCAAACCTTACCACCAGTACAAATCCCTCATATTATGATACATCTTTGTATTGGTGGGATGCATCACATACATTGAGGAATAAGCCCCCTCAAGTACCATCTCCATCAAACCATCAACATCTAGAACCACTGTTAGATTGTGGAAGCACACTATTCCATCATCTAACTCATGAAAGTCATCATGCTTCCCGCTTCCAAACTATGACTTGACATTCTGTATCACAACATCATCCTTTTGTACATTTCTAATCTGCTTAGTGCCGGTTTAACTCATAATTGTGCCAACAATCCTACCAACAGAGATACTTCCAATTGTACGTTCATCTACTGAAGCAATACTAGCATGTACATCTTGTGACATGCCATGGAGTGTAACCCCACTTTATCTACAGATCGATGATGACGAAGATGACTTTTTGCTCAGTGCATCAACTACTGCATTCACCTTCCTAGGATGATAGTCTATCATGCAGTCATAGCCCTTGATCAACTCCATCCACCTTCTTTGCCTCATGTTCAACTCCTGCTTTGAGAAGATGTACTGAAGGTAGACCTGTAAATGGTTATTTAGAATCCACACATTCGATCCGGATTCAAGTCTATATTTTTGAAAAAAATTCCAACATCTGCATAATCCAAATTGGATTTAGGATAGCAAATTTCATATCCAAAAGTTTTGGATAAGATATTAGAGATGGCTATATCTTCTCCCAGAAAATATGAACATGACAAATATATACATATATTATTAAATATATATTTTCTATACATAAACATATGAAAATATAGATATTTTATCATGTATATTCATATAATATCAATATTTTCTATATATAATATATTTATTAACAATAGTTTATGATTTTAGGTTCGGATTGGATATTTATCCGAATTTGGATATTATTCCTTCGGATCATATTCATATATTATTATGTGATATCCATCAGATATCAGATCGGGTATTGGATCAAATATATATATTTTGGATTCATTGAAATATAACAGTATCTACTTCATATTCAATTTGTTTACAGGTATAACTAAAAGTTCTTATGATCTATGAAGATTTGACACTTTTCCCCATACAAGTAGTGTCTTCAAATCTTCAGGGCAAGAACTACAATGACTAGTTCCAAGTCATGAGTTGGATAATTCTCCTCATATTTCTTAAGTTGTAGTGAAGCAAAAGAAATCACATTCTTGTTCTGCATCAACATGTATCCCAAGTCATTCTTCGAGGCATCACAGAAAATGAGGTAATTTTTTCCAGGCTTTGGTAACAGTAACACTAGGGTACTCACCAACTTCTCCTTTAATGACTAAAAAGAACATGCGCACTTGTCATCCCAAACAAAGGGAACACCCTTGTTAGTCATCCTGGTCAGAGGCAAGGCTACAACACTAAAATTCTTAATGAACCTCCTGCAGTAACCTGCTAAACCTAAGAAGCTTCGAATCTCAATCGGTGTTTTGGGTTGCTCCCACTTCAAAACTACTCCACTTTCTTAGGGTCTACACTAATACCCTTTAGAGGTATGGCATGACCAAGAAAAGACACCTTGGTTAGCCAAAACTCACACTTACTGAACTTAGCATACAAATGGTATTGCCTCAACAACTCCAGTGCTTGACGAAGATGTTGTTCATACTACTGACTGTTTCTGGAATATATCAAGATGTCATCTATGAACACCACCAAAAACTGATCAAGAAACGGTCTGAACACTCTGTTCATCGAGTCCATAAATGTTGTCGGTGTATAGGTTATCCCAAATGGCATAACCACAAACTCCTAACAACCATACCTTGTTTTAAAAGTAGTATTTGGTATGCCATCCACCTTGATCCTCTACTGGTTATATCTCGGCCTCAGGTCTATCTTGGAAAATAGTGTAGCACCTCTCAACTGATCAAACAAATCATCTATCCTTGGCAACATATACTTGTTGTTCATGGTGACCTTGTTCAACTATCGGTAATATATGCAAAGTCACATAGAACCATCCTTCTTCTTTACAAACAACAATGGAGCACCCCAAGGGTAAGTGCTCGGGTGTATAAAGCCCTTCTCCAACAACTCATACAACTATTTCTTCAACTCCTTCATCTCCAATGGTGCCATCCTATAAGGCGTATGATCTATGGGTTGTGTTCTTGGAACTAGATTGAACTCAAAATCAATATCTCTAGGGAGTGGAACATCAAGAAAATAATCTAGAATAATATACTCAAACTCACGTACCACTGGTACATCATGAATAGTAGGACTCCTCACCTTGGTATCCACAACATGGGCTAAGAAAGTCTCACACCCTTGTCTCATCAACTTCTCTACTATCACAACCGACACAAGACAAGTAGTAAGAATATTTCTATCACCTTGGAAAGTCCAAGAGACACCTCCATCACAAAACGTAGCAACCTTAGAACTACAATCCAAAACAATATTATACTTCTCTAAGGTATCAATCCCTAGAATAACATCAATTCCATGCATATAAAATGGCATGAGATCCACTCGAATGATGTGACATGAGAAATAAAGAACACAAGATGGACACACCTCCTGCAGCACAACGAAACCAACCAAAGGGGTTTCTAGAAAAATACTACTAGTTCTACTACAAATAGGCAAGTTACAACTATTTATCACCTCTCTGGTGATAAATGAGTGTGTCTCACCCAGGTCAACCAAAATAGATACAAAAGGAGAGGCAGATAATTCATAATGAAAAAGTTTCATCTAACTTGTCATGACTTGTGGGTTGACCATTCCTTCCAGCTGACTCATAGCATAGAATATAGTCATCACTCGTTGTCATCTCGACCTCTGCTAGCCGGTCCAGATGACCTTGCATGTGATATCTACCCACGACCTCTAATACCACCACTAATGTGATGTTGCTATAGTGAGCTGTGTTGGATCTGCCTCGACTACTATGTCACCTCCTTGTCCTTCATGGGGCAAGAACATCTCACATGCCCAACCCGACCTCACTTGAAGCATGTCCATGTGTCATACTGCAGCCTAGATGGCCCTGTCACTGACACTGACCCATTTATATTCACCCCTACTAGTGAAAAACTACGACCTCTCCCCTAACTATGAGACCATTGTGACTGTACTTGTTCTCTTGGCTCAGAAACTACTGGTCTATGCAGTGATTGCTGGACTGTGGTGAAGAGAACCTTGATTTCTTGAAACTACTAGCAGATTGTCCTTGGAACTGGAATTACCTCTTCCTCATGTTAGCTTCTGATTTCTTCATAGTATACCTCCATCAAGGATTTGGGGAGAGAAGCTAGGGCACCGACTCACCTCTCTTATTACTTTTTGTATTCCCTTGTTCTTTGGATACAACTTGATCCTTCTACAACTACATTTCAATAACTACTTTAAAGTCAATTGTGATAATATGTTAAACTGCCCATCATTTTGGTTGTTAAAGGCACTCCCCCACAGAAGGCAGTGAGTCGGGGCCCCCGTAAGGAGCTCTGACTTCATTGGAATGAGAACTTCTATCCTCACAAATTCCATAAAGGTGGAAAACTTCACCCGATTTCTAAAGCAAATGTCGTTGTATACAACTCAACGTTAAACCCTTCTCAAACCTTTGGGTCCTCTCCTTCTCCATGGTCATCGTGTGATGATAGAACCTCTATAACTCCATAGACCTTGCCTCATAGTCATTTATAAACAGTGATCCCTGACGCAACCATTCAGACTAGGCTGTCATCTCATCTAGATATGTCTTGGGAAGTAGCATCTCACAAACTCTCATCAAAACCCCTCCCAACTCACTACTACTTCTGGTATCTTCTCCTCCTCTATGACCCACCAATGGCTAGCACTACCCTTCAGAAGGCAAACCACATGCCTCACCTTCTCCTCATCAGTGATATTCATGATCCTAAATGCCTTTTCTAACTTTGTCAACCACATATCAGTGTCTGTCGGGTCTGATGTACTCACATACTTGGTGGCTCCCATGCACTTCAGCCTCTCAAAGGTCTTCTCTAGATCCCGTGATTCCGTATTTGGGATATATGCCCTTGGTTGAGAAGTAGGCACCCTATCCACTGAATGTGTTTCGCCTCCATAAGTTGTCCAAATATAGACTAAAAATTTAGATCAACCATGGTTGAAGAGTCAAACAGAGGCTGTATAGGCTTTTCTGGCCCCATCTCAGGTACTCTTCCATCAGATATCAGTCTCCTAATGCCACCTCCTAGTGCTACATAGCTACTCTCTGTATGCTCTTCACATTCTCTAGACATATTTGCATAAACATAAACTATGGTCAGATATGTTGAATCAAGTAACAACAGACACAACAACCTAAGTCCTATGTCCCTATAGACTTAGTGAACCTAGGCTCTGATACCACCAAATGTGGAAACCTACCACACTAAATGAGATTAAAAAACAATTGAACACTAATTAATCATGTCACTAAAAAGGTGCATTATTAAAACCAAATTAAACTTTTTAAACATGTCCAATAACATTTACATAGAAGTCCAACATTTTGCATCAAATCACATACCATACCAGGTATCTTTACAATTTTTCAGTGGCCTCATCCACAACATGTATTATAATCCACATGTTTACATCATATACAACATCAACACACTGCCAAAACCTCAAGTCGGTGTACACCATCTACAAAATTTCCCCGCCTAGAACTGAGAGTACATAGATGACTCTAGGACACACCAAACAACTAGTTAACCTCCTTCCTCTACGGATCTCCAAACTGCTCCTCCTCAATGCCATGACTTTGATGGCAATGTTGACGATCACCTAAAAAGACCCATGAGGTGAGACCCATGCCCCAACGAGAGATATAACTCTCAACAATGTTTGTTGCTTTTTTTTATGAAAGACACCACATTCATTACATTAAAGCCATACGTCATCTACATGTAAAGGGAGATACACCAACCTAACACAAAAAGGTAAAGAGCAAATACTATAACCAGAAACTCATATCGGAACGTGATAAGTACAATGATGTATTGATCTCTCTTCTATATTGCTGACCAAAACAACTTTTTATGAGAGATTCCTTCAATCTGAGATTATATCAGATATGAAGTATATGCTCCAAACCAGTGACCGAAGAAGGAATCACCTTCGCACTTTCTGCCATACAACACAACCAAGCAAAACAACACAAAGGTGAACCACAACAACACACACACCTACACACAATGATGCAATAAGACATGAAGCAAAACAACAAGAAGGAAAAACACACACGGAAAAACCGTCAAACAGGTAGTGTGCACCACCTTGGTAGCTTCCGGGAAGGGAGATAAAACCCCAACGGAACCACCACTGGGAACAAGAGGGACCTGGAAAGTGCGAGGTGGGGGGCGGGGTAGAGGGCGTAGGGAACCCCACCACTACTTCCAACCAGCTCCGTAGTCCCTACACGCTCAAGCACAGCCTTAGTGGAAAGACAAACAGAGGGGCGAAGGCACCTCCAGCAACAAAGTCCCCCCACTTGATCTCCAGTCCCTATCGACATTCTAGGGGATGCCCAACTCGCCAGCCGACCATCAGGCAACGAGCACACTTACATACAAGAAAAGAGGAAAGAAAATGAGGAAGCTCAGCCACTGAGAGCCTCCGCACAAGAGAGGCCTTGAGCAAGCAGGCACCATGACGAAATGAGCAGGGAGAGAGGAAGATCTCCCAGGGGGAGAAGGTCGCACCCGACCGCCAGCCAGCCGCCTCCCTCCCCCCTGAGAAAATACCGCCACCAAGGAAACCTAGAGGAATGCCAGAGCACCGCAAGCCCAATAGAACACAAGCGGTTATACAACGTCTGTTGCTTATATTAGATTATTTAATTAAATAGATAAGCAGATAATATTACATAATTGAAAGATTGACATTATTGTCAAGCATTAGACATAGATAAAGCCATATGTATAGTTGATTTCTCTTACCACATTATATAACATCTAAATATTTAAAGAGACAAAACAAGGGTTATCATCCAATGTGAGTCGTTGAATAACCTAGCAGATATGCTACACAGTTGAATGCCACATTTTATTAAGCCATGGGTAGTTTGAGGTGTACCACTTAAGCAACCAACTGACCAATGCAAAGTCACAATCAGCCCCGTACAAGAACTAGGAGAACCAAAATCCTAAGATCTTTTCCCCTCGACCAGTTTGAGTCCACAGTAGTGACATATCAGTCAAACTACAACCAACCCAGTCCATCTTGGGTACACATGCCATGTCACTAGAAACCAAGGTATTCAACCCTAAAATATGAGGTATGTATGAAATCATACTCAATCATACACACACTATATATATGTGTGTGTATGTGTGTGTGTGTGTTTGTGTGTGCACATCTGAGATAGGACCTCGACCACTCTCCAAAACCTTAGGAGCAGGAGGACAAGGATATACCCTCACTGCAATAGCATATACTCAACAATGTATGACTCTGAGTTTCCCTTTTGGAATACTCATTTTACCATACAACAAGTCCTGATACTGGAATTATTCTACTTCTCAAGGCGCTACATGATTAGGGTTTCACTT
Source organism: Alisma plantago-aquatica (assembly GCA_963693085.1). Classification (NCBI taxonomy): domain Eukaryota; kingdom Viridiplantae; phylum Streptophyta; class Magnoliopsida; order Alismatales; family Alismataceae; genus Alisma; species Alisma plantago-aquatica. Next base: position 813,487,330 of record OY856409.1, on the reverse strand, counting down.
GGTTAATTAAGCCAATTTAGTGTTTTTCGAGTGCATCAACCAAGTTACATACAAAAAACTATATTGTTCCTATAAATCAGTGGTACATAACAATTCCAAAAGATATATAATGTAGGAGACATATTCCTTATCACAACATCATAGTATAATGATCCATTGTCACCCATGAAGAGGGCTAAAACTTCAACTAGGGCTCAAAATGTGCCCAAGGCCATTTAGACCATACAACAATACTTCATGTAGGAACATCATCATCATTCAATGCTTTGCAAAGGGTTCAACATGTCACCAACATACTTATTACCTTCAGAATTAGCATAAGGGTTCATCAATCATAAGAGTTATGACATTTTCAAGAGTAACATAAACAAGTTACCTTTAGCATTATAAATGTATCCCTTCATCATTTCAACTTCAATAGAATATAGAAGTGTCGAACCATCAATAATTAACTATTACAAGATAGGACAAAAGGTGTGGATTGAATTTGTATCACTAATTCAACATACATAGAGTTAAACTAGCAGTTCTTTTAACACACATAGAAAATCCATCGTTTCATTTATAGACTTAGCAAAAAAAACCATTTCATATACTTAGAATACCCATCAATTCATTTATGGACAACAAAAACCATCAGTTCTTTCATGAACTTAACAAAACCATCAATTTATTAACTTAACACATCCATCAGTTCTTTAGCTTAGTGAAGCCATCAGTTCTTATACCAAGTAGCATCTTTAATTCCCTCACTAAGTAAAGATATCATTTCCTGCTCCTATCAAAACCATCAGTTCATGGACCAAGTAAAGCCATTGATTTATAGAATAAGTATAATCATCGATTTCAACATTAAGCAAAACCATGGATTCCTACGCTTAGTAGAAGTATCTCTTTACACTAAGTAAAAGGCATCATTTTTTACCTTCAAAACCAAGGTAGATCATCATAGAAGACGGAACATTCATATGATCTAAGGATAGTTTAAAAACACACAACTCTCTTAACATATATGCAAAAGTGCACAAAAGATCATCCTTCTTCATAATACCAAGTTTATAAGGTATGGTCTATGTAGAGAAAGTTAAAAGTAGGAAAGAAACGGCTTGAAGGTTATACAACTCGCCTCAAGGATGAAGAAGAATGTCCAGAAAAACATGGTATCCCAAGGAGATAAGATGAAACCCTAGATTTGCATTCCTAAATCTCCAAGGAAGATTATTTCTTCAAGAACAAGGTAGATCTAGGGCAAAAGAGAGAAGAAAAGGAGTTATTCAGCCACATGCATGGGTTCTCATCAAGAACATTAGGGTTTCACCCATGGAAGAAGAGAGAAGAAAGAAAACAACAATAAATCTAAATTAGAGAAGAGGATCGTATATGTATAAGGTAAGAGACTAGGTTTGAAAGCTTCAAACTACCCTAGAGATGCTTGATCCAAACCCTAGAGCAACATACATCCAAGATCCATCCAAGCTTCATCCTCAAGGAGTTCTTCCTTCACATAATGATGGGTTTGGGTTTCTCTAGCAGCAAGAATAAGATGGAGAAAGAAAAGAGTTTGTTTAGGAGAGAGGTGAAGGGTATATATATCAAAGATGAGAGAGAAAGGTGGAAAAGGTTGAAAACTAGCTTGCCATGTGTCAAAATGTGAAATCTTTCTTATACATGCATTACTAGGACTACCATTGGTTGTTTTCCAAGGATATCCATCAGTTTGTGCCTTGAAACCATCAAGATACATCATCAGAATATCCATCAGATTGTACACTATACTCAACCATTTTTGCAAACTCAGATCCTCCATCAGATTGTGCACACAACAAGGAAAACCATCAATTTTAGGGTCACAAGAGAAAAATGTTGGCTTGTAAACTACAAGGAGAAACCATAGGATCCTTCACCCTCTTGGTGGCCCCATCAGATCCTCATCATACTTAGAAAAACCATTGATTCATCACTTAGGTGAGGAACCATTGCTTGTCAGCCTACAAGGGAAAGGTGCAAACATCAGATGGTGCATCCAAGCATCCAAATATGAAACTATATCAAACATTATGAAGAGCATTATGAAGCACAACGTGCATGTGTTAAAGTTACAGATAGATCCCTGAGAAAGGGATAATTGCATAAAGGTTCACATAAGCACATAAATTGCAAAACTTAAGCAAACAAAGTCCAAATTGGACAAAAATTGAAACATAGATTTATCACATGATATCAAAGCATAAATTAGGGTTTGATTGAGAACTAAGCACCCAATTAGACCAATCAACAAAGTTTAACCATAAATTCAATTTAGGGGTCTTACTAGTTGAAGGACAGGAACTCAAACCTTAGGAGTTTTGCTTTCAACATTGGAGTTTGTCATAAAGATGGTGTCTTCACAATAGTTGATCATGAGAATACATGTTTCTACCTTATCAAGTGAGTGATATAACATATGTTTTATTTATCACCTGCCTTGTGCTTGAATTTAGTATGCCTTGCTGTTATATACCTTTAAACTACTAAAAGTTGTAGTTTCACGATTCTTAACCCTTAAGCAATGAGTTCATGTGCCTGCATGTAAAGAATACATACCATGGGTACCCTTCTAAGGCATAAATAATAATAATATAGTGTCCTTTGGTGAGTATTTGACCTTTGATGGTAGGAGAAGTTTAGGGTTACATACCTAGTGTTGAAATATGACATGCATGTTCAAAATATGTTATCTGGTGGTTGTTTATGACTGTTATATGTTAATTATGTATATTTTGAATCATCCTTATAGTAATATGCTCCCAGAATATGAAAAAGATTATTCCTTTAGAATAAAAGGGAGGGTTATGGTTAATAACAAGGAGGGCCTGGGGAGTGTGGCTTTACCCTTACCCTTACCTTCCAGAGGGTAGTGAGTAAGAGTAAGGGTAATTACCCTTCTCAACAATCCCCTTTCCCTTATTCTCTCCTCAAAAGGTAAATTAGGAGGGTAAAGGATAATGGGTAATTTTATTAAAAGTGAAGTTTACCTACTGTATTATGATGTCTGAGAATTTATACTAATTCATTGATGAAACTGTAAAAGAGTGAAATCACCCCTTTAATAAAAATTTGAAGAATAAGACATCCATCCCAAACATACTCAAAAGGTATGTTGGAACATGTGTAAAATTTAAAATCTTTGTATAATGGTATACAAAATACCAAAGTGTATAGCAGTGGAATAGAAATCATGACTATATTCGATTTTATAAAATGTTACAAAATTCCATCATATCTCCCATTAAGGGTTTACATGTAAGATACATCAAAGGATCTAAGATAGAGGGAAGTCTAAACTACTTCAAGTCTTGTCTTCAAAGCAACATCTCCAAGAGCTAGGTCTGTACCCGAAATCTATGTTCTCCTTGATCTTGTTCAACACCTTGTGCTTTACCTGGGTGGTCAGGAAAGCACCCAATAAAAGAGAGAAGCAAGGTATGTGTCAACAATATGAACAAGAACAAAAATAAGAACAATGAAACTTAAGGTTATAAATTCATCATAAGATGAGAAGGCCAAGAGAATGAGGCATAAACAAATAAATGCTTGCTATAATAAGAAAATAGTAAAAAAAATGCATGCATGATCAAATAAGTAGGGTTGACGCACCTACCAGACCATAACCAAATAGGTTAGGAAGAGTAACACATTCCAGTCACCTAAATCTTTTTTAATAGAGGGAAGAGTAAAACGTTCCCCTGGGTGAAATAACACATGCCCTATCTATGGGTGGTTGTATGAAAGTACCACTACATTAGCTAAATAGTCTAATAAAATCGACATGCTAAAGAGAAACTATGGCAAGTAGAAGCATCATATAATTGAAACATGGAAGTGGGTACAAGACCCGTGAAATAGAATATCAAGACTAATTTTGAGGCAAATATAGCAAAAGAAATATGAATAAAGAGATTAGGGTTCATATAATGCCTCATTAGGGAATTTAGGGTTAGATTTGCAAATATTCCAACTTATGGTGTAAGAATGCACATTCCTTTCTTACTAATTTCAATTATTCACTTTCACCACTTTAATTGAGTCCAAGGTCCACTTTTCCTATATATAATGTATAGTCATGTATTAGGCTATTGTCATATGCATTAAAGAAAACCCTAGTTTTTGGACATTTTGAACAAAACTCTGATTTAGAGTCTGAAAACATCACCATTGGTCTTATTAGGTTCTCATGATTAAGAGAACATATAATTTTGTTGATTTTGGAGTTATGGTGATTAAAATGTATTTTTGGTGATTTTTATGTATTAAAATCATTTTTAGAAAACACTCTTGAAAAAATTCAAAACCAAACCTTGAAGGAATTTTGTTTAGAAAGAACACAATTTTCTAATTCCAAAACATATTCATTTTAATTTTTAGATGAATAGTTAACAAAATATGAATTTTTGAATATTAGCTAATAAAAAACCGACACCTCAGCATATAGGGAGAGAGGCAAAAAGAGAGAAATTGGACCCATTGACATGGCCCAATCAGAGTTGGCCATGTCACCGAGTCAAAGCTTGTCTTTGACTTTTCTAAAATAAGGAAAAAGAGGGTGAAATGACCATACTACCCCTCGTGAGAAAACACAAAGAAATAAGAACTGTAGGGGTAAAATCGAGAAACAACAAGGGATATTCATCCCCCTCCATACTCGCACGCCATGACCACGAGTCATGGAGCAGCATATTGGGTGAAAATTTGGGTTTCTCTTCCCTGTTGTTCAAGTGACAAAAACACGAGTCCAAGACAAAGAACATGTGTCCACAAACTTACCTCCAAAAAGAATTGAACATTCATAAAGCAAATTGTCGGCGAAGAGAAGGTCTCTGTAGCAGAAGAAGAACCCTCTTGTAACTACCAAACTCATGACAAATAGGGAAATTAGTAGGGGGGAAGGTAGCACAAGGTGCGGTAGAAATAGAGAGGTAGTTGCCTCTTTATAAGGTTGGGCACCAAAGCATAAGCTATGTGGTCGTGAGAACCACCATGTGTGAGTTTTGGGGTGTTTCTGAAATAATCAAAACTAGGGTATGAATTATAGCTTGCCTTATGCGAAATCCTCTCCCAAATCCAACACAACAAAAATCACGAAAAACCGTTGAGAAACAAGTGAGAAAATCCCAAAATTCCCAATATCTAGGTCGGCGTCACTGTTCACATACTTGAGTTTTTTTCGCAAGGTGGAAGATGATCGAGAATCATCTGATCAAAAAATAAACAACTGAGATCTTGCGTGCTAGCTGTAACTGTGTGACAGAGAAAATAAAGGAAACCTTATTCAAATCAAAATCCGAGTAAAGTGAGAATGCAATTATTTCTTATTTTCTCTCTCCTCTTTTGAGGGTGCAAACAAATTCTAAATTAAATGAAATTCAACACTTAATCTATTTTGGACATGAGGGATCTGAATATGCAATTAGATTTGCCTTTTGAGAACTTTTGATTTGTTAAATAAACTAAATCCTATTTTGTCTTTCTTCCATCATTAATGATTATAAAATTCTCAAATTTGATGAAACTTCACCCACAAGTCACATTAAGTGCCTTGGATACGAATTTGCCATCAATTTTACATGTTGAAGTTGTTTGTACATTTATTTAATATTTTGAAGTTTCTACAAACTTTCTCTCTCCTGATTTCATCTTTAAATCAAATATTCTCCAAATTGTGTGAAAATTCATCCAAAGGCATATTTTAATGTGTAGATTATGAATTATTTTTCACCTTTGGAGTCATGAAGTATATTATTTCATAATTTGGAAGAAAATTACCTTTTTCTTTTCTAAATTAATTGATAGAGTTAACATTATCCCAAAATTATGAAACTTGGCCTCTGAACCATACAAAACCCAAGGAAAACGAATCTCAACTTTTTTTAATCAATTAGTCTTCTTTTATGAGTTTTAGCCCATTATCCAATATTACCACCATTTTCATACTAAATCATTCAATGCTATATTAACATGTTTAAAGCATTAATATTTACTCCTTTTTCTCTTCCTTGCTCCATAAGGCTAAGTAATGATCTAGAACGAATTTCTTTTATAATTATCTCACATAAGTGGTAATTTTGCATATTAGACCCTTAATTTAAACTTTCACTGAGGTATTTGTTCATAAACCCTTTTATTGGTATAAATGGTGATCAAAATAACCTCAAACCACTAGTAATTTCACAAATTAAACATCAAAGCCAAAAAGGATAGAAATGAAAGGAAAAGCTTGGAAAAGAGCCAAAAAGATAATAAAGCCAGACTTCACTTCGTTACAGAAACATATAAACACTACTTCAAAATCTAAATTATGTGTTTCTCCATGAAAAATAAATCAATTCTCACAGTAATAAGGTTTTATGCCTAAATAATTTTTCCATTTTTAAAAATAGGCATAATGATTGTTTCAAGTTTTATGCCTAAACAATTTTTCCATTTGCAAAAATATCCATAACAGTTGTTTCACCAACATCTCATTTCTCCACAAGGAATATATGTTTTTCCACAACAACAAAAGTATTACAAGCACAACAAAAAAATCATTTTCCCATAATGAAAAACCATGTGACTCTCACAAGTTCAAATACTACTACAAAAAGACTACCAAGTTCATAGATCGACAAATATACTAACACACATTATATGAGAGCAATTATCTAAAAAAGTTTGCATCAGGAATAATGAGCTTCTTGTCCCTACCTAAAAATGGTGATCATTCTTCAATACTAGAAGAACAAATATTAAAATATCATATAAATGGAACTTTGCTAATATAGACATAAAAAGAAAACATAAAATAAGAGTATAAAACCTTAAAGTCTCAAATTCAATTTTTATATCACCATCCATGCCATGATTCTCATCAATAGATTCTTGATAGTATCAAGTATTGCCTCCTTGCCAACATATTGTTCTAAAAGCAAAAAAGAAATAAGTAATAAGTAAATAAATACCTAGTACTTCAGAATATAAGTAATGGATAATAAAAAGTTGGCATCAGAATTACCACAGAGTTAGCTTCTTATCCAATTTTGAGAATATATGATCCCATCAACTATAATTCATAACATGGATCTCCTATATTGATCAATTACTCTCCAAAATGTGATAAATGTTGCTTCATAAGCCACAATGGTGATAGGGATGGTTGATATATTATGTGAAATACTTGTCGCTACTGGATACTTTGGCTCATTGAGTTTCCACCATGCCAAAATGTCAAATTAACTCTCTTTCCCTCTCATTGGGTGGATAGATTCAAAAAAATAAGTTTGCAAGTCATTTTTTAATTGGATGTGTATAATTTCCAACATATAATTTTGGATTCACCCTAGCCGTGTAACTTGAAACTTTTATAAAAGCATTGTCAACTCTACCACCACTTACAATATTCTATCCAATAGATCATGATATGGTTTGCCCATCATTAGCATCTAAAATAGAAACATATCCAATAATACATCGATACTCACTATAAAGATCAAGTAACACATCTTTGATCTTCTCAACATCAACACTACCTTCTAAATTGTACACCTCAGGCATCTTTAGTTCAACTGATTTCATCTTCATATATGGTCAAGAATGGGAGTTATAGACAAAATAGGACAAGAAGCTTCCCAATACTTATCAAACTTGGGAATCATTTCATAGGCCATTTTCTTTAAGATACCATTACAAGGACTTTTCAATTTTCTCAAACAAATATGAATTGCACATATACAAGTGATATAGTAATTGGTAGAAGGGATATAAGGTATAATAAGATAGATAAGTTACTTAATCGAAATTCTCCAAGATGTCACATACCATCCTAGTGTTATCCCACTCATCATCACTAGGAATGTGTTTAGAATTCAAAATCAAATCAAAATATCGTGTCAATGCATTTTTGAATCCTAGTGCAATCTTTGACATCAAATAAGTTGGATTTCTGAAAATTAGCTACATCCAAGTTAAGGGACTTGTTTGTAGGTTCCCTAAACTATAAAATTATTTGATTAAAAGTTTGAAGTCTACGTGTGAATGTCCTAACATATTTCAAAGCATCAGGAATTTTAGTAGTCACTTTGGATATGAAATCAACACCTTCTTGCACAACCAAATTCAATATTTGTGCACAAGTTAGGACATGAAACATTGTACCATCTAACAATAAATAGCCTTTGGATTTAATCTTAGACTTCAACTCTATAACCATGACATCATTAATAGTACAATCTTTAGGACAAGTCACATCAATCTCCAATCAATGATCCAACTATAAAGTCTTTCCATCAATGCTTGTAACATCCTATCATGGGTGTGAGGAGCAGTTACTAAGGAAAATTGAGAATCCTTCTTTGTAATTTCCAAGAATATTCAACATAGTGAGCAGTTAGAGACATACACCCCTTGTTCATATTTGATGTCCACATATCACTTGTAAGTGAGATATGAGAAGACAAACCATCCAAAATAGTATACACTTTGATCATTTCTTTCTCATACAATTGCATGCAATCTATCTTTATGGTATTCCTAGTGATCATTTTGAATTGAGGTTGGAGATTATTAACAAAATTATGAAATCCAACATGATTCACCATTGAAAATAGATATTCATGCAACACAATCATCCTAGCCAAATATTGTTGACCAAGTTTTCACTTCCATTGACCATATTTCCTATAGAAATTATATTTAAGGTTTTCTACTATTTCCCCTTATACTTAGCATGATGTTTGCTATTAAGATGACATGCTGGATGAGAGCTTACATATTTGGGCCATCAGTGAGGAGGTGTGAACAATATTTACATTTAGCTTTGTGAACACCATCAACCATCACTTTATCAAAAGGAGTCCGCATATCTTATGTAGTTTGCTTAGTTTTAGGTTTATCTTGCTTATCACTCATTGCACAACCAGAACCATAATCAGTTAAATTTCCACTGTGATTAGGATTGCTTGAATTTTTTTCCCGCTTTTGTCCATTGAAGTTATGCATATAAGAGTGAGTTTTGTTACTAAGAATATTCATACTTGTCTATAAACAAGACATTAAGATTGGAAAGACGTAGTATGCTCAACAAATATCACACATAATTACACAAGAATCATAAAAAAAGTGCCACTAAATAGCCATCACACAACAAACTAGCATTTGCATTTAATCAAAGCCAACGAAGATAATTTCAAACTTATAAGAATCTAATAATAGAGGAAAAATGAACAACAATATAGATAACATTAGGACTGAAAAGTTGTATCATGCACAACAATCATCACATGTAATCGACAACACATATCACACATCACTACTAAAAAATCATCACACTACAAGCTAGCAATAACATTTATACTTAAACAAAGAAAATTAAGATTGATTTAAAGTTTTAAAAATGTACCAATTGAGTTAGAGGGACACAAGAGGATAGAATATCAAAATAAGTTGCAAACCACACCAGTACAGTTCCAAAAGTTCCCATCACTTAAGAACCACATAAGTTTATCTTTCTTATCACAAAAGAACTGAAAGAACACATGTGCAAGAAGAAGGGAAGGCTGCCAACTCCATGATAGGGAGAGAGAAAGTAAATTCAGTGGGTTGGCGAACACCACGATAGGGGAATAAGGAGAAAGAATGAACAATGCAGAATGCATAGTGTGAGGGGGTGAAATTGGTGAACCTATGGTTGTAATGTTGCTGGATATCAGAATGGTTGGCTGAGTTTCCATAGATCGTGCTACTACCAGTCACTATTAGGGAAGGTGATGGTCAGTTGGAGTCAGGAAATAAGAAAATTGGAGTAGCTAGGAAATGAAGTTCACCCTGGCTACTAGGCTTTGGGAGGATAGAATGGCACCACACCATCAGAGCCATCTTCAAGCATGGCCAAGACCACTACAACGAGCACAAAAAATGAGGGTCAAAGATACAAGGTTGGTGGAGTGGTTGAGGCTTGTATATAGAGAATAATGAAGAAAAACCCACCACCATGCCACTACATTGTGAGTTGGGAAGTGGAGGTCAAGGATTGAAGGTTGGAGCCAGAGAGTCTAACGTTGGTCTTGTGAATTGTGGGGGAGACCAAATACGAAGACAAGGGTATGGTCCTGTGGTCTGTCCAGTCTAGAGCCCGTGACTTGCAGATCCTTATGAATGTTGAGTGGGAGTGGCTCAAGCTGGGAGACAAACCTATTGGAAAATAGGGTATGAAATTCAGATAGAAGCCCCTGTATATTATATTTAATTTTTTTTATATTATGTGTGGGTAAACGAATAAAAGAGTATAGATAGTATCCATAACTTACCCTCCCCTTACAACGTAGTGGGGAAATGGGGAATTAGTAAATAGGTATCAGGTAATAAAAACTTTACCCTTACTCGTACCCTACATGATACAGATAAAGGTTATATGAGTAATTCCCTCCCCAATGACATCCCTAAGGAGTGTTTATTCCCCAATTAATTCTTGTAAGGTGTGAGACCCAAGATGGAATCCATTCCTCACTAAATTGAGGAATAAACCCAACTAATCCTAACACACTAACAAATATGCTAGAATAAGTATATTTTTATTTCTCAATTATATGGTATACTAGAATAGCATAAAAAATGTAATGATAATTGAAAGATTACATTAAATCTCCCATTTGGGGTTTACATAAAGGAAACAACTTCTCCATTAGGTAGAGGGATGCCCAAACTATCTCAAGTCTATCTCCCAAGAGTCAGCTCCAGCAAACCAAGTCTAGGTCATCATGTGTAGTCCTCCATGTTCTTCACCTAAGGGGTTGGAAGCATACCCCCCAAGAGAAGGCAAAATGGATGTTGTTAGCAAAAAAGTTGGTATGTGCATATAAATATGAATTGAGAAATATCAGGGAAAAATATATCGATAAACTATTAAATGCTTTCTAAATCAAGAGAGATAGTGAATTCCAAATGGATATCAAAGAGAGAATTTAAAAAGGATACAAATAAGATATTTCTTGCCTTTTAACAATGTCACATCAATATTATCACGATTTATAAACATGCACATGGTCAGTAATAAGCAGACTAGAATATACTAAAACTCAAGGTAGGAATCCATGTATTTCATACTGAGGGGCATGAGGACTAAAACCTCAGTGCCAAATAAATATAGATTTTGCATGAGGACTAAAACCTCAATGACAAGGGCATAAAACCTAGTGCATAATATCATATGTGGCAGGGGAATAAAATCCCATGCTTAGTAGGGAAATAAAACCCAATGTCTATTACAAACACGATAGGGGGGATAAAACCTAGTGCCTATATGGTGTCACTACTTCTGTTTGTGACTAGTCAATCACACATGCAAATAGGTAAGGCAAAATAAAGTATAGTCAAGCTCAAATAAACAATTAGAACATCCATGTGATACCAATGGGGTCATAGGACACTTAAACAAGTATTCAACAATCTCCACAATAAAGATACCCATAAGAACATAAAGAGTCCACCACTTGAAAGTTAGGATGTCATTCAATTTAAAAACTCAAAGTAGGGTTTCTATATAGAATAAGATGAAAAAATGTAAAATGTATGATCCAACAAGCATATCTAGCTAAATAAGAAGATCACAAGATCTATTTTAGTAAACTAGATCCAAATAGGCCAATTGTAACCTAGAAGATAAAGTTCAATATACTAATATCTTATAGGGTTTTAAGAGAGAAGCAAGAGAGTAATTGCTCAATATGACTCACCGGGAAAGCAACATACATCAAGAGAGAGTTTAATTACTCAATATATAATTTTGAAGATGCAACACTCCCTTGTTGAGAAACCAAGTATCAACCTGCCACTATGGTCAGAGTCAAAATCTATAAACCTAGATGATGTAACATACTAGATCTCGGACCCTACCCTGGAAGTTGACATTTTGCACTTAACCAAACAAGGTTGAAGGTTAGATGATAAATAGATGTTTAGTATGATCCTAATGAGCTAATACATGGATTTATCATCCTAATGTAGCCTAATGTTTTCACATTAGTCTTAGGTTAATAATGGATACATAAAATATGCCACATAACTCATTTTGGTGAGTAATGTGAAGATAAGGAACTTAATTGGATGAATAATTTAGATAATGGACCGTTAATGGGCCATATGACATGTCACATAAAAGAAGTCTCAAAAGTGGAAAAAAACTTCAAATTCGAAATCTACATATCAAAATTATCCTACATGTCAAATTTCATCTAATTTGGACTACCTTGAAATATTAGGATAAGTTTAGGAGAGAGAAAATGTCTAAAAGGCATAAGTCATTAATAATGTGATTATATAACTTCAAAATATATAAATAATGGAAAATTCATATTCAACACATCAAATATAACTTGTGGATGAAGTTTGGTCCAATTTGGATGTTGTTTGTGCAAGCTATGCAATTTTAGGTACATTCTGGACTTTTCTGCAATTTACCCAATTGGGGGTTTTCTTTGCAAATTGTCACATGCATTATAATCCTTATATATTCCCTTACTATTCTAGAGTTTTCGAACAATGGTGCACCTAATTGCACCTTGGTTTGAAGGTGTTTCTTTCCAAGGGCATTTTAGGGATTACTCTCTTTATAAATGAGCTTATCTTTAGAAGCTATCAACCAATGGGGTTATTTATTTGATTGGAGGTCGGTTGGGATAGCCTATAAGTGTCCATAAATTGACATTTGATATTCAAGAATCCTCTATGAGCTGTCCTCTTGCATGGCCATGAAATCCCTAGGCTAAGGACACATGGAAAGCTCCATGGACACCTCATGCTTGACTTCTTCCTTATCCATAAAGGTTTGCATGTCCATAGGCACCCTTAGCATTGGAAACATGGAAAGTAACTTGACACCTCATGCTTGACTTATTCCTTATCCATAAAGGCTAGCATGTCCATGGACACCCTTATACATGACAGATGGAAAGTCTCATAGACACCTCATACTTGACCTCCTCCTATATATAGCCATATCTACCCCTTCCCAACTGACAATTCAAAAACTCTTTCTCTCCTTTATTTTCTCTAGCTTAGAGCATCATTAATACTCTATTTCCTATGAAGGTTCTATCCCGAGGTAAAAGGAGGGGCCTACCTTGGTGAAGAAGGCTCCTAGGGTTCCAAATTTTCACTATTTAGGGATTCTAAAGCTCTTCCTTGGTTATTTTGACCAAAACGAGTAAGTTTTCACCTTTCCTTCCCTATTTTCATATTGTTAGTTTTCCTTCCACCTTCCTCCAGGTCATAACCCTGGTGAAACCCCACCTAGATCCCTTAAACACCCCATCTCCATGTTCTTTTGTTAGGGTTTTTCACCTCTAAAGTGGAGAAGGTGCTTCTTGCTCAAGATAGGAGCTTTGTTGGAGAAACCAACCTCTCTAAGATTGGGAACCTTACTTATTGGACGTGTCCACCTTTCCTAGAGGTTCTTTGGAGGCCTAGGCTTGGATCTAGTACTAACTTGGATTGTTTAGACTCTGAAGTTGAGGTATGATGTATCCCCTATTCTTCTATGTTGAGCAATTCACCTATGATTATTCATTCTCTTTGTCCTATGGACATTAGCCTATACACAATGTATTTTCTTATGAAAATCATGGTTCATGTGAACTACCTTATTTGATATTGATCATGTGATCATGGATATTCTTTTGAACTCTTAACTTATGCTTTGTTCATGATGGAATTCTAAAAATGACATGCGATCTCTTTTGCCTACTTATGAGGTGGTTGTATATGTTGGTCACTTATGTGGTGACTAGTTTATATATTCTGACTATACTTTCTCCTTGCCTCTACATTTAACATGGTATGTGATTCAGTAGTGCTAGAGTAGTGTAATTGCATTGGTTTTTATGGCAGATGTGTTATTTCCTGCCGAGCAGATGTGATATTTCCTGCTCTTTTGGGATGGAAAGGAACCTCATACCCAGAGCAAGATGTGTGATTCTTGGCCCATGTTTTATATATTTGGGAGATTGGCAATATTCCTTTCTCTATTAGGTTTCAAGTTTATGAGACTTGGCCACCTTTTTGTTTATATATTGTTCTAGGGCTATGTTTATCTCACATGCATGCAGGTTGATGATATGGGGTGTGTGACCTAATTCTTTACATGTGCTTGTGTGGCACAATCTTTATGTTTTATTAATGGCAAGTATTCTTTTATTATCATATGATTTCATTTCCTTTTCTCTTGATACCCATTTGGGTGGTCCTTATCCTTTCTATGGGAAGCCTTTTATATTTGATGTCCTTTATTCCATATATTGCTCAATTTCCTATTTAGTATGTGTTTACCTGAGGTTATACATGGCCTATATTTTGATAATGACTTAACCATTCCATTCATATGTATCTAATATGTGTATTAAAGATTGATTTCAGGTATTAGGTACATGAAAAGGATCCCAAATTCAAAACCCTAGCTTGACTCAAGTTCAAGTCAAAGAGCTACCAGTGTGCTTTTGTGGAAAACTATGTAAATGACCTTAGAACATATTTGTAATCACTATGAATTGACTTGTAACTAAGGTGAGAAAATTGATTGGGGCATAAAACACCAATGTTAGATCACTTTAGATGCATATTCAAAAATTGACATCAGGTTGTCAATCGGTCGAGTTTCTCCCCAGGACAAACTCGACCGATCCAACTTGGTCAGTTTTCTAGAAGATAACATTGGTCGAGTTGCGTTTACACAGAACTTGACCGATCAAGTGCCTGACCAAAATGATTTTCAATGATCGGTCGAGTTTCCCCAGGACAAATCGATCGATCGTTTGAATATCGGTTTTGTCTTTTACTTGATCGGTCGAGTTACCTTTATTAAAACTTGACCGATTGCACTGTATGAAATTTGCAGAAAAAAGTGATGTGACTGTTGGTGGGTTATTTGATCGAAAATACTAAATAGAGACGCTTTCTTGAAGTAAAATGGCTATATTTTGGCCCAAGAGTTCACCTAACTCAAAGCAACACCCTCAGCTATATATAGAACACTTGGAGTTCATTCCAATGCTGCTCTTTCATTACAAACTTAGTCCTAGCATAGTTGAGAGTGTTCTAAGACTTTGAGCCCCTTTCTCTCTCTACCTTCAAGTCAAATTTATGAGTATGAGTGAGATAGGTTCTTGTGTAAGAGAGTTACTCCCTATATTGTTGTAAAGCTCTCCTCCTCCATCTTCCAACCTCAATTCCTATTGAATTCAAGTTGAAGATCCCTCTCCAAATGAAGGAGAAGGAGATATTGTTCTTCAAGATTGAAGAAGGCAAGCTGCTCCAAGTCTCCAAGTGAAGGAGATAGGTGCTCTAGATCTCCGAGTGAAGGAGAGAAGCAAGGCAACACTCAAGGAAGATAGGTAATCCCTTGAAGGTAGAAGACTTGAAGAAAGGAGTGGGTAAGTCCATGTTGATGGCTGAAAACTCCATGGTTCAAGTGGGTAAGTTCCTTATATAGGTTGAAGATTTTTGCTTGAGGTACTAATTAAGCCCTTGGATGTGTGGTTTTTGTATCTTGTAATCTTATTGTGGAATATAAGAGTACCAAGATTGCAAATCCTAGAGACTAACCCACTCTAGGTAGTGGATTGACATTACTCCTAAGTTTAGGACATGGAACCACTCTAAACCACATGTCCAAGTGCTTGTTTTTCACTATCTCTCATCCTTGCTATGAATGTTAGATTAGGACATCAAATTGTTGCTTGTTTAAACTTTTCAAATATATAATTTGGTGGTCTAATTTATCTTGTGAGAATTTGTGAATCTCTATTCACCCCCCCCTATAGAGCTCATTGATCCAACAAGTGGTATCAGAGCAAGTCTTCTTCAAGCTACTTCAACAAGTAGGAGAAGATGGGCGACTCGACACTTGGTTCACTTAACCTAGAAGGAAGCTTCTCCATGAGACCTTCGGTCTTCGATGACACCAACTTTCTCTCTTGGAAGAGAAGGATGCAGTTCTACCTCTAAGGTGTGAGCTATGAAATGTGGAAGATAGTCCACCTCAAATATGAAGATCCAAAGGGGGACATCACTACATGGACTGAAGCTGAAATGAAGCATGCTCAACTCAATGCCAAAGCTGTGAGCATCATCTACGCCATCCTCACTCCATCTGAGTTCAACCGGATCTCCTCATGGGACACCTCACATGAGATATGGCACAAATTGTGTGTCACCTATGAAGGAACTGAGCAAGTGAAGGAAGCCAATATCTACATGCTTGGTGGTCTTCTAGAGAACTTCAAGATGGGTAAGAATGAGAGAGTGACTGATATGTACACTAGGCTCAATGTCATGATAAATGGATTGGCAACCCTTGGGAGTATTCTAGACAAAGGCACCATCAACTCCAAGATCTTGAGATCTCTTCCAAAGAGATGGGAGCCCAATGTGACATCCATTGAAGAGGTGTACAAGCTAAGTGAGCTATCAACCGAGGAGCTAGTTGGTAATCTTCAAGCCCATGAGCCTAGGCTTGACAAGCAAGAAGAGGAAGAGAAGAGAGAAGAAAAAGAATCCAAGAAGATAAAGGATACAACCTTCAAAGCATAAATTGAAGAAATGGTGTGGCAAAAACAACTTGCTTTGAAGTCCCCCAGCCCCTCCTTAAGTAAAGATGAATGGCCTAATGAGCATGAGGCAAACTATTCAAAGGGAAAACACTTCAAGAGCAAGCCCTTCTCTTCAACTCCAAGGTGCTATGAAAGTGATAAAAAAGGCCACTACAAGAGTGACTGCCCCAAGGCCAAGAAGAGCCATCACAAGAGCAGCCACAAGAAATATAAGGAGTATAAGAGAGAAGGCAAGTACAAGAGGAAGGAAAAGAAAGAAAGAAGATCAAGAGATGCAACCCATACAGCTTGGGAGGAGTCTTCTTCAAGCTTCGAAGATGGAGAATGCCATCTTGCTCCCATGGCCTCTACTAGTAAAGATGTATGTGAGGTAAGTGAGGTAAGCAAGGTAAGTGAAGTAAATTTGCTAGAGCTACCTAAAGAAACTATCATTGATATGCTAAATGAATGCCAATCATCCTTTACTAAATGCAAATCTAAAAGGAAAATGTTAGGTAAGATAGTTGATGATCTTTATGCTAAAATTGAAATCCTTGATAAAAATGAAAAAGTGCTCCTTGATAGCATAGACTCTTTACAAGGGAAATTTCTTGACCTTGAGCTTCAACATAATGGAGTAGAGGTTGATAATGGTGTATATCTTAAAAATATTGAAAATATTAAGATAGAAAACCAAAATTGCCTAGATGAGCTTGATATTCTTAAAACTAAAAATGTGGAACTCAAACTCATGGATGATGCTAGGAGAAATGAAGTTTATGCTTATCAAAGAGAAATTGTTTTTCCTAAATCTGAAAATTCCAAATTGCTTACTCAAGTAAATGACTTATCTTCTAGACCTATTTTGTAAAGTAATGAAGTTGCTAGCATAGCATTAGAAAGAGATTCTTTCCATACTAAAGCCCTATGCCTTGAGGTCGACCTATTGCATGCTAGAGATGATCTTGCTAGTCTTTCTACTACTATCATTAACCTTAGTGATGATAATGCCAAGTTAAGATCTTCCTTACAAAATTTTCTCTCGGGAAAGAAATCCCTCAATGATGTCCTAGAACACTCTACCAAACATGTTGGTACTAGCAGTTTGGGATATGATGAGACTGCTCCCAAAGGTAAGAAAAAGAGAAAGAACAAGGGTAAGAAGAAGAGTGTGGAACCTCCTGTCTTCCTTGGAGAGACTTTCGGCTCTAAGAACCCTATGGTTTGTGTTCATTGTAAATGTGATGACCATTACTCTACTTATTTTCCTCACCAGCCCAAGGGGACTAACCCAAAGATGAAATGGGTCCCTAAGCTAACCCCAGATCCCAAAGTTTGAGTTGGGTTCTGACATCCTTCTTTCTTGTAGGTTAAAAAAAGATGGATTATTGATAGTGGCTGCTCTAAGCACATGACTGGAGACATCAACCATTTCAACAAGTTTGTGAAAAAGAAAGGAGGATCGGTAACCTTTGGGGACAACAAGAAGGGTGAGGTCATAGGTGAGGGTGATGTAGGCAATGAGCTATGTATTAAGAATGTTTTGCTTGTTGATGGCCTGCATCACAATTTGATTAGTGTTAGTCAACTTTGTGACAATGGATATCTTGTGTTGTTTACTTCTTTAGAATGCTTGCTTCTAGATTCCCTCTCCTACAATGTCATATATAAGGGAACTAGAAATGGTAATCTTTATGTTATTGTTCTTGATGATCTTAAGCCCATACTAAATATATGCTTGGTAGTGGATAAAAATGATATTTCTCTTTGGCATCATCGTTTGGGTCATGTGAATATGCATCAAATGAAGAAATTGAGCAAAAGGTAATTGGTTAGAGGACTTCTAAAATTGGATTTTGAAAAGGATGAGGAATGACAACCTTGTATACATGGGAAACAAACTAAATCCTCCTTCAAATCCAAAAGAGTCATAAGTACCAAGAGAGTTCTTAAACTTCTTCATATTTATCTATTCAGACCAATGAGAACACAAACGCTTCATGGTTCCAAGTATTGTCTTATTATTGTTGATGATTTCTCTCGATATACTTGGACCTTCTTTCTCATTTCTAAAAGCGATACTCTTGATGCTTTCTCGAGCTTTTGTAAATGGGCAGAAAATGAAGCTTCTTACCGGATTGTTTCTATCTATAGTGATCATGGGGGAGAATTTGAAAATGATCTTTTTGAGCGTTTTTGTGAAAAATCTGGTTATTCGCACAATTTCTCTTCTCCTCATACGCCTCAACAAAATGGGGTTGTAGAGAGGAAGAATAGGTCGCTACAAGAGATGGCTAGGACCATGCTTCTTGAGTATGACACTCCTAAGAAGTTTTGGGCTAAAGCTGTTAGCACCTCATAAATCGAGTTTTTACACATCCTTCTTTAAAGAAAACCCCCTATGAACTATGGCGTGGTAGAAAGTTGTCTATTGATTTCTTTCATGTTTTCAGATGTCCATGTTTTGTTTTAAATATGAAGGATTCTCTTTATAAGTTTGATCTGAAATCTTATAAGGCTTTCTTCCTAGGCTATAACACTACTTGCAGGGCATATAGAGTATTCAACATTGAATTGTCTAAAGTTGAGGAATCTATTAATGTTAAGTTTATTGAAACTAACCCTGTTTTTAGAAAGCATGTTGTGGATAATGATGTTGCAGATGACTTAATTCCTATCTAAAAAGATCTCAACATTGACAATAAAGGCAAGCAAGTGATTGAAGAAGAAGAAGAAAAGAAGGATCCTACTCCCCGCTTTGCAAAGAATCATCCCAAGGAACTTATCATTGACAATCCATTCAAGAGAGTGAAGACACGAGATGCATACAACAAAGAACAAGCAGACAGTGCCTTCATCTCACAATTAGAGCCAAAGAACATTAAAGGAGCCCTTGGTGATGATGAGTGGATCCTTGCTATGCAAGAAGAGCTGGAGCAATTCAAGAAGAATCGTGTGTGGACTCTAGTGTCAAGACCAAGTGATAGAAAGATCATTGGCACCAAGTGGGTCTACCGCAACAAGCTAGATGAGCAAGGCAAAGTGGGAAGAAACAAAGTAATGTTAGTAGCACAAGGTTACAAACAACAGGAAGGTATTGACTTTGATGAAACTTATGCTCCTGTTGCTAGACTTGAATCCATTAGAATGCTACTTGCTTTTGCTAGTCATAAAAATTTCTTGCTATATCAAATAGATGTTAAAAGTGTGTTTTTGAATGGTACAATCAAGGAGGAAATATTTGTTTCTCAACCTTCGGGCTTTGAAAATGACAAGCTTCCTGATCATGTTTATTTGTTACAAAAAGCTCTCTATGGACTCAAACAAGCACCTCAAGCTTGGTATGAAAAACTAAAGAACTTTTTGTTAGATAATGGGTATGTCATGGGCAAAGTCGATTCTACCTTGTTTCTAAAACACACTTCTAACACTTTTCTTATTATTCAAATTTATGTTGATGATATCATTTTTGGCAGAACTGATCTTGATCTTTGCAAGGAGTTTAGTTCTCTTATGCAGAGTGAGTTCGAGATGAGCATGATGGGTGAGTTGACCTTCTTCCTTGGCTTTCAAATCAAACAAATCAAAGAAGGAAACTTCATCAATAAAGGCAAGTACACAAATGAACTACTCAAATGCTTTGGGATGGAGAATATGAAGCCAATGGATACACCCATGTCCAACACTGCCAAACTTGATAAAGATGAAGAAGGTGAGAAAGTAGATGAGAAGCTCTATAGAGGTATGATTAAAAGTTTACTTTATTTAACTGCCTCTAGACCTGGTATTATGTTTAGTGTTAGCTTGTGTGTTCGCTTTCAATCTAGCCCTAGAAAATCACATCTCATAGATGTTAAGAGGATTTTGAGGTACCTAGCCAAAACCCAAAATTTTGGACTATGGTATCCTAAATCAAGGGATTTTACTCTTAGAGCATATAATGATGCGGATTACGTAGGCTGCTTGGTTGATAGAAAGTGCACAAGTGGAACTTGCTTTCTCCTAGGACCATGCTTGGTGTCTTAGTTCTCCAAGAAATAGAGTACCGTGGCACTATCAACTACTGAGGCTGAGTACATTGCAACCGGAAGTTATTGTGCTCAGGTCCTATGGATGAAGCAAATGCTCCAAGACTATAACATATTTTTTGATGCTTCTCCTATCTTTTGTGACAATACTAGTGTAATTAATCTTTCTTACAATCCTATATTGCATAGTAGAGCCAAGCATATAGAGGTTTGCCATCACTTTCTCCATGATCACATTGCCAAGAAGGAAATCTATATCACACATGTGGACACGAAAAATCAATTGGCGGATATCTTTACCAAACCTCTAGCTAGAGATCAATTTAATGTTATTCGATCTAAACTGCTTATTGTTGATTTGGATGATATTTCCAAGTGATCTAGCTAGTTGTCTCTTTCCTATATGTTTGCTCATGTCACTCTTCACCTTGTTTTGCCTATATATGCTTAAATGTGCCTAACTTGCTTGTAAACATGCTTAGTTTTTGCTTATTTTTGGTTTTTTTATTGAATTCCATGTTTTATCACAAAATAGTGCCCAATGATGAGCTAAATGTGCCTAAGTATGTTAATTATACACAATAGAATTGAAAAATGAATTTAATTGGCATGTATATGGCTAGAAACTAAGAATGTGACTTTTATGTCAGGTTGACCTTTGGTCAATTTTTCACACTGAAAAACTCGACCGATCAGAAGCTGAGAGTATTTCTTCAATGGACCGTTCGATCAAGTTTCCCATGCACAAAACTCAACCGATCCGCGGGCTGAGCCAACTTAAAAGTTAGGATCGGCCAACTATTTTTCCTTTCAACTAGAAAATAGATGACCGATCCCTCACCTCTTATCCCTAAGCTCTCAACCCCTGCCCTAAACCTCCTGCTCCTAGCCCTAGATCGACCTAGAAACCTTGATCTTGACCTCCCCAGGCGTCATTGATGGTGTTTGTTCGACGTTTGAGGTTTGCTATTGCTTGTTTGCACATTTTTCATTTCGTTTTCATTTCCATGGATTCTCATAGATGAAAACATCCTGCTCCAAGCAATGCTCCATCTTCCTCATCTAATAATCGTTTGATAATACCTCCTTTGTGTCGATTGAGGCTGTAAATAGGTACAAGGACCTTCTTCCCCGAAGCCCTTTTCCTTTTTGTGCTTTGATCGATCCTTCCCCTAGCTATCAAGCGATTATTGCCTCTGTTTCTCGGCTTCTCACCTCCCACCATTTGACTGCCCTAGTGATCGAATGTGACTGCTTTTACAACTCCATGTCAAGCACTAAGTTTGTTCACGAGTTCTACACCAACTTGCGTCGGAACTACGATTCACTCATCCCACCGCCGAATACTCAAGTAATTCTTACTTCTATGATTGTCGGTCGTCATTTCCAACTCTCTGAGGATACTTTAAATATCTTTTTTGTCGGAGACGAGGAAAATGACACATGGCGTAAGGATTATGGAGAGTATTTCGATCTCCTTGACCTAGAAGGTTTTTACAAACACCATGACTTGACATTGCCGGATATTCATCGGTTTTTGAAGAAACCTGACGTGGCCTATAAGAAGAAGTTCACCCTGCCCTCCTCCTCTCTTGACCTAAAGAGGTGCATACTGGCTTTGGTGATTAACTGTAAAGTCCATTCAAAGAGAAATCAAACAAACATTGTCGAAAACACCGCAGTCATTATGTATTGTTTGTTAAACAATATCAGTGTTAAGTGGGCCAGGTATATATTACATCACATGACCTGCTTTGACACTGGAAAGAACACCAAAGGCACCCACCCACCCTACCCGGCTTTGATTTGTGGTTTTTTCAAGTTCGCCACTGACAAATGTCTCTTTTCTGACTTCCATTATCCGATCGCTAGAAAGGGTGTTTGTATTAGTGAAACCACTCTTCAAAAGTATGTTCCTATGTTTTCCTCTGCCTCTGGTGCTTCTACCTCTGCAGCCGCTTCTGCTACCCCATCCTCCTCCACCCGAGCTCCACCACCGCAGCCTCCTCCTAGACCCAACTGTGCATCTTTTCATGTTTCAAATGAAACTCTTATGGGTTATAGGATGCATCAACAGGTGTACAATCAACACGTTCAGGATCACCTGCACCATGATCTTTGTTCCATCATGTCTCACATGAACCTCTCATGTGCATCACCCTACCCCACCTACCAGCCCTATCCCGGTAATGCTTATGCTTCCTATGTATATGATCATTACTATCCTACTCCCGAGCCTTCCACTACTGCTCCGCCACCTTTTTCATTCTACTGGTAGATCCACTCCTGCCATCCTCCTGTTACCTACTGCCCCCCTGGCCAACCTGCTAGCCTCTCTGGGTGACTCTGCTCTGTCTTTCCCACAGGCTAATGAGCTTCACACTCTTGGTATGTCTTGGGCTGAGTAGAATGCCTGCTGGCCCGGTCATTCTTTTGAACCTCCTACTGATGAGGAGATGCCAGACTAGGCTGAGGATGTTGATGCTGATGAAGGTGACAACGAGGATGCTTCCGACGACGGTGACGGTGATGGTGCTGACAATGATGCTGGCACTACTGCTTTGCCTTCTGACGAGGACAAGGACTACACACCCGGTGATGAAGACGTTGATATAGATAGCTTAGATGTTTAGGTGGTTTCTTTGTTTGTAGTCTAGCATGATTATTATATACATCTTTCTAGACTATTTTGTATCAGAAACATCTTGGCACATTCTTCTGAGCTTTACTATTTCTTATCTTTGTTTTATCACTTTTGTGCTTGTATTTGCTCTTATGTGGACGTATATCTGAGTTGTAATATCTTGGATGTGCACTATGGATATTTCCTATGGTTTTATCCTATGCGTTAGGGCCATCTTGAGTTATATTTTGATCATGACTTGGCATGTATGTTATCTTTTATCCTTGTGTGATATATGCTTTTTAGCTGTTGCTCATTCTTCTGCATATATGGTTGTGTGTGTTTTGGAGAAGCCTTTGCTGATGTCATCTATTTTCTCTTCTTGCTGGGGTATGCTTCCAACCCTAGGCGAAGGACTTGGATGATAAGGCTTGAAGTTTTGGACTAGCTTAAGGAGTTAAAGCTTTGAGACAAAGTTGTTATAGTTTAGATTTCCCTCTACTTAGATCCTTATATTGTATCATACATGTAAACCCTTATGTGATATTATGATGTACTTTTGTAATCTTTTGTGAAAATTGAATATAATCATTATTTTTATTCCACTGCTATACTTTGGTTGTTTTGAATACCATTCATTGAAGTTTGAAAATTTTGCACCTATTCTAGCATACCTTTGAGTGTGCTTGGAATGGATGTTTTATTATTCAATTTTTTAGTAAGGGGTTGATCCCTCCTCCTTATAGGTGAAATAAATATGTGTTAGCATTTATCCATGTATTAATCATGTAACCCTAAAATTTTATTCTTTGAAATATGGGAATCAAACCCTAGAAACTCTACCAATAAATACCTCTCTCCTATTTTCAAGAACATATTTATTTGAGTTTATAGTACATTACATCAATTAGTTATGATTTTAATCATATCAATGTACTTAAGTAGCTTTACATACAAAATCCTAGAATTGACTCTTAAACCAATACAATTGAGATCCAGAAAGCCATACCAAACAAAATATCTCATTTTTATTAATTCAATGCATATTTGAACTTGATTCTCTGACCATCCAATAAATTACTATGATATATCAAAGTTCATAGTATGTAACCCCTTTTTTATAAAACAAAAGGGATGTGAAGACCAATATGATCTTATATTAGAAATATTGAATTTAGGTGGTCTGAGGGCAAAGTAAAGAAATCATACAAGATTGTATTCTTCATTTTGGTATCCTCACGCGAGGGATCATAGCGTAGAAGAGCTCAAAAACTCGATGCTCGAAATCCAAAACTAGTGATCGATACAGAACATCACAAAGGGAGACACACCTCATCTTCCTCAATCTCTATTGACCTTCGAGAAACACAAGATAGAAGCCAAGGATCATAGAACAAAAGAAGGGAGACCAATACACTGGTTAGAACAACATGACGACAACCAAAAACAAAACTACGAGAAAAGGGATATCTCTGATTGAAACTGAGATATCCAACCCCACATGGATTCAACAAGTCCATACACAACCATGAAAACCTTAGGACAAGCTAGGGAACCCCCTCCATGGACATGCAATATGAAAGATGGGAAAACATAGAGAAACATGAGGATGATGGAAAATGAAGAATAACTTGCCTTAGGAAAGCATGAAGGTCAGGGAGTATTAGAATATCAACACAAATTTATCTGACTTCTCACCTAGCTTTGCAATGCCATAGTCATCCTTGAGAATCTTCTTGTTGCAGGAAAAAATAGTTGGAATCGGGGATATGTATCAGGAGGAAGTTGGGATCTAATGGATGGTTATAAACTAAGTTACACAAAGTGGCAAAAATGTGGGCCTAGTTTTGTAGGGTTTGAAGAGTAGGAGAGGCTAGGAGAAAGAAACAAGGTAGGGAACATGTGAAGAATAGGGGAAGTGAGGAATCAAATCTAAAAAGAAATCCTCCATGCTTGGAACATTAATAGTAGGGTTCACGGTAATGAGAGGAACTTGAGAGAAAATGAAAATCGAGCTGAGGAGGGAAAGAGAGGAAGGATGAGGAGGAGAAATCACAAACCATAGCAGACATAAAAGCAAGGAGTCAAGGGTAGGAGAAATCCTGATTGTCATGTGATTAAAATCTAGCAGTGGAGAGAGATCATATATAACGAAACCATCATGATAACAATTAATTTAAAACTTTAGGAAATCAATTAATATTTAGGATATATGGGTATTTAGAATGTGTTTTCTTTCTAAATTGTTTAGATGCTCAAACAAAGTTCAACTAATACCAAATTTGTCACCTAGGCTAAATTTGATATGTAGAATATGAATTTACCATTAGATTTACCTTTTTAGGTCATTATATCTATTATTTTATATTTTGTATTTTAACTAATGTTTTATTTTCTTCATGCAAATAATGCATCTAGGATAATGTTTTTAATGTGAAACTTGGAAACTAGACTAATCAAATCATGAATATCCCAATACGTCTATTTTCTTCTTTTGATACTACCTATTAGGTGATCTCATGAATAGGGGGTTAAAAGGTGTCTTCACATATTTATTCATCAAATAAACTTAATTATGGATGATGTGTTAATCTTTACATATGTTTTAGGATTCACTTCACATGAATGAATTTCCTTAACCCTTATATGCAACTATAAAAATTATTTAATTCATGTTCATCTATTTAAAGATAATTAGTGATATTTTACCTCCCATTAGAAACAACCCAATAATCCAATACGATATATATATCCTTTTTATGACTGTTAGGGTGGTTCCTGCCATTATTATTGAGAGAATACATTCCATATTATACATCCTATAACTAATTAATTGAGTTAGGGACATTAGTTGTGATATTCATGTATTGTTTATGTATGAAACTGATGTGCCTTTTTTTACTATAGGGAGAATAAAATTATATTTCACCCTTTATTAATATTTCTTAATCCTAGATAGATATAACTGATACCATTTGGGGGGTTTAAACCTAAGATAAACTCAAAAGCATTCAAACCTCAAGATTAGTTGGCTAATACCAGACTGTCGTATGTTACATTCATCTTGAGCGCCTAAAGTGCAACAACCAATGATTTTTCTAGAGGACCTACTATCCTTGTTACAATGAGGAGTAAGGTTATGTTGTTCAGACATTTTACATCTCTTGGAGTTATTTTCTACTCCATTACTTGTCTGTATGTTGATAGGTTACTTATTATTTGGTTGATGTAATCACAAGACAATAAACATAAGTATCAAGAGAAATTTAAAGTAGGACACTCAATCCGTAGAACCACCTGCTTGGGTTGTTACTCATTAGGGGGGGTAACAAGTTAATCTTATAGCAGCCCAGAACTGTGAGAAGATGCTTGGAGCCATATATTAGTGAATATATGGGGATGCTTAGGAGAGGATATCCTATCATTTTTAAATGGTTTTATTTGGATGGAATTGCATGTGTAACATGGTGTTTGTGAAGGGTAGTCATCCTATTTTGTGTGGTTTCATGACCTATGTACCTAGGGCAGGACTGTTTTGGTGGATCATCTTGGAAACATATATCCACAATGGGCCAGACAACATGCTCCCTATATTTTTATCCTCTCTTTGACGCAAGGTTGTTAGAATAGGTCTATGGAATCCATATATCCTTAAATATTACATAGATGGATGGGATGGCTTAATAACATTTAGTTAGCTATTTGGGTAGTATGCCCCATACATCGTAGGGCACTAAAAGATACAATAGTCATATAGCATAACTTTTTAGGTTTAAATGATACTAAAACATGGTTGTGCTTTGTATGGATTCATAATTACCATAAAATACATATATGTGGAATCTAACTAGTCTTGCAGGTAGTTGACATGCAAAAAATATGGTAAGGATATATTATTAGGTACACCTATAATTGTTATACTTATTATTTCATATACCTTCCTTATCATTTTCTTTCTAGCATGCAATAAACATTACATTTGTTATATTGTATTGTCTTGAGGTATCACTCTTGTGAAATTCCACACTTTTCATGTGAGCTGCTCAACTATTCAAGCAATGGCGGAGAAGATCAACAAGGAGGGAGAAGGGTTCAAGAAATGAATGTTGTTTGTGTGGTGAATATTGAAGGCAAGTGATGTGTGTGTGACCTCCTCCAAAGATAAAGCACATAGGGGTACAATCATAGATGTACATATACTCTCAGGTCCTGGTGAGTTTTGTTTTTATGGTATCCTTTGTCTGCCTTGGATCTTGTATATACATGCACGAACTCTAGAGATAGGATTATGAATGTTGTAATATGTCACACATGTGTTCTATAATAATGCCACATATGTAAAGCTTAATTGGTCTTTACCTAGATGTGATATCATGGTGTGGTGTCTATCATTTTTGTTGATTAAAAGCTTGTAAGTTATGACAGTGATGTTCTGCCTTATTTATCTTGTGTATGAATGTGACTTAACGAAAGGTTATTTCATAATGTTTGAATTGTTTTCATTTAGGATCTCTATGTTTCTTATGTGTGTGGTGACACTCTTAGGTTTTAAATTTCAAATTTAATTTTGAGTAATCTCACTCTTGTGGATGACATGTGTATAATGTGCATGTAATACGCAAGTGTACGTGTCAAAGTAATATGTGATTATGAGTCTTGAGTTATCAAATACATGGAATCCTACACCAAAAACTACTATGTACTGAAATCAAATCAGCTAGACCTAGAAAAAGAGTTGATTGGTTGTTTAATTAACTAAGAACAAAAAGTAAATCTAACTAAGGTTGTGATCAAGAATGGGTGAATCAGAGTAGAAAAAATTCCTTAGGATGGTGGTTTCACCACAGACAACACATCAACTAACCTCTACACACTAACATCTATCACCCCTATCTCTAGATAAAGACCCCATAGCAAGAATTACCCACTTTCGCAGTGTAGTTCACTACCTATTCTGATGTCAATCCCATTTTCATAGTAATTGGTTAATTAGTTAGGTGTTTTACGATTAATCTCTGGGTTTCTCCTCCCGTTTATTCTCCATCTTTCCCAAGCGGTGCAATAAATGGATAAATTTATGCTTTTCCAACCCTTAGCCTCTCTCCCAAAATGATTGAGGGTCTGATAATTTATCTATGGTGATAAGCATAAATAGAACAAGACAATTTCATAGATTTATATCCAGAAAATAAGAGTAAGAGTGATATTAACACATAAAAGTCAGGTACAATGCATATCCGACCTACTCCCAGATCCTAAGGAATATGTTTCTAGCCAAAAATAGATGATATGGTATCACTGTAAATCGAAAAGATATAAATCATGAATTTCAAGATATAGTAAATTGGAGACAAGGCTGAAGAATAGCTTTGGAGCAGATGGAGAGGATTTGCCGTCATTTCCGCCGCCAAAATTCCTCTGAGGTCCGTCGAGTAGGGTTCCTTCACTTTTCTCCCTCCTTTCGTCGTTCATGTCGTCCCAATGTGATAGATCTCAATGATCCACTTCTAATGGTGTCTTTTATAGGCGCCACACATGTTTATGTTGAGAGAAATCTAAATATTTTTTTTATAATAATGTCAGTTGGATTTAATATATTTAATCTTGGACGTCAACGCCAATGTTGGTACTACCGACTTGAAAGTCGGTACTACTGTGTTCTTTACAATAGAAACCTTTTTTCTTTCTGATCGGGAACAATAATATTTTTTATACTTCGATACCATGTCGGTACTATCGAGTTGCATGTCGGTAGTATCGACTCTGCTCTAGTAAATAATAATTATCTGCAATAAAACAAGTAATTAATTAAATCAAATAATTATTATAATAATTAAATATGTAAAATACACGCACAAATGTAAGAACTGATGTACATTAATTGTATATTATTTGATAAAATATGTGTGAAAATATATTAAATTGAGCACAAATGACAAAGAAAATAACCAAATTAGATATCCAAATAGTGACAATTTGTGCACACATCACACCTATAAGCTTGAATATTGTTCGTCCTAGAGCAACACTACTCTTTGATTTGTTTGAAAAATTTAGCAAGAAGACAAGTACCTATGAATTAATTATTTTAACTGCCCTCCACCAATCGGTCCCAAACCGGTCCTTGCCAACCGTTGAACAAGTAACTACTCTAAAGAGATTAATAATATTCATAATAGATGTCTATAATAAGATCAATGAAAAACACTATCAATATGAAGCAGTTAATATCATGGCCAGTAGGATACATGCTTAATACACCATGTGATCTCCCTATCTACATTGCTCTTATCTACCTAAATAAACTACTTGGAAGTAGATCCCCAAATAAACATGGATGAGGAGAATAATGATGATGGTGGCCTGTCTTACAGAGCAATGGGTGGAAAAGATGGGTGGCTATGAAAATAGGATTCACAAGAATTATCCAAATTATTTATGTAAGAATTAAAAAATATGTTGCACCTATATGATGGATAATATGTGAATGTATGACTTCTAATGACTATTTTTTATTTTGGTGGAATGATGCATGCAATGGATGTCTCATCCTAATAATGAGTATAGGTGGGAAAGATCCATAATACCCTTCTTTGTTGCTTAGAGAGAATATGACATTGAACTTAAAAATACTTTTCCTACTTTTCTCCTCTTTTTTCTTTTTCTTTTTCAGTAACTCTTTTTTTCCCACCCTTTTATTTTATCAAGATACATAGTTCATGCTTGGGCTTTTTTACTTTTTTTTTTATTTGAAGAAGGAATAAGGAGATACAACTTTTTTAACACTCTTTCACGAGAGAAGATCGTAGAAGATAACAAATATGTAACACCTTATCAAATATGCAATGCAAATGCAACTATATGAAATTTTGTTATGCAAGCTACAAGTTCTCAAATGAGATTATATGACTTTTTTTTTCTTATGCAAAATAAGATGAACTAACTAAATGCTTCTTATCATGCCATGTAATGCAAACAAGAGGAAAATAACTTGGATTAAACTTGATCATCCTATGGTGGTGAATGAAGATGAATGGAAGGTGGATGAGATCACTTGACTAAGAGACAATGTCTTTCCCAACCATGATATGTCCCTCTTCTATCAATTTGTATAACAGGGTAACTTTAGAGTTTATTTCTAGAGTTCACATTAAAGATCATGTTACTATTTGGTTAGTTTGGACTCAAACATCATCATCATAACACAAGCCATAGGGTTGAGTTAGATTTTTCATTCATTCAATATGTCTTAAAGCTGACTGATCCAAACAATTCCTCCAGTTATGTACTCTTAAATATAGCAAATTTAGCTTAAAGAGCAAAGCCTAAGAGCACATTCAATTTTCAACAATTTACAGAATTTATACCACATCATCAAGAAACGGCTAATCCTAACTAAAATTTTATATTTCATCCACAATTACACTAGATAGAAGTGGACCCTAAAACAAATAAAAATCTAATTTTTTTTTTTTTTTACAAAAACATGCAGATATATGATAAGAAGTAAAGATGCAAGAGATAAAGATACAAGCACCGGTCCATTCCTCCCCATAAACTTGAATATGACATTGTCCCCAATGTCAAAAGCAAAGGAAGAACAAATGGAACGAATGTACCGATATGTGAGCTGAGATCTGGGGCAAAAGATGGGTGGGTGGGATCCACATAAAGACATGGCCTCCAATAAGCACTCGAGCTCGATGAAGTGTTGATGCTTGATTAGCTTGTGAGATGTCACTAATGAGAACTCAGTGCTACCGACAGTGAAGTCGGTGGTACCAAGTTGATGTCAGAGTTTTCATGTAATGATAAAATGACCGACTCAGTGTCAGTGGTACTAACTCAGTGCGTCCGTGCACACTGAATACACATATCAAGGCACCTTTCTTACTTGCATCAAAACTAGATATCAAAAAATTCCAAAATAGGAATGTAAAAATAGAATTGAAAGTTAAACAAAATAAACCTAATTGGTGGGTTGCCTCCCACAAGCACCCTTGTTTAACATCCTAGGCTGGACACATGTCAATCAATAATAATCAGGTGGTCGTGGAGGAGGGTGAAGCTTTCTCTATTTCTTCCCTCTAAACATCTGGTTCCTTGCAACAATGATAAAAAATAAATAATAGTCAAAAGACCAGTGTGTATTGTTGACATTCCATTTCAAAAGTAAATCAGTATTGCAGTGATCATTGTTGTGAATCACAACCAAGTTTTGACATGGGAGCACATGCATAAATAGGTAGCCATGAAGTGAAAGGTATAACGATGATTGCTCCTTAATTTCTATGACCATCCCCAATGGATGACTCCTATTTACACATAATGGAGGGATTACATCAAAGGTGAATTTGTATGCCTCCTCCTCTTCTTATAATTCAACTCCCCCACATTCATTAATATCCTCTTAAATTTTTTCAAAATTATCATCTGGATATATATCCCATACAGGATCATCCATAAGGAAATGAAGAGATAGGTCTTGTGGTGAAGGAATTATGTGATGGGTAATGGAAAATTCCTTCACATTTTTACTCTCAGTATCATCTTCCTCATTCTCTTCTTCCTATCTAAGATCTCTATCAAATAAAGCACCTTCTGGATCCTCCTCTCCTTCACTCATATTCCAAACACATGTATCAAAATTATCTTCCACCTTATTTGCATCATTCTCCTCATCTTCCTCATCAGATCCCCAATCATATTCAAGATCAATCCTAGGATTCAAGGGTGTGGGTGTGGGCTCAATGGAAGGAAGTGGTAGAGGTGATTCTAAAACTTCTTCCTGTATGTTCTCCTCACTCTCTAATTCCTTATCCTCAATATCAACTTCTTCCATTTTCTCTACTCTACCCCAACCTCCATTGGAAATGGGACTTTTGCGATTTAAAACATATTGAACCATAATCCTAATATGCTCATGATGAATTTCCTTGAAGGTTTTCCCATGATGTGATGAAGGTGGACACAGACACCTATAGTCTACATGTACATTACCACACTCAGGACAAATAGGATCCATGTTCCTTTTTTTTTTCTTTTTTCTTTTCAAAAGGAAAGAAGAATAACTATAAAGAAATATCTATATGAATATGAACAATGCCTAAATTAATAATGAAGTTTTATGTAATGAAAAAAATGAAAATAGATGCAATGGCCTAGTGGCCGGTCTCAGTACTCGTAGTGCAGGTGATGCCGATTCCCCGACAACGATGCCAAAAATTTGACACGCATATAACATGCGTGTAATAAGTAAGTGTACATGTCAAAGTAATATGGGATTATGAGTCCCGAGTTGTCAAACACAGGGAATCATACACCAAAAACTGCTACGTACTGAAACCAAATCAGCTAGACCTAGAAAAGGAGTTGATTGGTTGTTTAATTAACTAAGAACAAAAAGTAAATCTAACTGAGATTGTTGTGATCAAGAATGGATGAATCAGAGTAGAATGGATTCTTTAGGATGGTGGTTTCACCACCGACAACACATCAACTAACCTCTACACACTAACATCTATCACCCCTATCTCTGGATAAAGAGCATGTAGTAAGAACTAC
This sequence comes from Alisma plantago-aquatica, assembly GCA_963693085.1. Taxonomy (NCBI): domain Eukaryota; kingdom Viridiplantae; phylum Streptophyta; class Magnoliopsida; order Alismatales; family Alismataceae; genus Alisma; species Alisma plantago-aquatica. Next base: position 813,454,523 of record OY856409.1, on the reverse strand, counting down.
CCACTTTCGCAATATAATTCACTACCTATTTTAATGTCAATCCCATTTCCATAGTAATTGGTTAATTAGTTAGGTGTTTTACGATTAATCTATGGGTTTCTCCGCCCGTTTATTCTCCACCTTTCCCAAGGGGTGCAATAAACGGGTAAATATATATTTTTCCAACCCTTAACCTCTCTCCCGAAATGATTGAGGGTCTGATAATCTATCTATGATGATCAAGCATAAATAGAACAAGACAATATCATAGATTTATATCCAGAAAATAGGAATAAGAGTGATATTAATGCATAAAAGTCAGGTACAATGCATATTCTGGATACACCCGGATCCTAAGGAATATGTTTCTAGGCGAAAATAGAAGATATGGTATCACTGTAAATCGAATAGATGTGAAACATAAATTCTGAGATATAATAAATTGGAGACAGGGCTGAAGAATAGATCTGGAGAAGATGGAGAGGATTTGCCATCGTTGCCCCCGCCACAATGCCTCCGAGGTTCGTCATGTAAGGTTCCTTTACTTTTCTCCCTCCTTTCGCCGTTCATGTCATCCTCATGCGATAGATCTCGACAATCCGCTTCTAATGATATTTTTTATAACCATCACACATGTTTAGATTGAGAGAAACCTAAATATTATTTTTTTATAATAATATCAGTTGGATTTAATATATTTAATCTTGGACGTCAATGTCAATGTCGGTACTACAGACTTGGAAATCAGTACTACCGAGTTCTTTGTAGTAGAAATCGTTTTCCTTTCCGATCTGGAATAATAATATTTTTTTATTTCGATATTATGTCCGTACTACCAAGTTACATGTAGGTAGTATCAACTTTGCTCTAGTAAATAATAATTACCTGTGATAAAATAAGCAATGAATTAAATCAAATAATTATTATAATAATTAAAATAAGTAAAATACATGTAAAATATATGCACAAATGTAAGAACTGATGCACATTGATTTTATACTAATTTGGTGAAATATATATGAAAATATATTCAATTGAGCATAAATGACAAAGAAAATAACCAAATTAGATATCCAAATAGTGACAATTTATGCACACATCAGTGGCATTGTGTCACAAGGGCCTTCATCTTAATATTTAGAAGAAAAAAATATTTTATCTTTCTAATGACCCCATGAAAAACTCAGAGTTGGGCATGTCCCTACTAACATATCTCATCCTAAATGTTGGGTGATGATCATAGGAAGTCTTGTTTCTACATACTAGTATTTTTCTATAGACCTTTTCAAGGAAAATTTTGTCAAAACTCTTACCATGACGGATGGATTTGCTTTGCTATAAGACTCACTATGTGTGCTTCTATTCTTTGGTTCTATGATGGGTTGTCCAATATGATGTTTTATCTTTGAATTACACACCCAAATTCTATGGGATGTCTGTTTGATGACATTGATCGTAGGTTTCATCAATGCCTACATGCATCATGCTTGGTGAAGGCCATGAATTTGATGATCTACAGGAATTTGGATACACTTCATATGCATCTGGGAGGGGTGGGCATTAAGTCTTCTCATGATGTCAACAACTTTGCCCATAATTCCACTCAAATTCACACCCGTGAACTTTAATACCATATTCGGTGAGAGGTTGGTTACATGCCTACAAAATCCTTCTTCGCAACTAAACATGATGTCATTTGTGCTTGTTGTCATTTGTTGGTCCTAAACGCCACATGCATCTTCTGTAGTCCTAAAGACCCAATTTATATTGGCAGATTCTTACTAAAAAAGTAGACCTCGACAATTTGCTACAAGTGGCCTCTCCCCGTTGCAATATAATATTCTTTCTTCTCTGCATGCTGACCATGTCTTGTTGTTCACATTGATATTTTAGATTCTACATGTCACATGATGAATATCAAAACATCAGCGTCTCCTTGTACCATGATGATGAATGTTGTCCCCTTTGCAACATTGTAGACCTCGATACGTTTGGTGGTTATGATATGTAGTGTCGCACATGACTTCTAAGTTTTATCATGATGTAGTTTGTAATGATCTGTTTGAAACGTCTCACGTGTTGCGTTAAATCTCTTGAAGAAATCTCATGTGACCTTTCTTAGAACATAATTTAACGGTCAGTTCCAACTAATACTTTGAAGCCCTATTTGGTTGAAGGATATTGCGTAGGACTAGATTGTAATCCTACTTGTAAATGATATACTATGTTTGGTTATACAAAAGTCTACTTAAGATTGCATTTGGAAGGTAGTAGAGTCCCAACTTATTAGGACTTCCATGTTCTCCACTACCTCTTTACCCACATGATATGATCCATATACTTGTGGGCCCCATAGGGAAGTATATGGCCGGGATGTATATGGCACATTGTCCCGAGCACAGAGGATTTTAACCCCCCCATGGGTCTAAAATCTTATGTACCCAACCTCTGTGCCCACCTCTATACCCACATGATCTGATCCATACACTTGTGGGCCCCATAGGGAAGTATATGGCCGGGATGTATTGGGCACATTGTCCCGGGCACAGGGGATTTCAACCCCCCATGGGTCCAAATCTTATGTACTCAATTTCTGTGCCCACCTCTGTACCCACATGATCTGATCCATACACTTGTGGGCCCCATAGGGAAGTATATGGCCGGGATGTAGTGGGCACATTGTCCCGGGCACAGAGGATTTCAACCCCCCATGGGTTCAAATCTTCTGTACCCAACCTCTGTGCCCACCTCTGTACCCACATGATCTGATCCATACACTTGTGGGCCCCATAGGGAAGTATATGGTCGGGATTTACTGGGCACATTGTCCCGGGCACAGAGGATTTCAACCCCCCATGGGTCCAAATCTTCTGTACCCAATCTCTGTGCCCACCTCTGTACCCACATGATCTAATCCATACACTTGTGGGCCCCATAGGGAAGTATATGACCGGAATGTACTGGGCACATTGTTCCGGACACAGAGGATTTCAACCCCAAATCTTCAGTACCCAACCTCTGTGCCCACCTCTGTACCCACCTGATCTGATCCATACACTTGTGGGCCCCATAGGGAAGTATATGACCGGGATATACTAGGCACATTGTCCCGGACACAGAGGATTTCAACCCCTACCCCATGGTATTTCTGCGGTAATATTAAGCCTCACGTTCCTGACGCCTGTGCCCACCATCTCTTGACTCTCCATATTCTCATCCTCTTCCCCTCTCCAACATGCAAAAGCTAATTTTCCTGGAAGCTTCCACCGATAGCAACGTCTTTTTCTCTCTGTCAACATCCCCCGCCCCAAATTCTTTTTCCCTCTATGGTTTGTCTCAATTATTTTATCCTCTATTGGCCTTTCCGTTTCTCAAGATTCCTCCTCACTAGGCCTTCTAAGTTATTCTGTATTTTCTATCTGCACATATTTCTTCAAAGCCTTTTGAGTTTCTTCTTTCCATCACCGACTTCGGTCCCATCTATTGATTCCGCTTGCAAAACTAAAGCTACCGGCTTAAAAAGTAACTCTATTTCTTACCTACTCTTTCAGTTATGGGTATGACGACTGGTTTGTTTTGATCAGGATGCTAATAAAACCAATTTTCTAACAGTGCTAATATTTCATAATTGCAGCCTCTCCCTAGTCACAAAGTTTGTCACGGAGATGTTGCAGATCGTTCTTTCTGTGGATGCGAGATGGATAACAAATGTACTCTCCTCGCCAATCTTGGCCATGAAGGAGTGATTTTTTTATTTGAAGACTAGTGGTAATCCTCAGTTGCATCCAAACGTAGGAAGGGAACACAAGCAACACATCCTACATCTATAGCTTCCTTTATTTTTCCTTTGCAGTTCCTTTATTAGTCCTGTCATGTGAACCAAACGGGGCCTTAGAAACATGATGGTGATCAAATTGATTTGTGTTGGACCAGAGAGGTCACAATGGTTAGGACATAAATGACATCATTGTGATGTAATCAAAATTAGGAATTGAGAAAAATTAAGCCACTTCCTAGGTTGAAATGGTGATATTGGTCGACTGTGTGTGTGTGTGTATATATATATATATATATATATATATATATATATATATATATCAAATTGATTTGTGTTGGACCAGAGAGGTCACAATGGTTAGGACATAAATGACATCATTGTGATGTAATCAAAATTAGGAATTGAGAAAAATTAAGCCACTCCCTAGGTTGAAATGGTGATATTGGTCGATTGTGTGTGTGTGTGCATATATATATACATACATATATATATATATATATATATATATATATTCATTCAATGCCCGCGTGGGTAGCTACCGACTCCACATTTGATTAGTTTTTTGGAGTTTCTTACTTTATGCATGTAGAGGGTTACTTTACCTTGTAAATTATTACTTTTCATACATATACAGTTACATTTGTAATAGTTATAACAAATATATAATTAAATATTTATTCTAGAATTTTGTGTGTGTATTTTATACAGTTTTAGTTTTTGAGTCAAATAGTTACCTTTTGGTCAATATAGTTATTTTTTCGTCTAGTGAGTTACTTTTCTGAACGAATAGTTACTTTTTGGGAGGCACATGTAGCGAGTTCCATGCTTTTGAGGTGGATTACTATTTGATTTCATATCTTGTAAATTAAGTTATATTCTCTCTCCTAAACTACACTAAGATAGATAAGTTTGTCCAATTAATGTGAAAATTCATACATAGTCTAGTTTTGGTATGTGGTTTTTGAGTTTGGGGTTTATTTTCACTTTGAAGATATTTATTAATTGATTTAACACTTTTGGATTGTTTTCCTGTTTTCTTCTCTAAATTAGGATAATTATTATTGTTCAAATAATGTGAAACTTGACACTAGACCTGTCAAACTGGGTCAAAATCCATGGGCACCCATGGGTCAACCCGTTTAAGTTGGGTTTGGGTGAAAAAAATTTCCACCAGCTGAAAATCACCCAAACCCATACCCATGTTTAAATGACAAGTTTCACGGGTGACCCAATTAATTGAAGCAAGTATATTTATATACATAATATACATATACAACTATTAAAAGATGTTACTTGTTTTACACAAGTTAACTCTTTACCTTCACCAAAAATAATTGTATTTTCTTTATTTTATCTTTGCAATAGGAAAAACAAGTACTTGTAATCTTAGGAATGTCTAATGTTACATGACAAAATTGTGTTTTTTTGTGATATTTATCTATGAAAACTACATTGATTTTCCTATTTTACATCGACATACAACAACTAGCTGCGATTTTTTTCTAAGTTTGTATAAACATATATTGACAACTAATTGAAAGGTTTAATGTCAAACATAATAGTTGGTTGGCCCCATTGCACTACATTTGACATAAAAACATAGTTATAAGTTGTTTTACATGCTATTTTTAGTGTTCAGGAAAGCAACTTAATGTTGATTGGACACATTTTATATGGGCATCTATGAGTATTTGGGTCAGGTTTGGGTGTGCTTTACTTTCACTCATTTAGAAGTATATCTTTTTGGCCCACACCCACCAGACCCACACCCGCAATGACCCAACCCAAACCCAACCCACCCACCTGTTTGACTGGTCTACTTGGCACCCAAGCTGATTAGTACCCAAGGACCATTATTTTAAGGTTTTGGAATTTCGTTTTGTGAGTTATATCACCATTATGATTTAGATGATTTATTTACATGTATTTTCACAATCTTCAATTATAGACCCATTAATTTCAAATTGTTACCAAAAGAGTTAAATATTATTATTATTATTCACAAAAATACACCTTATTAACATATTTAATCCATTAATTAAATCATGGTACATGAAAATTTCAATGGTTATTCTAGTACATGTATTAAGCACATTATTCCTCTTGTTTAACCATTATGTGAATATTAGTGAACCAAGGAAATATATATAACATATTTTAGAAATATAATTAAGTTATTATGTAAATTTATTTTAAATATTTATCCTCATTTGGTCAAATCTAAGAAAAAGTATCACTAGCTTTCTGATCATGGAATAGGGTAGAATTCTAGGTTTTATCTTATTACACTTTTGCATCGTGTATTTAGACTTTTTATAAAGTTTGATGTAATCAAGTTTCTTTCCTAAGAATTCAAGAGAATATATTTTATACACTAGTTTCTGTTGGTTTGTTTTTATTATTATTGTGATGATTATCATGTTTGTGACACCCCCAAGTAGAAAAAAAGATAGCTTTTGCTCATGTAATATGGATATTGGGGTGTTACATCATGGTATCAGTGAAATAATGTAGGTGGTCGCTAAGAAAATTCTCTTATTCTTAGTTTAGAATACCCACTAGAAGCCAGTGATACTAGGATATATGTACATTTATAGGCACAATTTTAGACTCTATGTAAAGAATTAATGACGGATAGCGAGGACCAAGCTAGAGGTCTAGTCAGACAATAGAAGTTGAGATATGAATTAAGGTTAGTATCTAGCTACTTTGGACTTTTTATGTTAACTCTATATTTGTGTATAGCATGCCTTCTTTTTTTCCCACATGTTTGTTGTATGGGACATAAGCTTATGAGGTTTTTTAGAGAGGGTGATATATGCACAGTTATATACTTATTATGCTTGTCTCAATCTTTCTAGTGCATATGGTATATTTACTCTTAAGTGAGACAAATATGATAAGACATGTCACCTTCATATATATGACTGGATGGCGTGTATCAGGAGATAGAAAAAAAGAGTTGACGCAAAAATTTTGAGGTAGGTGGTCACCTAAACCTAATTGCAAATTATAAAGTACCAAAACCTAGCGTATTAACTCTAGTAACCCTAATCCTAGAGTCAGGATGTTGGCATGCCTAAATCTCTAGATTTGGCCAAACAAAGATACATATAAACCATAAGGCACTAGTTTGTACCTTATGACCATTAAATAAACATTTTTTAGAAGACATAGAGACTAATTAATTATCATCATGTTCTCCATTACGGGGCAAATCGATGAAAGTTGGATATTAATATCCTTGGATTGCCAACTAGATTTATCTTGAAGGAGACAAAAGTGAGAAAAATAATACAATGAGTGTTTTGCAAGGTTGTCTGCCACCATGTTTTGCTTCTTGTGAATCAAAGAAAGCTTGAGGTATGGCAAGGAGGAGAGGGTGTGGCAATACTCTCTTCTTAGGGGTTCGAGTTTGTAGGTTGGGGCGTTGCATTGCTGTAAGATATCAATTGTCATAGATGAGTCTGAGAGGATGACAACAGAGTTCCAGTTTCTTTGTATACAAATGTTCATCGCAAGGATGATCCCTTTGACTTTGGCTTCAAGATCCAAGGTAGCATAGACATAGTCCCCAATGCATAAGAGGCATTTTCCATTGTTGTAAGTCGCATGAACACCAACACCCATGTTCAAGCTGTGGTATTGAAAAGCTGCATCAACAAAGATTAAGCACTGGGATAGCAAGGGTCGAGGAAAAGGATTTCTCCCGCCTGTAAGGACAGGATATGGGCATTTTAGTAGTGATACAATGACTTTGGATCGTTCTCAAATGAAAGCCGCCAATACAAAAGGTGAATGTTGCTTGCCGTTATGGATGAGGTTGTTGTGTGCTTGCCATATAGCCCAACAACCTATGCAGTGTAAGGTTGCAGCTTCAACATTGTCCTTTCCCTCTATAATGTAGTCAATCCATTCATCTTCAGACATGTTAAAGAAGGAATCTTCCATGTTGAGAAGTCTCCAGACCTGCGTGTTGGCCGGGCAATCATGGAGGCAGTGGACTAAAGTGTCTGGCTTGTTCTTGCAGGCGGGGCAAATATCATCCTAGATAATGTGATGACACACCTTTTCAACATTAATAAGGAGGGCATGATGCTTGAGGAGCCAAAGGAAAATTTTGTGCTTGAGAGGTATCGGAAGTGACCAGATCGCCTTCCAATTACTTAAGGATACAGGGGTGGGGGTGGCACGTAGCCAATCATAGGTTGTGCAGACTGAGAGTTCACCCTTAGCTTCTAAAGACCAAGACCAAGTATCCAACCCCGTGTCCTCCTTTGATAGTTGTGTATGTTGGATCAGGTGCCATGACGCTTGTGGAAGGTAGGAATAGATAAAATCCCAATCCCATTCACCAGAATCTTTGGCCATGGATTGAACTATGAGGTCTTCAAGGTCATCTAGGATACTTGTGTTGGGGTCAATATCAAGGATGGATCTACCCATTAGCCATTTATCATGCCAAACATTTGTGTTGGACCCTGAATTTATAGTTTTATGATAGAAAGTTGCAAGTTGGGAATATGACACTTGATGAAAGACCTCGTTTGAAAAATGTACCCATTGCGGGCGTACTTGTTCTTCATTAATTCCACCCACAACGGAGGAGAGTTATTCATAAATTTCCATGCATTCTTCAACATCAAGGCCTCATTTTGAACTCTAGCGTCCTTGAGGCCAAGGCCACCATGTGATTTGCTTCTAGTCAACTTCCCCCAAGAGACCAAGGATAGCTTTCATTGTTCCCGTCCACGAGACCAAGTGAAATCCCTGATATGCTTGTTGATATCATCACAAAGTGTGAGAGATAGCTTGACAGTTTGCATAGTATAAGAAGTGATCGTCTGCAATGAGCTCTTTGCCAAGGTGATGCACCCTGCAAGGGAAAGGTGGCGTGCAGACCAACTGTCCATACGGTTACAGATGGACTACAATATGTGTGAATGAGTTTGTTTGTTGATCCTGTGATGTAGAGCGGGAACACCTAGGTAGCGTCCCAAGTCTGTGGTGCTTGAGATGTCGATATGATGACAAAAGGCTCTTTGTTAAAAAATGGTGGTGTTTGGAGAGAAAAAGCAACATGACTTCTCTTTGGAAATGACTTGACTGGACATTAAGGCAAATTCCTTCAGAATCTTATTGATGTTCATAGATTGTGGGTTTGAGACTTCAACCATAAGCAAGATGTCGTGGGAAAACATCACGTGGGATAGGGGAGCACTACCTCTGGAGAGTAAAATGGGCTTCCATTCACCGAATGCCACATCCTTGGAGATAGCTTGGATAATACATTCCATACAGAGCACAAAGATGTAGGGGCTGATGGGGTCATCTTGATGAACCCCTTGGATGGACTTCAACGGCTCCATAGGTGCACCCTTCCAAAGAATAGAGGTATGACCCGTAGAGATTATTTTCATAATCAGCTTGGATAGGTTGTTAGGAATTCGAGTTTTGATAATCATGTCTTCGATGAACGGCCATGACATACGGTCAAACGCCTTAGATAGGTCCAACTTGATGGTCACCCACTTCTCATTGCCTCACATGTTCTTCATTGAGTGAACTACTTCTTAGACAAGAAGGATGTTATCATTGATCCAACACCACAAAATGAAACTGGATTGATTTATTGAGACCCAGTCATTGAGGAAGGGTTTGAGTCTTTCAACGATGATTTTTGATATAAGCATGAAGCAGAATTTGTTGAGAGTGATAAGACGTAGATCCCAGCAACGATGAGGGTTGGCAATTTTTGGAATCAGAACTAGTAGGGATTCTACAATGCGAGGATCAATCGTGCTGGTGAGGAAGGCCTCTCTTATGGTGGTAGTAAAGGAGCCTCTCACATGAGACCAGTTTCTCTGAACAAAGTCGTTGTGAATACCATCTAGACCCGACTCCTTGGTTGGAGCCATTAGGCAAAGAACACGTCATATTTCATCAGCATCATGAATTCTTCCAAGATGATGGGCATTTGGGATGGTCTGGAATTCACCCACGTATACGGTGATGGCTTCACGGCTCGACAGAGGAGATGCTAATGTGCATAAAAGGCTACTGAAGAAGTCCCGCACATGATGCTTGAGTCGTGTTGGGCAAGTGATCCATACTCCATCATTATCGCGAAGCCTAGTAATCTTGTTATGATGTCGGCGCGACTTAACATAGGCATGCACATGATGCTTGAGTGCATCTTGATGTTGGATCGTTGCTTCCAGTCTGCCTCTTCCCACAATAGAATGGCATTGAGTTGTTCCTCGAAGGTTATAGAATGAAGTTTCTTAGAAACGAAATGAAAGTATTGGGGTTGTACCTGACATCTATGAATCTTGCATAGAAGAATATCCTTCTGTCTATGTTGATATTTGATCCGCTTGGCTTCCCATTTAGAAACCTCTAGATTGAAGATAGGGAACACGTCCAGGAGGGGCAAGAGCCATCCCAGGTGGAGAGGAGGTCCATCTTGAATGCTGGAATAAGGTTCCAACTCATCTTTGTTTTAAAATGAGGATGGCGTCTTGTGGCTGAGCGGTGGCCCATAACCAGAATTGGATTGTGATCACTGTACACACGTGGGAGAACAGTGATGTTCATGCCTCTTTTGATTGCCAATCAGTCCTCATTGGCGATGGTTCTATCAAGCTTTTTGAACAAGTTGCCTTTTTTGAAAGTGAAACGGTGGCCCGAGCATCGCATGTCTTTTAGACCAGAAGCAATTAAAAAGGAGTTGAATTTGAGGCTGGAACGTTGGTCCAAACCGCACCCACCTTATTTTTTTAGAAATGTCGAGCATTTGAAGTCACCCATAAGTGCCCAAGCACCATTGACCTGGGAGGCTAGACCAGCGAGCCAGTGCCAGAGCAGATCACGTTTTTTGGGGTTGGGGCTTATGTAGACAAATGTAAGCAACAAATTTTTATTTATTTGACAATGCACGTATTGGCGATGGCTTTGTAGGATGTCAATAGTGCACATATGATTGTCCCAAAGGACCCTTATTCCTCCAAAAAAACTGAGCGCCTTGAATTTGTGAGAAGATGTGTAGCCAAGCTTCTTAATTATATTGTCAGCCTTTGAGCCACTACAACATAGCTCAATAATGGTCAGGACGTGGAGTTTATATCTCCTTTTATATTCCTTAAGAAGAGAGAGTTTATCCTTGGAGCCTTCTCCTTGGATGTTCTAGCATATCATGTTAGTCATTCAGAAACTATATGAGGGGGGACAGGAGAAGCAGAGCTACTTAATGAATAGCAGTGGGGAGACCCGAAGCATCGAATACTGCCTCCATCGAATCATCTAGACCAGGGTCCTCTTCAGTAAAGGTAAGAGATTTCTTTGAGTTGGATGTGTAATCTACGTTGCCCACAAAGTATACAAGCTTCCCTTTCTTACGCTCATGGCTTGGGCTTACAGGCTGGTAGAACACCTTCCTATTGTGGAGGATGACACCACTTCCACCTCCATTCACATCCAGGGTGAAGCCAGAGGGTGTGGAGGACTGAAGGTTGGGTTCGATTGCCTGGAATCAAAAGGAGTCAAGAGAGCATTACTTGCCCTCTCTTCACTGATTTCCTTGTCAACTAGAATCACAACAGTGTTCTCACCACCCCCAGTTGCAGCGACATGTATGGCCTTTGGAATAGGTGGGGGGGGGGGCTGACCCTGGGCGGTTGCCTTGGTATGCAACTTGGTGGATTTCTTCTTCTTCTTGCAGTTCAACATTGTCTCCCATTTCCCTTGGTTAGAGTCTTCATTTGGACGTCTGGCGGGGATAGAAGATTGTGCTACCGAGTTGTCATCTTGGGTTGGTGGAGTACTTCACTTAGGGTTTGTCTCATACTGGATTGGCAGCTTCCTTCCGATCACAACTCTTTTCCTGGGCATCTTAGCATGGATCTCAGTGGAGTAAGGGGTGGGTATAGCCAGCGAGGTGCTAGATGATGATGATGGATCAACACTGGGAAAGCTAGGGATAAACTTGCAATCACCTTCCACATGGCCTAGATGACCACGCCACATGCAAAAAGTTGGGAGATTTTCATACTCCAATCTATAATGCTCACCATTGAGCATGATTGTTGGGAGGAGGGGCTTCACTGTGTCCACTTTGACTGCTATGTGAGAAAACTTCCCCCAGTGCCCATACTGGGTTGTTGTGTCGATCTTGATGGTCCTACCAATTAGATCACCAATGCTTGAAAGAAGTTGATTTTGGAAGAGCTATATCGGCATATCCGCAATCCTTGCCCACACAGCTAGTTTGTGAGGTATTTGGTCAGATGGCATAAAGTCCTTTGACCATGATTGAATAGACAAGTAGTGGTTAAAGATCTTCCATGGACCGCCAATCAAAGCATGAATGAAGTTGTCATTGTTGGCTAGTTGTATGATGTAGTAGCACTTGTCTAGATCAATTTCCCGAAACTCATCCGTTAGTTGCCATATGATAGGGGTTTTATTCATGAGTGCATTAAAACTCACGGTAGTGCCGCTGACCTTGATGATCATGGCAGACTTCCATGGTTCCAACAGTGGCATTAGGGTTGCAGGGTTGATGGAGATGGATGGGATATTGTCGTTATGCTCAATACATATGTTCACTGCCATTAGAAAATCAAGAGAGACCTGGGATAGGGATGTGGGCACCCTAGTAGATCATCCAGTCATAACTTCCTTATAGGATCTTATGCTTGGCTGTGTTGCGGGGCCAGATGAGTCCATTGCAGTGGCCTCATCAATGTTGTGCGAGGAAGGTAGGGTGGACTCTGTAGTCGACACACCATTAGTGTTGCTTGCAGGGATTTGAGGGTATGTTTGCCCAGTGCCCCAGCCGCCACGACCTACAAATCCTAGCATAGCAAACTCTTCTTACCATTAAATACACATTTGATTATGTAACTCATGTACAAACCCTAACTTAGGACACATGCGATCTTAATCTAGATATATAAACCATTATATGGTGATGGTTGGATATTTGAGCTGGCTCAAAGTTGGGAATATAAATAATATGCTTAAGTTGCCCTAAACCCAAGATTAACCTAATATACATTTTCTTAGTATCTCATGTGATGCATTAGCATCATTAGGTGTCATAATAACAAAAGACGTCTCACTAATTTTGAAATGAATTTAACGGCCAAAGTGATGCTTGATATGTAAGTAATATTCATTAAATATGTCAAGTATGCTTCATGGAGCACTAATGCATATGTAACGACTGTAAGGTTATTAATAAGTAATTGAATGGGACGAAATATACATACTGGATAAATAGAGGTCATTTGTACATAAATAATAAAAGCTATGAATAGCATGATAATATATATGTTAATGTTGATAATCATGGACTTAATGAGTAACTTAGTGACATTACCTAGTTCACACATAAAAGGCTAAGTAACAAAATTATTATCAATGTGAATTTAAAATAGGACTCTAACTAGTGATTATTGATGGAAAGTAACATACCTAATAATAATATATAAGGATAAATATCTTAAGTCCTAATTGTATTAGAAAAGATAATTCATTTATATGCAAGCTCAATATAAGTAGTAATATATTGTATTCCATTTAAATCATATAATTTGTCACACCTTAGTTTTATTGGATTTCCTAGATAGATCATAGCCAAGCTGGTTTTCTTTAACTTGCTGAAACCTTAATGATCGCACAAATGCCTTCTTTCTCCTATTTTTGATTTCTTTTGTAGTTGTAGTTTTATTCTCCTCACATTGTTTATATCTCTCACCCTAACTCTTCCTTTCTGTATCACCTCTTTCCCCTCTCTACACTTTCCTGAATCATACACCTTAAGCGGGTCTATAATATATTGTCATTTAGATTCTTACCAAGCGTATCCCAAAAACCCTACCCTGATGTCTCCCTCTCAAGCCTTCTTTTAGTTCCTGGTCTTAAGACTAGGGTTCTACTCCTGGTTCTCCTCTATGACTTATTACACCACTAAGGCCCCTCAAGGAAGTGAGGATGACCCCCGTCTTGCACTCCAGTACATGGTGTTCCTATCTTTAAAACCATGACCTCAATGATGCTCCTCTGAGCTCCTTGTGACCTCATGTCCCACCGTGATGGAAAAGGGTGATGAAAGGGACTAAAAACAATATTAGAAACTCTCTTCACCCATCATTTCACCCTAAATGAATCTAACCTTGTCTTCCTCCTCTAGTTGGTTTTTCTATTATTAGACTTAAACCTGATCTCCGAACCACCGTTTCTCCTTCTATCACTATGGTTAGAGTCATCTTTGGATGATCTATTGAACACTATCATCATCTCTCTGTGTGTTCCACCTTTGGTTGAGTGTTTGCCTTCGATTTTCTGGACTTCATCCCTGCTTGTAATGATGGAGGGGGTACTTACGCCTCTACCACCACCAGGCCTAAGGTGGTTCCCTCTACAATCAACACATGTGAACAAAAATAATGGTGTGGTCCTCAAAGTCGGCCCTCGCCAGGACGTGGGGTTGGCCCCTCCGATTCATGACTCTTGTCGACGGCGTGCTTTTCTCACATGAGAGAAGCAACAAAGGAGAAAAGTCCCTAAGCTTTTACAACTTTACCCATCCCTTTGTTTATCCTTTTGACCAAATGATGACGGTGTTTTAGTCTCTTACATATATTGATGACCTTGACATGCGGGTTATAGAGTTAACACTATGCCTCTATCTCACGGTGTGCTCATAAAACCCTCTACAAGGGCAAGTCAATCTTTTGACTTGGTTTTCTAATTTAATTTTAGTAAAATGCTTTATTTTATAAAGTTCATAACTATTATAAGTAGCCCAAAAAAATATAATAAAACATGTTTTAGAATCGATGTCTTATTCTCTATCCAATGGTATCAATTTCATCACCTAAATCATTGATAATAAGTATGTGGTTTTCCAAGGATTTTCCTAATTGCTTAATGTTTTTAAAATCCACAACTAATAATCCATTAGTCAAATAATAAAGTAAATTATGTGATGAACTCAAAAAATATAACCTATTAGATGAGATGGTTTTGATAACCCAATTCAATAATAATAGAAAGGAAATTTTTAGGGTTTGTGTAATTAATGTAAACCTAACCCTAACTTCATATTTGCCTTTAGTAGGTTTCTTGTGGACTGAGATGGAATTAGGGTTTTGACCTTGGACATAGGTAGACTTCATGTGAGGTATGTTGCATCCTCTATGAGTTATACTAAGCAATGATCTGACTTTTCCCTCTCTTATTGTATGTTGCATCTCCAACCCATAAGCAATTTCTGATATCTCTCTCTTGATGTATGTTGAATCCCTATTTATCATATCAAGAAATCACCTACTTTTTATCTTTCTCTTGGTCCTATGGACAAATTAGCCTACACAATTTCTCTCTCTTCTAAGAATATTCATGTGAAAGATTCTATGTTGATTCTGTATTGTGATCATATTACTTTTTGGATATTCTTATTGGACTCACATTTATATCTTGTTCCTTTTTATTCCGTGTGGAAGCCCTTATTTAAGTATTGATTACCTAACCTTCATTTAGAGGATTTTATGATCTTATGATGCATTTACTTGTGGGGATTATTGAGCATTTGTTATCAAGTCCTCTGACTCAACTTGAAAATAGTTTGATGTTCTCATCCCATATTTTTTCTCGACTATACTTTGTTCTTTCCTATCCTATTTGCATGGGTGATTGACTAGTCATAACTATAAGTAGTGCAACCATATAGGCATTGGGTTTCATTCTCATGCCATGTTTGATATTTAGGCACTAGGTTCTATTCACTTCCAGGCACTTACTGAGGTTTTAGTCCTCCTGCCCTTGGTATGGAATATATGGGTTCCTACCCTACTTTTCAGTATATGCTAGTTTTCTTATTACCCATCATGTAACTTCTATAAATTGTGATGCTATCATTGTGGTGTTGTTTTAAAGCAATAAATATCTTATTATTTATTAATCGTCTTTAAATGTCTTTTCTCTTGCTATCTGTTTGGATAGTACTTTTCCTCTTCTATGGAAAGCCATGTTATTTTTCATGTCCCTTTTCCCTTATATTGCTGAATCCCATATTAATATGCTCACACCGGCTTGCTGATAATTTCCATCTTTATATTCTCTTATGAGGTATGCTTCCAAACCCAAGTGTAGGACATAGAGGACATGACATGTAGAAGTGGACATGGATAATGGAAATGACTCTTAATGGGAGACAAACTTGAGAAGGTTTAGATATACCTCTACTTAGATCATGTTGATGTTGTACTTTCATATAAGCCCCTTAGTCGAGAATATTATGTAACTTTGGTAAATCAAATATAGTCACTAAATATTATTTTGTTGTTATATGTTGGTCTTTTGTATATCATCATTTGAGCAATGGAAAAAAATACACCTATTCCAGGATACCTTCTTAAAGTATTTGGAATAGATGGTTTATTCCTCAAATTAAGTAGGGAGTGGATCCCCTCTCGGGTCTTACTCCTTTCACATACATACAAGAACCCTAGAATACACATCAAGGACAAATACTCCCAACATAGATGAGTGTGTTCAATGTTGCCTAGGTAGAAGCTAGGACATGGAAGGTAGACTGTATTAGTAGAACCAATTCATGGAAAACTTTCCCTAAAAGGTGGGTAGTGTTGTCACACCTCCATTTTAGGACCTAGATAAGTAAATGATAGTCATATCGATGAAACCTAAATTAGTTGAGATTGAGACATGCATGTCTAAGGATAATATCTCTCACAAGATTTGAACTCATTGAATTAATAGTCGAGCCCTATGGATGGGCTTGTATTTTATCATAGTATGATGTTAATTTGGATCCAATGGGAGTTAGGATTTGGTGTTATGTTTAAGTTTTCAACACATTTTAGGTGATTTTTCGACATAAGAGGGAAAAGATGTATAAGAGGGTCTTATGTGTAGTTTAATCAATTTTGATGTTCAATAATATTCAAATATAATTTTGGAAATTTTCTTATGCTGAGAAGAGTGAACATTTACATAAACATGTGTCCCTTCTTACATGGACAAAAACTAATTCATCGAGAACTTAGACTGATAAAGAAAGAGAGAATGTAAAGAGTGGGACCTGAGAGACTCTTCACTAGATGAGTTAATAGAACCATCATTTTCCAAAATAGAGGATAGGGGGAAGTTCATTATTTCCCTAATGGTATATATAACATAGAACATAAGAGTTTATAAGTAACAAAAACAAGACTGTTATAAAGTTATAAAATATATCATTATATAATTATTCCTAATTATACAAATATTATAAAAAATTAAAAAAATTACATCTAATAAAACTAATAACATAGAACACATGTTTTAAAGAGAAGCCTGACCGTTCTAAGCTATCCTCAAGTTAAAATTCTTGAATTTGGTATTTTTGCAAATTCGCCTTCCAGAAGTGGCTGGATCATCCTAACCCTGCTATCTCCTTCGTCTCCTTCACTACCCAACTTTGTGATTTGTTGCAACGAGATAGAACATGATATCACTCCTTGGCTAAACTCCCCTTCGGTAATAAGTGGGGCTCTGGCTGTCATTAAGTCACAACAATTGGATCTGTCTTGATTTTCAATATGCACTTATCGCGTAAAGTGGGTATCACCAATTGGATGTCGGTGGCACCGCATTGTCGACTGAATTGAAACCCTCAATAAGTGTCAGTACTACTGACAGATATGTTGATAGCATCAAGTTTCTTTTGGGTAAGTTTTGACTTGATTTGGGTGTAATATTCGGTACCATCAACTGGCGTGTTGATGGCACTGAAGCTATTAGTATCGATGCTTTCTAGGCGGTGAGTCTGTAGCACCAACTCCTATTCTTTGGTAGAATCAAGTGGCATCTCAATAACATTGAGTTTCATCTTGGTAACACCTAGTGTTGTCTCAATAGCATTGATATTTATGGAATTCCCTATTGGATATTTGCATCATGTCGGTAACACTGAGCTGTCATGTAAATTCCCAAATTACTTGAGACAAGGGAAAATCACATAGGTCCAAATAAAAGCGACATTCAACATAATTTAGTAAAATTACTCAATATTAACACAATAGTGATTCACATTCTAATAATGATAAAAAATGTATAGCTTATATCAAATTTGAACAATAATGCAATAAATACATGGAATAGCCCATAAAAGCAACTAAACTCAATGCATCAAAATCCCCTAAGCTTGAATGTTGCTCGTCCTTGAGCAACACTACATTTGGATATGTTTGAAATAGTAAGGAAGAGGGAAAATTCTATGAACTACATTTCACAAACACCCCAACCTAGCAGTCCCAAACCGGCCCTTACCAACCACTGAAAAAATAACTACTCTGAAGTGACCAAAAGTATTCATTAAAGATGTCCACCCTTAGATCAAATAAACAATATTAAATAGAGCAGTTAACATCATAGTCGATAAGGCATAGGCTTGATGCACCATGTTATTCCCCTCTACATTACTTTAATCTACATACAAAACTATGTTGAAAATAGTTCCCTATATATAATTGAGTGAGAGGATCAATCATATATGTGGCCTACCATACAAAGCAATGGGTGGAAATGAAGTAGGTGTCTATGAACAAGAATCACAAGTAACATCCAAATTATTATGCTAAAACAAAATATGATGAATCTACAAAAAATGAAGGAAATGAAAAATGCATGAATCCTAATGCCTAATATCATGGTGGAGTGATGGATGCAATGAATGTTTCATACACATGATGAGTGGTGTGTGAAATAATGCATAAAAATAAAATATTTCACCTTCACCATGAATAAAATTTAGATTGAGTTCAAGGCATCTTTTTCTCCCTATTTATTTGATTTCTCCTTTTTTTTCTTTAGCTTTCTTATTTCAGCATGATTTATGATTTATGCTTGGTCTTTCTTCATCATATATTATTGATTTTTTTTCATTTAGAGGTATATGGATGTGGATCCTTTAACTTTAATTTGTGGAGAAAGCTACAAATATACGTGTTGCAATATACACAAGGAATGATGCACAAGGAGAATGCAGTCTACATGAAACTTGTTATGTATCTAATTAATATGCACATCTCTATATAATTTATTTATTTTAACTTTTTCAAACTAGTGTACTATAAAGAAATAGCTATCATGCTACCTATTATTCTATGTAATGCAGCCAAAAGGAAACAATTTGGGTTACTTGAACATCTTGTGGTGGTGGATGAATTGTCATGAACGGAGGACGGAACCAAATGATTAAGAGACAATGTCATTCTTAACTATGATATATCCCTCTCCTATCAACTTGTGTACATGGTAACCTTAGAACTTCTTTATGATAATACCATTTAAGGTCTCATTATTTGTTTGGTGTTTGGGCTGAAACCTCATCATACACAAGTCTTGGATAACTTAAGATTTTCATTCATATTAATTGTCCTCAAGCTAACTAACCGAAACACTTCCCATGGTTGGTGTATGCCTTAGAATTTTCAAATTTGCTTAAAAACATGTGATCCATGTTAATTTAAGATTCATGCAGAAGCACAAAACACATTCTTTTTAATGACAGATGAAATCATGATAAATAAACTCCAAAATTACACTAGATAGATTGTGGATCCTACTGCTCTGAAATAAGAAAAACTAAAATAAGATAGAAAATAAATAAGATAAAGTTGTTTCATTGTCTCCCTAATCTTGAACTTGACTATGTCCTCATAGTCAAAACTCAAACTAAGAGTTGGAATGAGGGTACCAGGTGCTCAATAGGGTGGTGGTGGTTGGAAAGTTTCTATGACATTTGTGAATCAAGTTATGTTGGTGTCTTCCCTTATGCGTCAGTACCATGGACATGTGTTCTAATGGTACTGAGAAATGACATCATGTGTCTTTGATTTAGATGTTTTGGTACCACCGACATGACTCTTGGTGTACTGACAGTCAATTTTCTGTAGCAACGAATTTCTGCACAAAAAATGTTGGTGGTACCAACTTTTTGCAGACTTTGACCTATCAAGGTTTTGATAGCACCGACATGTGTGTCTGTGGTATTGAAAGTTTGCAAAATCCACATTGAACATGTTTAGTAGGTCAGTGCCACCGAATCTGGTGTCGATGGTACCAACACCGACTCTTCATGCGCACCACACAATATCATCAAGGTACCTTTTATACATCATTTAAAATCGAACAAGATAAATAATATGTAACTAATGAAAAGACCTAAACAAAAAAAAGAAATAACAAAAATAAAATTGGGATTTCCTTCCATAAGTGCCCTTGTTTAATATCTTAGGCTCGACAAGGTGATTGTCTTTAACCTAAGTTGTCATGGGATGGTTGTGAAGACTCATCTAATAGTCTGAAGTCCACTATATCATTATTTATCTCGAGTGACAAGTAGCATCTACCCATGGCAATGATCACATCAGTCATAGCTTGGAATGACCTTCCTAACAACATCTCAGATCCTCACATCTTGTGCATATCCATGTCCACAAAATCGTCAGGATTGATGACTTTGTTGACTATGACCAAAACGTCCTCACATATCCCATACAGATGCACAATTGATTCGTCTACCAATTGTATGGTCATGAATGTCTTTGTCAATTTTTTCAATCCCACCTTCCAAAAGGTAGAGAGAGACATGAGATTTATGCTTGCCCTAGAGTCACACTATGCTTGTTGTAAATGTGAGATGCATATAGAATTAGGTATCCATCTGGGTCTTTTCTCTTCATCGGTGGTCTTCCCTAGATCATAGCACTCACCACTTCATCAACACGCAAGACATTCAGATCTTTTATCCATCTCTTCTTATTGATGACATCCTTCAAGAATCTTCCATATGCAGGAATTTATTATATCGCCTCCACAATTGGGATGTTGATGTGAAGCTTCCAAAAGATGTCTAGGACTTTTTGAAGTTGTTTTTCTCCTTTCTCAGTTTTAGACTATCCGAGAATGGTACATATGTCTTCTCTACATTCTTGAGAGGAGGAATGTATGGCACATTAGGGATATTCTCCCCCAAGCTTGCATCAATGTCACCTCCTATGATAGAATCTAGCACATCTCCTGGGGATGGAGTGACATGTGGTTGCTCCTTATGAATTATGGGTGTTTTCTTGTTGATTGTGACTGTCCCACTACAAAGTAGAACCTTCTCCTACACTTGTTGCATAGATATTACATTTTCTAGAACTGGGGGATGTGGACACAATATTTATGGAAAGTTGAAGTTTCTTGTATTGCAATACAAGTGTTGATGGGGTGCCATTTTTGCTTACTGCATACACTATTTTGACTGGGGTCCATGAGTGACAATAATCCCTTGGCATCCTACAAACCCCCATGGTCTTTCGTACAATATGTAGGAATTGGAACTTTTGGCACATACACCCAATCTGGTTCTGGAGTGTGTTGCTCTGGTGACTCCTAATTTCTACTCTATTTCCTCAAGAATAGAGATGAAATCTACTTGATGATGTGGATGAGTTATCTCAATGTTCCCAGAAAATCCCTACTGACAAGGCTTCTTTGTGGATACCACCTCCACTGCTAGTTGAGAGATCTAATTTTCAATGTTGCAGATCTGATCCCCTTGATTTTGTGGCACTTGTTTAGTCTGGTCTAGTAGGTCCTTGTTCTGACTCAATAGTCTTCCTAGCATGTCTTCAATCATGCATATCTTACTAGGGCCCCTATTGTGGCATCCAACTTATAAAAAAGAGATTTACTTAAGAGGAAACAAATCATTTGCAGTGGATTACCGAAAATCACTAAAAATTAAAACCTTTTGCAAAGAGATCCAAACATAAGAAATCTCTTACATCAAGATCCATTGTATAACATTATATGCATCCTGATTTAAAGGTACATGACTTGTACTATCTCTTCTCGAGGATTACAACATTAGCTGTCCTATAACATTATATACATACAACACAAAAACCTTGAGGTATCAAGCCAAAATCTTGAGTCGATGATGAAAACACTATCTATGAATCCCGAGGACCTGAGAGTACAGAGACGACACATAGGTCTACTATCTATACAATTGGATGGGCAGTATCTCCACCTGAGATATTACTGCTATCCTTGATGCTGCTGCTGTTCCTCCTCTGCCAAAGGTTTCCTGCCTCTTTGTTCGTGTCCACCTAAAAACATTGGATCCCACGGGGGTGAGACAATTGTAAATTGCCCCAGTGGGAGATATAACTCTCCGCCAAAACATTGTATTGCAATTTAAGGATATGAAACTGAGCAGAGGTTAAGCAGTTTAAATCATCCTCAACTTTGTAAGCATTGCAACTATTTATGATAGAGCAATATATCATCTATTCTTTTAATAAGGAATAGGAATGACATGTGTATCATTTATCCAACATATTATACCATCATATCAAACTTTTCTTGTGACACTCATCATCTTGTTATGTTACCCATGAGACATTCTTGTTTCATACTGTTGGCCTTAGCCAATCTATTAAACAGATAAAGAGATATATCTACCATGTACTCATTTATCATCAATATAGGAATTGGGTTAATATCAACCCTAAATCATCATTACAGGCATTGGGTTATCACCAATCCTGTGTTATCACTACATGCATTTAGCCTTTGCCAGGTATTGGACTCTTCCAAACCTGATTACACCGCCATGCATTGGACACTACCAATCCTGATTTCACAGCCACACATTAGACTCTAGCCAACCTTGATTACATGCATTACACCTCTGCCAGGTATTGGACTTTAACCAAACCTGATTACACAGTCGGTCATTGGACTTTAACCAATCCAAATTTCACAGCCAGGCATTGGACTCTAACCAATCCAGATTTCACAGCCAGGCATTGGACTCTAACCAATCCTGATTACACAGCCAGGCATTGGACTTTAACCAATCGTAATTTCACAACCAGGCATTGGACTCTAACCAATCCTGATTTCACAGCCAGGCATTGGACTTTAACCAATCCTGATTACAGGCATTACACCTCTACCAGGTATTGGACTTTAACCAAAACTGATTACACAACCATGCATTGGACTCTAACCAATCCTGATTACATAGTCCATGGAATTTAATTCCTTTAACTCATCATTGATCATCACATACTGCTTTAGGCTCTGAACCCTGAGGTTAGCCTGCATAGCTTTACACATTCTTATTGAATACAATTGTTCCTCTTATTAAGTTTATTAAAACATTATCCTTTCTTATAATAAACTTTTATAATCATTTTGGTACCTCTCACTATGCCATAATTTCTCTCATGGCTCATAAGGCCCATAAAGCATCTTGTCACCTCTCACTAGGCAACATAACATATTACTTCATGTAATACAATAGTAACACCTCTATTCCCTCAATAGGGTTAGGGCTTACTATTCATATCATATTATGATTTCTCATGTCCCATTACCCAAATTAGGGTTAAGGTTTCCCATCTCACATTAGGATTTCATAGTTATCAAAGTATATCAGCTTTGAGATGCTAACTGTGAAGTCTTTCATATCTTGACGTATCACTTACCTCATTACTTACAACTTTCTTAAGTTATCAGCTCATCTTGGATTAAGGTATTTCCAGTCTTAATCCTTTCATCCACTAACCTATCACTCTTACCATGAAGTGCATAGGTTACACATAAGAATGGTCCCATTATCTTTAATGATATGAACTCATCTCAGGTTTAGGCATTCCTTACAATAAGCTTGCCTATAATCAACCATTTATGATATTTCACCCTTATACGGTTTTACCCACTATTTTATTATTAGGGTTCGGGGTTGTCATCATGTTGTCCAAGATTAAAGCTTCATGTATTATAACTTCAATTAGGGTTTCACATACCTTTACCCTTTATTAGGGCTTTGGAATTTCACATGCTATCATACTTCATTAGAGTTAGGATTGCATATAACATCACCCTTCATTAGGCTTTCACATCTCATTGCCTATACATAATGTTTACTATTCTTCCCAACTAGGGATTTCTCATGGCATCACCCTCAATTAGGGTTTCTCATGGAATCAACCTCAATTAGGGATTCACATTGAATCAACCTCAATTAGGGATTCACATGGAATCAACCTCAATTAGGGATTCACATTTTATTATCTTGGTTTAGAGTCACACATTACCCTAGGTTTGGGTTACATCTGATATTGCTCTAAATTAGGGTTAGGGCTCAACAACCTTCTTGATTAGGGTTTCATGATCTCTTTATTAAGGATCATACCCTATTAATCACATGATCAATACTCATGTATGAATTCTTTTCCATCATCTTCTAAACTTGATTAGGTTACCTCAACTCTTCAATCAAGTACATACAATTCTGATTAACATAATGTACCAAGTCATTATTATTTTAAGCAATTAGGGTTTATCCCTTAATTGGCACTAATCACTTGGGTACTATTAGGATTTCAACCTTTGTACATTCATTGATTATCATTACTAATCATCATTGTATCAATGGATCATTCATCATCTTAATTCTCAAGAGATTCAATTACATTGGACCTCCATTACATAAGGTATCTAATTGAATTGACCAACTGGATCTTCAATTATAATAGGTGTCCAAGTGGATTAACCAATTGAATCCTAAATTAATTTTGACTACTTGAGCCCCAAACAGTCTTGGTCTTTCAAAGTTCAAATGGCTTGAAACCGTTTGGTAAAGGTGGTGCTTGAGACCATTTGCTAAAGCAAGTACTTGAAACCGTTTGCTAAAGTACCTTTTTGAAACCACATGGACTCAACCGGTTTGGGATCGTTTGGTCCCAAACGGTCTTGAGAACGTTTGGTCCCAAACGGTCTTGAGACCATTTGGACTCAAATGGTCTTGAGACCGTTTGGTCCAAACCTCCTCAAAACCGCATGGACCAAAGATGGTCTCAACCTATCAAATCGATTTCGGGTTCTCAATGTTGATTCCTTCAATCATTGAATTCATGTAACCAATCTTCAATTAGACCCATCACCATACTTCAATTGAGTTAAATAGGTCAACCTTCAACTGATTTGATCCTCAATTATTCATCAATTAGGGTTTGAGTCAATTGAATTAGGGTTTGGAATCGATGATTCTTCCACATTAATCAATGTGTAACTAGTTACTTTAAAACTATTGGACCATCATCCAAATTGAACATGACCTGACCCCAAACGGTCTTGAGTTCATTTGGATGACCTCCAAACGGTCTTGGGTGACCCCCAAATGGTTTTGAAACTGTTTGGGTCAATCAACCCAAAACATCAACTCATTCTATTGCAAAATCAACACTTAACCGATTAGGGTTAATACCATATCTTTGGATCTTCAAACACTTAACAATATCCAACCCTAGACCTCCAAATGGTCTTGGGTGATCACCAAACGGTCTTGAGACCGTTTGGGTGATCCCCAAATGGTTTTGAAACCGTTTGGGTCAATCAACCCAAAACATCAACTCATTCTATTGCAAAATCAGCACTTAGCCAATTAGGGTTAATACCATATCTTTGGATCTTCAAACACTTAACCATATCCAAACCTAGACCGCCAAATGGTCATGGGTGATCACCAGACCTCCAAATGGTCTTGGGTGATCACCAAACGGTCTTGAGACCGTTTGGGTGATCCCCAAATAGTTTTGAAACCGTTTGGGTCAATCAACCCAAAACATCAACTCATTCTATTGCAAAATCAGCACTTAGCCGATTAGGGTTAAGGCGATTGATGGACCTTCAACTCATGAACCGATTGGAGTTAATCAATAATAATTGGTAGGATTTAACCCAGATCATTATGAACAAGTCCCCAAATGGTCAACCCTGGTCAACATCACCAAACGGTCTGAAATCGTTTGGTCTCATGCGGTTTGGTGAAACCGTTTGCTACTAAACGGTTTGAAACCGTTTGCTTCCAAAATACAAACCATTTGGACATTTGATTGAAACCGTTTGGTCTAGATATTTGGAGAGGTGTGTGCTTATGATGATGTCATCATCATCAAGCTCTAGACCCCCCTGCTGTAATTTTCATGGAAATTGCATCAATCAACCAAATCAATAATTGTAACTAGAGAAATGATCATTATTTGATGGGGAATTGAATGCAATAACAAAGTTAGGGTTTCAAGTTATAAAACCCACATCCAATTGAGCTCCAAAGCTCCAATCTCACGCCAACAGTGGTGGATGAAGCTCTTGTAACTTCCCTTAGGCTCATTCTCAAGCTTTTGATTGAAAAGATTGGCTAGGGTTGAAGAGGAGATCGAAATAAGAAGAAATCCATAATTTATTTTCGATTTTCACCATGGAATCAAGGTGAAATGGATCACGAACCTTACCAACAGGTTGGGGGTCGTCCTCTAGGTCCTCTGTAGCTCCCTTGGTCGGTTTCCAAGCAAGGAGAAGAAGTGCAAATGAAAAAAACCTTTCATTTGGCTTGTAAAGGGTCTTTTTATAAGAAATTCAAGGAGAGAGAAAGTGCCTTATAAAAATTCATTTAATCCCAAAAATGGTGCCGCCTCTTCCCCTTAAACTCCTTGGCCACCAAGCCATCTTTTTTGACTATTATTCCTCTCAATTATCCATGATTTAAAGAAAAACAAATTAAGCACCTCAAATCATATTATACTAATATCCATAAGTGAGTGGATATTTCTTTTTCTTATAAAATTGTGAGTGAGTTATCCATTCCCTTGGATATTTTCGTGGTCCTTGCAAGGATAAAGGATTTCCACTAACATATGAATCCAACCATTTTAATTTTGGTTGAAGGCTCTTTAATTAATACATTTATTTTTTCCCTAAATCGAATTAGGGTTTCAATTAGGATTAAATCTTGATTATTTTAATATCAAGATTCTCTCTCCTCCAACTTAATTCAAATGAGGCGCCCCTCTCATTTTCTTTGCTCTACATGGTGCCAAGAAACATTAGGGACCTTATTGAAGTGGTAATTTGCATATTGAACCCTAGGTTTTAGGTAAATTGCACTTTACACCAAAACTAGGTTTTAATGCACAAACATTGCTTTATCGACTTTTCCTTGGTACTCAGGCTACCACAAGCCATACCTTTGCATAA
This sequence comes from Alisma plantago-aquatica, assembly GCA_963693085.1. Taxonomy (NCBI): domain Eukaryota; kingdom Viridiplantae; phylum Streptophyta; class Magnoliopsida; order Alismatales; family Alismataceae; genus Alisma; species Alisma plantago-aquatica. Next base: position 813,427,654 of record OY856409.1, on the reverse strand, counting down.
TATTCATTCTCATGATGCTTCAACACATAAGGAACATCTTATCATGCAACATTTGCAATCTAACCCCTCAACTTGGGTAATTTACACTTTAGTCCAAAATAAGCAAACATTGCTTCAACATTGCTTAAACAGGACCAAAATTGAAACATAAGTTTCTCAAGAGACCTAATTACTTTTCACAAGATAATATTAAGCATATAATCATCTTTCTTAATCAAAACATCTAGGTTTAAAGTATAACCCAGGTCAGGGATGTTACAAATTATAAGCCCCTAACAAGGATTTCGTCCCCGAAATCCCTGATAAAGAGAAACATATATTATCCATGCATCATATCATCATGTCCTGACATAACACCTAATTATTATGGAGACACCATATAGTTTTGATCAACAAAAAGTTATTTCACACAAGTTTATCATGGAATGGTTCACATGGAACACATACTCCCATGTTCCTTAGTTGGTTCAATATTTCTCTTTCAAGATCACCATTATATTCTGTCATCCACTTGAGACTATAAGTATTTTCATACCCTGATTGTGTCATCTCACCTGATAACACCATACTATCTTTCCTTATTACCTGCACTAACTATCTCATTAATTGTACATTCTCTTATCATAAGGAAAGGTTACTTATCAATTAAGAACTTTCCTCAAAGACATCTTTAATTGTTATGTTTATGCAAAACATAAACCCCTAACATGTGATGTTCATATTAGTTTACATGATTAATTTAATTTCATAATTGACCATTCCAGGTAGTCAACATAAATCATCTGATATATCTTTAGATACCATGGTTTCTTACCTTGATACCTATTTCATGTGTTAAAAACACATCACATCTTTATCTTCCTTTCATCTTGGGACATTACTTATTACATATATCTTCACCTTGGGGCCAAAATCTAAGATAAAATGATACCTTTCTAAGTATCCATCACATAAACATCTTTATATTATGCACATCAAGTGTCCTATGACCCATTTGATTGACATGTCCCTAAGAGGAAAGAAAACAAGGAATCATATTCCTCATACAAACATGCTCATCTGAGGTTATCTCAGATTTCTCTTTCTTATGCTTAGAACATGACACATTTATTCATTCCATGCTTCTTATTTCATGATACTCATTAGATTGTATTAGAATGACTGCTTGATCAGGGTAATCAAAAAGATTACAATCTAAGAGTTTCCATACTCACTTTATCATCAATAGTTGTATACCTGGCCAGGGTATATAAATATTGAGATTAAGTAGTATGCACTTTTTATACTATCATATTCCTTCCTTTTCATATTATCACAAGTATAAGATTTAACATTACTGGGTTTTACCCAGGCATCTCTTCAATACCTCATCTTCTTCTCATAGAGGTAAGAGCAACATGAACATCTATAATGTTTATTATGCAAAATATAAGTCCTCATAGGACTGATCAAAGAAAGCTCAATCAATTACCTTCTCAAATTAACTCAGGAATTCATAAAAAGACATATAAGAATGACATTACTTTGTCTAACCTGTCATGATTCGTGGATTATTCAATGCCTCAGGCTGATTCTGTCTCAGAGGTTGATTCACCATAACATTTCTGGCTGAGCAATCTCTTGTCAGATGTCCAACCTGTCTACACATGTAGCAAATTTTGGGTGCCAGGCATGGTCTAGAGGGTTCTTTACCCTTTCTAGATGACCATTGCCTTGGTGCACTAGGTCCTGGTTGTACTGGTGGTACCAAAATCTTTCCCTTTTTTGGAATTATTGGGCCTCTGTCCCTGGATTTGGATAGGCCTTTTCTCAATTTTCTCTTCCTTGTTCTTTGTTGGGCAATTCTTTACAATATGTCCAGGCTTTCTGCACCTATAGAAAAGTCTGCTTTTGGGTTGAAACCTATTCCTTCCTTCACAATTTATTGATTCAACAGGCTGAGGTTGAGCACAGACTTGTTCTAAGTCTAGAACTTCATCAATTCACATTGCTTCCACCTGCTGATGTGGATTACATATCTTGTTGATGTCCAAAACATCATCATTAGGGGCTGGTAATCTAGGTTGCACTGCTAGTGCTCGATCCATTAAATACATCATGGTTGCCCTAAATTCCCCAAAAGTGAATCCTAAGGAAGGATTTCTTATCACAGTTGGATTAGCTAGGGGGTTCTCAGGTAATTGTCCCTCTCTTGCCTGCTCCCCTGCACCTCTTCTTGGTGCAACATTGCTGCTTTCTGCAGCAAACTTCTCATGTGACCCTATCATCTTCAAGTTCTTCTTCTCCCATATGAGCAGAAGACACTATCAGATACACTGGATGACACTAGAACAGACTCTACTACCTTAGTCCTATGTCTCTATAGACTCAGTGAACCTAGAGCTCTGATACCACTAAATTGTGGCATCCAACTTATAAAAAAGAGATTTACTTAAGCGGAATCAAATCATTTGCAGCGGATTACTGAAAATCACTAAAAATTAAAACCTTTTGCAAAGAGATCCAAACATAAGAAATCTCTTACATCAAGAACGATTGTATAACATTACATGCATCCTGATTTAAAGGTACATGCCTTGTATTATCTCTTCTCGAGGATTACAACATTAGCTGTCCTATAACATTATATACAGACAACACAAAAACCTAGAGGTATCAAGCCAAAATCTTGATTCGATGATGAAAGCACTATCTATAAATCCCGAGGACCTGAGAGTACAGAGACGACACATAGGTCTACTATCTATACAATTGGATGGGCAGTATCTCCACCTGAGATATTACTATTGTCCTTGATGTTGCTGTTGTTCCTTCGCTGCCAAAGATTTCCTGCCTCTTTGTCCGCCTCCACCTAAAAACATTGGATCCCACGGGGGTGAGACAATTATAAATTGCCCCAACGGGAGATATAACTCTCTGCCAAAACATTGTATTCCAATTTAAGGATATGAAACTGAGTAGAGGTTAAGCAGTTTAAAGCATCCTCAACTTTGTAAGCATTGCAACTATTTATGATAGAGCAATATATCATCTATTCTTTTAATAAGGAATAGGAATGACATGTATATGATTTATCCAACATATTATACCATCATATCAAACTTTTCTTGTGACACTCATCATCTTGTTATGTTACCCATGAAACATTCTTGTTTCATACTATTGGCTATAGCCAATCTGTTAAACAGATAAAGAGATATATCTACCATGTACTCATTTATCATCAATACAGGAATTGGGTTAATATCAATCCTAAATCATCATTACAGGCATTGGGTTATTACCAATCATGTGTTATCACTACATGCATTTAGCCTATGCCAGGTATTGGACTCTTCCAAACCTGATTACACCGCTAGGCATTGGACACTACCAATCCTGATTTCACAGCCAGGCATTGGACTCTAGCCAACCCTGATTACAGGCATTACACCTCTGCCAGGTATTGGACTTTAACCAAACCTGATTACACAGCCAGTCATTGGACTTTAACCAATCCTGATATCACAGCCAGGCATTGGACTCTAACCAATCCTGATTTCACAGCCAGGCATTAGACTCTAACCAATCCTGATTACACAGCTAGGCACTAGACTTTAACCAATCCTGATTTCACAGCCAGGCATTGGACTCTAACCAATCCTGATTTCATAGCCAGGCATTGGACTTTAACCAATCCTAATTATAGGCATTACACCTCTGCCAGGTATTGGACTTTAACCAAACCTGATTACACAGCCAGACATTGGACTCTAACCAATCCTGATTACATAGTTCATGGAATTTAATTCCTTTAACTCATCATTGATCATCACATACTGCTTTAGGCTCTGAACCCTGAGGTTAGCCTGCATAGCTTTACACATTCTTATTGAATACAGTTGTTCCTCTTATTAAGTTTATTAAAAAATTATCCTTTCTTATAATAAACTTTTATAATCATTTTGGTACCTCTCACTATGCCATAATTGCTCTCATGGCTCATAAGGCCCATAAAGCATCTTGTCACCTCTCACTAGGCAACATAACATATTACTTCATGTAATATAATAGTCACACCTCTATTCCCTCAATAGGGTTAGGGCTTACTATTCATATCATATTATGATTTCTCATGTCCCATTACCCAATTTAGGGTTAAGGTTTCCCATCTCACATTAGGATTTCATAGTTACCAAAGTATATCATCTTTGAGATGCTAACTGTGAAGTCTTTCATATCTTGACGTATCACTTACCTCATTACTTCCAACTTTCTTAAGCTATCAGCTCATCTTGGATTAAGGTATTTCCCATCTTATTCCTTTCATCCACTAACCTATCACTCTTGCCATGAAGTGCATAGGTTACACATAAGAATGGCCCAATTATCTTTAATGATATGAACTCATCTCAGGTTGAGGCATTGCTTACAATAAGCTTGCCTATAATCAACCATTTATAATATTTCACCCTTATACGGTTTTACCCACTATTTTATTATTAGGGTTCTGGGTTGTCATCATGTTGTCCAAGTTTAAAGCTTCATGTATTATAACTTCAATTAGGGTTTCACATACCTTTACCCTTTATTAGGGCTTTGGAATTTCACATGTTATCATACTTCATTAGAGTTAGGATTGCATATAGCATCACCCTTCATTAGGCTTTCACATCTCATTGCCTATACATAATGTTTACTATTCTTCCCAACTAGGGATTTCTCATGGCATCACCCTCAATTAGGGTTCAACCTCAATTAGGGATTCACATTGAATCAACCTCAATTAGGTATTCACATGGAATCAGCCTCAATTAGGGATTCACATTTTATTATCTTGGTTTAGAGTCACACATTATCCTGGGTTTGGGTTACATCTGATATTGCTCTAAATTAGGGTTAGGGATCAACAACCTTCTTGATTAGGGTTTCATGATATCTTTATTAAGGATCATACCCTATTCATCACATGATCAATACTCATGTATGAATTATTTTCCATCATCTTCTCAACTTGATTAGGTTACCTCAACCCTTCAATCAAGTACATACAATTCTGATTAACATAATGTACCAAGTCATTGTTCTTTTAAGCAATTAGGGTTTATCCCTTAATTGGCACTAATCACTTAGGTACTATTAGGGTTTCAACCTTTGTACCTTCATTGATTATCATTACTAATCATCATTGTATCAATGGATCATTCATCATCTTAATTCTTAAGAGATTCAACTACATTGGACCTCCATTACATAAGGTATCCAATTGAATTGGCCAATTGTATCTTCAATTACAATAGGTGTCCAAGTGGATTAACCAATTGAGTCCTAAATTAATTTTGACTACTTGAGTCCCAAACGTCTTGGTCTTTCAAAGTTCAAACGGTTTGAACCCGTTTGGTAAAGGTGGTGCTTGAGACTGTTTGCTAAAGCAAGTACTTGAAACCGTTTGCTAAAGTACCTTTTTGAAACCGCATGGACTCAACCGGTTTGGTATCATTTGGTCCCAAACGGCCTTGAGATCATTTGGTCCAAACCTCCTCAAAACCGCATGGACCAAAGATGGTCTCAACCTATCAAATCGATTTGGGATTCTCAATGTTGATTCCTTCAATCATTAAATTTATGTAACCAATATTCAATTGGACCCATCACCATACTTCAATTGAGTTAAATAGGTCAACCTTCAACTGATTTGACTTTCAATTGACCCTCAATTAGTCATCAATTAGGGTTTGAGTCAATTTAATTAGGGTTTTAAATCGATGATCCTTCAACATTAATCAATGTGTAACTAGTTACTTTAAAACTATTGGACCATCATCCAAACTGAACATGACCTGACCCCAAACGGTCTTGAGGTCGTTTGGATGATCTCCAAACGGTGTTGGGTGACCCCAAAACGGTCTAGATACCGTTTGGGTGATCCCCAAATGGTTTTGAAACCGTTTGGGTCAATCAACCCAAAACATAAACTCATTCTATTGTAAAATCAACACTTAGCCGATTAGGGTTAATACCATATCTTTGGATCTTCAAACACTTAACCATATCCAACCCTAGACTTCAAAACGGTCTTGGGTGATCACCAAAAGGTATGGAGACCGTTTGGGTGATCCCCAAACAGTTTTGAAACCGTTTGGGTCAATCAACCCAAAACATCAACTCATTCTATTGCAAATCAGCACTTAGCCAATTAGGGTTAATACCATATCTTTGGATCTTCAAACACTTAACCATAACCAACCCTAGACCTCCAAATGGTCTTGGGTGATCACCAAATGGTCTTGATACCGTTTGGGTGATCCCCAAACGGTTTTGAAACCGTTTGGGTCAGTCAACCCAAAACATCAACTCATTCTATTAGAAAATCAGCACTTAGCCGATTAGGGTTAAGGCGATTGATGGACCTTCAACTCATGAACCGATCACAGTTAATCAATAATAATTGGTGGGTCTTTAACCTATATCATTATGAACAAGTCCCCAAATGGTCAACCCTGGTAAACATCACCAAACGGTCTGAAACCGTTTGGTCTCATGCGGTTTGGTGAAACCGTTTGCTACTAAACGGTTTGAAACCGTTTGCTTCCAAAACACAAACTTTTTGGACATTTGATTGAAACCATTTGGTCTATATATTTGGAGAGGTGTGTGATTATGATGATGTCATCATCATCAATCTCTAGACCCACGAAACCTGCTGTAATTTCCATGGAAATTGCATCAATCAACCAAATCAATAATTGTAACTAGAGAAATGATCATTATTTGATGGGGAATTGAATGCAATAACAAAGTTAGGGTTTCAAGTTATAAAACCCGCCTCCAATTGAGCTCCAAAGCTCCAAGATCACGCCAACAATGGTGGATGAAGCTCTTGCAACTTCCCTTAGGCTCGTCCTCAAGCTTTTGGTTGAAAAGATTGGCTAGGGTTAAAGAGGAGATCGAAATAAGAAGAAATCCAAAATTTATTTTCAATTTTCACCATGGAATCAAGGTGAAATGGATCAAGAACCTTACCAACAGGTTGGGGTCATCCTAAAGGTCCTCCCTACCTCCCTTGGTCGGTTTCCAAGAAAGGAGAAGAAGTGCAAATGAAAAAAAGCCTTTCATTTGGCTTGTAAAGGGTCTTTTTTTATAAGAAATTCAAGGAGAGAGAAAGTTCCTTATAAAAATTTATTTAATCCCAAAAATGGTGCCGCCTCTTCCCCCTCAACTCCTTGTACACGAAGCCATCTTGTTTTCCTATTATTCCTCTCAATTATCCTTGTTTTAAGAAAAAGCAAATTAAGCACCTCAAATCATATTATTCTAATATCCATAAGTGAGTGGATATTTCTTTTTCTTATAAAATTGTGAGTGAGTTATCCATTCCCTTGGATATTTTCGTGGTACTTGCAAGGCTCAAGGATTTCCACGCAAATCTGAATCCAACCATTTTAGTTTTGGTTGAAGGCCCTTTAATAAATACATTTATTTTTGCCCTAAATCGAATTAGGGTTTCAATTATGGTTAAATCTTGATTATTTTAATATCAAGATTCTCTCTCCTCCAACTTAATTCAAATGAGGCGTTACTCTCATTTTATTTGCTCTACATGGTGCCAAGAAACATTAGGGACCTTATTGAAGTGGTAATTTGCATATTGAACCCTAGATTTTGGGTAAATTGCACTTTACACCAAAACTAGGTTTTAATGCACAAAATTTCTTTATCAGCTATTCCTTGATACTCAGGATACCACAAGCCATACCTTTGCATCATATTCATTCTCATGATGCTTCAACACATAAGGAACATCTTATCATGCGACATTTGCAATCTAACCCCTCAACTTGGGTAATTTGCACTTTAGTCCAAAATAAGCAAACATTGCTTCAACATTGTTTAAACAGGACCAAAATTGAAAAATAAGTTTCTCAAGAGCCCTAATTACTTTTCACAAGTAAATATTAATCATATAATCAATTTTTTAATCAAATCACCTTGGGTTAAATTATAACCCAGGTCAGGGATGTTACACCTATCCTATTGATATTATTGACGCAAGTACAAGCACTCCTTCTCTTCACCTCCAGATGAGGTGTCATTTTTTAAACAAGCCCCCATGTGAGTCTCTCCATCTGAACCTTCTTAACTTTTGATCTATCTCTCTCATCACCCTAGGACTGATTCGTGGCCATGTTCTTCAAGATCTCATGACACATGGTAGCCTTATTGTTCAAGAAGAAACATGTTCCTACACTATTAAGACCAGTCCTCTCCCCTTTATACAAACCATAGTAGAATTGCTTAGCCGGTCCATACAGGTCAATATGATGATGAGGGACCTTCCCAAGCATGTTATGAAATCACTCTCAGGTCTCTGAATAGGACTCCTTAGCATGTTTCTTGAAGTTTTGGATCTTACCTACTAGTTAATTTGTCTTCCAGGGTGGGAAGTATTGCTCAAAGAAGGCGTAAATCATTTTGTCCCAAGTCTCTAAATATTCTGGTGGGAGGCGAAGGAACCATGACTTGGCTTTGACTGATAGGGAATAGGAAAACAACTTCAGATATATAATGGTGGCTGGAACCCTTTCCAACTTTAGCATGTCACAACTTTCTAGATAGTTGTTTATGTGCTCCATCGAGTCCTCCATGTCGTGGCCATGAAATGACTAGGATTTGATTAGTTCCACTAGTACAAGATCTATTTTGTATCTGCCCACATTGGTTGCTTTCCATTTTATTGGCCCTACTTATGTTGTGGTTGAAGATGCTTTTATCTTCTCTCGTACGGTCTATTCCTCAGACCCTTCCTCAAAACGTTCTTCATTGTTCCCATCAATATCTAATGCATGTATCTTCTCTGCCTGTGGTCATGGAGTTTGAATGAGCCTCTCAGCTGAAGCTCCAAACTCTCTTTCCTTACAAAAGATTTCCTCCAGGCATTTTCCTATTGGATTAGATTCCTCATAATCTATGGTTTGAGTGTGAACTATGCACTAGTACATGAAATTGAGAAATGGTAATGTGAGATACCAAGTACTAATAGATTGATAAAAGAAAAAAAAACCAATTATGCTCCTTTTCAATGAAATAAAAGAAAAATAGATGGCCTAGAGTGGTCAGTCACAACACTCATAGTGTTGGCCTTGCGGTCCCCATCAACGATGCCAAAAACATGATGTGCCTAAATCGTGCATGTAAAACACAAGTGTATGTGTCATATATTTAGACATATGAGGCCCGATGTCAAACATAGGGAAACATTTTCTAGAAGCTACTACTAACTATACCCCAATCAACTAGACCCAAAAAATATGATCGGTTGGTCATTTGATAACTAAGAGCAAGAAAGAAAATATAAATTAAGTGGAAGTGATCAAGAATGGATGGATTCCTTAGGATTAGAATGTCACTGCAAAATGCATTTCATTCAACTTCATTTCATCAATAGTCATTTACCCATAACCCTGGACTAAAGACAAGTAGCAAGTATACCCACTCCTGCAGAGTAATACACTATCTATACTAAGACAAACCCCAATTCTATAGCGGTTTAAGAATTAGCTTGGTACATTAATGATACCTCTAGGTTATTCTTTCACAGTCGTAAGTCCTCTCCTAAGGCACATTTGAGCTATGAAAATCTATAACATTTCCTACCTCTAATCCCTCTTTCAAAGCAATCAATGGTCTAAAATATTGATTGTGGTGATCAAGCATAAACAATTCAATAAGAAATTATAGATTCACATCCAAAATTAAAGGAAATATATTATTAATTCATAAAAGTCAAATACAAAGCAATAACTGGATACTCCTGGGTCGTGTTAGCATCGCATAATTTCTATCATCGTACAAAGAGAAGAAGAGGGAGAAAATGAGCTAAACATTAGAAAACCAATGAAAAACCCTGAGAGATGCAATCCTGATGATCCCCTCTGGTAGATACCTTGATTTGCAATGTTCCGGCTACAAATTTGCCTTCTAGAATAGCTCGAAGAATCCAGAAATTTTCTATCTCCTTTGTCTCCTCCTCTCCTGGCTTCATGCTCCATTTTAATGAGATAGAATGTGATAGCTCTCTTAGACAAAGTCCTGTTATGTAATAAGTGGTGCTCTGACCGTCATTAAATTGTAGTCGTTGGATCTGTCTTGATTTTCGATCTGCAGTGATCGCACAAAGTCACTACCATCAACTGGATTTTGGTGGCATTGAGTTGTTGGATGACTCAAAACCTTCAATAAGTATCGGTACTCCCGACATGTATGTTGATAGCACTAAGTTGATTTTTGCAAGTTCTTACTTGATTTGGATGCAAAATTTGGTACTAACAACGGGTGTACAGTGGCACCGAATCCATTAAATCTAGTTATTAATGCTTTTTGGAGGGTGCGTTGGTAGCACCGACTCCCCTTATTCGGTAGCATCGAGTGTCGTCTCGGTAGCATTGAGATTTCCAGAATTCTATGTAGGATTTTCACATCGTGTCGGTACCACTGACAGCGATATTGGTAGAATTGAGTTGTCATGTAAATGCTCAAATTATCCGAAATAAGGGAAATCACAAAAATCCAAATAAAAAGTAATAGTTTAACTAATTCGGTAAAATGACTCAATATTTGATGCAATAGTGATTAACATGCTAATAATGATAAACAATGTATAACTTATGTCAAATTGAACAGTTGTGCACTATATACATGGAAAAATAGCATGTAAAAAGCAACTAAAAATAAATGCATCACATGTCAAAATTGATAATCTCGTTAATCCAATAAAATCAATTAATGACATCAAATAATCCACTGAAACACCAAATCACCCACGTCAGTGTGATATGGATGAGTACCTGAGAGGGATAGTGAGGCCATTCTAATACATGGCTTCTTCTTCTTCTTCCCATGGAGCGCCGAGCTTCTCCATTCAAGCATCAAAACTCCAATCACTACATGAAGAGCTCACTGAAAGGATGGAGGCAAAGATCCCTATGGCCACCTCCATGCCCTTGAGATCCTAAAGAGCAATTGGTGGGGCTCTAGGATGCTAGGAACAGCACCATGTTCATATTTCTACCTTGGTAGGATGAACAACGGGAAAAGATAATGATATACCGCAAAATTCCAAATCAGAAGGTTGTAAAATAGTTTGTGGAAATTATGAAATAATGTGGAAACACACCAGGGTGTAGGATGCTACTAGCCCCAAAAGTTGGTACTGAGATCGTCCAGAACATGGGAAGAAGCTTGGACTGGAAAGACAAAATTAGGCAATATATTTCCAAACAAATCACAACATTATCTTAAAAGTATCATAATGACGGTTGTGGAAAGGTTTTGTTGTCCTAACTGTGACTAAGAGCGTTGGTCGATAGTGATATATAATAGCATAACTATGGTTTGTGAGTGGAGCAATTAAATGGAATGGACATGTAATAGATTTAAAATAAGCTAGAAGGGTGGATGAAGATAATCATAGATCGATTAATCGAGCCAAAGTGGTGCATGCATAAGTACGTGGTGGATTTCCAATTATCAGAGATAAAAGTGGGATTCGTCATCCCAACACATGAGACCTCATAAGCGATTGGGGTGCGGAGTGGTAGGAAAATGGCCAGGAATACTTTTTGGATGGATGTTTCTAGGTGGGAAATTGTGTGAAGGCGATGTGTGGACAAAGTTTGTGGAAAAAGTGGAGCGTGTTGAATGTAAATCAGATATTTTGTGAAATGTTTGCTTCCAACCTTGAATTATGGATCATTGTCTCAGAAGGTAAAGGTGATTTTAATGGGAAAAAATCATGAGGAACAGTTTAGTGTGGAGGGAGAAAGGCTTAAAGCAATCAGGGGCATCAAGGAGATCTCATGCACACGTGAGGAAATTGGAGGTGGAAGACATAGTCCACCTCCCGGTTACTTAGTATGATAATGGCCCACGTGACACATTATAGATCAGTTAAATCTGATGTAGTGTGACATGTTGATAGTCTAGAGTTAGGAAAAAGAGAGTGTGACGTTCAATTAAAATCAATAAAATCACCACACTTATATATTATTTTTCAACTTTCTTTAAGGGGTGTATTTGATATCCAATTAAGCCCAAAGTTGGTATGTTAGATAACTAGGATGTGAGAATATTGTATTTTATCATTTTTGATTAAATATCCAATTAATGTTTTATTCATATTAATTACTCCATTATTACATTGTAATACACATTGTATTGGTTTATTCCATCTTATACCCCTAATTATATTTTAGAGTGTCAAACTAGTGTCGAACAAACCATTTGGTTATATCTGTACATTAAGTCATATTAATAATGTATTATGGTATTTGAACATATATAAAGGATATTTATGAATTCATGATATAATTTGGCTACAATTTTTTAAAGCATTTTTAACTGGGAGAGAAGGCACTAGATATTACATAATTGAATTCGTCCTAGAAGAAGAGGAATTAACTTATATGCCTAGAATTGAGCGTGTTACCACACTTAACACCTTAAAGAAGATCTTGTACCCACAAGACATCCATCTATATCATGGCATACTGAGTTATGATTCCTAACCAAATTATAGATTTCAATTTCACTTGATATAGTGGATCATAGCATACCATCATATATTACACTTATAGTCCAAACCAATAGGAATATATATATATATATATATGTATATATATATATATATATATATATATATATATATATATATATATATACACACACACACACTCCATGCAACATATCTCCATGACTCTCCTCATAACATATCTTAAGCGTAATGATACATCAACATCTAGGTTTTTTTGTGGGGAGCTAGGAGGTTAATTTATTCAACTCTCCCTCCTCTTATGAGTTAATATGAATAAATATTACAAACATCTAAGTTGGAGTTGAAACTAAATCTGGTAGTAGTACTACCATTACAATCATCTTCCTTTAAATGAACTTTGATACAATATAGAGGTCTAATGTAATTCAAAATCCCATGGTTGTTTCTGAGGTGGAACTTGGACAAGGTATCAATGACCTTGTTAAAAGACCTATTTTCAAAGTTAATTATCCGTTTACTATTCTCACTAATACATTTTTGTATCCTCTCGATAATCTTAGCATGTTTTGTATTGTGACTCTGACTTGTCTGCAACATTTCAACAAGCACCATGTAGTCAGTCTCAAAATCCACCTTTTGGATGTCATACCTATTAGTAATCTCTGGTTCCATGTCAACTGTGATCAGTTCAACATTAGTTGATTTAGATTTTACTCTTCATCCATGCCCTCCCACCCAATTTCCATCATCATCTTGGATGATCACTGCTCCAACAACCTTGTTCTTGCCCCAAATCGCATCCTTATACATCTTGATATAACTGGGAGAAGATCTCCATGGTTTTTTCTTGATTGGATTTATAGTTTCATGATTCTCAATCTTCCAGGCTTGTATTAAGAAGTATATCTCCTTTAGAATGTAATGAACTTGATGAGACATTATCTTGTTGTGATGTTAAAAGACATGGAAATCTCTAGTGTTCTAAAATTGATAGAAAGCTATCATGAAACATATATTGTGAGAGTCGTCTTCCTTCAACTGCTTGTTTGGCTAGTCAATGATCAACCGTGTGGAGAAGGATGTGGATACACTATCATTGAACAAACCTTTCCACACCTCAAAAGAATAGTTATAGTCCTTATTGCATGTAGACTCATTTCCTCACATTGCTTGCATCTCTCACATATGTTGTCTCTGGCTAAGTTTTGTTGGACCCCTCGACTATTAGTTAACATTGCACTATAAAGGAGGAGCCAGATAAATAATTTGACTTTTTTTGACACTTTTTATTTCCACAAGTTTTCTCAATCTCCTTCGATGCATATGTCTCAGTGCAGACTTTGCAAAGAAGCATCCATGTACCGTAGCATACCTAACCATCATATCTTTAGTAGTAGTATTGCAAGGTGGTTCTAGTTTTAGGATGATGAGCATTGTATCTTGTGGAAGCCACTCTAGAAGAAACACATCATCCCAATATCCCTCATCCAGTACAACACTGGCCACCCGCATGTCTTTCATATCTTTAGGGATGCTACTTGTAGCTACATGGTCTGGTTTGAGTCCCTTTTTGACCCACTTGTTGGGAAATATGGAGCAAGAGAAAGGTAGTGAAAACAAAAAAATTGTTCCATATTTCTTAACTAGCACATCACGCCAATAAAAGTGTATAGGAAAGAGGGTGCATGATATATCTTGTCCTGGAGCAAGTCCTATTCACCCATCCTAGTACTACTCTTCATTGAACACTCTTAACCATAGAGATCTTTAATGTTGGACTCCCTTAAAAGGAGGTGTAACTTGGTGATATGGGTATTCCAATCATTCCTTTCAAGATCATTTTATCTGAGGCCTCAATCTTGAGATGCTACAATCTACCCCACTTAGACTCTTGACATCCTCATTAAGGCTCAACTATACGATTGTTGACCTAAGTGTTGCACATTGTCTATATTTTGATAATGACTCAACGATTCCATTCATATGTATCTAATATGTTTGTTTGATATTGATTGTAGGTATTAGGTACATGAAAAGGATCAAATCTATCAAGCCCTAGCTTGTTCTAATACAAGTCAAAAGTAATGCAAATGCACTTTTGTGGAAAACACTTCAAATCACCTTAGATGATTTTGTAATTACTTCTAATTGATGATATAACTTGTAACTAAGACGAGAAAAAATCAAGAACCCTTATTTTGAACGTTTTATCACTCAAAAGGCATTTTCCAAAATTCATTAGAAGATGTTAATCGGTCGAGTTACAAACTCAACTGACCCCTTGATGGATTTTGAGAATACCTTGATTTGGTCAACTTTCCTATACACAGAACTCGACCGATCCCTGCACTAAGAAAAATTGATTTCAAGCGATCGATCAAGTTTCACACAAGAAAAACTCGACCGATGCTTCAATTTGGCTTTGTCACATAATGCAACTAGTTGAGTTACCTTTACGAAAACTCGACCTACTACACTAGATAGAAAACACTAAAAAAGTGATTCTAACTGTTGGAGTGTTCCAACACTTGCAATTATATTCATTGCAACACCCCAAATGGCTAGAAAATGTTCTTAAGTGTTCCACTCTCTAGTGGACACCCTCGACTATAAATAGGACCTCTTGGATTTCATTTCAAGGTTGCTCCTTCATGCTATTCAAGCTCCTTACTATAGTTGAGTGCATCTAATCCACTTGAGGCCATTTATCTCTCTCTTGATTACACTTCAATTCATCCATATGAGTGAGATAGGATCTATGTGAGAGATCTAATTCATTGTATACTTGTAAAGCTCTCAAAGGTTCTCCTTCCCCAACCCCTTTCTTCAAGATCAAGTTGGTAAAAGCTTCTCCTAGTGAAGGAGAAGGTGCAAGCTTCTTCAAGCTATAGAAGAAGGTGTAAAAAGCTTCTTCGAGTGAACGATGAGGACAGCTTAAGATCTGGGAGTAGAATGGGTAAATCCTTCGAAGCTAAAGACCGTTGCAAAGAGCAGATATCCTTAGCGAAGGTGTCCAGCTACTTGCAAGAGTGGGTAAGACCTTGGTGAGGTAGTAGACTATAGCTCTACATAGGTAAGACCTTGGTTGTAAGGTTGTTGGCTCCCTTGACCTCAAAGGGAAGATGGGTTCCTTATCCCAAAAAAGGAAGGTGAAATTGTATGTCATAATGGAGTATACGTTTACATAGGTTGCAAAATCCTAGGGCCTGATGTTTGTAGGTGATGGATTGACTCTCTCCTAGTTTGGAGAGTGGAACCACTCTAAACAATTTATTCAAGTGATTTTTTGAATCTCTCTCATCCTTGCTATGTATGTTTAGATTTCCATAGAATCCACTATTTGCAGTTGAGCCTAGTTGAAGTAACTTGAAGGTCTAATGAATTTTGTGCAAGTGTTTTTAGCTCTATTCACCCCCCTCTAGAGCCCTTTGATTCAACAAGTGGTATCAGAGTCACACTCCTCTCTAACACATCTCCCATGAGAAGAGAAGATGGGCGACAACTTACTTGGGTCCCTCAACCTAGAGGGGGGCTTCTCCATGAGACCCCCGATCTTCGACAACACCAACTCTTTCTTAGAAATGATCAATGCAGTTCTATCTTCAAGGGATAAACCATGACATGTGGATTGTGGTGATTCTTCCATACAAGGAGCTGGAAGGGGATATATCCACTTAGGATGAAGCTATAATCAAGAAGGCACATCTGAATTCAAAGGCAATAAGCATCATCTATGCTACCCTCACCCCCTTCGAGTTCAACTACATATCTTCTCGGGACACATCCTATGATATTTGGGACAAGTTGTGCATCGCCTATGAAGGCACAAAGCAAGTCAATGAGTCGAAGATATACATGCTCTACGGTCTCCTTGAAAACTTCAAGATGGGCAAGAAGGGGACAGTGGCAGAGAAGCACACAAGGCTCAACACCATCATCAATGGTCTTGCTCAATTGGGTCACACCATGGTTAGAGGGACAATCAACTACAAGATCTTAAGGTCTCTTTTCAAGAGATGGGAATCCAAGGTGACCTCAATTAAAGAGGTTAGAAGCCTTGGTGACATATCCACTGAAGAACTCATTGGAAACCTTCAAGCCCATAAGCTAAGACTAGACAAGCAAGAAGAATATGACAAGCACCATGAAAAGGGATCAAAGTATATCAAAGATAGTGCCTTCAAAGATCAAATGGAGGCAATGATTCTCCAACAACAACTTGCTTGTCGGTCCTGTCCTCCCTCCTCAAGTGAAGTTGAAGCCCTTAGTGACCATGAAGCTAACTACTCCAAGGGCAAGCACTTCAAGGAAAATCCATCCTCCTCCTCCACTCCAAGGCGCTATGAATGTGAGAAAAAGGGGCACTACAATAATGAATGCCCCAAGGCTAAGAAGTCCTACCACAAGAGCACCTCCAAGAAAAGGGAGGATTACAAGAAGGATGACAAGTACAACAAGAAGGATAAGAAGGAGAGAATAAGCAAGGATGCAACCCATGTCGCATGGGAAGAGTCTTCCTCAAGTGACTCAAGCTCCAATGAGGAAGAATGACACCTTTCACTCATGGCCTATACAAGTGAATACATGGGTGAGGTAAGTGAGTAGGTTTGCATGAGTTATCTAAGGAAACTCTCATTGACATGCTTAATGCTACCCACTCTTCTTATTCTGAATGCAAGTCTATAAAGAATACGTTAGGGAAGATCATAGATGATTTGTATGCTAAAATTGATATTCTTGATCAAAATGAGAAGTTGCATCTTGATAGCTTTGATTCCTTGCAAGGGTAGTTTCTTGATCTTGAGCTCCAATACAATGGAGTTGAAGTAGAGAATGGCATCTACCTTAAGAACATCAATAGTCTTAAAGAAGAAAACCAAGCCTGAGTAGATGATCTTGCAAAACTTAGAACTGAAAATGATGATCCTAAGCTTGCTTGTGATGATATTAAGGATGAGAATATAATTTATCTTGATGAGCTTTTTATGCTTAGAACTGAAAATTCTAGATTACTTGCTCAAGTTAATGATCTTTCTTCTAGACTTTTATTTCCTAGTCATGAAGTTGTTTGTCTTACTTTAGAAAAAGATTCTTATCTTACTAAATCCCTTTGTTTGGAGGCGGACTTACATCATGCACAAGATGATCTTTCTAGCTTATCTTCTATTTTCATTACTCTTACTAATGATAATCACAAACTAAGAGCTTCCTTGTAGAAATTCCTTAATGGGAAAAAGTCCCTCAATGAAGTTCTAGATCACTATACCAAACAAGTTGGTATTATTAGTTTGGGATATGTAGGGGAGCTCCAAAGAGCAAGAGCAAGGGCAAGGGTAAGAAAAAGAGCAAGGGACCTCATATCTTCCATGCAGAGTCATATAGCTCTAAGAACCCAATTGTTTGTGTACATTGCAAGACTGATGACCATTATTCTACTTATTGCCCTTATAGAGAGAAGGGGATCAACCCAAAGATGAAATGAGTCCTCAAGCTAACACTGGATCACAAGTTTTAAATTGGTTTCCAACATCTTCCTTTATTGTAGGTAAAAGGAAAATGGATTTTTGATAGTGGTTGCTCAAAGCATATGACATGTGAAATCAACCACTTCAACCAATTCACAAACAATAAAGGAGGATTAGTGACATTTGATGACAACAACAAAGGTAAAGTGATAGGTGAGGGTGATGTAGGTGATTCACTATGCATCAAGAATGTTCTTCTTATGGATGGCCTACATCACAATTTAATAAGTGTTAGCCAACTTTGTGATTATGGTTATCTTATTCTTTTTACCTCACTTGAATACTTTCTTTTAGATTTCCTCTCCTACAACGTTAAATATAAGGGAACTAAAAATGGTAATCTCTATGTTAGTGTTCTAAAATCTGTTAAGCCTATTATTGGTAGATGTCTTACTGGCAATTCAAATGATATTTCTTTACGCCACTGTAGAGTTGGTCATGTAAATATGCATGAATTGAAGAAGTTTAGCAAAAAGGATTTGGTAAAGGGACTTCCTAAATTGGATTTTGAAAAGGATGAGGAATGCCAACCGTGTACCCTAAGGAAAGAAAACCAAGTCCTCCTTCAAATCCAAAGGAGTCCTTATTACCAAAAGAGTTCTTGAGCTTCTTCACATTGATCTATTTGGACAAATGCATACTCGATCATTTCTTGCTAGCAAGTATTGTCTGGCGATTGTCGATGATTTTTCTCAATATAATTGGAATTCCTTTCTTGTTTCAAAAAACTATACTCTTGATGTTTTCTCAACTTTTTGCAAACGAGTTGAAAATGAAGCTTCTTGTTGGATCATCTCTATCTACAATGATCATTGGGAAGAGTTTGAAAATGATTTGCTTGAACATTTTTGTGAGAAATCTAGGTATGCACATAACATTTCATCACCTCAAAAACCTCAACAAAATGGGGTTGTAGAGAGAAAGAATAGGTCATTACAAGAAATGTCTATGACCATGCTTCTAAAGTATGACACTCCAAAGAAGTTTTAGGCCAATATGACACTCCAAAGAATTTTGGGCCAAAGTTGTCAATACTTCATGTTTTGTGCAAAATTGGGTTTTTACTCATCCATCTTTGAAGAAAACCCCCTATGAGTTATGGTGTGGTAAAAATCCTTCCATTGATTTCCTTCATGTTTTTGGTTGTCCTTGTTTTATTTTGAACACCAAGGATTCCCTTGACAAGTTTGATCTGAAGTCTTACAAGGCTTTCTTTCTTGGATATCGCACTACTAGCAAGGCTTATAGAGTATTTAACATTGATTTGTATAAAGTAGAAGAATCTATTAATGTTAGATTTGTAGAGACTAACCCCTCTATTTCCAAGAATATTGTTAATGATGATGTTGTAGATTGGTGATCCCTCACTTGAAAGAGATCAACATTGTTGATAAAGGAAAAGAGGTGTTAGTTGATGAAGAAGAAAAGAAGGATCCAACTCCCCAGTTTGTAAAGAATCATCCAAAAGAGCTCATTATAGGTAATCCCTTTGAAAGGGTGAGGATACGTGCTGCATTCAACAAAGAACAAGCCGACAATGCCTTCATCTCTCAACTTGAGCCAAAAGATGTCAAAGAAGTTCTCAAGGATGATGAATGGATCCCATCCATGCAAGAAGAGTTGGAATAGTTCGAGAAGAACAAAGTGTGGACCTTAGTGCCAAGACAAAGTTATACAAAGATCATTGGCACCAAGTGGGTCTAACGCACCAAGTGGGTCTAACGCAACAAGCTTGATGAAAATGGCAAAGTGGTAAGGAACAAAGCAAGCTTAGTTGCTCAATGCTACAATCAATGGGAAGGTATTAATTTTGATGAAACATATGCACCTGTAGCTAGACTTGTGTCAATTAGAATGTTACTTGATTTTTCTAGTTATAAGAATTTGTTGCTTTATCAAATGGATGTTAAAAGTGAATTTTTGAATGGTACAACTGAGGAGGAAATATTTATTGCTCAACCTCTAGGCTTTGAACATGATAAATTGCCTAACTATGTTTACTTGTTACAAGAAGCTCTCTATGGATTCAAATAAGCCACTAGAGCTTGGTATGAGAAATTAAAGAAGTTTTTGTTAGATAATGGATATATCATGGGCAACATCGATTATATCTTGTTTCTAAAACACACTTCTAGCAATTTCTTGATTGTTCAAATTTATGTTGATGATATTATCATTGACGAGAATGATCTTGATCTGTGCAAGGAGTTTAGTTCTCTTATACAGAATGAGTTCCAAGATGAGCATAATGGGGGAGCTTACTTTCTTCCTTAGCTTTCAAATCAAACAAACAAAAGGTGGGAACTTCATCAACCAAGGCAAGTACACCAATGAACTACTTAAGCACTTTGGGATGGAGAACACCAAGCCAATGGACACCCCCATGTCAAACACTATCAAGATTGATAGAGATGAGCAAGGAGAAAATGTAGATGAGAAGCTATATAGAGGTATGATTGGAAGTTTACTTTATTTGACTGCCTCTAGATCTGATATAATGTTTAGCTTTAGCTTGTGTGCTCACTTTCAATCAAGTCCAAGAAAATCACATCTCATAGCGGTTAAGAAAATTTTGGGGTATCTGGCCAAAACTCAAAATTTTGAATTATGGTATCCCAATTCAAGTGACTTTACTCTTGCTACCTATAGTGATGTTGGTTATGCATGTTGTTTGATTGTTAGAAAGTTCACAAGTGGCACATGTTTCTTCCTAGGACCATGCCTAGTTTCTTGGTTCTCTAAGATACAAAGCATTGTGGCTCCTTCAACTACTGAGGCTGTCTACATTGCATTTGGGAGTTGTTGTGCCCAAGTCCTATGGATGAAGCAAATGCTCCAAGACCTTAACATTCATTTTGATACTTATTGTATCTATTGGCTAGTGCAATTAACATGTCTTACAATCCTATATTGTATAGTAGATCTAAACATATAGAGGTCTGACATCATTTTATTCATGACCACATTGCCAAGAAGGATATTTATATCACACACGTGGACACAGAGAATCAGCTTGCAGACATTTTTCACTAAACCTCTAGCTAGAGAGCAATTTATTTTTATTAGATAATAATTGCTCATAACTACTCTTGATGATATTAACATGCCATCTAGGTAGATGTTCTCTTACATATATGTCTTTGTCATGTATTGCTCACTTTATGCATGCTAAATGCTATAATTGCCATGTTTCCATGCCTTGTTTTACTTGTTTTTGGTACTTTTGGAAAACATATGTTTTATCACAAAATAGTACCCTGTAATGAGTGAAATGTGCCCCAATATGTATAAAATACATGGTAGGCTAGAAAACCAAATTTGTACAACACCTTAGAGGCTTGGAATTAAATTCTATAAGATTTGGATTGGTTGACCATTCAATCAAGTTTGTCCAGATAAAATTTGACCGAGCACCATCCGAGGACTTAGTTGAACTGCCTGTCCAGTCGAGTTTCCAACCCACAGAACTCGACCGATCACGTGTGTAACATCCCTGACCTGGGTTATGAGCTAACCCTAGGTATTTTGCTTAATTATGTAATTAGATGCTTGTGATTATCTCCTGGTATATAATTAAAGCTCCTGAGAAACATATATTTCCATTTCTGTCCTTTTTAAACAATGTTGTAGTATTGTTTAGTAATACAGGGACCTATGTGCAAATTACCCAATTAGAGGGGTTAACTTGCAAATTGCACATGTTTAGATGTTCCTTTGGTTTTGAGACATCATAAGAATGTATATGATGAAGTATGATGGATTCTCCAAGCTTGGGCATCAAGATGCAACTTGTGGAGCAATCCTTGTGCTTAAAACCCTAATTTTGGTGTAAAGTGCAATTTACCCAAAAATCAAGGATACAACTTGTAAAATATATCCTACAGAGTATCTTTTATGAATCTTGGCATCATTTAGAGTAAACTAATGAAGAGGGAGCTTCAATTGTATAATCAGATAAGAAGGATGATTCTTGAAAATACAATAATCAAGTTGTAAGCAAAATGACCCCTTTTGATGTGTGCAACTTAGTATTGATGTTGGCTTCCTTACCTTTAGACCTTGGGTTTAAGATGAGTTTTTACTCAAGTATAGGAGTAGGGACGTTCCTAAAGGAAGGGAAGGACCTAGATGAGAAATCAAGAAAATAGTTGTCCTTATGTTGAAGTTTTACCCAAAGTATATAGGTTCCTTTCTTTGCAAACCAAGGGATCGTTTCCCTTTCTCTCTTCACTTATCTTCTGCTGAGACCGACTAAGAGCAGAGCTTTGGATCAAGGAAGGACGGCCAACCAGTTCTAGGTAAGAATTGACCATCATCTAGCTCGGATTTGTGGAGGAAATCATGGTGCAAGGTTGGTTTGCTAGTATTTCTTATCTAGTTCTTCTTTCTAGCCATCCCTTCCAACCAATTCTTGGAGAAACAACCTTGGCCGACCTATGGAGCTCAAGATGCCGTTAAAGCTTGGAATCTTGGAGCTCTAGTACCGACTTTAAGGCGGGTTTTATAACTCTAAACCCTTATGCTTTGTTATGCATCTCTTTTTCTATGTGATAGTTGCTAGTTCTTCTTTTCCCCTATCTCCCCTTGCACTCTTGCAAGCAAAACTGTGAAGAACAGAACTTAGTCTCAAGGTAGAAGATGATGGGTGTGAATATCAAGGTAACTTTATCAAACGGTCTCCCACCTTTGGTCTAAACGGTTTGCAAAACCGTTTGGGATCAAACGGTTTCAAAACCGTTTGGACTCATGCGGTTTGCAAGACCGTTTAGATTCAAACGGTTTCAAAACTATTTAGGAGGTTTGACCAAGCATTGACCGTTTGAGGGTCTGCTGGACACATTATGAATTAATCACCTACAAAGAATCATCTTCTAATTCTAAGCAAATCTCAAGTTGAAGGCACTTTAATCACCTAAACCCTAATCAGGTTCTTTTGTTGATTCAGTGGACCAATCTTGTTGAAGTTTTGGTTGAGTGTCCCAAACGGTTTCAAAACCATTTGGGGATCACCCAAACGGTCTCAAGACCTTTTGGTGATCACCCAAGACCGTTTGGAGGTCTAGGGTTAAGATAATTTTATCAATTGAAGGTCCAATCATCATAGGTTGTTGAAACAATCAAAGTGCTGATTTGGTGACCTAATTCGGGTTCAACCCTTAACAAATTGACTTAGTTTTTTGTGATACTTTGGGAAAATGGTCTCAAGACCGTTTGGAGGATGTCCAAACGATCCCAAGACCATTTTGGGTCAGGTCATGGCCCAAGTGGGTGATAGTTGATGGGTTCAACTTCAATTAGACTCATGTTGATGGATGTTGATGGTTGATCAATTTCAAACCCTAATTCAATTGGTTCCAACCTTAATTGACTATCAATTGATGGTCAATTGAGTGTCCAATTAGTAGAGGGTTAACCTAATTTGCTCAATAGATAATTGGTTAACATGTATGAGGTCAATTGAAGGGTTCAACATTGAAAACCCTAATCAATTGCAAGTGTTGATGCACTTTTTAGGTCCATGCGGTTTTGAGATGTTTGGACCAAACGGTCTCAAGACCATTTGAATCCAAACGGTCTCAAGACTGTTTGGGGGTAAACGGTCTCAAGACCGTTTGGGCCCAAACGGTTTCAAAACTGTTTGGACTCATGCGGTTTCCAAACCGTTTAAGGTCATGCGGTTTCAAGGCTAATTTGTTCAAACGGTTTCAAAGTCAACCTTGGCTAAACGGTCAACGTGATCAAATAGTTTCAAGACCATTTAAGGGAAAACGGTCTTGAGTGTGAACATGTCCATGCGGTCTTGAGGGTCAAAGGTACCAAACGGTCAACCCTTCCAAACGGTTTCAAAACCGTTTGGAGGTTGCAGTGTGAAACCGTTTGGGGACTTTTAGGGTTAAGAATGCTTAATGCTTTGAAGGCTTAGATGGTTCAATGGTTGATTAACCTAAACCCTAGTGATACCTAAAGACAATAAGGTAACAAGTAATTATTTGATTAATGTAGGTTGTGATCAATGGTGAACATTACCAAGGTACCCTTGAAGGGTTCAAGTAGACAATACCCCTTCATCAAGCAAACCCTAATGACCATAATGGTGATGACTTGACTTATGTTAATCGTGGACTTGACCTAACCTAATCTAGAGTGATGTAAACATCACCTATTAGTAAGAGGAGAGAGAAGACTCCTAATATGAATGAGAATCAAGTAAATTACATTCAAATGAATGAATGCACATGATTAGGGTATGATTCTTCATAGTGAGATCATAGAAACCCTAATTATGATAATTGATGAATCTTAACCTAATTTGAAGGTATCAATGATAATAATCTTCATACATGATGATGATATGAGCTCAATTCACTATAAGGTGAATAGTAAACCCTAATTCTAGGGTAATAACATGTAATGTGAATAGTAAACCCTAATTGAAGGTGATATGATGAAATGTATAATAAACCCTAATTCCAGGACATGCTTTTAAGCATGAATCTTCATGATTAAAGTATGAGATGAGGAATCATTATTCCTAATCATAATGAAAGGGATTGAATAACCCTAATTGATATTAATGAGGGAACCTAGCCTTAGTAAAGGCATGAAGGTACAACCCTTGATTTGAAAGGTTATTTCTGCTTTATAAATTGCTGATGGAAATGAATTGTTTATTATTATCAGTTGAATTGACCATGTAGATTATTATAAGGGAATGATCATAGCCAGGTAAGGGTTATGATATCATATTCACTGAAAGCATACTATGAGCTTTATGAATAGTGATATATGCTATGTTGCCTATGTTTAAGTGGCAATATATGAGATTGATGGGCTGTAAGAGCCATGAGCAACATCAAGGTCATGCTGATTAGATGACTTATGATGATTTTAGGGTTTGAACACCCCTATTCTTGAATCATAGTAATGAAATGGTTAATAATTGATATCCATATGATAACTGATGTGAGTTAAACTTGATACATTTAGTATTCTTCTTTTATAGCAGTGTTTTAATAGTTAAATGCTTGGAAACATGCTTGATGTTAAAAGAATGTTGAAATGTACCTAAATAATCAAGTATAATCATACCATGTAGAGCCCTGATCATAGATCCATAATTGTCAGAAGCTAAATGATGGTGAAACAGGTTTTCCTAAGGGAACTTTTGGATCACATACTTTTGAGTATGTGGGGGATTATGGACGCGAATATCCTTACGTCCTAGTGTATGAATTGATGTAAGATGTACCTTAATCCATCAACCCTTCACTATATGTTTATACCGGGGTGATGTTCCACTAATCTCCTAAGGAAATCTTTAATGCCACATCGATGAGAGATAAACAAGAGATCTTTCGATGGCGAAGAGAGTACAAAATGCCACTGTGAATCTGATAGCGAAGTTGCCAGAATACCCTAGAAAGCTATCTTAGCAGAGACATGAGATGTCCTGCATGTTAATCCTCACACTGACTGAGGAAGATGAGGTCATAAGAATCTGGCTCTTTTAATGACCTATGTATGATACCGATGCAACTTAGTAGTGATCGATTGGAGTATGAGCGCTATACCTCATCTCCGCAGGGCATAATAATGTTTGTAAAACATAATCAACCGCATAGCATATCTGCTTAGGTTGAACTAGAGAAACAATGATTGATGTTACATTGTTTATATTAATAATCTATTCAAGTATCTAGCATACATGTTCTTCATATTCCTTAATGAAGTGATTGCTTAAGTAGAAGTTGCTTTACTTATTATCAAACTTGCTGATGAATGTTTTAAGTTACTTTTCTTATGTTATTCCTTAATTGCTATAACAAAGCTTCTGGCGAAGAGTTATAACTCTCGCTAGGACAATTATTTAAAATTGTCTCACCCCGTAGATTTCAATTTTTTAGGTGGACGTCGAGGACGGAGGAACCAGTCTGAGGGTGAGCAGTATTAGCAGCAGCAACACCAGGGGCAACAGTGAATATCAGGTGGAGATACTGACTGTCAAGTTTTGTAGATAGATTGTCTTATGTCGTCTCTGTACTCTCAGGTCCTAGGAGTCAGTAGATCTGAGATTTTGGCTTTAAGCCTTGATATTTTGTATCTGGATGTATATAATCACTCGAGAGGTGATTTAACAAAGATGTAATGTTAAAACATGATGTAAACTATTTATCTTGTTTCTTATAAAGGAGTTTTACAGTTTAAAGATCTTTTCTTAAAAAGTTCTAATTTCTAGTGATTTTTCATAATTCTGCTGCCAGTTAAATAATCGCTTCCGCTAAGTTTACCTCGTGATTTATGGATCGATCGTCACAATTAAGTGGTATCAGAGCTCTAGGTTCACTGAGTCTACAGAGACATAGGACATAGGATGTCGAGTCTATTCTTAGTGTTTTCCAGTATATCTAATAGTGTCTTCTTCTCCTCAGGAGAAGAAGATAAATAAGGATGTCTGGACCACACCAGGATTATGTGGAAGAGAGTAGTGTCGCTGCACCCCGAGAAGGTGCAACGAACCCGGAGATAGAGCAACCTGTACCTGAGCCACCCATGGAACCACCCCAGTTTAACCCAGCTGACATGGGGAACCCAGCTGTCCAGACCATGTTCGGGCAGTTTATGACTGCCATGACACACATCACAGATAGGATGCCCATGCCTACACCTAGGGAACCTGCCCAGTCTGAAGGACAAGGAATCGACAAGACGTTCGAACGACTTCGCCGAGTCAGAGCAACCGAGTGCTTCGGAACAGCTGATCCCGCAGATGCCGATCTATGGTTAACTGAGCTCGAGAAAGCCTTTAGAATCTTGAACATCCCAGAAGACGAGAAGGTTAGACATGTTGTCTATCTTCTCAAGGTGAGTGCCAGTCATTGGTGGACCATGGAAGAGCAGAAGAGGCCTGGTGTGGAGGCTACGTGGGAAGTCTTTCTTCGGGAATTTGTCAATAGATATTTCCCTAAGACGTTCCTGGATGAGAAAATCTCTCAGTTCGAGATATTGAGGCAAGGTCTGATGAACATTAGCGAATACGAAGCTAAGTTCATGGATTTGTTGCGGTTTTGTCTGCACATGGCTGCTACCAAGGAAGAAAGGATTAGACGGTTTGAGAAAGGGCTAAATGTCGAGTTGACTACTCCCGTGTCTACCCTAGAGAACCGGGAAAGGTTTGCTACCTTCGTTGAGTTAGTCCGAAGGATAGAGAGGTCCGTAGCATAGAAGAGGCAAATCCATAAGAGATATCCTCAGTTCCAGAGGTCTTCATCTAGAGACTTCAAGAAGCCTAGATTTTCTACGCCTACACCACCACCACCTAGACCTAGTGCTCAGACACAGTGGACACCGAGTAGAGGTAGAGGACGAAGCCTACCATTACAAGAGGCTCACAGTTCAGCATCGATGCTAGTCACAGGACCATCCAGACCACAACAACAAGACAGAAGTTGTTACATATGTGGGAAGGTGGGACACCTGATGAAGGACTACAGAGCTAGACCAGCAAGTATGACACAACCACATAGGCAGAGTCAGCAAGGATCCCAGAGGAGGCAGTTTCAAGGAGCAGCTAGAGGACGTGGGCAAGCGTCCCAAGCTGGATCGTCAGTACAGAATCAACCTCAGGTGACAACAAGGTTCTACGCAATGAACCCACCTGATGCAGTGATCAACCCTCGGGTTGTGGCAGGTCAGATGGAGTTGTTATATTCTTATATGTCTACATCCTGTGTTGTATCTGTTTTGATTGACCCGAGTGCTACACACTCCTTTATCACTCGAAGAGTGATTCATAACTACAATATGACAGTTAGTCATAGGTCGGATAGCATGTTGCTTGAGACTCCGTTGAGAGGGTCTGCTGTGTTGTAGGAGGTATGCTCTCCCTGCATCCTCTTCTTTTCTGATCATCACATTCAAGTGGATCTTATACCACTTGAGATGCAAGGATTTGATATAATCCTTGGGATGGATACCTTGGAAAGGTATAGGGTTGTCTTGGATTGTGAATCCAAGCAGGCTGTGTTTGCTGATGAAAGCGACACATGGATCTTTCAAGGAGAGAGAAAGATTCTACCCACCTGTCTTGTGTAATCTATGGTTGCTGAGAAGCTGATGAGGCAAGGATGTTATGCATTCTTGGCCCATGTGGTAGATACTACCATGGAGAGTCCTAACCCTACTGAAGTTCCTGTAGTCAGGGAATTCGAAGATGTATTTCCTGAAGAACTTCCAGGTGTTCCACCGCCTCGAGAAATTGATTTTGAAATCAATTTGATCCCGGATACACAACCTATAGCACAAACACCGTATAGGATGGCGCCTGCTGAGATGGCAAAACTCAAGAAACAACTTCAAGAGTTGCTTGAGAAGGGTTTCACCCGACCGAGCACTTCACCCTGGGGTGCTCCGGTTCTTTTCATTAAAAAGAAAGACGGATCAATGCGGTTGTGCATTGATTATAGACAACTAAACAAAGTAACAATAAAGAATAAGTACCCTCTGCCGAGGATTGATGATCTTTTCGACCAGTTGTGTGGTGCAACCGTCTTTTTGAAGATAGACTTGAGGTCAGGATATCATCAACTTCATATTAAGGACAGTGGCATACCCAAGTCTGCCTTTAGGACAAGGTATGGTCACTATGAGTTCACAGTTATGTCGTTTGGACTAACTAATGCACCAGCTCCATTTATGGAACTCATGAATAGAATCTTTCGACCTTTCCTCGACCAGTGTGTTGTTGTCTTCATATATGACATTCTGATCTATAGTAGAGATGCTCAGCAACATGAACAACATCTTCGTCAGGCTCTAACTTTGCTAAGAGAACACAAGCTATACGCTAAGTTCAACAAATGTGAAATCTGGTTACCGGAAGTATCTTTCCTTGGACATGTGATATCTGCCTCGGGTATTCGTGTTGACCCTAAAAAGGTAGAATCTGTTCTACAATGGGAACAACCGAAGACACCGACAGAGATCCGTAGTTTCTTAGGGTTGGGTGGCTATTACCGAAGGTTCATTAAGAACTTCAGTTCTATAGCCTTACCCTTGACCAAGTTGACCCGGAAAGATGTTCCTTTTGTTTGGAGTGATAAGTGTCAGCAATCTTTCCAGCTACTGAAGGAGAGGTTAACAAGTGCACCTGTACTTGTGTTACCTGAGTAAGGTAAAGGATACATGGTTTTCTGTGATGCCTCCAAGAATGGACTCGGATGTGTGTTGATGCAGGATAAGCAAGTAATTTCTTTTGCTTCCCGACAGCTTAAGAAACACAAGGAGAATTATCTGACACACGATCTGGAGTTAGCTGCTGTGGTTCATGCCTTGAAGATCTGGAGACATTATCTCTACGGAGAAACATTCCAGATTTTCACTGATCATAAGAACCATAAGTACATCTTCTCTCAACACGAACTTAACATGAGGCAACACCACTGAATGGAGTTAATCAAGGACTACGATTGTACAATTGATTACCATCCAGGGAAAGCCAATGTGGTTGCAGATGCTTTGAGTAGGAAATCAGCAACACCAACAGTAGATAGAGCACAACTAAACTCTTTAGTATGCTCTAGGAGAGATATGCTTATCTCCTTAAGGCAAAACAATGTACAGTTGAAGGTGTCATTATTAGCCGGGTTGTTGGCTGAGATGCATATAAAACCTACCCTAAGAGAGCAGATTAAGGAGGCACAACAAGTTGATGTTGCTGTTCAGCAGATTAGATCGGAGTATGGTGATTAGAAACGAGATAGTTTCCATGACTCAGATGATCAAGTAGCATGTTATCATGGAAGGATGATAGTGCCAAATGTGGCCAACTTGAGGAAGTTAGTCCTGGAAGAAGCTCATTCTTCAATGTATGCCATGCATCCAGGAAGCACCAAGATGTATCGAAACTTGAAAGATATGTATTGGTGGCCTGGGATGAAGAAGGATGTTGCTGAATTTGTTCTGAGGTGTCCTGTGTGTCAGCAGGTTAAAGCTGAACACCAGAAACCTACAGGAACAATGCAACCTTTACCCATACCACAGTGGAAGTGGGACCATGTAACCATGGACTTTGTTGTTGGCCTACCCAGGACAAACAAAGGACATGATTCCATTTGGGTAATAGTTGATAGGTTGACAAAGACAGCGCATTTCTTACCTGTCAAAACAACCTATTCTGCTGAAAAGCTAGCACAGTTGTATGTTCAGGAGATAGTGCGATTGCATGGAGTTCCAGTCACTATAGTTTCAGACAGAGGTCCCCAGTTTACGATTTGTTTTTGGGAACGACTGCACAGAGCTTTAGGCACCTAGTTAAGGTTTAGTACAACCTTCATCCACAGACTGATGGACAGTCGGAAAGGACTATACAGACCCTAGAAGATTTTCTGAGAGCATGTGTTCTTCAGTTTACAGGGCGTTGGGATCTGCACCTAAGCTTGATAGAGTTTGCCTACAACAATAGCTATCAACATAGCATTGACATGGCACCTTATGAAGCTTTGTATGGTAGACGTTGTAGATCACCCTTATGTTGGTATGAAATCAGTGAATATCAGTTGTTAGGTCATGATCTTGTGCAGCAAACCATAGAGAAGATTAAAGTAATACAACAACAGATTAAGACTGCACAGGATAGGCAAAAATCTTATGCTGATAGATGTCGTAGACCCTTAGAATTCCAGGTTGGAGACAAAGTGTACCTCAAGGTCTCGCCTTGGAAGGGAGTTCTGAGATTTGGAAGAAAAGGGAAGTTAGCTCCTAGATTTATGGGACCTTATCTAATCGTTGAATGGGTTGGAAAGGTAGCCTATAGACTAGAGTTGCCACCAGAGTTACAGAGGTTACACCATGTGTTTCACATTTCTATGTTGAGGAAATGTCACGCCGATACCGAGTCAGTTCTACAACCTATGGAGGTAGAATTGAATGATGATATATCTTATGAGGAAGGACCAGTGTCAATCCTTGATAATAGAATCAAAAAGCTGAAAAAGAAAGATATAAGTCTTGTGAAAGTCCTCTGGAATCACCATGGTGTTGAAGAAGCCACATGGGAACTAGAGGAAGAGATGAGAAGGAAATACCCTGCTCTTTTCTCTTAATGTGATTTGTTTATTTCGGGGTCAAAATCCTTGTAAGGGGTGGATAATTTGTAACATCCCTGACCTGGGTTATGAGCTAACCCTAGGTATTTTGCTTAATTATGTAATTAGATGCTTGTGATTATCTCTTGGTATGTAATTAAAGCTCCTGAGAAACATATATTTCCATTTCTGTCCTTTTTAAACAATGTTGTAGTGTTGTTTAGTAATATAGGGACCTATGTGCAAATTACCCAATTAGAGGGGTTAACTTGCAAATGGCACATGTTTAGATGTTCCTTTGGTGTTGAGACATCATAAGAATGTATATGATGAAGTATGATGGATTCTCCAAGCTTGGGCATCAAGATGCAGCTTGTGGAGCAATCCTTGTGCTTAAAACCCTAATTTTGGTGTAAAGTGCAATTTACCCAAAAATCAAGGATGTAACTTGTAAAATATATCCTCCATAGTATCTTTTATGTCTCTTGGCATCATTTAGATTAAAATGATGAAGAGGGAGCTTCAATTAAATAATCAGATAAGAAGGATTATTCTTGAAAATACAATAATCAAGTTGTAAGCAAAATGACCCCTTTTGATGTGTGCAACTTAGTATTGATGTTGGCTTCCTTACCTTTAGACCTTGGGTTTAAGATGAGTTTTTACTCAAGTATAGGAGTAGGGACGTGCCTAAAGGAAGGGAAGGACCTAGATGAGAAATCAAGAAAATAGTTGTCCTTATGTTGAAGTTTTACCCAAAGTATATAGGTTCCTTTCTTTGCAAACCAAGGGATTGTTTCCCTTTCTCTCTTAACTTATCTTCTATTGAGACCGACTAAGAGAAGAGCTTTGGAGCAAGGAAGGACAGCCAACCAGTTCTAGGTAAGAATTGACCATCATCTAGCTCGGATTTGTGGAGGAAATCATGGTGCAAGGTTGGTTTGCTAGTATTTCTTATCTAGTTCTTCTTTCTAACCATCCCTTCCAACCAATTCTTGGAGAAACAACCTTGGATGACCTGTGGAGCTCAAGACGCCATTTAATCTTGGAATCTTGGAGCTCTAGGACCGACTTTAAGCGAGTTTTATAACTCTAAACCCTTATGCTTTGTTATGCATCTCTTTTTCTATGTGATAGTTGCTAGTTCTTCTTTTCCCCTATCTCCCCTTGCACTCTTGCAAGCAAAACCGTGAAGAATAGACCTTAGTCTCAAGGTAGAAGATGATGGGCATGAATATCAAGGTAACTTTATCAAACGGTCTCCCACCTTTGGTCTAAACGGTTTGCAAAACCGTTTGGGATCAAACGGTTTCAAAACCGTTTGGACTCATGCGGTTTCCAAGACCGTTTAGATTCAAACAGTTTCAAAACCATTTGGGAGGTTTGACCAAGAGTTTACCATTTGAGGGTCTGCTGGACACATTATGAATTAATCACCTACAAAGAATCATCATCTAATTCTAAGCAAATCTCAAGTTGAAGGCACTTTAATCACCTAAACCCTAATCAGGTTCTTTTGCTGATTTTATGGACCAATCTTGTTGAAGTTTGGGTTGAGTGTCCCAAACGGTTTCAAAACCATTTGGGGATCACCCAAATGGTCTCAAGACCGTTTGGTGATCACCCAAGACCGTTTGGAGGTCTAGGGTTAAGAGAATTTGATCAATTGAAGGTCCAATCATCATAGGTTGTTGGAACAATCAAATTGCTGATTTGGTGATCTAATTAGGGTTCAACCCTTAACAAATTGACTTAGTTTTTTATGAGACTTTGGGAAAACGGTCTCAAGACCTTTTGGAGGATGTCCAAACAATCCCAAGACCGTTTGGGATCAGGTCATGGCCCAAGTGGGTGATAGTTGATGGGTTCAACTTCAATTAGACTCAAGTTGATGGATGTTGATGGTTGATCGATTTCAAACCCTAATTCAATTGGTTCCAACCCTAATTGGCTATCAATTGATGGTCAATTGAGTGTCCAATTAGTAGAGGGTTAACCTAATTGGCTCAATAGATAAGTGGTTAACATGTATGAGGTCAATTGAAGGGTTCAACATTGAAAACCCTAATCAATTGCAAGTGTTGATGCACTTTTTAGGTCCATGCAGTTTTGAGATGTTTGGACCAAACGGTATCAAGACCATTTGAATCCAAACGGTCTCAAGACCGTTTGGGGGTAAATGGTCTCAAGACCATTTGGGCCCAAACGGTTTCAAAACCGTTTGGACTCATGTGGTTTCAAGGCTAATTTGTTCAAACGGTTTCAAAGTCAACCTTGGCTAAACGGTCAACGTGATCAAACGGTTTCAAGACCATTTAAGGGAAAACGGTCTTGAGTGTGAACATGTCCATGCGGTCTTGAGGGTCAAAGGTACCAAACGATCGACCCTTCCAAATGGTTTCAAAAACGTTTGGAGGTTGCAGTGTGAAACCGTTTGGGAACTTTTAGGGTTAAGAATGCTTAATGCTTTGAAGGCTTAGATGGTTCAATGGTTGATTAACTTAAACCCTAATGATACCTAAAGACAATAAGGGAACAAGTAATGAGTTGATTGATGTATGTTGTGATCAATGGTGAACATTACCAAGGTACCCTTGAAGGGTTCAAGTAGACAATACCCCTTGATCAAGCAAACCCTAATGACCATAATGGTGATGACTTGACTTATGTTAATCAAAGTGGACTTGACCGAACCTAATCTAGAGTGATGTAAACATCACCTATTAGTAAGAGGAGAGATAAGACTCCTAATATGAACAAGACTCAAGTAAATTACATTCAAATGAATGAATGCACATGATTAGGGTATGATTCTTCATAGTGAGATCATAGAAACCCTAATTATGATAATTGATGAATCTTAACCTAATTTGAAGGTATCAATGATAATAATCTTCATACATGATGATGATATGAGCTCAACTCACTATAAGGTGAATAGTAAACCCTAATTCTAGGGT
The DNA here is from genome assembly GCA_963693085.1 of Alisma plantago-aquatica. NCBI lineage: Eukaryota > Viridiplantae > Streptophyta > Magnoliopsida > Alismatales > Alismataceae > Alisma > Alisma plantago-aquatica. The sequence goes on along the minus strand of OY856409.1, from coordinate 813,393,558 downwards.
AATAACATGTAATGTGAATAGTAAACCCTAATTGAAGGTGATATGATGAAATGTATAATAAACCCTAATTCCAGGACATGCTTTTAAGCATGAATCTTCATGATTAAAGTATGAGATGAGGAATCATTATTCCTAATCATAATCAAAGGGATTTAATAACCCTAATTGATATTAATGAGGGAACCTAGCCTTAGTAAAGGCATGAAGGTACAACCCTTGATTTGAAAGGTTATTTCTGCTTTATAAATTGTTGATCTGGAAATGAATTGTTTATTATTATCAGTTGAATTGACCATGCAGATTATTATAAGGGAATGATCATAGCCAAGTAAGGGTTATGATATCATATTCACTGAAAGCATACTATGATCTTTATGAATAGTGATATATACTATGTTGCCTATGTTTAAGTGGCAATATATGAGATTGATGGGTTGTAAGAACCATGAGCAACATCGAGGTCATGCTGATTAGATGACTTATGATGATTTTAGGGTTTGAACACCCCAATTCTTGAATCATAGTAATGAAATCGTTAAGAATTGATATCCATATGATAGCTGATTTGAGTTAAACTTGATGCATTTAGTATTCTTCTTTTATAGCAGTGTTTTAATAGTTAAATGCTTAGAAACATGCTTGATGTTAAAAGAATGCTGAAATGTACCTAAATAATCAAGTATAATCATACCATGTAGAGCCCTGATCATAGATCCATCATTGTCAGAAGCTAAATGATGGTGAAATAGGTTTTCCTAAGGGAACTCCTGGATCACATACTTTTGAGTATGTGGGGGATTATGGATGCGAATATCCTTACGTCCTAGTGTAGGAATTGATGTAAGATGTACCTTAATCCATCAACCCTTCACTACATGCTTATACCGGGGTGATGTTCCACTAATCTCCTGAGGAAATCTTTAATGCCGCATCGATGAGAGATAAATAAGACATCTTTCGATGGCAAAGAGAGTACAGAACGCCACTGTGACTCTGATAGTGAAGTTGCCAGAATACCCTGGAAAGCTATCTTAGCAGAGACACGAGATGTCCTTCATGTTAATCCTCACACTGACTGAGGAAGATGAGGTCATAAGAATCTGGCTCTTTTGATGACCTATGTATGATACCGATGCAACTTAGTAGTGATCGGTTGGAGTATGAGCGGTATACCTCATCTCCGCAGGGCATAATAATGTTTGTAAAACATAATCAACCGCATAGCATATCTGCTTAGGTTGAACTACGAGAAACAATGATTGATGTTACACTGTTTATATTAATAATCTGTTCAAGTATCTAGCATACATGTTCTTCATATTCCTTAATGAAGTGATTGCTTAAGTAGAAGTTGCTTTACTTATTATCAAACCTGCTGATGAATGTTTTAAGTTACTTTTCTTATGTTATTCCTTAATTGCTATAACAAAGCTTCTGGCGGAGAGTTATAACTCTCACTGGGACAATTATTTAAAATTGTCTCACCCCGTAGATTTCAATTTTTTAGGTGGACGTCGAGGACGGAGGAACCAGTCTGAGGGTGAGCAGTATCAGCATCAGCAACACCAGGGGTAGCAGTGAATCTCAGGTGAAGATATTGACTGTCAAGTTTTATAGATAGCTTGTCTTATGTCGTCTCTATACTCTCAGGTCCTAGGAGTCAGTAGATCTGAGATTTTGGCTTTAAGCCTCAAGATTTTGTATCTGGATGTATATAATCACTCAAGAGGTGATTTAACAGAGATGTAATGTTAAAACATGATGTAAACTATTTATCTTGTTTCTTTTAAAGGAGTTTTATAGTTTAAAGATCTTTTCTTAAAAAGTTCTAATTTCTAGTGATTTTTCATAATTCCGCTGCCAGTTAAACAATCGCTTCCGCTAAGTTTACCTTGTGATTTACGGATCGATCGTCACAACGTGATTGGACTAAAGTAAAAAGGGAATTGAGTGACTTTTCTCCCTATAAACTAGAGAAAAATCTACCCATCCCAACCTCTAGTGCCTTAGTCCTCAAACCCTAGGCTCGATCTTCCCTTCCAAGCCTGTGTTTTGACTTCCTTCCCTCTCCCTACCTCAACCTAGGTGGCTAGGCGACCTGCTCGTGGTGGTTTCTTTCTTCTTTGGTGATATCTACATCTCCATCCTCCCTAAGATGGATTCAAACCGTAGGAAAGGAGTCGCCCCAGCTGGAGCTTCTTCTTCTACCTCTGCTCCTGACCCTATATCCTATGATGGTACCTCCTTCATATCCTCTCAAGCTTTGAATCGCTATAAGGAACTCCTCCTAAGGAATCCTTTTCCACTTTGAGCTTTATATAAACCTCATTTCTCAACGAGTGATGTTATTAAGGAGGTCAAAAAGATGTTTTCAACCCATCACCTTAGTGCATTCTGTGTAAAATGCCAGTGCTTCTCAAACTCCATCACTACCACTAAGGTTGTCCATGAGTTTATGCTAATATCCAATGGAACTATGACATAATTGTGCCACCACCCAATGCACAGGTGGTTTTGACTTCTATGATAGCCGGTACCAAAAGTACCACCTCTAAAGATTCTCTGAATATCTATTTCAATGGTAGTGAGATTACCGACTCATCGAGGTCTGATTACCCTAAGTTCCATGACCTACTTGACCCTGAGGCATTCTACAAAAGCTATGATCTTACAATTCCTAACATTCATAAGTTTATGAAGAAGCCTAGTGTCCCCTACAGGAACAAGTCAACCATGCCATCCTCTTCCCTTGATATTAAAAATCGTCTTATTGCATTGGTGGTAAACTACAATATCCATCCAAAGAGGAATCAAATAGAGATTGTAGAAAACACTTATGTAATAATGTACTGTCTTTTAAAAGATATCAGAGTCAAGTGGTCTAGCTACATTCTACATCATATGACCTACTTTGATTATGGGAAGAACACCTCTAGCACCCATCCCCCTTATCCAGCCTTGATATGTGGTCTCTTTGCCTTTGTGACTCAGAAGTCTCTTTTCCATGATCTCTACTACAAATCTAGTCAGAAAGGAGTTTCCATCAATGAGACTACAACCAAGAAGACTTTTCTTCCTAGGTCCCTACCACTCTTGGATCCTACAACTCCACCCAGGCACCTCCACCACTACCACCCCACCTTGACTGTGCCTCATTTTCTGTATCCAATGAAGCCCTCATGGGATACATGATTCATCAATAGCCATACAACCTTGGGGTTTAGGATCATCTTTACCAGGACCTTTGCCAGATCATGTTTGATATGAACCTATCCTACAGCCATTAGCCATCCCTACCTTACCTACCAGACATACCCCAATGCTGACTATGCCTTTTATGTGTACAATCACTTGTATGTGACCCCCCACCTCATGTTTCTTCCACTGCCATCCCTTCTACTGATGGTGGACCTACCCCTACCCGTGGTGCTTTTCTTCTATTGGCTCTACCTGCTAGACCCATTGCCACTCTACTTTGCTGGTTATGATGGAGTTGATCCTCCTACCTTTTCGCAAGCAAATGCATTACATGCATGTGGCATGTCATGCGTTGAGCAGAATGCCTAATGACCTGGTCGTGCTTTTGGACCTCCTACTGATGAGGAGATGCCAGAACAAGATGATGAGGATGTTGAGGATGATGAGGATGATGATGGTTCTGAGGGGATGATGAAGCTATCACTGTTGTCTCTATTGTACCATCTGATGATGATGAGGACTATCAACCCAAGGACGAAGAGGATGGGGACATATTTGATGTAGTAGATGTCATATATGTCATAGATGTTTAGTTTTATAGTCTTTAAAGTTCTCATGTATATCTCATTTTGTAGATTATTATGTATTAGACATTTGGGCACTTGTATCTGAGGCATACTATTGTATCATCTCGTCACTTCTCGTTGATTTGTAGTTTTTATTCCAAGAGGACATGTTTAGTTAGTAATCTTAATCTCATGTACCCTTAACTCTTTGATTATCTCTATCTTATGAGTTCTTGGTATGGTATCCTATATTTTGATTATGACACTAGATTGCTTGTTGCTCTCTATTTTGTCTATTCTTGGTGTGTGCTATTTGTGGTTTCTTGTTTAGTTTATGCTTGTGGAGAAGACATGCTTTTAGCTCTTCTACCCCCCCTACCTTTTTTATATGACAAAGGGGGAGAAATGACCTCAAATATATTGTTTTGTTGCTTATATGATCCTTTTCTTCTCAATTATTTGCACATCATGTGACTTGCTAGAGGACCATATATATATATATATATATATATATATATATATATATATATATATATGTGTGTGTGTGTGTGTGTGTGTGTGTGTGTGTGTGTGTGTGTGTGTGTGTTCTATGGTTATTTGTGGAAAGGACTAACCCTGCAAGTATAGGTAAGCATGAATTGTGGAGGAGCAATGAACATTGTTCATTCATGTATCCCCTTACAATTCACAAGGTAAAGGTTCAAATTTTATATCCTTTTCAATGTGTTGAGGAATTGTTTGTCATTTTCAAAAAAGGGGAGAATGTTGACCTGAGCATTACACATTGTCCATATTTTAATAGTGACTCAACCATTCCATTCATATGTATCTAATATGTTTGTTTGAGATTGATTTCATATATTAGGTACATGAAAATGATCAAATCTATCAAGCCCTAGCTTGTTCTAATTCAAGTCAATAGAAATGCAAATGCACTTTTGTGGAAAACGCTTCAAATCACCTTCGATTATTTTTATAATCATTTTTATTGATGATATGACTTGTAACTAAGATGAGAAAAAATCAGGAACCCTTAATTCGGATGTTTGATCACTCAAAAGGCATTTTCTAAAATTCATTCCAGGTTGTTAATCGGTCGAGTTACAAACTTGACTGATCCCTTGATGGATTTTGAGAATACCTTGGTTTGGTCGACTTTACTATACATAGAACTCGACCAATCCCTGCACTAAGGAAATTGATTTCAAGAAATTGGTCAAGTTTACTATACACGGAACTTGACCAATCCCTACACTAAGGAAATTGATTCCAAGCGATTGGTCAAGTTTCACACAGGATAAACTCAACTCATGCTTTAAATTGGCTTTGTCGCATAGTGCCATCGGTCGAGTTACCTTCATGAAAACTTGGCCGACTGCAATGTATGGAAAATGTACAAAAATGATTCTAATCGTTGGAGTGTTGCAAAACTCAAAATTATATCTGTTGCAACACATCAAATGGATAGAAAACATTCTTAAGTGTTCCTACCCTGTAGTGGACACCCTCAACGACAAATAGGACCTCTTGGAATTCATTCCAAGGTTGCTCCTTCATGCTATTCAAGCTCCTTGCTATAGTTGAGTGCATACATTCCCTTTGAGCCCCTCTCTCTCTTGATTGCACTTCAATTCATCCATACGAGTGAGATAGGATCTGTGTGAGAGAGCTACTTCTTGTATACTTGTAAGTCTCTCAATGCTTCTCCTTCCCCAACCCCTTTCTTCAAGATCAAGTTGGTGAAAGCTTCTCCAAGTGGATGAGAAGGTGCAAGCTTTTTCAAGTTGTAGAATAAGGTGCAAAAAGCTTCTCCAAGTGAAGGAGGAGGATACGGCTGAAGATATGGGAGTAGAGTGGGTAAATCCTTCAAGGTTAAAGACTCTTTGCAAAGAGGGGATCTCCTTGGTGAAGGTGTCCAGTTGCTTGTAAGAGTGGGTAAGACCTTGATGAGGTATAAGACTCTAGTTGCGAATAGGTAAGACCTTGGTTGTAAGGTTTTTGGCTTCCTTGAACTCAAAGGGAAGTTGGTTATCCTTATACCAAAAAAGGAAGGTCAAATTGTATGTCTTATAATGGAATATAAGTGTACAAAGGTTGCAAAATCCTAGGGCCTGACCTCTTTAGGTAGTGGACTGACTCTCTCCTAGTTTGGAGAGTGGGACCACTATAAACATCTTGTTTGAGTGCTTGTTTCAATCTCTCATCCTTGCTATGCATGTTTAGATTGCCATCAAATTTAGTATTTGCAATTGTGCCTATTTGAAGTAACTTGAAGGTCTAACAAATTTTGTGCAAGTATTTTTTGCTCTATTCACCTCCTAGAGTCCTTTGATCCAACAATGGCCTTGTAATATTGTCTCATTTCAATGCAGACCTAGAATGTCCCATGGACACCCAACTCCCGATCAGGCTTACCAACACACGGGTGGCTACATCACAATGACCATCTGTTTCCAACATGTCTGCACCGCACAGCTCAAGACTGCATGCCACATACCCATGTGGGCCCCACCTACTAGAGGGGTTATGAATCTTATACCATGTGTAACACTCGAGCCCACTGTCCAAGGCTCTAGTAGAGTTTCTAGAATGAAAAATGTCCCCACAAACCACCACTAGCCCTATCTACATGCTTTGTCCTCACTCATGTGCAAACTAGGAAAAACTTCCCGACTGGTCACCCATCCTAGTACAACTCTCGGCTAAACACACTTAACCATAGACTTCTTTAGTGATGGATTTCTAAAAAGGAGGTACACCTTGGTGATATGGATAGTCCAATCATACCTTTTAAGATTATTTTATCCAATGCCTCAAATATTGGGATATTACACCCACATTACCACAACATGAATGAGTTGAGAGCCTTGGCATCCCCAAGAACTGTTAGGGCTAGGGTTTTCAAAACCTCTGAAAGATGAAGAGTCAAGTTTCTCGATAGGATGATGGTTGTGCATACTTAGTCAGTCGACTGGACTATCCGGTCGGTTAGATGGCATGTTGGCTATGTACATCCAGTCAGTCGACTGGACTGTCCAGTAGGTCGATTGACTTGTGGTCAACAATGCAATAACACTACCTTTTAATGCAATGATTAATAGGTGTAACGAAGACTATTGTGAATTGTTTGACCCAGTCTAATTGGTCAATTTGATTCAATTGGTCAACAAGATTCTCTAGTCGGTCAACTGACCCATTCTAGTCATCTATTGGGTGCACTTTCCCGTCAGTTGGCTGATCTCTTCAGTCTGTCGATTGGTAGGTCCTATCATCTACAAATGATATTTTCTAGTCAACTGACTGGACTCTCCAAATAGTTGAATGGATTCCGAGTCAATTGTGTGGATTGTCAGTATTGTTTAGTTTAATTACCTGAAACTTCAATAATAAAATTAAATCATTCCCATGGTTAAAATCCTTTTCTTAATGCATCCTATGTGTGTGGCCATATAGCATCCATATTACATTAGCAGTGATGCCTTTAATCATATTATGACCACACACAATGAGCGGTATCTAGCAACACATCATTTCTACCCAGTAATTGGATAAGTTGGACGACAACTTCAACCTAAACTTGTTGTTAGTGTTACTGTGATCATATAGTTCCTTTATCGTAGATATCCAAATTGAGCATGAGGCATGGAATCATCATCCTCTTAATATACAATCTATGTTTCTTGAACTAAATTAGACTCTTGAGATGCATATGATCGCAATATCACATGTTGATTCACATGAGCATGGTCATGTACTTCTCAGTCTCACTTATCAATTGGCCAGGATAACACTCTAATATGAGAGACAAATTCCATCTACATCACTCACAATAATCCCCATGTGTCACAATGTATGGCAACCCTAATTCAAAATCATTTTGAATGGCATTAAAGTCCATTGAAAGCCATGTGATCATTGTATTGACTATAGGTCTAAGAACCACGATCACCACTATCACATTTGAGAGATTATTTGGACTACCACTCAATGGTTTCCATGTATCACTCTTGATGTGGGTAGTCGGGTACACTAGTTCTCTAACAATTACCTATGTGTTTGACTTGATACCCAATAACATGACTAATGAGATTTAGCCATCAGTCAACACACAATCTAGTCTTAAGTAATTATTGTCAATATAACTTCCACAACAATAATCGACTAGGGACATGACAAGAATGTATATACTCTTACTATACATATGATCCCATGTTTAGATCCTCAACCCAAACCATATGTCATCGATTCCTTAGACATCTATTATGTTGTATCATCATCTCATAATTGAATAACCATAATAAATGGAAATTTCCTTTATTGTCCCAATACATAATGTCCCAATAAAATCAATTACATAATGTCCAAATAAAATCTTCAGATGACTGGATCTTACGGCATACATACCAACAAACTCCCACTTGCACTTCGATTCAATCACTAGTGAATTTAATCCCAAATCGAAGATTCCAGCTCTGAGATGCTTGCTTCTATCCATAGATTGACCTTTGTAGTTTACAGACTTTATTGGTTTCACTTGTGTCTCATGTACACATCTTCAAGAAGATTCGCGTTAAGGAAAGCGGTTGTAAAATCTATTTCCCAAATCTCATAGTCATAATAAGTTGCAATAGAAAGCATGATCATGATAGGTATAACCATGGAAAAGGGTGAAAAGGTTCCATAATAGTCAACACATTGAACTTATTTAAAACCTTTTTCAATGAATCAACCTTTATAGGTAGTACATTACCATCCATGTTAATATTCGTCTTGAAGACCCATTTGCACCCTATGGGTTTTACCCCTTCAAGTGGATCCACCAAGGTTCATACCTTATTGGTGTACGTGGATCCATCTGAGATCTCATGCCTTCAAGACACTTCTCATAATGTGGCCCATCAGTATCTCCTAAGTGGGTTGTTGGGTCGTCGTCATTTATAATGAACTCATCGCCTTATTGAGTCACGAGATATCAAAAAGTATCTGACTCAAGATATGTCCTACTATATCTATGAGGTTTATGTCTACAAGAGGAAATTGAAATTCAAAATGTCCTTGTGATTCTTCTTATTCCTTTTGTACCTCTTTAGATTCAATGTTTTCTTATTGGTCTCAAACTTCTTTGAGTTCTACTTTACTCCCATTGGTTCCTTTGGAAATAAATTTCCTTTCAAGGAATACAACAGTCCTTGAAACAAATACTTTGTTGTCAGATGGAATATAAAAGTAGTATCTCTTAATTTCCTTAGGATATTCAAAAAATAATATTTATTTGATTCAGGTCCAAGCTATTCAGGAAAGTATTTTTCACATAAGCTTCATATGCCCAAATCTCCATAAAAGACACATTGGGACGCTTCTCAGTCCATATAATAGATGGTATCTTTTGAACCGGTTTAGAAGGTATGTGGTTAAGTGTAAACTACGTTTTTTCTAAATCATATCCCCCAAAAAAGGTCAAAACATCAACAAAACTCAACATTGATCGTACCATGTTCATTAGGGTGAAATTATTTCTATTACAACTTGGTTTTTCCCATGTTTTAATATTTTTGTTTGCAAATAATGTAATATGAATGGCACATTAGAAAGATGGTTCTCTATGTATACTGTTTGAAATTGTGGATTGGAAGTGCAAATACTCCATATGGGATGGATTTTGTGTAATTCACTGTCTTCAATAAATCATTAATAGATTTTAGACAAAGAAGGGAGGAAAATTCCAATAATAAAGAAATCACTAAAGGTAATTCAAAATGGATGTTATAAATAAGAAATAATGTAGAATACTCTACAAAATAGAGTTTTTGTGCATAAATGAAGGATAATTACTTTATGAATTGTTGAATAATAAAATTATGGAATATTAGATAGTTTTCTAAATGCAAATAAGATGTGTGGTGTTTTACATAATGAAAATAATAATTATCTAGCCATTATTGACAATGCAATGTTTGAGGTGACAATTAGTAGTATTTTGATATAGCCTTTTCTATACTTGAAAATAATAATGAAAAGAAGATGATTCTAGAATTTAGTAGAAAAAGGAGTTTACGTGTGGTGTGGGTAATTAATTTATGGATTTGCAAAAGAAGCAAGATTCATCTATTTAACTTATTTCAATTAATCCCAAAAATTAGATAATAGTTGGAAAATATGTTAATGAATTTCCCTCAAAATTTCATGATAAAAAGATGTTCCTAGTGGCCTATGAAAATCCTAACAAAAAGAAAGTTTTCATTGCAAATTAATACCCATGTTTTCATTTCTAGGCCCAATTTAAATGGTCTGAGTAGCTGCTCCCCATTTTATATGCCAGGCTTTTAATAGCAATTGTATCACCCCATCAAGGAGGAGTTGTTTGGCTGGAACAGTGAGAAGCAAGACCTAGTCTTTACAATGAAGCTGAAGGTGAATAGAAGGAAGACGGATAAGAATGGCACTGAGCAGGAGTAAAATTCCTTGTCACGGTGATCAGAGTCCGTCAAGCAGGGCGGGCGGAGAAGCGAAGAAGAAGAAGAAGTGGGCTCGCACTTGGAGGTATCCCAACATGACCTGGATATGGAGTTTCCAAAGGCAAGTTTGAAGGAGACAGAGGTGAGGAAGGAACCGGAGGGCCATACATGTGAGAAGGATGCTCTGGACAGACATACAACGGCGAGCGTGGGCGACACCAACCTAACACCAACACTGGTCTCAGCAATGGGAGGCAGTGGAGGTCAACACCACGAGAAAGACACACTCATGGGGGAAGGGGTGCTCGGGGGAGACGATGAACAACTGAGGGGGAGCAACGTCGGTGCAGAACGACAGTCATGGATGACAAAGATAGTGACAACGTGGCAGTGGTGATCTCGACTCCCCAAGAAGTGAACACGGAGGAGAAGGAGGAATGTCACATGCCTATTAGCACAATAGATCTCTGCGTGGAGGAGGGGCAGCGACCTGAGATTCAGAAGTCAGCACAACCAAATGTGAAGATCAATGATAAGGGCAGAGGTCGAAGATTTATCCGAAAGGGGGACATGCAAGGAGGGCCAAGAATGAAGATGCGTGCACATGAATAACACATTAGGAAGAAGAGAGGAAGAGTAGGTGAGGATGACATTGGGACAGTGGTAGAGGAATCTGAACATAGTGTGGGAAAAAGATCTCGTACGTCAGAGGATATGTTAGCTACGTCAAGCAAGCAAGTAGTGGGAACTAGGTTGGCCCAATCCCGTGAACATCAATGAAAACTCTAGCATGGAACGTCCATGGATTGGGCAGCCCTGAGACGGTAAGATCTCTCAAGTGACAATGTTGGAGAGAGATGTCTGACATAGTTTTCGTGGTGGAAGCTATGTGCGAGAGCTCGGAGAAGGATAGAGTCAGGAGAGCATGTGGTTTCGACAATGGTTTTGGGGTGGGCAGTAGGAGCAGAGCTGGTGGTTTGGGGCTGCGGTGGAAAGGAGACAAAGTGATAGTCAAATCTTTCTCTCATCATCATATTTGTGCGGACATAGTGACCACAACCTGGAGAATAATTATTGTTTTGCTGGGATATATGGTTGGGCAGTAGTACATGAGAGAACAAAGACATGGGCACTCATGGAAGACCTTCGCAGGACGTCACAGAGACCCATGGTTTTTGGTGGGGATTTTAATGAGATCACAGCAGCACATGAAAAGGAAGAAGGGCAGCCACGCAGTGAGTGGAAGATGAGGAATTTCCGTGAGGCAATCGATAGTTGTTATCTCATTGATTTGGGGTCCACGGGATACAAGTTCACTTGGAGGAGAGGCCTACATGTAGACAATCTCATAAGGGAAAGACTGGACCATTTTCTAGCTGATAAGGAGTGGTGCGACATCTTCAATGTGCAGAAGGTAAAAAATTTTCCTATTGGCAACTCGGATCATGGGCAGATCTACCTATGGGCAGAGAAATCCAAGAAGGAAGATGTGAGAAGCCAGAATTTTAGATTTGAGACTTTGTGGCTATCATCTCCGAAGTGCAGGGTGGTAGTTGAACAAGCATGGAACGAAGACCTGGGCGGGGACCTATTAACACAAACCAGAGAATGTGTTGATAGATTGAGCTTATAAGCTAAGGAAAAATTCGAGAATATCAAAAAGCGTATCTAGGAAACTGAGAAAGAACTTGTTTGGGTGCAAAACCATGCACCTTCTTATGATATGGTTCACGAGTGCTCTCTTTTGAAGAAGGAATTGCATGAACTACAATGATGTGAGGAAAGTTTCTGGCACACTAGAGCACGCACTAATGAGATGAGGGACGGGGACAAGAACACCAAATATTCCATCATAAGGCGAGCCAAAGAAAAAGGAGGAATACCATTGATGGCATCTTCAAGGAGGATGGTAGTTGGCAGACTGATCCCGAGGAGATAGAGGGGGTGATCACTTCTTTCTTCACATCCCTCTTCTCTACCTCTCATCCGACAGGCATGGAGGAGTTCTTAGATGGTATGCAGGGAGTTTTTCAGGAGGAGGATTTTATATGCATGGAGTAGACAGCTACAGAGGGTGAGATATGGCAGGCAATTCAGCAGATGCATCCTAATAAAACACCAAGATCGGATGGTGTGAAAGCTATTTTCTATCACAAATTCTAGGGGACAGTGAAGAAGAGTCTGGTGGAGTTCATTGCTAGGTGGTGGAGGGGGAGCGCAGCATGGAAGAAATTAATGCAACTGATATTGTGCTCGTTCTGAAGACAGATGTCCCGATCCGCATTTCTAAGTACAACCCTATTAGCCTCAGCAATGTTTCTTATAAAATCATTACTAAAATTCTTGCCAATAGAATCAAACCCTTGTTGAATAATATTATTTCTGAGAACCAAAGCACTTTTATTGGAGGGAAGATGATCATAGACAACGCTTTGGTTGCATATGAGTTGTTCCATACTATGAAACACAGGAAAAAAGGCAAAGAGGGGTTGTTGGCACTTAAGCTTGATATGAGCAAGGCATATGATAGAGTAGAGTGGTCTTTCATGGACAGGGTGATGGAGAAGATGGGCTTCCCTCTCTTAGATGGAGGTCTAAAGTTTATGAGTGCATATCGAACATTTTACATAGTTTCATCATCAATGGTGAGATAAGGGGATCTACAAGACCAACAAAGGCACTACGCCAAGGTGACCCTATTTCTCCCTATCTTTTTCTTTTTTGCAGTGAATCTCTTTCTCTATCTCTTATCAAAGCAGCACAGGCTAAGAGTATCCATGGTGTTAAGGCTTGCCAGAGAGCTCCATGTGTTTCACACATGTTTTTCGCCGATGATAGTATCATTTTTATTAGAGCTACCTCAGAAGAATGTTCCGTTTTAGCTGAAATTTTCAGCCGCTATGAGAGGGCATCCGGGAAGAAAATTAACTACAAGAAGACAGAGGTTTCCTTTAGTGGAAATGTGGAGGCGGAAAAAGGGAGACTGACAAGAATTTGCTGGGGGTTAGAGAGGTGGATCGTCACGAGCGGTACTTGGGCCTATCCACAGCTGTGGGGCGTTCCAAGAAGGTGGTTTTTGCTGCTATAAAAGACAGGGTATGGAAGAAATTGTAGGGATGGAAGGAAAGTCTACTGTCTAAGCCAGGGAAGGAGGTGCTTATTAAGGCAGTAATCCAGGCTATTTCTACATATCTTATGAGCATCTTCAAGTTGCTAGAGGGTCTCATTGAGGAGATACACTCCATGATAGCACAATTCTGGTCGGGGTGAGGGAAGGGAAAAGGAAGATTCATTAGCTCGACTGGGCTAGGTTGTGCAGACCAAAGGAGTTTGGTGGGATGGGATTTCGATATCTTTCAGCGTTCAACTAGGCGTTATTGGCAAAGCAAGGGTGGCGTTTGGCCACCAATTAGGGGTCCCTAATCAGCCGGATACTGAAAGAGAAATACTATAGACACACCACAGTTGTGTGGGCAGCAGTGGGTGGGGCACCTAGCTATAAATGGAGAAGCATCTGGGGAGCTATACAGTTGGTCAGGTCGGGTTTCATATGGTGTGCGAGGTCGGGGAGGAAGATTGACATATATGAGGATAGGTGAATTCCACATCTTGGCGGGATGGTGCAACGATATCTTATAAAGGGACCGGTAGTGGCAGGACTGATTGATGAGGAGATGGGCCAATGGGATGAGAGTGCATTGACAGATGTTTTTCCTCCCCACATCCGGTCTATGATTAGATCCATACCTATGTGTGGGAGGGGAGAGGAAGATGTGCTATGTTGGGATAGAGAGAGCAAAGGGGAGTTCACTGTCCGCAGACGCACAAGGGAGGACTTGCTAGATGATTTGGAGGAGGATGATTGGAAAAGAGTGTGGAAGCAGTGTTGGCCCCCAAAGCTCAAGCATTTTATTTGGTGAGTTCTTAGAGATATATTGCCGACCAGGTCAGCCCTCTACAGGAAACACGCAGTACAGGATGAGCTTTGCCCACAGTGTTCATCGCAAAGTGAGGATTCTACCCATACACTCTTGCTTTGTGTTTCGGAATGACCTATGTGGGCGGTGGAGCAGCTATGCTGGCCGCCTCATACAGGCATGGATGCTAGGGAGTTTGTCAGGGAGCCGCATGATGATGATCTGAGACGACGGGATGAAGGGGCGACTCTCTTGTGGACAACTTAGACAGCAAGGAACAAGTTTATTTTTTATCCTCAGAAGCTGTATGTGCCTACACTGGCAGCCAGTTTCCTCACTATGGTGGCAGACTACGGGCGCTACACGTCAGCAGTGCGTCAGGAGGATCCATGGGAGGGCGTCTCAGTTTTTTCAGCTTGGTCTCCTCCACCCACAGGGTGTTTCAAGCTGAACGTAGACGCCAGTGTTAGAGCAGGTGGTCGTGCCGGTATTGGAGTTGTTATCATGGACGATCTAGGGAACATCAAATCAAGGCTACTTACCAATGTCATCTAAACCACGCGTTCTCAGTGCTTAGGGCGGAGGAAATAGCAGTCTTACCTGGTATTCGTCTAGCTTTGAACCTAGGTCTGAAGGATTTAATAGTGGAGATGGACATCGCCATTCTTGTGCAAGTCGTGAAGGCTGGAGGATGGGGACGCGGCTACGAGGTAAGTACTATGACAGAGATAGGTCGCTTATCTAGAGATTTTCTTTCTTTCCACTGTTGTATTATTCGTAGGCAAGGTAATGGGGTAGCCCATTCATTAGCCGCACAGCCCTGCTGCTTAGAAAATCCTCGGATGTTATTAGAGGATTTCGATGCGGATATTGTAGCTCTTGTTTTTTCTTATGTGAATAAATAAAAGGAAAAAAAATCGAAATAACACACTTTCACAAAAATATTCACACAAATAACACTCTTTCCAACTTATTTCCCGAACTAGCACACTTTGAGCCAAAAGCGTCACATTATTTGATATTTTTCTGATACTGGGACATAAAACGTCATAATAGTTGGTGCTTTGCTGAAAAAAGTCACATTGTTTGGCATTTTTCTGAAACCGGGACATAAAACGCCATAATAGTTGACACTTTATCGAAAAACATCACATTGTTCGCGTGTCTATTGGACCTTTACTTAAAACGCCACGTCTTCTGCTCCCTTCTTCTTTTCTGTACTACTACTTCTTTTCGCACTTCGTCTTTCTCCCCCACTTCTGATTTCTCCTCCATTTCTTCTGCCTTCTCCGTTCTCCGCCCCCTTCTTTCTTGTCTCCCACACAGATCTTCAGTGGGTTTTTTTCCTTGTATATATACATCTCGTCTCAGCTAGTGTTACTCACTGCAGCTTGAACAACGTTACCACCCCTACTGCAGCCTAGCTTCATCTGCCAGCAGCTAATCATTAGCAATGGCAGCAGCATCGAGCATGCCTCTGTCTTCTCCCTCATTGGCTGGCAAAGCCGTGAAGGTCGCCCCAGCAACATCAGAGATTTTCAGTGGCGAGCGTGTCACTATGCGCGGGAAAACCGTCGGTAAGCCTAAGCCCGTCTCATCCGGCAGCCCGTGGTACGGTGCAGACCGTGTCAAGTAAATGGGCCCATTCTCTGGTGAGGCACCATCCTACCTCACTGGCGAGTTCCCAGGCGACTACGGCTGGGACATCGCAAGGCTCTCAGCCGACCCAGAAACTTTTGCCAAGAACCGTGAGTTGGAGGTGATCCACGCCCGCTAGGCCATGCTCGGCGCCCTCAGCTGCGTCTTCACAGAACTCCTTGCCCTCAACGGTGTTAAGTTCGACGAGGCCGTGTGGTTCAAGGCTGGATCACAAATCTTCAGTGAGGGCGGCCTGGACTACTTGGGCAACCTCCACTATGGTTGCAAGAGGTGTCTCTGACAGGAGGTTGGACGGCACCTCTATGGCTGCAAACGCGGGAGACAAGAAAGAAGGAGGCGGGAGACAAGAAAGAAGGAGGCGGAGAACGTAGAAGGCAGAAGAAATGCAGGAGAAATCAGAAGAAGTGGGGGAGAAAGACTAAGTGCGAAAAGAAGTAGCATTAGAGAAAGAAAAAAAAGCTGAGCAGAAGCCATATAATGTGGCGTTTTAAGGAAAGGTCAAATAGACACACTCCGATCAATGTGGCATTTTTCTAGTAAAACGTTAACTATTATGGCGTTTTATGTCCCGATATCAGAAAAATGTCAAACAATGTGACGTTTTTCATTAAAACGCCAACTATTATGGTGTTTTATGTCCCGGTATTAGAAAAATGCTAAATAATGTGGCACTTTTGGCTGAAAATGTGTTAGTTCGAGAAATAAGTTGGAAAAAGTATTATTTTGGTAAATATTTTTGTGAAAGCATGTTATTTCAATTGTTTTTCCTAAGTTGGGACCTTCTTCAACCCTCGACCAAGAGGGAAAGTAGCATCATGGGTCCCTTTCCCACAGCCTCTTGATCTCTTTCTCTCTAGCCCCCTTCTCATCCTGAAACCTGCTCCAAAACCTTCCCCGCTCATGCCCGAATTGAATGACCATCGGAATAATGGCACTTGGAGCCTTGGACGCCAAGAAAGGGGTAAGCATGCCACCATGCGTTTCCAGTAGATAAGCTGGGAAGCTCAAAACCAAAAGGCCTACCCTGTACACAATAAACCTAGTCCATCGAACTCCAAGCATGCTCGCACTCTCTGCTCCGCCGTTCTCTACCCTGGCGACCTTCCTCCTTGTTTCTTACTATTGGCCGCGGCAGTAGCAGCGCCAGGTGGAGCAAGCCCTGGGAAGAGGGATGGGCCTCGAGTCTTGGCCACCCAGGATCCCTTGGGAGCCACGAAGCCGGCATGGCTTGTTCTTGCCCACGCCGTCAGTCTGGGTCTCGGGCCCTGCTCGGCGGAGATCTGCACCAGGGCCACGCCATGTTCCCAGTGCGGACATCACGTCCTGCGCGTGGAAGGGGACGAAGTAAGGCAGTGAGGCAGGTCGTTGGTCTAGAAGGAGTCGGGTCCAATAAAGGATCCACGGATCAGTGAACAAAAGGTCAGAGGGATATATTTATAGCTGATTACGTGGAAAGCCCTAACCGGTCAATAGATGCTTGTCTTGTGAAAATTCTGGTAATTATTGGTAGCTCCGATGAAAATAAGTTATACATGAAAATTGATTGACAAAACAAGAAGAACAATAAGAAAATATATTTGAGACATAATTATGCTTTCTTTTCCAAAAGTGCATAAAGATACAATCTTTAATGTAAAACATGCATAGAAACCATAGTTTCATGATTTTGATGGTCATCACTTGTTTAAATGATATAATTGGATAAAGCTTAAACGTTTTGGATAAAAAGATAATCTTGTACCTAATTTGGGAAAAAAGTTTATATGTTGCTAAAGTAGGGTTCCTAAAGTAGATAATCAGTGATATGTGTTAAAATGGTGCTTAAAGCATAACAACCCTAGTTTTAATGAATAGGTTGTTAATCATGTGATGTAAACTGATAATGTGGAATATAATGATGATGTAACATGATTATAACCATAATTATGACAATCAGAGTATTTAATGTGAATAATCATGAACATGAAGAATTATCGTTAAAAGTCATAAATTGTTGTGTACAATTTGCCGTGTCCGTCATTCTAGGTGTTGCATTGTCAAACAGAATAGAACGGCTGCTCTCCCCGCTCTCACCCTAGCGCCGCTAGGGTTTATTCTTGCGTAGGCGGCTGGCTGGGGGGAGAGGGTTTGGCCGCTGTAAAGCGGTGCCCCGCTCCCC
The DNA here is from genome assembly GCA_963693085.1 of Alisma plantago-aquatica. Classification (NCBI taxonomy): domain Eukaryota; kingdom Viridiplantae; phylum Streptophyta; class Magnoliopsida; order Alismatales; family Alismataceae; genus Alisma; species Alisma plantago-aquatica. Next base: position 813,375,605 of record OY856409.1, on the reverse strand, counting down.
CTCGGCCTCTTCTCGCGCGTCATCAGCAGGGTCTCTTCTTCGGGAGGTGTGTTGACGTGGTGTATTTGGAGGCAGCGGTCTTCTTCCTCCCTGTCGTTGAGCCCGGTTGCGACAAGTTTCCTATCCCTTTCTCTTTTATTGGCTTTCTGTTTAGATTGTTCTCTTGTTTTGTCTATCTCGCTGTTAATCAGCGTTGCTTTCTCTTCTAGTGGTAGATTTTTCTTTCTCGGTCAATTTTATTGTGGAGTTTGTATGGCAGCAAGTGCGGGGAAAATATCCTTTTGGAACACCGATTTGGTGCAGGTACTCTACCACATATACATACTCAGGTTGAAGGTATTCCTCATAGAAAGTTGCCTTAGCCAGCGAAGGAGAAGAGGAATCTATACATCATTGTCCTTATCGGATTCCGATATGAGTTTTTGTGGTGGTTTGTACTTGATCTTTGTGTGGTCTTTTAGTTTATTTTTCTCCTCATGTAGATGTCGTATGGCCCCTCCATAATGAAATTTGTCTGTTTAACTTTAAAAAAAAAATCATAAATTGTTGTGTTGTTAAGGAGCATAATCGGATCTAAGTGATCATAATAAAGGAATGTGTTGAATATGGTAATTTGGGTTACACATGATGTATAATGTGGATTAATAAACTCAATAAAGTATTGTGAAATGGAATTAGGGTTTATACCCTTATTTCCTGACCAACCCTAAGACAACCCTAAAACCTAGAATAGGCCCGAGTAGGGTTTAATGTGATTAATGTGATGGTGACACTTTAGGATTTGTATACATGCAGAGATAATGTGATTGTCTGGATTCATCTTTGTTGATTGTATTGCTTAAATGTAATTGAATTGTGTTCTACATGATAATCTGCATGGCTCACCATTGAGGTACATGGTTACGCCTATGACTACCCGCATTAGTTTGTCGGTGTTTTTCGAGTGTTTCTTGAGAATTGAACAACTCAACTGCTGGATGTTTATTTAGTTATGTTTGATTATAATGTCATTATGAGTTTCACATAAACAAAGATTATGTGAATAAAGTGACAATTCTTATTTGTAAATATTTGATGGAATATATGTTGTTAGTTTACTTGCACACTTTTGCATGCACTCCACGTACAAAGGATAACTTGTTATATTGATTCGTACTTTTATTTCACGGCAGTTTAGGTACATGTTAAAGAATGTGATATCAAGATGTGATAGATAGATGAAATTACTTGAAGACCTTAATGCTAACTTATAAAGAGTATTAGGTATATACTTCTTCTCATATAGATCTCATATGTACAATTTTGATGGTGGAAAGTTTATATAAGTTCTAGAGAAATAACTTGTAAATAATGTTTTTGAATTAGTGGAAATTATTTGCTATTGATTATTATTTGTTTAAAATCTAGATCCTTGAAAAAATTAGGTAATAGCTCTCATCGTTTTGCCTTCCTTAATTAGAGGTGGTTGAAAAATGAGGTTGTTATATTTTTTTTGCGATAAACCATTATTTTTTGGTGTTCTATGTGGAGCCATTGTGATACAATACCACAGTCTCACAAAACATCCTCAAACTCTTGACTTAAGCATTCTCTGCATCAATCATATCAAAGTGCTTTAATACTTTTACGTTGGTTTTGTGCTTCATTCATAAAATTTTTGAACCTTTACATAGATTCTGACTTGTGACTCATTAAATACACATAACCATATCTACTAAGGTCATCAGTAAATGTGACGAAGTACTAGCAACCACCTCTAGTATTTGTGCAAAAAGGTCCACATACATCAGTATGTATGAGACCCAATAGATCACTTGCTCTCTCACTACTTCTAGTGAAAGAAGCTATTGTCATCTTGCCCAAATAAACAAGACTGGCATCTCTCTATTGATTCAAAGTCAAAATAGTCTAGATAACCATATTTATGGAGTTTAGAAATGTATTTCTCATTTATGTGCCCTAGACGACAATGCCATATGTCTGGCTTGAGTCATCAAGTTTTAGCCTTTTGGTATTTGTGTTATATACACTTGTCTCAAGATCTAATAAGTAAATACCATAAGACATAGGAGCACTGCCAATAAAGATCTCATATTTAGAAATAGAACATCGGCCATTCTTTATATGAAATTTGAATCTATTCTTGTCTGAACAAGAAATAGAAATGATGGTTCCTATTAATGGCATGTACACAATAGTAGTTCTATAACTCTACTACAAGCCCAGTGGGCAAAGATAAATGATAGCTTCCAACTGTAGTGGCAACAACTTTTTCTCTATTTGCAACTCATAGTTCTACCTCACCCTTTTATTAAAGGGTTTGCTTCTTTTAAGATCCTACATACTAGAGCACATGTAAGATCCACATCTAGTATCCAATACCCATGATGAAGACATAAAAAAATTTATCTCAATAACTTATATACCTGAAGTGGAGATTTCCATCCCCTACTTTTTCACTCTAAGTTCATTTAAGTAAAAAGGACAATTCCTTTTCTAGTGTCCAAAATGGTGACAGTGGTGACAATTGCCTTCCTTAATCACCTCTCCCTTTGCCTTAAGTGCACAATACTTGGGTTTCTAACTAACCTTAGAACTTTTCTTGGCTTTGCCTTTGCCCTTGGACTCCCCTTTTCTTTAGGTGATCATCATCACAAATTTGGATTTGTCCTTCTTCATTTGTGTTTTGACATTTATCAACATGCCAATCAATTTAGACAACGATCTAGGCAAGTTGTTAATGTAATAGTTTGTGACAAACTGGCTATATGATTGAGTTAATGATCATATCTGTGACCAACTCTTGGCCTAAGGAAACCCCGGACTCTCTAGGTTTTTTGTGTGCCCAAATATCTTGAGCACATGAGACCCTACTGAATCTCCCTCTGTCATTTTGCACTCAAAGAGCACGTTGGAGACAAACATAACTCTTCTACTTTGCTTGATCCTGGTATATGATCTTAAGATGTTTTACCATCTCAAGAACAACCAAGTTTTCATGTTGCTTCCACAACTCATAATTCATGGAACATAGCATGAGGCTTTTGATCTTTGCAACGTCATCAGAATGCTTATAATAAGCATCACTTTCAGTCCTAGACACAGTGGGAGCTGGTTCCTATAGAACAATTGTATCCAAGACATAGAGCTTGTACTCATGAGTGAGAACAATTCTCAAAGTCTTGAACCAATCATGGAAGTGGTTCCGTTCAATTTTTCCTTCTCAAGTATCGATGGCAACAAAAAATTGTTTTTATTTTCCATTTGTTTCTACAAATGAACATTTACATAAGTCTAAACATTTTTATTTGATTTGATTTGAAAAATATTGACAATATTATTTAGGCCTTTAATTAATGATCACTTCCACTACTTTATTCAAGTTAGACATTGCTATTAATTCACAAATATGGCAGCGTACAATCTTTTACTGGGTCAAGATACATATTTTCTTAAGTCATGAGTCAGCTTTGGTTGATCACCCACAACTTGAATATTTAGATAGGCAACATTTGCCAATTACATCACATACAACTCTTGATGGATGGTATGTATAACTCTCTGACATATTATATCTTTATGTTTCTAGAAACTTAATACTATTAAGGTCACCTAGTTAAGCCCGACCCAAAAGCCAACACAATAGAATATGCACCCTGCTTTGACAGACCCACATATTTATTCTCACACTTCCATGGGATAGACAGTGCACCACACTTTTTCGTGCCCACACATTGTGAATCAAACTTTCCATGTGTGCTACTATTAGAAAGTATCGAAGGCTTAATATTTTATTGAGGGGGGTTAGTTATACATATATATATATATATATATCCAATCACCACATACTTATAATATATATCATATACATACTAAATCTACAAGTAAAACATGAATTATAAACATACGAGAAATGGTTATGATCATTCTAATGCAATTTTTTGGATCCAAAAAGAATGGATGTCCACCTAAGGTCAAACATAATATGCATCAACCTACATAGAAAAATGTGCATGCTAAAAATAGGTCGTTCGGTCGACTGGACTACACTAGTAAATCTGTTGAGCATCCTGCTCTCTAGTAGGGTTAACCCTTCAGTCAGTCGATTGGTCCTTCTAGTCAGTCGCCTGGACTCCTACTTAGTTTGTTGATTGAATGCTTTAGTCAATTGATGGAGTCTCCAGTCAGCCGCCTAGGTTCCTTCTCATTCGATCAGTTGGCCTTCTAGTTGGTCGGCTGGGCTCCTGCTCAATTGATCGATTGGCCTCCACTCGTTCGATTCGCATGTGCAGAAGAATGCCTTCTTTTGCTGAGATCTCTAAAATAATGCTACTCCTAGCTACTTATCCATGATGTAAAGTGAATCTCTTGAGGTTAAGTATTAGTTACATTTGGAGATAAAAGAGAATGTTTGGTATGCAAATTAAACTTTAAAATATATAATTAAACCAATCACACATACAAGATTCCAAGGGGTTTTGGCCATAACCATGCATACATCCACCAACAAAACACATTTTAAGGAGACACATATTTTTTTTGGGGGAAATAAGAGCTTATTCATTCATCCTGCGCTCTAATGCAGGCCAAAAATTCTAGAAACAGATGTTGAGATTATTCGGAGGCCGAAGTGGCTCCATGAAAGACATTTTAAAGGAAGTGCGGGAATAAAGGGCCTGTTTTGCTATGGTGTCAGCTGCTTGATTCATCTCTCTAGGGATGTGCAGCACCCAGAGATGATGTAGGGCAGCTTTGGCGACTTGGAATTTTCTCCAGAGTTGTTGGAGATGCGGTGAGGTACACTGAGACTCATGCACCAGCTGCACCGTCAGGCTGGAGTCTGATATGATGATTGTGTTGTGTATGCTCTTGGACCTACATAAAGAAGATGCATAGGCGACCGCAATGAACTCCGCATGAAGCACTGATGAGGTCTTGAGGAAGATGCCTTCACCCTTAATGAATTGACCTGCTTGGTTGACGATATGTATTCCAATGCCAGTGTCTAGGTTGGTGCTATTAAAGGTGGCATCAACGAAGAGCATGAGGTCGAACTGCCCCGGGTGTGACCACACAAGCTTGGAGCTGACTTTAGTTTGAGAGAGGTGGTTCATGCATCTTCTGATCGCCCTCGTCCTGGTTTTGATGAACGTGATCTGATCTTGTACTTGTGAGGATATCTTCTCATGAATGTATTTGTTGCGAGTGTTCCAGATGTGCCAGCAGGCAACAACATACAGAGCATGAGGTTCACGATCATGTGAGGCAGAGCGGATGATCCATTGTATCCATTCATCTTCGTTCATTAGGAGGGTACCGGCTGGGGCATTCAGAGACCTCCAGATACCCTTGTTGTGGTTGCAGTCCCGAAGACAGTGGAGCAGCGTGTCTTCATGATTGTTGCATATGGGACAGAGAGTGTCCACGTCCAAGTGCCTCCTCTTTTTCTCTTTATTTGTGAGCAAGGCTCGGTGTTTTAATATCCAGAGAAAAGTTCGTAAACGTTCGGGTATCCTGAGTTTCCAGATCACCTCCCAGTTTCCCGCAGTTGATTGTGTGGTGCCTTCCTTGAGCCAGGAATAAGCCCCTTTAGTCGTCAGGTTACCCATAGGATCATGAGGCCAGACCCATAGATCCATTATGTTGTCTCCAGTCGGAGGGGGTGTATGCAGGATGATGCTATGTGCTTCAGGTGGTAGAAAGTTATGGATGAAGTCAAGGTCCCATTCTCCACTACCCAGGCGGAGCGAGCATACCTTTAGATCCTGTAAATCAGTAGGGATTGTCCACTGATGGTTCAACTCCTGAATTGTACAACCATTTAGCCACCTGTCAGTCCAAACATTGGTGGTAGACCCTGAAATGATGCTCTTGTGGCACAGGTCGGTGATGGTATTCCAGTTCCGTTTGATGAACGTCCATAGTGGAGAGCAAGGTCGTTTGGTAATGCGATCCCCATTCATGTATTTTTCTCGAAGAATTGTGACCCAGGTAGCAGGGTGGTTGTTGATGAACGCCCAGACATTCTTAAGCATGAGGGAGTCGTTGTAGTCTCGAGCATTCTTGATGCCCAGACCACCCATGGCTTTATCCATAGTGACCTTTTTCCACGAGACCATGGATAGCTTCCCGGATTCATTTCCGCCTGACCAAATAAAGTCTTTGATGTGCCGGTTTATGTCGTCACACAGAGATGGAGAAAGCTTAACGGTCTGCATCGTATAGGCCGGAATTGCTTTCAAAGTGGCTTTGGCCAGGGTAATTCTGCCCGCCAAAGATAATTGTCTAGCTGCCCAGCTCGTCATCCTCCCTTTAATATTGGTGATGAGTTGTTCATGCATGATTTTGTTGATCATGTGGTGCAATATGGGAACCCCGAGGTACTTCCCCAAATCATTGGTTTGAGAAATTCCAATGGTGTGGGAGAAAGCTCATTTTTCTGCCCTGGAGGTGTTTGAGGAAAAGAAACAGTGTGATTTCTCCTTCGAGATTGACTGGCCCGATACGAAACTGAATTTGTTGAGGACATCAAGAATTATGCCTGCTTGATTCGTGCTTGCTTCAGCCATAAGTAGGATATCATCTGTGAAAAACACATGGGATAGCGGCGTGCCATTCTTTGTCAGCTGAATCGGTTTCCAGGAGTTGTTATTGACTACTTCGTTGATGGCATGAGATAGTCTCTCCATACATAGGACGAAGACATAGGGGCTCAAGGGGTCGCCTTGGCGTATGCCCCTGATAGATTTCAGTGCTGGCAGAGGGGAACCCTCCCACAGGATTGAAGTGTTACCACTAGATATAATATTCATCATAAGCTTTACTGTGATTTCAGGGAGGCATGTTTTCTTGAGTGTGTCCTCAATGAAGGTCCAGTTCATCCAATCGAAGGCTTTTGTTAGATCTAATTTTATGACAACCCAACGTTTGCCATTAGCTTTCCGTCTCATTGAGTGAATCACCTCCTACACCAGGAGGATGTTATCGCTTATCCTCCTACCCGGAATGAAGCTGGATTGATTGCTTGAGACCCAACCGACAAGGTGTGGTTTGATCCGTTCAACGAGAACTTTTGAAATCAACTTAAAACATGAATTATTTAGAGAAATAGGGCGCAACTCTGAACAGCTCTTTGGTTGCCTGACTTTAGGCAGCAGAACCATGTAGGATTCTGCTAATCTGTCATCAATGTTTCCGGAATTAAATGCCTGCTGGACCGTAAGAACGATCGAGGCACCAAGCTTGTGCCATTGTTGATGGATAAAGTCATTGTGTACGCCGTCGGGACCGGACGCCTTGAGGGGGGGCATCAAATCCATGGTAGACTTGATCTCAGTTGGACTCGGAGTATGAGCGATGTAGTTCAGAGCCTGAGGTGAAAGAGGTTGAAAGATACCTGTATAAGCGGCGATGTTGTTCCAGGTAACATTGCCTACGTCGTGGCAAGCGAGCAGCTGGTGGAAGTGGTTGAGGACAGTCGTCTTGAGATCCGTCGGATCCACGACCCAATTGTCGTTCGAGTCTTTCAGCCTATGGATCTTCATTGCATGGCGTCTCGATTTCACGTAGGAGTGATAAAACTTGGTGTTGCCATCACCGCAGGCTAGCCATTGAATATGCGATTTCTGTTGCCAGTCGAGTTCCTCGGCTAGTAGAATGCTATCGTGCTGTTCTTGGAGACTAGCAATGGGAATGTCATTAGTTATACAAGAATGAGAGCTATCTAATACATGGCATCGTTCCAGTTTGGTCTTGATACGGGTCTTCTCCTTGTGCTTCTTCTTCCGAGCATTCTTCTCCCATCTGAGGGTGGCTTTACTGAAAGGGATGAGGGCGTCCTGAAATGGTAGAGAGCTATCCCACGTCGGCATGATTTCTTGATTGAAGTCTTGTGACAGCTTCCAGATAGCTTTGGTCTTGAACACGGCCTGTCGAGCTTTGGAGTTGGCAGAGCTGGAGAGAAGGATGGGATTGTGATCAGAATTTAGGTGAGGCAAAATAGCAGCGTGAAGGCCAACCTCTGCAGAAAGCCACTGATCATTTGCCACTATCCGGTCCAACTTCTCAAGGAGCTGTAGGCGTTTGAAGGTATAAAAGAGGCCATTCATCTTGATGTCGGCAAGGCCAGTGCTACGAAGCATTTGATTGAACAAATGACTATTTGCTCTGTCGAAGTACTAGCCTCCGCATTGTTCAAAGGTGTCAAGCATAATGTTGAAGTCGCCGATGACGGCCCAGGGACCGTTAACGGTTGTAGAAAGCTCCACCAGTCAAGGCCAGAGGATCTTTCTTTTAGATGGAGATGGACTGCCATACACGAAGGTCGCAAACCAAGCGTGGTTTATTTTACAGTGTATGAACTGCCTATGGTTCTTGAGGATGTCAACATGACAACTATCTTCATTCCAGAGGATCCAGATTCCTCCTGAAAATCCTAGGGCTTCCACTCTGTGAGAAGAAGAGAACCCAAGTTTTTTGATTGTGTTGGCAGCAGAGGTGCCACTGCATTTTGTTTCCAGCAGCACAAGGATGTGCAGGCGGTAGTTCCTCTTATACTCCTTTAGTAATCTGATTTTGTTCTTGGAGCACGCTCCCTGAACGTTCCAACAAAGGATGCTAGACATTAACAACTAATGAGAAAGAGGTTGGGTAGGCTAGATAGCGGCCAGCAAATCCTTGGACTGTCCTTCGTCTGTCTGTGCAGGGTTATCACCTGTGTTTAGTGGTGTTACCACCTCTTCGTCCATCTCGTTGCCCGCATTAATGTGCTCCGAGAAGTCTATGTTCTTTGCGGCTCCTTCTGGGCCTTAAGGGTGGAGTCTTGAAGATACCTTCCCTTTTTTACAGATCCTCTCCAGACTGGAGAACATCGGCTGATAGACGACCTTCCTGCTTTTTTAAGGAGACACGTATGATTTTCTTATATAGATACATACATACGTATATGGCTATTCATCTACTACCTGTGAGGGTAACTAAGGTTAGTTACATGTGCATCTGGTTTGTAATATGAAGGCACATATTTGTAATGAGACAACTAAGAGATGACCAAAAATGTAATAGAAAGACTCATTTTGTAATACTGAGTAAACTGCTAGCATAAATATCATTTTTACTGTATTCAAAGGGAGAGTAAAATTTTCATGTTGTATTTACAAAATGAGTTTCAGTATTACAATTTTAGTTGTCTTGTTACAATTATGTGTCTTTCTATTATAAAACAGATCCACATGTAATAAAAGATCTATATCCGAGCAGGTAGTATACACACACACACACACACTACAAGACATTTCCTAGCATATGTGGCATTTAATAAGATATACTCATTAACCATTTAAATGTTCGCATCATATGTAAGAAAATAAATAAGAAAACAAAATACAAGCATAGCAATTAAATCCCAATACACTGTAAGTTAGTGTGGCTCTGATACCAATGTTGGAAAATATTGAGCGAGAGAAAGGTAGTGGAAATAAAAATTTTGTTTCATATTTCCTAACTAGAAGACCATGCCAACAATTATGTATAGAAAAGAGGGTGTAAGATATACCGTGTCCTATAGCAACTCCAGTGCCTATCCTTTCACATAGATGTATTTCCTTCTTAAGCAACACAAGTAGGATAGATAAGGATGTCCTCCTAGCATAGAAATGAAGCTTCTATGTTGTAAGGAGTGGGAGCCCAGTGGGGAACCATTCCCTCTAGATATAAAAAGGCAACATCCCTTGAACTAAACATCACATAAAAAATTCCACTGAAGGGATGATAACTGATTCATTCAACATGTATGTACATTAACACAAAAAGTAGCAGCGGAAGAGAAATACATCTAACTATTACAAAGCTTGATATCTTGATACATCACTATACCACATATGGGTGAGTCACTGGAAAACTATCTTAAACAAACAAGGATCTAGCTGAGGATCATCTAACCACCTCTTGTAAGTCTCCCAAAAGCTCAACTACAAAGGTTTTGCTTATCCTTTCCTAGATCTAAACCTGGGGATGGAAGCATACCCCACAAAAGGAGAAGAAAAGGTAGCATCAGCAAAGGTCGGTATATGTGCATTGTAACATACTAGAACTAGAACCCTACCTAAGTAGTTTGACCCTTTTGACTTAGCCAATCAAGGATAAGATAATACATGTAATCGAGCCAATGATGAAATCTAAAATGTGTCACAAGAAGTGTAACATAACAAAACATGCTTAATAATCATATATGACACATACGGAGATAATAAGAATATAATTGGATGAATAATAAACTAACGGGACACTAATGGGCCATATGATATATCTCATAAAAGAAGTCCCAAAAGTAAAATCTAAGTTTAAAATCATGTTCCTTGGGTCCCAATTGCCTTGGGAGTCAAGTTTCACATTATTCACATAATAATAATACATTTAATTCAAATTGGAAAAGAAGATGTGTGTTTTCCCCAAAATATCAAATAAAATAATAAATGAATCCAAAAGAGGAAAATAATATTAGAGTCGTAATCTACATAATAAATATAGCCTTTGGGTAAATTTTCATCCAATTTGGAGAAAGTTTGCTTAAAAGGTGAAACCAACAGAGAGAAAGTGTGTAGAACCTTCAAAATATTAAATAAATATACAAACAACTCCAATATGTAAAATTGACGGAAAATTCGTATCCAACACATTAAATATGACTTGTGGGACAAGTTTCATCAAATTTGGATAATCCTAATGTCATTAATGAAGGAGAAAGAGAAAATGAGATTTGAATTATTTAACCCATTAAAAGTTTCTAGAAGGCAAAACTAAGTGCATAATCAGAATCTACATGCCTTAATTAGACTCTGTGCAAAACTTCACTTAATTTGGATAAGGTTTGAGCCCTTTATTGAATAGAGAGAAAATAATGCAATGATGCATTCACACTTTATTTAAATCGGTTTGGGATTTGATTTAAATGTCATGTGAATTTATATAATTTTCACCTAAGGTTTCCATGTCACGTGCTTTTTGATTTCACGATCTTGGTGGACCGTTCAATCAAAGATATGCGGTTGTGGCCTTGTCTCCTACCTTGAGTAGGAGACCCGTCGGATTTGAACAGAAACAAGGATTTTAGATTTCTCTATCTTCCTCCCTCCTCCACCATTTTCCATGATTTTTCTTACATTGTGATCAGGAGAGAAATCCACATGCTTCCATCCCTACTTTCCCTACCTTTTTCTTCTCAGATTGTGAAACCCCAAACCTTGCCAAACAAGCAAGTTCGAGCAATTGTCTACTCGCCTCCCTTCACAACCTAACCTATAAATAACTCTACCCTCGATTTTTTGGAGATCCTTCCAACGATTCTCTCAACCTAATTAAACCACTGCTTATTTGTGTGTCACTAGACATCAATGGGAAGCCCCAATTTTTGTGGCAGATCGCCCTCTCTCTCCTCTCGACCTCAGAATGAATTGAAGGTATGGTCACTTTCGTCTTCACTTGGGCTTTCTTTCGGTACCCACATCTCGGAGTTTGGTCAAGTTTAGCAGAATCGCCCAAAACCTCCCAAGTTTTGGACCTCATGCTCCATGACCATGATGCACGAGCCTGAAGGAAGAGATGAGCGGTGGTGATTTCTCGATTCTACCCTCATTATCTCAATTTTCTCCATTTTCCTGAATAAGGGCATTTATGACTTTTTGCTTTTGTTTCCTTTGGTTTGGTGTGGGCCTCGCAAGTGTTGACTGAGACTCTGATCGGATGACATGGCCACCACTGATTGCCCCACATCGAGAGAGGTTGGCTCACTCATTCTCCCTCTCACAAGGTTTCCTTGGCTTATGTGGATTTTTCAAGTTTTCTGATTGGTCGAAATTCTAAAATACATAACTAATTGTCTGTGTGTCCAAAAATTACAATTAAAAACTCGTTGGATTCAAAAAAATGTAATCTTTCTAATGGTGTTGGTTTTTTACATGAATCAAATGTTATGAAGAGGATATTTTAATGAAATTTCCTAAATATGTAATAACTTGTAAATTCATAACTAATAATTTATAAGTCAGAAAAATATAATAAAATATGTTTTGAACTCCTAATAATATAAACTAAAATATGAAATAGTTTTCATAAACTAATTCACATAATGATAAAAAGATGGTTTTTAGGGTTTGGTTAGTGTGTATGAAATTCACATAAAATCTGTATATGTGTTTAATAGGCTCTTTGGTGACCTAGACTTGGATCTAGAAGTGATTTGGACTTTGGGCTCTGATTTTGAGGTATGTTGTATCCCCTATTCCTCAATGTTGAGAAATTCACATATCTTATCATTCTTTTGACTATGGCCTACACATATGTCTTTTTTCTTGATATCATGGTTCATGTGAACTATCTTGCTTATTGTGGTTTTAGATATTCTCTTGAAATCTTATCTTGTGCTATGGTGCATGATAGACTTGTTGATGGTATCTGCCCACTGTGATGTGGATGTTTATTTGTAGATGCATGTGTTGTCCATTGTCTGATATGGCAACATTGTATAATTTTAACTATATTTTCTACTTGCCTCTACATTTACCTGCTATGTGATTTAGTAGCACTAGAGTAGTATAACTGCATTGGTTTTGTCTCATTATGATTTATGGCAACATTGTGATATTTTGCATGGTGGATGTGTGATTCCCCATGCCAGGGCAGGATGTGTGATTCTTGGCCCATGTCTCACCAGGTTCAAGATGTCTGATTCTTGGCCATCTTTGTTTTTATACTATTCTAGTGTTATGCTTACCTCACATGCATGCAGGGTGATGATTATGATATGTGCACATGTGGCTTCACTTTATTGTTTTATTTATGGCAAGTATCTTATCTTAACATGTGATGATGGTTCTTATCTTTTATGCCTGTGTGGGTAGTCCTTATCTTTTGCATGGGAAGCATTTATACTTGATGCCCTTATTGCCATATATTGCTCAAGTTTTCTTTTAGTATACACATAGCAGCCTTTGCTGATGTTTCTCTTTCTTCCCTTCTTTTGTGGGGTATGCTTCCAACCCCAGGTTAGAACAAAGAGAGGTGAACTTCGACAAAAACCTTTGTAGCTAAGCTATCGGGAGACTTGAAGAGGTGGTTAGATGACCCTCGGCTTGATATTTGGCTTATATGTTTAGTTTTCCTTTTTGGATACCCATGTGTGGTGAAGAGATGTATAATGTTATAAAGCTTTGTAAATTATTAGATACTGATCTTTCTGCTGCTACTCATTGTGTTATGATACAAACATGTTAAATGAATTGGTCTCCATTCCTTTGGTGAAAAGTTTATGTCGTGTTTGGTTCAAGGGATGTTGTCTTTTTATTTCTATTAGGGAGTGGTTTCCCTCTCGGATCCCACTCCTTACAATATGGTATCAGAGCCACTAGCAGTCAGTTATCTAACTATTTCAATCTCATCTCCCTTAGGATGTTTACCTTTATCTTAGGTTGCTTATACCTAGTACCTTACCTTGTGTAGGCAAAACCCTAATGGCGGGAGATAACTCGACTGTTGACAACCAGTACGGTTACGAGACACCCCAAAACCTTAGGTTTGGTCAGGGGACCTCAGCTTCTGCTAGTTCGGGAGTAGTTATGACTCCAGAGCAAGAGTTGACCATGTTTCGACAATTTTTTACTTCTTCCATGGCGGGGAAGATGAAAGATTCATATGTACCTGAAAAGCCTAAGGAGTTCTCGATCATGGAGTTCATGAAGATGAAACCATCTTCCGTCAAGGGTGAAGGTGAGATAGAAATGGTTGACAAAGCTGATGATTGGGTGTTGGCCATAGAGAGGACTTTTGATGGTATGGCATGTCCTCCACATCAAAAGGTTAGGTTTGCTTCATACGTCTTGGAAGGACCAGCAAGAGTTTGGGGGAATGGAACTGCAAGGACTAGGGACATATCAACCATGACTTGGGTGGAGTTTTTGACTCTCTTCTATGGGAAGTACATCTGCACTGCTGCTTTGAAGAAGAAGGAAGTTGAGTTCTATAGTTTGAAGCAAGCATCAATGATTGTTTCTGCATATGTGCAAAAATTCATGTTACTTGAGAGATATGCTTCTAGACTTAGTGAAGAACGTAGAGCTTACCTATATCTAAAAGGACTCAACTACAATGTGGGTCATGCCCTCATCCCACAACTTCCTTTGACCTTTCAACAGATGGTGGATAAACCTTTGGCAGTAGAATCTTATCCAGGGTTTCAACCTAGAGAGTTTGATAAGAAGAGGAAAGGTGATGAGCAAAGGAAGGAAGTGTGTGGTAGATGTGGTGGTAACCATCCTCTTGGGAAGTGTTATAGAGAAGGGAACCATGCAAGGAATCCACCTAACTACCTGAAGGTATGCCATCATTGTAATGAACCTGGACATGTTAGACCTCAGTGCCCCATGCTTCGTTTTGGGCCAGCATATGTTCCTCAGCAAGCACCTCCTCAAAACTAGGGAAATAATAATGGTAACAATAATGGTAAGAAGCATGTGGAAAGGAGAGCTGGAAGAGTTTTTGCTTTGGATGGTGAAGAAGTTAATGATAATGAGCAAGAGCAAGTTAACCCATAGTTCCTTATATTAGTATTTAGAATTTATGTTTCCTTTTTGCATGTTGCTTAGTTGGATGTAAGAAGTATAGTTGAACCTTTTATATATGAAGTTTAGTTTGATATAATAAGATGAACCCTTTTAAGGGGTGGTGGATAAGTTTGCTTATGGATGTTTTGATTTTGAGGACAATATCCCTTTACGGGGTGGTGTGTTGTAACATACCAGAACTAGAACCCTACCTTAGTTTGACCCTTTTGACTTAGCCAAACAAGGATAATCTAATACATGTAATCGAGCCAATAATGAAATGTAAAATGTGTCACAAGAAGTGTTACATAACAAAACATGCTTAATTATCATATATGACACATATGGAGATAATAAGAAAATAATTGGATGAATAATGAACTAATGGGCCATATGACATATCTCATAAAAATAAGTCCCAAAAGTAAAATCTAAATTTAAAATCGTGTTCCTTGGGTCCCAATTGCCTTGGGAGTCAAGTTTCACATTATTCACATGATAATAATTCATTTAATTCAAATTGGAAAAGAAGATGTGTGGTTTCCCCAAAATATCAAATAAAATAATAAATGAATCCAAAAAAAGGAAAATAATCTTAGATTCGTAGTCTACATAAAATATAGCCTTTGGGTAAATTTTCATCCAGTTTGGAGGAAGTTTTCTTAAAATATGAAACTGGGAGAGAGAAAGTGTGTAGAACCTTCAAAATATTAAATAAATATACAAACAACTCCAATATGTAAAATTGATGGCAAATTCATATCCAACACATTAACTATGAGTTGTGGTATAAGTTTCATCAAATTTGGATAATCCTAATGTTATTAATGAAGGAGGAAAGAGAAAATGAGATTTGAATTATTTAACCCATTAAAATTTTCAAAAGGAAAAACTAAGTGCATAATTGGAATCTACATGCCTTGATTGGCCTCTATGCAAAATTCCACTTAATTTGGATAAGGTTGAACCCTTTATTGAAGAGAGAAAAAATAATGCAATAATGCATTCACACTTTATTTAAATCGGTTTGGGATTTGATTTAAATGTCACGCAAATTTATATATTTTTTGTCTACAGTTTCCCTGTCACATGATTTCTGATTTCATGAGCTTGGTGGACCGTCCAATCAAAGATCGTGTGACTGTGGCCTTGTCTCCTACCTCGAGCAGGAGACTCGTCGGATTTGAAAAGTAACAAGGATTTCAAATTTCTCTATCTTCCTCCCTCCTCCACCATTTTCCATGATTTTTCTTGTATTGTGATCAGGAGAGAAATCCACATCCTTCCATCCCTACTTTACCTACCTTTTTTGTAACGACCCCGCCTCCCGATAACCCCCAATTAAGGGAGACCAAAATGTCAGAGTCGTTATCCCAATTAACAAGATCAAAGGTTCAACAATTAATCAGTAATAATTATGAAATTCTACCGAACTAAACTGAAATCTGGTATAAAATAAAACTTTGCATACCTTTTTCAAAAACTTGGATATCTACTGCTATCCACATTTGGAGTCTATTCTAATTAATCCTTCTTTGTACTTTAATTCTTATTTAATTCCACATATGCCACTTTACTGTTTGTCCTTTTCAATCTTGTACCCAAAAGCCGACAAACAAAACGTCGGTCAGCATAAATGAATATGCTGGTATGTGGGGACAACCAAAATTTCGTAAATATGACTAACAATCTAAATATCACAATCAAGTTAATTAACAAGCCAAATTACGCTTTCAGTGTGACATTCTCCACTACTTTTGCCCTAACCCTTGCATGCCCACCTTAGGGTTTCTTTTTTGCCAATGACTTAAGGCCACCTTCTCAATACCGAGCTTGGTGCCTGGGGTCACCTCTCATGGTGCCCATTAGTCATTCAATAAAGACCACCTTCTCAATCCCGAGCTTGGTGTCTGGGGTCACCACGCATGGTGCCCATGGGTCTTCCCTCCTAGGCTTGACCTTTTGGCATCATCCATCAAGGTTGCATGTAGGAGCGAGAATACACACTTATATTATAATTGTGATAATCATAGTGACTTTATGATTTGCAAGTATGAACATCCAACTGATAGGTTGCATTCAATGTGATGAATCATTTGGGAAACTCTTTGGGAAACTAATGTGATTAACCATAATTAATCACATACCTATCAGGATAATTTGAGACAGAATTAATTCAATCAATGCAAGAAATCAATAGGCAAGCAAGCACACAAAGAGATCTTGAAATATGCATACAATTTCCTATCATTGATCATGCCATCAAGATCTATTAAACCTAGCTCGCTTCCTAGGGTTTCTAGTCCACTTTTAGGGTTTCCATTGCAATTAGGGTTTCTCTTCATTTATATTATTTTAACCCTAATTTTATACAATTACTCACAAACCCTAATTATCTCATCTATTCTTCACGAAAGATATTAAGGTTACCTTTTAACAACATATAACCTTAATTTCATATTAAAGGCACAATTAAAAATCAATTAAGTCCATTATGCTCTTTTACATTAAAACTACCATTTTTATCCTTTTAATTCATGACAAGATCATTAGGCCCGATTATCATCTTTGGTTCCTTTCGGATTAACAACTCATAGTTCATTATGGTCTAATTCACATATGAACTCTTTTTATCATTAATTCCACCTTTATCCATTAGAAAACCCTAATTACCATATTAAGGGTATTTATCCACAATTAGGAACTTTTATACTCGAAATAGCTTAGAACCATCATATTTCAATTTTATTCATGAAGATGAACAATTAAAGCCATTAAGAGTCACAATTACTAACATTAGGGTTTCAAGGCCCATTAAAGCCCATTCATGTACATGGAACTCTAAACTAAACCAATTGCATGTAAAGTTCATCCTTTTTGTTCTTTTTATAATTAACATTCTAATATCAACTTTAACCATCCATAAAACCCTTCTAAATACATTAATCATCTCAAATTAGGGTTTCTTAAACATTAAAGCATTAAAGTTGATAACTTCCACTACTTTTCAAATTTCAAGAGAAATTCACTTCTAAATATATTTTAATGGATTCCTCATATTGTTATGAGCAAGATTCATATTTTATACGCAACCATCTGAGCTACCAATAAAAAGATATGAATTTTGCATTATTTACTTACTTGGGCCAATCACTGAGTGTCACGTCACCACTTGCATGCAATGTTGTTTGTTCTGGAAACATAACTAAATTACAGTTATACCCTCACGTAAGTCGTTGGTCCTTCAGCCCACAGAGGGGTAAAAGCGACCAACTCACCCCGGTCGTCTTCTCCTTTAGAACCTTACGTGGCCATCGACCTGCTGCCAAGCGCGAGGCTATCTCCCTCACTCCACGGCCTGGAGCTCGCCGGAACTGATCGCCCTACCTCTGATGCTCCCCGTCGCGCCCAATAGAGCCTCGAAGCATGGCTGAGATGGTCGGTTTCATGAGCACCAAGCCCACACATGTGATTGTTCTTGCAGGTGAGTTGCAGCTGTTGCGCCTGGGTTAGGACACAATGGTGATGGTCAAGCCTCTCCCCAGCATCGTGGGGCATCCTACTTCCATCTCGACTACTTCACGACCCCTCACTGCTCCAGAGATAGTGCTATTCTCAAAGGTTAGGGTTTGCATGGAAAGAACAAGAAGAGAGAGAGAGTTGTGTGGGATCTCTCTTGAACTCGAATTAGAGACTCTACCCTTTATATAGGGGAGGGTATCCATGCCCTGAGGTGTTCATCCACGATAAAACAAGTTATTTTCCCCTTAGGAACCCAAGTTCCTTCATTAGGAAGCAAGCTTCTCTCTCCTAATTATCTTCTTAATAAACCATATTTACTGGATATTTAGAAATTCAAAAATTCTCTCTCTTATTCTCTTTATGCTTGCCTTTTAATCCATTGGCACGAATTTATATTTTCTTTTAGTAGAAAATACCTCCTCTTTAACAATGCCACCAATTCCATTAATTATGCATCACATTATCCTCTTATTTTGTATTATTTGTATTTTCTCTTTCTTTTTCTCCATTGGGGCTCCTTGGACCCCAAGAAACTCTAATATTGAAATCCTTTTTAGTGGATACTCATTATCCTTCTAGATGCATCTATATCCATTATTTCTCATTATCCTTTTTATTTCTTTATTAAAATATCTCTTTTTGAGGATTTCTCTTTATCTCTCTTTTTATTGTCGGTATTGGAATTCCTTTTAATATTAGAAACCTTATGGATAAGAAAATCCATCAAGGATAACTCAATCTTACCTCTTTCCACTTATTTCCCATATTTTATCATTGTCTCCAATTTCTTTCTTAATAAGTAAATATTTAATTGATCTTTTCTTTTCTTATTACATTATCTTTGCAACTTTGGACTCGTTGGAGCCCAAGGAACCCAAGAGGCACGAAATCCACTTTTGGATTATATTCTTTTTCCTTATAGAGTTTTCTACATCTTTCTTTTCTCCATCTCTTATTAATAATGGAGTTTCTTTTGTCTTATCCTTGTCATTGGGCCCAACAACCAATAAAGCCCACAAAACAACCAACAAGGCTATTGTAAATGAAATCTTTTATTCAAAACAAATTATATCATTATTTGTTCAAATATCTTTAATAGGAGAAATTACATTTCTCACCCAAAGAACCCAAAATTTGGGGTTGTAACATCCTTCCCCTCTTATAGGAATTTAGCCCACAAAATTCCACCAGGCATACAAACAAACAGGATAAGCCTTTCCTATGTCCATCATGGCTCCCATGTGGCCTCACCCTTCCCATGGTGCTTTACAATAACCTTCATCATCTCATATTCTTCCATCTGATTTCTCTCTCACCTTGGCATATTGTACCCTCATAAGTGACTCAGGACATTTCAGCCTCTCATAAAGCTGAATAGGTTCATGGCTCAGCACATGGCTTGGGGTACCTCACATAGTGCTCTAGATCGGACTCATGGAACACATTATTCATCATGTTATCCTGAGGGGTAAGGCTAAACACAACCATATCCACTAATCCATCTCAAATAAACCATACAGCCTAGACTCAACTCTCTTAGCTATAACTTAGAGGGGTCGGATTTTCACATCACATACTCTCCCACATCACATATCGAGAGAAAGAGAAGAACAAATCGGACTCACCTTTACCAACAGTTTGACTGGAGAAGTGCGGTGGAGAGAGGATGAGGCGCCACAAGCTCGGAGGCAAACTTCACACATCAGAAGCCTAAAGCATGATCTCGGTTGAAATTGGATGGAGAATCGTTGTACGGGGGCTAGGGAAGACCTGGGTACAAGTATTTATAAGCGAGGTTGGGGGGAAATCCGAGATGGATTGGAACCAACCTTGCTTGGAGAGCAAGGTTTGGGGATTTCCCAAAATCTCCACAAAATCTCAAAACCAGAGGATCGACAACTGTGGAATTATATTTGGAGTCCAATGGCGAAGAAATCATGTGAATCGGTGGAGAAACGTGCGAGTAATTCACAACTTACCAGGTTCGTGTACAGTTCACGATGCCCATTCCTACCTGAGGTAGGAGACAATCCTGATCTGTTGGATCGCGGATCCAAGGGTCCAGGTTGGGCGTGTGATCAGATATGTGTGACATTTAAATGGTTATTCCCAATTGGTTTTGAATAAAGTGTGGATGACATTAATTCCTATTTTCTCTCTTCATTTAGGGTGCAAATGAGTCCCAAATTGAACGAAATTCTACACCACCCTAATGTGGACATGAGGAATCTGAATATGCAATTAGATTTTCCTTTTGAGAACTTTTAATGTGTTAAATAAAGCAAAACATATTTTCTCTTTCCTCCATCGTTAATGGTCATAAGATTCTCCAAATTTGATGAAACTTCACCCACAAGTCACATTAAGTGATTTGGATAGGAATTTGCCATCAATTTTACATGTTGGAGTTATTTGTTCAGTTATTTAATATTTTGAAGGTCTACATACTTTCTCTCTCTTGATTTCATCTTTTAATCAAACATCTTTCAAATTGGATGAAAATTCACCCAAAGGCTATATTTATTATGTAGATTATGAATCCAAGATTATTTCCCTCTTTTGGGGTCATTTATTGTTTTATTTGATATTTTGGAGAAAACACAGATCTTCTCTATCCAAAATAAATTAAATTAATTATCATTATTATGTGAATAACGTGAAATTTGACTCCCAAGGCAATTGAGACCCAAGGAACATGATTCTTAACTTGAATTTCACTTTTGGGATTTCTTTTAAAGAGTTATGTCACACTTAATATCTGTGGTCGTTATTATCACATTATTTCATTACTATCATTATTTCGCATTCAATTCCATAACTTAATATTATCACCAATAGAGTTGGGTACGATTATTTGCACAAATTTTATATAATTCATTATTACTTCATGTGACATATTGTATGTGTCCATTTTTTGGCCTAATATTAATGTGAGAACATTAGGTTACATTAGGGTGATTTATGCATGCATTAGCTCATTAGAGTTATACTAAACATCTTTTAGGTCTAATCTCAACCTTGTTTGTCTAAGCCCAAAAAGGTCAAACTTCTAGGGTAAGGTTTGAGTTCTAGTATGTTACACTATGCATCTATGTAGTCCATGAGGACCACCATAAACTTCACTTCACATTTCTTGAGTCGATTGGAAGGAGTAGCCTCTTCATTCATCTACGTGCTAGCATCAATTTTCTTCTCCATTGCCATCTCTTACTTTTACGGGTAAGTTGTTAGGATCTCACATTATCACAATGTTGAATGATAAGTGTGTTTAGAGCCTTGGTCATCCCCCCCCCTTTATATAGAAGTGGTGGGACTAAGATTTCCAAAACCCCCGGAAGATGAGGGGTCAAGTTTTTTGGTTGGACGGTGGTTGCCCGCAGCTAGTTGGTCGATTGGACTATCCAATCAGCCAATTGGCTTATCGGTCTATTGGTTGTGCACATGAGTCAGTCAAATGGATAGTCCACTCAGTCGATTGTCTTAGGGCCAGTGACACAATAACACTGGCTTCTAATGTGATGGTTAATAGGTGTGATCACAGCTATCATTAATCTTTGGCCCATTATAACTAGTCAATTTGAATCAGTCGATCAACTAGATTATCCATTCTATTGACTGACCATTCCAGTCATCTCTTGGGTGACACTTTCTAGTCAGTCGATTGAATTCTTCAGTCAGTTGACTAGTAGGTCCTGTCAACTATAAATGGTATAGTCTAGTTAGTCGATTGGACTCTCCATTCAGTCAAATGGACTCGACTAGACTCCCTAGTCAGTTTATTGGCTTCTTAGTCAGTCGACTATATTGCAAATATTATTTATTTTGATTTCCTAAATACTTTGGTAGACAAATTAATCGTATCCATGATTAAACTCCTTTTAACAATGCATCATATTCCTATGATCCTACATGCTCCATATTACATTATCAATGATGTCTACAATCATATTATGACTTCATAGAAAATGAGAAATATCTAGAAACACATCATTCCCAAGTAATTGGATAACAACTTCAACCTAAAAATTATGACTAATGTTACATTGACTGTATAATTCCTTTATCACATATATATAGATTGAACATGAGGTGTGGAATCATCATCCTCTAAAATTCAATCTATGTTTCTTAAACTAGAGTAGACTATTCAGATGTATGTGAGCTCTATATCACATATTGCCTCAGATGAGCATGGCCATGTACTTCTCAGTCTCACTTATTAAGTGGCTAGGATATCATCTAATAGGAGAGACAAATTCGATCTACATCACTCGCAACATTCCCCATGTGTTAGAATGTACCCAAAAATCATATGTAAGGTAGCCCTTATTGTAGGTCACGTTGAATGATGTTAAAAACCATTGAATTCAAATCTTACATTAGTTTTTACTTTTAAATTCATCCATATTTATTTATGTTTTTTGGTCGGTCAAAAAAGTGTGTTACTATTTAATACCAAAAACTTTGGGCACTAAGTACCCCATTACATTGACAGGAGCTAGACAGCTCACACAAGGATCAAAATCCCCACGCAGGGGGAAACACATGAGATCTAGACAAAGAAACAAAACTAAGAAGACCTATCTAACTAAACAAGCTAGGTCCAAGCATTCCTAACCAGAAGAAGACTATTACAAGACACTATTACATGCAATCAGTGTACCCACAAATAGTAATAGTATCTTGACATAGAACAAAAACTAGTATTCCTGCCTGCAGCTAGACTTGAAGCATCTGACCTTCTCAGCTACCCGAACTTCAGGTTTCTAAATGGGTGAAAACACCCAAATAGGAACCCCTAGCATCAGGTTCATAAGAAGCTGAGCTATTTGCATGAGAAGTAAGAACCAGCACATTTTAGCAACAGAGAGTGGGAGGGAATAAACAGCTCCAATTCACTCCTTCATACTTAGCACAACACCAACTATCTATTAAAAGTACCCACAAAGTGTGATACTATGCCAAGATTTGAGAGATCCTTCTAGTTATCATCCCACCACACAGTCATGTTGCTAACCTGCAAGGGACCTTGATCTTTAGGTAGCTAATGTTATTTCCTTCACATCAGTGGCAGAGGGGCCAAGGAGGAGGAGGCCTGATAATCTGCTCTCCATAAACCCGACTACCCATTACATGATTTGAGCGCTTTTGATTACACAGATGCAATCCATCAAACACCAAGTGACTCCTTCACATGACAGTAGAGAATCTAAAGGGAACTCGCAATCTTCAAGTGGCCAAAGGCCAAGCACTAGACGATGAACCCAACTGGGATCAGAAGCCCCTGTTTGCATAGAGGCATTACAATGAACGCCATGAAAGTGTTCCATCACATAGTAGCAGAGGGAGGGAAGACGCCCATTACTAGCACCGCAGCACCTCAACTACCCTTCAGTCAGCCATCAGTGTGATGGAGGAGGGTACTATGTCGAAGTCAGTGTTGAGGGCACCGCCAAGTAGGGAGCACCACCGGCTGGACAGGAGGCACCCAAACTGGCCAATGAGGCTCGGCCACCGCAAAGATCTCCGAAGAAAGACTGGTCGATGTCCTGAGACCATCGCAGCACTGGATGAAGCCATGATCTAGCTCGGGGTAAGGGGGATAGGGGTCAGAGAGGGAAGTCGAGGGACTCCCTTACTACGCCTACGATGACGGAGCTACCACACATGAAGCCAGAACCAGCAGGAAACAACTCCTCTCCATCTGTCTCTCTTAAATGAGAAGGAGTCGACATAGTCGATACAACCAAACTCGACCCGTGTCTTGGCTTCAGCACTGTGCATCACATCACCTCCTCAATCCTTGCCGTGAGCAGCCCCAGAACCACATCTCCCCCTTTTACAAGCCAATTGGGCCAGGGGGAGGAAGACACCAGAGCGGCGCTCCCTCCCCCTAGTGGTGGCTGTCGGGAAAACTAGAGAGAAGCGGGAGTGAAACCCTAGAGAGAGAGTGGATCAGATCATGTTCATATTTATTTATGTTTCTAGAGCTAAACTTATATTTTCTTTTCTTAGTGAAATTCAAACATATACAAGATTATTCTTTACTGCAAACACTTAGCATATAGGGGAACTAAATAGGATAATTTGGAATATGGGTCTAATTTCTTCTATTCAAACTATTTGTTATGTTATCTATGGGATTGTCTAATATGTAGAAGAGTTTTGGTATTATATAAATAAAATTTATTGTAATGTATATGGAGTTACAATATTTGGTATCTTTTTTATCCTCTAGAGATTATTCAATTATGAGAGAAATATGACACATTGTTTAGTTCCTTAGTTCCATCAATAACTCTCCAATTATCCTTAGTTCCATTTACTTTCTAATTTTCTCACGGTAAAAGCACTTAGTTTTCCAATTTATGTTATTCTTTCCACTTATATGAATAATGTCCTCTAAAGACAACCAACAAGGAGAAATTTGGAATTCTCTTATAACTTTCCACTTATGATTATACATCTAATTTTTTAATACCCTTGAGTATGATGTTATTATTTCCATGTGTATCATTTTATTTCTTTCTTGAAAATAAATTCTTTATCTGTGGCTTGCCTTCGTCAGGTCAGATTTGAATTCTTTTATGATAGTGCTTTCATCCTATTGTTTCCTTTTTATAACACCTAAGAGATTATGCATTCATCCCACTCTCTCTAGCAGGCTTAAACAGCTCCAAATCAACGTCAACTGGTGTATCTAGCCAAGGAGGCTTAACAGAATTAAACGACAGAATTAAGGTATTGAAAAATTTCAAACTTCTTGGACTAAAAGAAGATCAGGTAGCAAGGTTTTGCAGAGCGACCTTAGCAATGCTATATGCTACCTTGTTGAGTGTCTTGGGGATCAGGCCTACTTTACAAGGTGAATGAGGGGAGGTTAGTTGGCGAAACCTCTCCACATAAGGCATGAACTTCAGCAGGTACTACTTTGAGTTGAAGATGTCCACCGCGGTTGCACAGTATGACAATATAACAACCTTCTTGGTCTGGAGCTTACTTATTAGAATTTCAACTTGTATAATAGCTTGAACCTCTGTATGAAGCATGCATTCTGCGGTCATGCAGTGACCTTCCCCTTGCATGTTGTTGTTGGAAATGGTGATGGAATGGACTCCTATTCTTGGCTTGTTATCTTTATAAGCAGCATCAGCAAAGATTAGGATCGAGTCTTGGGGTATCTCAGGAAAATCAAGTTGTCTGTTCGGGGAATACCACTTCATAGTGTTTAAGGAGAGTTTGTTAATAGAGTTGGCCTGGTTCTTGATGAAGTTTAACATCATTTTCAGGGTAGGGAGAGTGGCATTGTGAGTGAATTCATTCCTCATGCTCCAAATGTGCCAACATGTCGGTAAATAGATTGTGTGCATGGAGGGAGATGTGGTAGCAGAGTTGATTATATATGAGATCCATTCTTCTTCAGATAGCGTGCACATGTTTCCCCAGTATCCCAAATCTTTCCAAATGGGCATAGTTAGTTTGCAGTCATACAGGTAGTGAATCAGAGTTTCTTGCTCGCATCCACATAACAGACATTCGGTCGAAGTGTCCATGTGGCGTCGGACTTTCTCAACATTCGTCAACAGGCTACGGTGCTGCATTTTCCATAGAAATAGCTTAATTTGCTCAGGTAAATCAGATTGCCAGATACATTTCTAGCTACCTTGGACACAAGCCTCTTTCCCTTCCCGTATCCACCTGTAGGCAGTTCGAGAGAAAGATTTCCCACTCGGTTCGTGCGGCCATGACCAGTTATCTTCCTAAAGAAGTGAATTGGGAGGAGGAAGACATGTGATGTACATCTAGTGTTCTTTCGGGATATGATTCTTGATAAAGCTCAAGTCCCAGCTTCCGTCCAAGGCAATCATGTCTTGCACCTTCATATCGGTGAGGTCAGAAGGGATGGTTCCATAGTCCTCTTTCTTTAGGATAGCTTTGGGCCCGCACCAGCGGTTGAACCACACATTTGAGGATGTCCCATTGAAAATAGTTCTCACACTAGCCTCCTTTAGGAGAGGTATTGCTTTTTTGATGAAGTTCCAAATAGGCAAACCTGAGGATTTTCTGAAGCTATCTTTTTTTGTGTATTTATCTTTCATGACCTTCACCCAAGGAACTTCCCTATTTTGCAGAAAGTCCCAGGTGTTCTTCATCATCAAGGCTTGATTTTGGTCTCTGATGTCCTTGATGCCTAGACCTCCAACATCTCTATGGGACGTAAGCTTTTTCCAAGAAACATGAGATAGCTTCTTCATTTCTGAGTTCCCTTACCAGATAAATTTGCAGATTTGCTGACTTATAATGTCACACATAGTAGGGGAAAGGGTGATAGATTACATAGTTTAGGAAGGTATAGCTTGAAATGTTGATTTTTCCAAGCATATCCTTCTGGCTAGGATAAGGTGTTTCACTACCCAGTTATTCATTTTGTTCTTTATACTATCCAATAGGTAAGCATGAGTTCTTTTGTTAATACATTGATGAATGATGGGAAGTCCCAGATATTTCCCCAGATCATTGGTGGTCTTGATGCCCATGACTCTGCTTATCTGTCTCTGTTCATGATTGGTTGCATTCCTAGAGAGGAAAATATGAGACTTGGTGGTAGACACCTCCTGCCCTGAGACTTTGGAGAAATCTAACAGGGTCTTCATAATAACTCTGGCTTGTTGCATCGAGCCTTCCGCAAATAGTATCAGGTCATCTACAAAGAAGACATGGGTGAAAGGAATGGATTCCTTACTGAGAACAATCGGTTTCTAGCTTCCTTCAGTGACTTTCCCATTTATGGCTTGGCATATCCGTTCAATGCATAACACACATACATAAGGGCTTATAGGATCTCCTTGCCGAACACCTTGACTTGCTTTGAAAGTTGGCAGAGGTTCACCTTCCCATAGAATAGACGTGTCTCCTAGAGTAATGATCTGCATAATGATCTTGAAAAGGGTGTCAGGAAACCCAGTTTTGATGAGTGTATCTTCAATAAATGCCCAATGCATCTTATTAAAGGCCTTAGTCAAGTCAAGTTTGATTGCCATGAGTTTCTTCTTTCCCTTTTGGAATCCCATCGAGTGCAAAGCTTCTTGCATCAAGATGATGTTTTCACTAATCCTTCTGCCCAGAATGAAGCTCTACTGCATTGGTGAGATCCAATTACATAATAAAGGTTTGAGTCTTTCAACAATTATTTTAGAAATCAGTTTGAATTGTTTAAAGATATCAGTTGGAATTCACTGCATTTTGCAGGGCATTTGACCTTGGGGATGAGCACCATATGTGTATTAACTAGCTGAGGATCAATCATAGCCTTTTCAAAGCAAATGTTAATGGTCTGATGCACAGAAGGGCCAACGTGAGTCCAGTTAGTTTGAAGAAAGTCAGCCGATATGCCGTCCGTCCCAGAGGCCTTCGAGGCCGCCATTTTGAAGATCATAGAGGTAGTTTCCTGTAAGTTTGGGATACCTGTGAGCATTGTCTTGACCAAGGCTGCATGTTCTTCAAAGCTTCCTGGGTAATTAGCAATCATGCCTCTTGTAGCCTGGGCAGGAGGGGCCATGAGCTTTGTGTAATAAGAAATAATAAGCCGTTTAAGACTATTTGAGTTGGTAACCCAATTGCCATCATCATTCTTTAGCCTTTTAATCTTTTTGTGGTGGCGTCTTCTTTTTACAGTTGAGTGGAAGAACTTGTTGTTGCCATCTCTAATTTTTTGCCATGTGTTGTGCGCCTTATTCTTCTAATCAGCCTCCTTTCGCAGTAGGAGGTTACAAAGCTTTTCCTGTAAGTTGAGAATATATGTATTAATAGAAATAGTATTACGCTGGCCCAGTTGTACATGAGCTTTGTCGATTTTCCGTAGGAGGATAGCCTTCTCTTGTTGGTTCTTCTTGGTCATCTCCTGATCCCACTTAATTGAGGCCTCTTGGAATGTCATTAAGGTCTCTAGAAAGTGGTTGTCTTTGTTCCAGTTCTTTTCAAGGTGGCTCGACAACCCCTCTATAAGGTTCCATCTAGCCTTAGTTCTGAAGTGAGAGGTGTGTTTGGTGCATTTCACATTGGTAATCATCATGCCTGGAATTGGTTACTGGTTCTTGAGTCAAAGTACTTACTGCCACTTTTTTTCTTGAATGCTTAGAAGGGTGTTGAAATCACCTATGACTGCCCAAGGGCGTTGTATAGCTTGGATTATCTCGTTCAACCTTGACCACAGCTTCCCTCTAGGTTTGGGTGATGGACTCGCATAAACAAAGGTTACTACAAATCCATTAATAAGGCAATGCACAAATTGGCGATGGTTGTATAGAATTTCTAGATTACATCTTGAGCTATTCCACAGAATCCAAATACCTCTAGAGAAGCTAATGGCCTCACTTCTGTGAGAGGATTCAAACCCATAGTTCTTTATGATGTTTAGAGCCTGGTCCCCACTGCATCATGGTTCGAGGATAACTAAGACATCAATTTTTAGTGAAAACTTGAATTCTTTAATTATATTGGTCTTTTGCTACGATCTGACACCTGTATGTTCCACACTATGAACTTCATTGGTGAATTGGCAGGATGCAGTTGGTTAGATGTAGAGGGATTAAACATGATGGGGATGTACTCCTAGGGTGTTTTCACCCTTGTCTGCATTAATGTTCATGTCTATATGTTTGGATGCAGAAGTGCCTGAGAATTATGGGTGATTTCTGGTGTATTTCCCTTTCTTCCTTACCCTATCCGGGCTTGAAGGGATATGGTTTTCCTGAAAAACCACTTGCCTATTCCTTAGATTCACTTGTCGATCAGCTGAGTCCCCTAGGGACTCTCTACATGGGTTGAAAATCACCATCTTTCCATTTGCTTCAAGGCTGTCGTTCCTGCCTACAGAGACTTCGTCATCTTGAGGGGTAACCGCTGAGTTTGTTACAGAATCCTTAGTCCTAGATTACTGTGGTTTCTGCAGCTTACGCCTATTCTTTTTGCTGAAAATTGTCTACCATTCTTCTTCCTTTTCATCCGCTAGCCTCGGGTGATGAGGATCCTTGTCAACTGAAACTTCATGGACCTCCTCTGAGGTCTGCTTGGACTTTCCTTTGTCCTTCCTGAGAGGCCTCCATTCTAGTTTCTTTGCATGTATGTTCATGTC
The DNA here is from genome assembly GCA_963693085.1 of Alisma plantago-aquatica. Lineage (NCBI taxonomy): Eukaryota > Viridiplantae > Streptophyta > Magnoliopsida > Alismatales > Alismataceae > Alisma > Alisma plantago-aquatica. Next base: position 813,346,355 of record OY856409.1, on the reverse strand, counting down.
ATATGGATTCGGAGGTGGAGGTGATGGTGTCCCTCCATTAGCTTCCGAAATAGTTGGAGCGGTTGTATTGGTATGTGTGCGTTCACCTTCACTGTGTCTAAGGCATCCGCACTTCATGTGTATCAAAGGTATGTTTTCATATTCCACGTTAAACTTCTCACCATTGAATAGGATTGCGGGAAGCAGGGGTTTTGCCATCTCCACTTCAACAACGATTCTCGCAAATTTCCCTCTGTGACTCAACGTCGTGGTTGAGTCAATCATGATCATCTTCCTGATAGTATCACCGATACTCTTTAAGAGATCATGTTGATATAGGTATATTGGTAGGTCTGCTATTCAGGCCCAGAGTAGGAGACACCTAGGGATACGATCAGAAGGGCATAAATATGTTGCTCAGGATTGAACCGAGATGTAGGATTTGAAGATCGTCCACGGTCCTCCTGTCATGGCTCAAACGTAATCAGTTTCATTGGACAGCTAGATTATGTAATAGCCCTTTTCTAGATCTATGACTCTGAAGTTCTCCGTCAGTTTCTAGAGGGTCGCCAGCCTGTTAACCAAGGCATGGTAGCCTACATTGATACCTACTGCCTTTATAATGATTGAGTGTTTCCATGGGTCTAGTAGGGGTTGGATCATTTCCTTGTTGACCTTGAACTCGGAGATGGGTCTTGAGCAGTCAATCGAGATCTTCGATGCTTTAAGAAAGTCTGTCGGCATGTTCTTGATGTGGCTGGTATCTCCCGCGTTTCCTACCATATTTGCATATGATCTTCTAGGGCCATTAGGGTTCGTTGGATCTCCTATTTCCTGGTTCTTTCTGGCTGGTTGTTCAGTTTCTTGTTGATGTAGGTTTTCTTTTGGAACTTCTCCTTGGTTAAGATGGGTTTATGCAGTAGCGGTATCAGGAGGATGAGTCCTCCCGGTGAAGCTCCCTCTACTGCCACCTCCCCGGCCTCTAGAGCCTCTCCCTCGTGCCGGTCCTAGAACCATCACGCTATCAGTCAAATCAGTCTTTATAGAGATGATCCTATTATTTCCTAATTTTGCATCTCCAACTCTTCCCATTATATTCAACAACGTGTTACAAAAACATGTAATTGATTAGATACAAATATATATTCCAATTATGTACATTATCTCATTAGTTCCTTTCGAGATATTTTTATGATAATTTTACTTAGAGGTGATTTATCTCGTTTCAAGAATTCTTGAATACATAACTTACTTTCCTTACATCTTATATGCAACTATTTATTCTTTAGTTCAATTTTTTTAGTGTTTAGCTTTCCACATAAAAGAAACCATATCCATTATCCTTCATATTATTTTTATAACTATTACAAGATTGTCTACCAGTCTTGTTATATGGACATTTGTGATCTCATTTACACCAGTGTTAATTTATTTAGTTATCTAATTGAGGATTGGGAACACATTAATATATTTACCTGCATACATATATTATTTGTTATATAAATCTTTCCAGACATTGTTACATGGTTTTTCTAATTATAATTTATTAACTATCATTAGTGTTTATATGAATTTTGCCATATATTGTTACATGGATTGGAATACATAGTTACATTGATTTGCAAATTACACTTTATTAGTTTACTTTTAATGTATGAGTTATTTACATTATACAATATAACATTTATTATGGGGGGAATACGAATACTTATTATTACTCAATGTTTAATCATTTAGCATTAATTACACATCATTTCCATCATATTAATGACAAAGGACCTATTTTACACATTATTTGATTCCTAATATATATTTTAAGCATGTTTCTAGTTGCCTTGAACATTTATCCATATTTCATTCTAACCACTTACATATATATTCCATTTATGTTTAGATGTGTATAAGTTATACCATATGTGGGGGGTTATTATCAAACCATAACGAAAGGGTCAATTCCTTAAGATTAAAATTTTTAGGCCTAAGAGGTCAAGTTCCATCATGTCACAACAACAACACTTAAAAAAGATTTTGTCCCTAAAATCCAACTATCCTTCAACTAGTGGAAAATTACTCTCCACCCTCTAATAGGGTATAACCTAATAAGTTAACTAAGCAACATCGAAGGTATTATAGTTTTAGATCAAGTAAATGGGTGCATGTATGATATACTTAGTTCATGCTTCTAACTAAAAAAATCTCATCCACATAGGGTTGAGCTTTAGATCCTTCTAACCCAACAACCCTAAGCTTCACATCTCAAAACTAATGATTCATCCAGTGTAACTTTCCATACCTTAGCGGGAAAAGAGGATTGCTCCACTACACCTTTATATCATGTCACATAATACTAGTCACTACTACATAGTTAAAACTAGAGTTCAAGTTATTATTCTATGTCGTTCTAGGGTTTCATCTTCTAAAATTTCAAAAAACTCCCTTTTGTGACTTAGTTCAAGAAAGCATCAATAAAATTAGAGAATTCGTTTTACATGTAGGATAATAGTGAAAAATAAGTTTTTCTTCAACGAATCAGGTATAATAAATCAAAGATGAGATCAAAATCAATGTGAGAACCAAGTCACATTTATTCAAAGATCTCCTTATCATTTGCTTAAACATTGCCATTACATAACTCCGTTCTAAGACAAAAAGCATAACTTCCAAAGAGATATATTATGATTAATCAAGTTTATAGGGCAAGAGCACCTAAATCCTCATCAAATTAGGGTTTACTAATCGAGATTATTATGTATATTTCAAATGATTCTAAGTTTTCCTTCCTCATCTCATGAAAAACTTGGGTAAATTCTAGGTAAACATCTCACCTAGAGGGTGATTATGTAAGGCGAGGGTCCTAATTAGGGAGATAAAATTGAAGTAGTTAGAATCCAACAACTAAGGCTTTGGATCCAAGAGGGGATTCATTCCTCACTTAATTTGAGTAATAAACTCATTTAATGCAAACACACTAACAAGAATGTTGGAATAGGTGTATTTTTTTTCAAATGGATGGTATTCAAGACCAAAGAATATCAGTGGAAATAAATGTAATGATTATATTCAATTTTACAAGATAACATAATAACCTCCTATAGGGATTACATGAAAGCAACAACATCAAGATCTTAGTAGAGGTAATCCAAGCCTATTTCCTAGATTTAACTTTACTAATCCAATTTTGGACATAAAGTCAGGTCCACCATGTCCTTCTCCTAAGAGTTTGGAAGCATACCCCACAAGAGGACAAAGTGGATGTTGTCAGCACAAAAATGACGGTATGAGCATATATATATGAACTGAGAAATACTAGGGAAAAAGGACATCAAAAAAATTATTCAAGGCTTTCTAAGTCAAGAGGGATAATGAACATACAAGTGGGTATCAAGAGAACATGTAAATAAAATAAATAATATAAGGATTTTTTTGACTTAATCTATATCACAACAATATATCACAATCATAAACTATGCATGTAAACAACATTAGACAAAATTTAACTAAAGCAAGGCTGGGACACCATATGATCTGATTCAAAATGTGGGTGGAAAAGTGTGCCCTGGCAGAATAACTGTGTGTGTGTATACATACATACATACATACATATATCAAATGGAAAAGAAACCAAGCGGTCGATAGCCCAACTGGTCAAGTCTGGTGGTGCCTCATGAAGCGTCCCAGGTTCGAATCCCAGTGGGGGACTAAGGCTGATGTTACCCATCTCGGGAGCATCTTGGCTCTGCTGCCCGCGTCGGAGAGAGGGAGAAGAAACCTTCTCTTAGATCCGATATATCAAATGGAAAAGAACACTCGGGGTGAAAAATTGTGCCATGTGTATGTTTGTACTCATGTACCACTACTATTAACAAAACTGGTATACGCCATGCACAAACATAGAGGCAAGAAGTAAGTTTAGTCAAATATAAACAATAGGACAAGAACATCCATCTGTTATCATGTGGGGTCAGAAAACCCATAAACAATATCCAATCATATCCACAATCAAGATACATCATAAGACTAAAAGAGGCATCACGTTGGAAAATAAGATTCCAATCAGTTCAATTTCTCAAAATCAGATTTCCATGTGTAAAAAGATGATAAAAACATAAATCACAGTGAAAAAGAATATCCATCAAGTTGAGTAGATCACAAGAACCACTCATGAATCAAATTCTCATAAAAGAGAGATACTATGTAGGGTATATCTCTCAAAAGTCTTAGAGACAGAAAACTCAGGTGATTGCTCGATATGGAACATTAGAATGCAACATACCTCATCTATGTATTAGTGAGTTATGGTAAAATCCTAAATCCACATAAGGGACACAAGCCACCTACAAAAAGCATACATAAAATTAGGATGAAATCCCCCAAATTACATGTAAAATTCATTTTTATTACTGAATTGAGTTATCCAAACCACGACATTATGTAAATTATATTTTGTTAATTCCATAGATAATTTTATATTGTTTTTATTTATAGAATAATATGTATGGATTTTAAAAATTCTGACCATTTAGAAAATTCCTATAAATTTACATATTTTATATCAGAATTAGGCATGAAAGTGGTACCATTAGGTGTAGAAAGTTTCTACTATGCCAAAACATATTTTATCTTTATTTTATGACAAATAGACTAAACGTAATGAATTGTCTAAGATAATAATTTTACTTATTTATAAAATAAAATGGCATTGAGGAATTACTAATAGGCCCTTGCATATGATTTGCAATGAATTGGATGGCATGGGCATATATGTAAGTTTCTCGCATCAACTACATGTGATTAAGTCAAAATGGTGAGGGAAAAAGATAAAAGGCCCACATGGTGTGGCATAGTAAAATCAAAATAGGGGAAAAAGTGAGAAATGATCAAAACCTATAACTTGCTTCATATCCTTTACATGCAGAAGAAGATGCATGTATTAGACTTATTGGAGGAATTGGACTCTCCAACCTCACATATAGAGCTTTGAGAACCATGAGCAATATACTCCACAAATCCTTCTGGTCATGAAGAACCAAGATGGGCATAGAGACAACAAGAAACACATGGGGAAACTTCCACCAATACAGCCAGGAAGGACATATAGGAACCACATCAAGGAGACCATTATAGTGAAAATTAAAACCCACAACATCGACAACCGAGCATGTAACAATCACTTTTTATTCTGGAAGATTGTCTATAAGTTAGGTAAACAAAGAAATTAGATAAAACTTAGGACAGAAACCTAAAACATGGGAAGTTGTGGAGAAGCTTGTTGGTAAAATAAGAAGAGGTCAAGACCACATGGGAAAGGTAGATTTGTTGGGAAATATGGATACAAAGTAGGTAGTAGAAAAAAAATTATGACCATATTACCTAACAACAGATCGCATAAAAAACAATATATTAGGAAATAGAATGCAAGATGTACCTTGTCCTATAGTAAGTCCAGCGACTATCCTTACATGGGAATGTTCTTTCTTCTCGAGAAGAACATGGACGGTAGCTAATGGCATCCTTCTAATGAAGCACTCACGAACAATGGATGACAATGTCCTTCTAGCATAGCAGCAAAAGCTTCCATGTCTCCATGTAGTCCATGCAGACGAATGATTGAGAACTCCACGTTGTTCTTTCTGAGCCGACGGGAAGGAGTTGCCCCTTTGTTTGTCAACGTGCTAGTATTGAATTCCTTCTCCCTTGTTATCTCTCCCTTTCACCAGTAAGATAGCTTGGGATCTCATGTTACCACAACTTTGAGAAGACAAGTCTCTATTATCTTGTGTTAAGTGTGTTGAGAGCCTTGGGGTTGGTTGGTCTAACAGATTAGCTTTAATAATTTATTGTCTCAACTCGGGCTGGCAATTTTTGACCCGACTAGACCCAAAAATTTGCAATTTATTCCAAACCTAATTTATTTCATTTGTGAACATTTTTGGTTGTATGAGACCTGAATAAGCCAGACCCGATTCGAAATGACCTAAAATTGATTTTTTTGAATATTTCATTTTAACATTCAATTTCAATACTTCTGAACGTGTGACCCAAAATTGACCCAATTGCCAGCCCTAGTCTCAACGCATTTCTTCCCCAGAAGTATACAAGATCGATTGTAGTTAAGGTTGTATACACAAGAAGCTAGACTAGTTAGGCGCAAGAGCATTAAAGCTCAACAGTCTAGATTGGTTTGCACAAGTTTGATTGATTTGATAAAAGTAATCAACGGATAAGAACAAAACAATTAAACTCAAGTATCTTTGAAGATGATTAAGATCAAACTTAAAGAATCTTGGGAATGAGATTTCACTTCCATATCACAACTTAGCAGAACAACGAAAATCTAATACACTAGTTGATCATAGAAATGAGGTTTGTATCTCATACACTTCCCAGTGATATGAGACACTACAAACTCCACATAAAATTCTTGTACATATGTTTAGTTTTTAACTACAAACATTGAATCCCCAACACATCCCAGTCATTTACATAGTCAAGGAATTGCTACTAGGATTACATCTCCATACTTCTAGACACATCTTTCCAATATATATTAGAAGCATAAAACAAGCAAACATGATGACCAGTCAAGAAAGCAAGTAAATGAAGCACTGATGTGAACTTAGAATAGTAAAACAACTAGTATTTGGGACAAAATTTGAGTTCACATAAGTAATGACATGGGAGTTACTCTCCCATGACCAAGAACAAGGTTCTACTCGTACATGGTGATGAAGCACATGTACAGGTTATGAATAATGAAGTAAAACATGAGCAGAGAAGGAAAAGAACAAAGTAATTTGTGGGGGAAGAGAAATAAGGGAAGAACTCTGATTGGAAGTCAAATTTTTGTCCTTTCTATTATTCCTGCCCTAGAAACCTTCTCTTCCAAGGGGTTGTAATAGAGGACGGGAGCCCTTTCTACATTTGGTGGAGAGAGATGGAGTATAGAAGATGTTCTCTCCCAAGTAACTGCTCCTTCTTCTCCAAAATCGCCATCCTTCTCCTCTGGTTTGAACTATGGTCGTAACTTGATCCAAATGACAAGTGATAACCGTCCCAAATGATTCCCTTTCATATTTAAAAGTCAAGGATGGTTTCTTTAAAAGTGAAGTTAAACTACCAACAACACATTGTGTTGCTGAATAAACATGAAGTGTTTCTCTCAGTAACTACAGTAAAACTATCATGCAAGAAGGTTGCACAATGTGTTGGTTGGACAACATGCCATGTTGTTGTAAATTGAGAAAAATTGGATAGTTCTGAATCGAGGAGACATGACATGTTCATATTTGACACACCATATTGTTGCACTACATCAATTTTTTATCTTTTCTTGTTTATCACAATCCCTGACATCTTCTGGATGGAGGTGACACGCCGTGTTATTGGCCAACAAGACGTGTTTTAGCAAGTTAGGGAACTTGGTGATTTCTTAGAATGAGGGGACACATCATGTTTATTGGCTAACACGCCATGTTTTTGCACGTCGGTGAGGAATGATTTTTCCTACTGTTGACACGCTATGTGATTTTATCAACATGGCGTGTTTTTGTCAAAATTTGTAGAAAATTCCTTCAGAATCGGTGAATATCTCACAACATCTGATAAGGGTCGAATCATGATCAAATTATCCCCATTTTTTTATTAAAATATTGTACCTATGATCAAACCATGGAACAAGAAAAGATAACAACAAAGTGGGAAATCTAGCATGATTAGAGGCGATTTCAGACAGGAAATGGATTGAAAATGCATGCATGAGTAGGCAAAAATACTATATAAATGATGCATATCAATCCCCCTAAGCTTGAACCATTTCTTGTCCTCAAGCAAAAAGAACATGGAAACACAATTGAAGAAGTGTCAAACACGTATCAATCAAAATAAATGAAAGAAGTGTATCAATCTAATCCAACCATAATCAAAGGATTAGTATTGTTAGCCATGAGTTCAACTCAAACACCCAAGGTGGAAGCTTAGTTTTAGAAAAAGTGGCAAAATCAAATTGGAAGAGTCAATAAAACAACATTAAGTAGAATTTAGATGACCAAACCAAATAATTAGTGAATATGCAAATTAAATCTCTAAATTATTAAGGATATAAAAGATGAAATCTGAGTTCGCATAAACATTCTAGCAGTTCTCTCCTTGCTTTTAGAATAAGAGTAAGACAGTGAAGCATGGCTTCCAGCACTCCACAGCTAAAATAGACTAATGCACATGTGGAATGTTGGTTGGGGTAAATTTACCCTCTTAAGAACACAACACCTAATCACAATAGCCAAATCAGACTTACACCAGGATAGCATTATATGTGGGCGGAATCTATTACATTGAGAGATATATATAAGTTTTTTTGAAGAACAAGCCAAAATAATCGAATATGAGTCGGGTTATGCTTGAGAACCACGAGACCTTGAACTAAAGAATTTTCCCTAAAAGCATAAAAGAGTTAGATGGATTGCATAATTGATTGGATTTTGTACTTATTTAAAAAACATTGAGAGGGTGATTGAATACGCAATAAGAATTTGACAAGAATCTAGGATGCTAAACAATGTTGTAGTGTTATTAGTCCAAAAAGATTTAGTTGTTACATGTATTAAATAATTACGAGTGTGAAAGATGAACGTGTAGGCTAAAAGTAAGAAATAGATATGAAGTAAACGTGTATGGAAATACATTTCATTTTATTGATAAACGGCTTTTACAAGTTTTCTTCAATTGATATTTCTCAGAAACTATATGGAAGAAATGGTTTAGCATTAGGGGAAATTCAATTCAAAAGAAAACAAGACTAGTTTAACCATTATCTAAAATAGACTAAGAAAAAGAAATGTAAAGGAAACTAAAACCAAACTACCAACCAGTTGCTCCCCCCAAGCTTGAAATTTGTAGTGGCTCCATTGCATTGACCAAACTCTAGTTGTTTATAGTTGGATATTTTTCATGGATAAAATCAGAATGAGGGATCAATGCCCTCATCGGCGGTCGAGAAATGTTGCCCCAGAGTGTCATCATCAAAATTTCAATGAGTGTAGGCTCCTGTAGTGGCAGTGGAGGTGATGCTAGCATGGAATAGTGACCATGAGCGATGTGTCACATATCTATTCATTGAATCCTGGAGTGCATATCAATGTGCTACTGCCTGAGTTGGTCTAAGTGGGTGTCGTGCTAGTTAAAATGATGGTGAGCATACCGGTATAGATGACATATATTTGGCATTTCCCAACTATAGTTTGTCTATGTGCCAGTAGAAGGAGGTGGAGGAGGTGGAGATGCCTCTGCTGCAGTGGAAGTCTTAGCTCTATCTCCAGACTCATCTACATCATCAAAGGTGAACTTTCAATTGTCCTAATTTGTCATAGTGATTCCTTCTAGATTTGGCAATAAGTATATTGTTCATGCCTATGGAAATATTGTCTGAACTTTTTGTCGTCAGAAGGGTCCCTAACAAGTAAGCTCGAAGAAATAAGAAATTAGATGTCCACTTCATTCTTCCCAGTGATGGCTTCTAAGCCTATTAGGTCTACACCCATGTTGTTTGCAATGTGGGTTATTAATCCTCCTATCATGATATAACTTGATTTTTTTTAATCCTAAAGAAGCATTGGAGGATGTAATATCCTACACTGACTTTGTAGTTGTGTAGCATGGCCCACAGGAAAAGTAAATATTGTTTCCTACATACACCTTATGTTTCTTTCCTTACAAAAATACAAGCGCTAAGGATTTATGGATGTAGAAGAAAATGCTATTGTGGATATGGATTTCCTTGGAGAAGTGGGTTCATGAATTGATTCTTCAATAAATGGTCTCCAGGATTTATCGCTATAAAAGTATCAGGCATAACTATACTACCTCCATAGGTACATAGATATGCATCACAAAATTGTTTGAAAGTTAATTTATAACCATGACCAATAAGTAAAAAGTGCAAAATACCAAAAGGTTCAGCTGGCTTCTTGGGGTCTTCCACCACCTTAAAAGTGGTTAGAAATTCATAAGTCAATCTTAGCTAGGTGAAGCTTACTTTGCAACAGACATGTAGGAAGCCAAACTCCTCTATAAATACTTGTATGTCCTTGTGGAAACCCAACACCTTTATTTTTTCAATACAAGCAAAGTGTGTAGGAAGAATCCTACGTGTGATCAATTTTTTATAAATGATATCTTTGTCAACTGTGCATTGAAATGACTAGAGGAGACATATGCAGTGGCTGAAGAAGAGATCTTGCCTATGCAATGCTCTGGTGCTTTCCTTCCTGGCCATCATGTTTGCTTATTTTATTCTTCTAATATATTCTAAAAGATGTATCTAGGAGTATGGAGATGTAACCTTAGGAACACTTCCTTGACCATGAAAGTGGTTGGGATTATGTTGAGGATTCAAGGTTTTTAGTTCCAAACTAAGCATATGCACAAGAGTGTTATGTGGAGTTTGACCTGTCTCATATCACTGGAAGGTGTATGAGATACAAACCTCCTTTGTATGCTCAACTAGTGTTTAGATTTTTGTTTTTGTGCTAAGTTGTGGTGTGGAAGTGAAATCTCATTCCCAAGATTCTAAAAATATGATCTTCATCATCCAAGAGACTTGTGTTTAATTGTTTCATTCTTAACTGTTGATTAGTTTAATCAAATTAATTAAACTTGTGTAAACCAATCTAGATTGTTGAACTTTAGTGCTCTTGTTCCTAACTAGCCTAGTTCCTTATTGATACGAGCTGAACTATAATCGATCTTGTATAATTTTGGGGGGAAATGAGTTGAGACCATAAATTATTAAAGCTCATTTGTTCAACCAACCAACAAGTTGTTGGCACTATTTCCAGGGAGCTATGGTAGTTTTAAGTTAGAGTAAGAGTTTTGATTAGTATTTGAGACTAGATCACACCACAACTGATCATATCCAAAATCGTTTCTACCATAATTGTTATAATCATTATTATCATTTGTATTTTCCATTTTTGTTCTGTAAATCACCCACTTTATATGTCTATGTGATTGTATGTGGTGTTCTGAAAGGGGTCTTGAACCATCTATATTTATAGACATGGAAATTGAACATACATGCAGCAGCTGCAAGAGATCAAGGAGGAGTGAAAACTCTTCAAACTTGGAGGATTTACAGCCATCATCACCCCCATTCAACATATTTGTCTTTACCACCATCTTCACCTGATTACCAAGAGATGATCATTGAGTACGACAAACCACTTGAGGACTTTGTTTTCCCTACTGCCATCAACATATGTGGAGCTATTGACCATCTGATTATTGAAGCCAACAACTTATCTATTATCCCCACAATTATGCAAGTGATCCAACATAACAGGTTTGGAGGGACCCCTATAGAGGATATGAATCTTCACATAGCTGAGTTTATGTAGTACATGAACGCTTTCAAGATAAACAATGTTCCCACTGATGGGACACGTCTACTATTGTTTATGTTCACCTTGAGAGACAAACCCAAGTCATGGCTTTCTTATTTACCCAAGAGGTCTATCAAAACTTGGGATGAGCTACGGAATGCTTTTCTAGATAATTATTTTCCACCTATCAAGACCGCACAATTAAGGAGTCAATTCATCAATTTCAAACAAAAGGAAGGTGAAATATTGTATGACATGTGGGAGAGATTTAAAGATCTTTAGTGTCTTTTCCCTCACCACAATTTAACTAACTAGCTATTGTTGCAACTATTTTGCAACAGGTTATTCTACAACACTCATAATGATTATGCCTGTTGTTATGAATGGGGCCTAGATGAACAAGTCTTATAGGGAAGCATAAGATATTATTGAAGACATGGCAATTAACCATTGTCAATGGATCTCATAGAGGATCAGCCAGCCTCCTTCGTCAAGTTCTTCTACCAAAAAGCCATGTGGAAAGCACATTGTTGATGCGGTTGATCTTATTACAGCCAAGCTAGATGCCCTTTCACAAAAATTTGAGAAGTTGAGTACCCATTCAATCCAAGCAGTAGAACAAGTTTATGATGCATGTGGAGTTGTAGGGCATAATTCCTCATCTTGCTTTGCCCCACTAATGAATGTTGAGGATATTCCTGAACAAGCAAATGTAGTAGGAAGTTTTGGGAACAAGAGATTTTATAACCCCTCCTCCAGCACACACAACTCAGTATGGAGAGATCATCCTGATTTCTCCTACAAGAACACTAAAAATTCTTGCAACCCACATTATCAATAAGGTCAACATCAGAAACAATAAATGGGCAACCGACATCCCATAAACAACAACTTGTCGGCATTCAACAATAACAATCAAAGTTACAATCAACAACAACAACCCCAATCGAAGTCAAGTCTACAGAGCATACTTGAGACCTTTATCTCAACTAAATTTCAGCAGAATGACAAATTTCATAATCATGGGAAACATCTCAAAGACACAATTTTTCATCTCTCTTTCAAAGTGGATGGCCTTGCTACCCACACAAATATGCTAGAGAATCAAATTGCACAAAAATCTCTATCTAGCACAGAGCTTGTTTTGGTTCGCTAGCAAGTCAATCGGAGATGAACCCAAGGGACTGTAAATTTGTTACCCTGAGGAGTGGAGCCATAATTGAAAGACCCCCACCATCAAATGAGAAGTCAGTTGATGATGTTGTTGACAAAGAGGATGATACCAATGAGAAGAAAAGAAAGAAGAATGCATTTGAAGTACCATTTTCTTACAAACCTACTATTCCTTTTCCTCATAGGTTTGCACACAATAAGAATAATGTCAAATTCAACATATTCATAGACATCCTCAACAAGCTTTATGTAAACATTCCCTTGGTTGAAGTTATGGTTGAGATGCCAAATTCCTCAAAGACATCTTGAATAACAAGTGAAGGATTGATCAAGTGGGGATTGTTATTCTATCAAAGAGGATGAGTTCTATCATCCAAAATAGGCTACCTGAGACTCTTGGTGACCTTGGAGCCTCGTTCTTCCGTGCAAGATAGGCAACACCACATGTGACAAAGGTCTAGTTGACCTTGGAGCTAGTATCAACCTTATTCTTTTTTCACTGTGACACTAACTTGATCTTGGATATTTGAAGCCAACTAAGATGGCCATTCAATTAGAAAACCACGACATCAAGTATCCTAAGGGTACTATAGAAGATTTACATGTGCAAGCTAGCAAGTTTTATATTTCTTGTGATTTTTGTGTGCTTGACATGAATATAGTTCCTTCAACCCCTATTCTTTTTAGACGACCCTTCCTCTGTACATCTGAATGTATAGTTTATGTGTGAGAATGTAAACTCACTCGTGTGGTAGGAGAGGAGACTATGGAATTTCATGTCTTTGATGCCATGAAAGTTCCAAACAAAAGAGAAGGCATTCCCCTTGTTGATCATGTTCATACGTTTTTGGAAGAAGATAAAGATTTTTCTAATTTCATCATTAGTTGTTGTGAAGAAGACAATATGGAGATTGCCATGACAACTGAAGTTTCAGATGATACTTCTATTCCAACCGATGAATATATTCCATCACTAGGGAATAATTCAAGAAAGTATACAAAGGAGAAAAAGGTAGAACTCAAACCCCTTCCACCAGAGGTAAGGTATGATTTCCTTGATCTCGATTCTACTTCTCCTGTGATTATAAACATCGATTCAAATGACGAACAAGAAATCAAATTGCTTAATGAACTTCATTTGCACAAAGAAGTTATTGGTTATTCCAATTAATGATTCGAAGGGCAACAATCCTTCCATTTGAGTGAACATAATAAATTTAGAAGATGATGCCAAACCATGCATAGAACCTTCTAGATATTTGAGCAGTAAATATGTTTAAAGTTGAGAGATGTAGGGATTATGTACACTATAAGTGACAGCCCTTGGGTGAGTGATATTCACATAGTACCCAAGAAAGGGGGTGCAATTGTCATAAAAGAGGACAATGATGGATTTATCCAAACATGTGTTGTCACTGAGTGGAGCATGTGTATTGATTATAGGAGATTAAATAAGGCAATTCATAAAGATTATTTTCATTTGCCTTTCAAGGATTTGATTCTTGAAAGATTAGTCAATCATTCTTGTTTTTGTTATCTTGATGGCTACTCTGAAATTTTTCAAATACTGATATACCCGCCAGACCAAGAAAAGACCACATTTACATGCAGTGATGGAACTTACGCTTATAGACGCATTTCATTCAGCCTTTTTAATGCTCAAGTAACTTTATAGCATTGTATGATGACCATTTTCTCCGATTTCCTCAAGTGAATAATGGAGATTTTTTATGGACAATTTCAATGTTTGGTTTGATGACTATTTATGAAATTTATCTACAGTTCTTCAATGTTACAAAAAGGTTAACCTAGTAGTCAACCGGGAGAAGTGTCATTTTATGGTACAATCTGGAGTTGTACTAGGCCATGTGGTATCTAATAAAGGTACTGAAGTTGATAGGGCTAAGGTGGAAGCAATTGAAAAGATGTCCATTATAAAATCTGTGAAAGATGTTTACAAATTTCTTAGCCTTCTGGGGTCTTACATATGTTTTATAAAGGATTTCTCCAAGTCAGACAAAACATTGTGCTCACTTCTTGCCAAAGATGTCGACTTTATTTTCAACGATGACTGCCAAGTAGCTTTTGGGTAGTTTAAGGATGCCCTTAGTTCTACCCCCATCATTCAACCCCTAGATTGGAATGCACCTTTTGAAATTATGTGAGACGCTAGTGTCTATGTCGTTGGTGTAATCCTAGGATAGAGGAAAGACAACAAACTCCATGCCATACATTATTCCAGCATGACCCTTGATGAAGCACAAATAAATTATGCCAACATGGAGAAGGAGATGTTAGCATTAGTATATGCCTTCGAAAAATTTAGGCAATACCTTGTAGGATACAAGGTTTTAGTTTACACCGACCATGTTGCAATTAAATAATTGCTAAACAAGAAGATGTCAAGCCAAGCCTAATTTACCGAATACTATTCCTTCAGGAGTTTAACCTTGAGATAAGGGCAATAAAGGTAAATTGAACAATGTTGTTGATCACCTCTCACAACTGAACACGGATGCAACATATTCTCTCCCCATTGATGATTATCTACCTACTAAAAGACCATATGTTATTGGCTCGGTCTTGGTCCCTTATTTCGCTATATTATCATCATCCTTGCTACATGACATCTCCTTCCTGATCTCACTTATCAACAAAAGAAGAAGTTCCTACTTGATATAAAATTATCCCATTGGGATGATCGTCTGTTGTTTGAGCAAGGGGCATATGGGCTCATCTAGAGGTTTGTAGCTAATGAGGGGATCCCAATCATCATTTTAGAATGTCACACTTCTTTCTACACAGGACACTTTGGAGGAGAGAAGATAGCTACAAAGAAATTGCAATCAAGTTTTTAATGCCAACATTATTCCCAGACGTTCATGCCTATGTCAAAGCTTGTGATAGTGTCAAAAGACAGGCAGTATATCAAGAAGATATGAAATGCCTCTCCACTCCATTCTTGAGATATAGGTATTCAATGTATGGGGCATGGACTACATAGGCCCCTTCCAGTCCTCTTGTGGCAACAAATACATCTTAGTTGCATGTGATTCTATATGTAAGTGGGTAGAAGTTGTTCCCACTCAAGCCTCGGATGAAAAATCTATAACAAAACTATTTCAAAAGATAATATTTCCCCATTTTGGAGTCCCACGAGCTGTGATATTAGGTGGAGGCGCAGAATATAATGAAAACACTTCAATAATCTTCTCAACAAATTTGGAGTCAAGCATAAGATATCTACTCCATAACAACCTCAAACAAAAGGACACGTTAAAGTATCGAATAGGCAACTGAAAAGTATTCTAGAGAAAACCATTTCTAGCTCAGAAAAGACTGCTCACTCAAGCTAGATGACACACTATGGGCATTCCAAACAGCATTCAAAACATCTGTTGGTACAACACCATTCAAGATGATTTATGGCAAGTCATGTCATCTTCCTCTGGAGTTAGAGCATAAAGCTCCATGGGGAAATAATTTTTTGAACTTTGACTTGAAGAAAGTAGGAGAAAAGAGATTGGTGAAACTCTAAGAACTTAAACTGATCCATCTAGATGCATATGAAAATACAAAAATCTACAAGGAAAGAACAAAGGCATGTCACAATATAATGATTAAAAGAAATGACTACGGTGAAGGAGATCAAGTGCTACTTTTCAACTCCATCTTGAAGCTTTTGCCAGGCAAGCATGTTCCAAGTGGTATGGACCATTCCTTATTTTGAAGGTCTTTCATGCTCCCCCATTGACCTTTTTTTAAGAGAACCCAAGTCTCACTCTAGACTTTAGACATAGGAACTTTTTGTGAGTTGACCCCGCCTTAGGATATATTTGCTTTATGCTATTTCCTCATTGAATATTTGCTTTTCAGAATAAGCTTGTTGTGGATGAATGCGATAAATTTAGGTCCTCATAGTTTATATGCTAATATCATTGCAGGTATAGTAGAAAACAAAGAGAAACCAACTTTAAATGAAGCACTAGTGCAATGTGGGAACAGTAAGACAACTAGTATCAAGGACGAAATTCATGTTCACATAGGTTATGACATGGGAGTTACTTTCCCATGCACGAGAACAAGGTTTTACTCATAGATGGTGTTGAAACATGGGTACAAGTGATGAATCATGAAGTAAAACATGAGCAGATAAGGAATCTATCAGGGAACAGAAACAAGGGAAGAAATCTGACTCGAAGTCAAAGTTTTGCCTTCCTACTATTCCTACTTCAACAACCTTCTTTTCTGAATGGTTGGAACAAAGGATGGAATCCTTTATTGCAATTGAGGGAGAGAGATGGAGTAGAGAAGAGGTTCTCTCCTAAGTAACTGCTCCTTCTTCAAAATCACCTTCCTCCTCTGGTCTGAACTCTGACCATAACTCACTCTAAATGATAAGTGATAATTGGCGTAAATCAATCCCTTTCATATTTAAAAACAAAGCACAATTTTCTTTAAAATTGAACTTAAACATTCGGCAACACGTCAGGTTGTTGAATAAACACGACATGTTTCTCTCAATAACTACAGCTGAATAATCCTACGTGAAGGTTCCATGACATGCTGGTTGGTCAAAACACCGTGTTGTTGTAACTCAAGAGTACTTGGACAGTTTTGGATCGAGTAGAAACAATGTCTATATCTGATGTGTGTGTTGTTGCATTACAATGATTTTTTACTTTTTATGAAATGAGGTGACACAGCGTGTTGGTTGGACAACATGACATGTTGTTCCAAGTCAGGGAACTTGGCAATTTCATGGAATGAGGGGATACAATGTGTTTATTGGCCAACACATGGTGGTTCTGCAAGTTAGTGAGGATTGCTTTTGTTTAATGTTGACATGACGTGATTTTTTTAGAAACTTGTTAAATTTCTCCAAAGGTGGTGAATATCCAAAGGCGTGATAAGGGTCGAATCTTGATGAATTTTCCCCATTTTGACATTAAAATATTATAGTTGCAATCAAACCATAGAATAAGTAAAGATAACAACAAAGTGGGAATTCTAACATTATTAGAGGTGATTTGTAAATAGAAAATGGATTGAAAATGCAATTAGGAGTAGGAAAAAATACTATATAAATCATGCACATCACTTGGCCCTCCACCTTTATATAGGAGTGACTAGACCAAGGTTTCACAAATCCTGGGGAGACGAAGGTTCAGTTTTCATGGTTGGGCGGCGGTAGATCACGGTCATTCGATCGAGTGGCCAATACACTGGATCGATTGGATTGTGGTCAGTGACACAATAACACTCCTTTTATTGCAACATGTTTGTCATTTCGGCCAACATTAAATTATTTGACTCATTCAAACTTGTCGATTCAAGCCAGGCGATCGATTGGACGCTCCAATCGGTCAAATGGATACTCTGATCATCCATTTGCAACTTTGATCTGTCAGTCAATTGAACACTTCAAACGATCAACTTGTTGGCCCCATCGGCCAGAGTCAGCACACTCCAATTGGTCGAGTGGAAACTCTAGTCAGTCGACTACCAATATAAATTATTCACTTTGATTGCCTAAACACTTTAGTAACCAAATTGAATCTTGTTCATGATTAAACTCCTCTTACAAGTTCATCCTATGCATGTGACCCTATAGATCCCAAATTACATTGGCATTGAATGCCCATAACCAAATTATAACATCACAAGTAATGAGCAATATCTAGCAAAACATCATTTTAACCCAATTAATTGAAAGTTGGAAAACAAATTCAAGCTACAATTGTGAATAGTGTTACCATGATCGTATAATTCCTTTATCTTAGATAATCATATTGAATGTGAGACATGGAATCGTCATCCTCTTAATATTCAATCTACATTTCTTGAACCAGCTTAGACCATTGAGATGCGTGTGAGTTGATTGTCACATATTTATTCACATGAGTGTGGCCATACATTTCTCAGCCTTGCTTATGAAGTGGCTAGGATATCAACTCTATTAGGAGGGATGAATTCCATCTGCATCTCTTACAACCATTCCTCATGAGTCATAACATACCTGAGCACCAGATTTATAGAAACCCTTATTCAAGGTCATGTTGAATGGTATCAAAGTTCATCAAATGACGTGCTATGAGTGTAGTGACTTTAGGTCTAAGAGCTACAATCACCACTATCACTTTGAGAGCTAATTGTGACTATCATTCAATGGTTTCATGCATCACTCTCAAGGTGGGTCTGTTTGATACAGTGTTCTCTAACTAGTACCTATGTTTTTGACTTGATATCCAATATCATGACCAATGAGGACTTTGTCATTATTCAACACACATTCTAGTCTTACGTATTATTGTTGTCTATTTTGTTTTCAAAGTAATACCCGACCAGAGACACAACAAGAATGTATATAAACTTATCATACATATGATCTCACTATTCAGGTCCTCAACCTGAAAACATATGTCATCGTGTAACAACACTCTTTATACATCTATCATGTTACATAAGCATCTCATTATTGAACAAACATAATAGACAGAAGTGCCTTTATTATTAATCAAATCACATAGATGCCACATTGCAATCATCATATGACCGGCTCTATGGGCATACATACCAATAAAATTACATGTGATCAAGAATAGATGGTATCAAAAAAAAAGTATTGAGTGCCTACTCCAAAGTCAACCATGATGACTTTATGGGATTAGGGGGTTCAAGACCCACCACAGGTTAAGTATTGATGGCCAATGATAATTGAGATTTGATGGACATATTGGAGACAAAGTAGGTGATCAAATAAGTCCTTGTATGAATATGATATAGATTAATAGGAATGGGTTTCCTTGGGGAGAGGCATGGTGGTGTCTTGTGGACACCATCTAAGATCCATAGAGTGAATGAATGTCTTGAGGTGCATATACTACTATCTCCAAGTAGTCGAATAGGATATTTTCAAAGCATAAAGTTAATAGAGAAAAATATAAATCAAAATGTAGATATCAATGGAGTGATGCAAGAGAAAGAAAAGATGGAAAAGAGGAAGGGAAAGTGAGAGAAGGAATTAATGGTGAAGAGAGTATCACACATAAATAGACAACAAAATGAAAAATAAAATGTGATAGGAAGAAAATCAGAAATTATATCAAAACATGATATATTAATTTAAACAATTATGAATTAAGATTTCCAACTATAATTTCTCTTTCCAAAGTTATTTGAGGATCTAAACAAATTCCAAATAAAGTAAAAAAAAATGCCTTGGTTAATTAAGACACATATAATTCAAATTTCACATTAATTTTTACTTCTAGAGTCATCCTTATATTATTTATTTTTCTAGAGCTAGACTTATATTTTCTTTTCTTAATGAAATTAAGACATCTAGTATTATTCTTTTACTACAAAACTTAGTCTATAAGGAAACTAAAACATGAGAATTTGGAATATGGGTCTAGTTTCTTCCATTGAAACTATTTGTTAAGTTATCTATGGGATTATCTAATATGTACTAGAGTTTTGGTATAAATAAAATTTATTTTAAGTATATCAAATTACAATATTTGATATTTTTGATCAATTAGAGATTGTTCAGTCACAAGGGAAATAGGACTCATAGTTTAGTTCCTTAGTTCCATTAATATAACTCCAATTATCCTTAGTTTTGTTTATTTCTAGTTTTCTCAAGATAAAAACACTTATTTTTCCAATTTATGCTATTCTTTCCACTAATATGAATAATGTCCTCTAAAGAAACCTAAGAATGGGAAGATTTAAATTAACTTACTACTTTCCAGTTATGACATTATACATCTAATTATCTAATACACTCAAATGTGATGATATTATTCCATGTGTATTATTCAATGTCTTTCTCTAGAATAAATTCGGATTTGATTTCTTTTATGATAATATTTTCATCCCATGGTTTCCAAATTTTGCATATCCAACTCCTCCCATAATATTCATGCAAAACATTACAAGTACATGTAATTGATTTAGACACAATATATATATATATATATATATATATATATATATATTCCATTTATGTACATTATCCCATTAGTTCCTTTTTAAGATATTTCCATCAACTTTACTCAGTTGGAGGTGATTTATCTCATTTTAGGCATTATTGAATACATAAGTTACGTTCCTTACATCTCATATGCAACTATTTATTGTTTAATTGAAGTTTTCTTTTTTATATGATGTTTAGCTTTCCATTTAAAACAAACCATCTCTATTTCCTTTATATTATTTTATGACGATGATATTTTGCATCTCCAAGATTTGTTATACGGACATGTGTGATCTCATTTACACCACTATAAATTTAATTAGTTATCTAATTTAGGGCTCAGAACACTTTAATATTTTACATGCATACGTATATTATTCATTGTATAAATCTTGTCATACATTGTGACATGATTTTGAATTATAATTTATTAATTATCTTAAATGTTTATATGAATATTTTCATATATTGTTACATGTATTGACATACATGGCTACATTGATTTAAAAATTACACTTTATTGATTTATATTAAGTTCATGAGTTATATACATTATATAATATTAGATTTATTACAAAAAGATATAATTACTTTTTATTATTCATTACTTAATCATTTTAGCATTAATTACACATGATTTTGATCACACTAATGAAAAAGGACCTACTTTTTACATTATATGATTCCTAATATATATTTTGAGCATGTTTATAATCACCTTAAACATTTATCCATATTTCATTCTTACCACTTAAATATATATCACATTTATGTTTAGAAGGGTATAAGTTATACCATGTTTGGGTTCTATTATCAAACCATAACCAAAGGTTCCAATCCATAAAATTAGAGTTTTTAGGTCTAAGAGGTTAGGTTTTGTATGTTCACATACCAACACCACTTGTCCCTCTACATATGGGTACCTCTTCCATTCATATGTTGGATGTAGGATTGTTCTTTGATTAGGCCCTTGCATTTCAAGGTAGCTTGGTCCAGAAGAGATATGTTGGTCATCTTTTGTTCATTGTTATTATGGCACTTGTTGTGAATAAACTTACACCAAGTGGAGTTACTATTAGAAGCTATGTCCATGCGTTCTTCAGAATAGCTATGTTCAATTCCTGCATTGTTTTGATGTCAAGTCCATCATTTTCCTTGCTACTTGTGACTTAGTCCCACACTACCAATGACATGGGATGTTCTTTGTGGTTGCCTCTCCATGGAAACCTCCTCCTACTTTCATTTATTCTATCATATAGATTTAGAGGAAGAAGAGTTGTTTGCATTGTATAAGTCAGATTAGCTTCCAGAGTTGATCTTGCTAGTCAGAAATGACCTACCAAAGATAGGTATCTAGATCTGTTTAACTTAACAATAACATATTTTATTACGGGTATCTACATTGTTACAGTGGTCTCTCCATCATGTCTATTGATGGTCAGCATCACTTCCATCAAATTTTTTTTTAAATTTCTTGTACATATTCACTAAGTTTTACTAATCCTTCACCTTTTTCATCACCTGTGCATGAATAAGAAATTTTCATAAATAGGCTTCCCCTTGGGATCATGCATATTGCAACCACTAAGTTTGCATATTATAATTCTTTAGGAACAACAACCTCAACATATCACATCATGACTACAATCAATAGTATAATAATTATTTTCTTTGATAATTATCATGTTTAGTTAAGATTAAGTGTATATGTACTATTAGGATATAACATGCATATTTGTCTTATTTTTTCATTTAAATATTAGAGTTATGATCAAGGTTTAGTAATATTGATGAATTTTATCGAGGGGGTAATTCTCCAAAGTCTCATGTCAAACTCATGTCATAGAGTCTATAAGGTAGATTAAGTTAAAGGTATAAGATCGGGGTTTCATTTGCAACCATGTTTACCATTCAAATTTGAGCATTCTAATGTATAATATACAACTTATTGAATTTTTCATCCATGATTTTATCATTCATATAGAATTACACATATTATGATTATTATTTACAATTCCTTTCCACTTTAATTTTATTTTGTTTACAAGAGAAAGGTGAACCTCCATCCAATTTAACATCCTTAGACTGTATAGAGACTTAATTTTGAGCCTTTAGGTTTTGATTTCTTTTACTTAGTAACTTACCTCACTTTGGTACACTAGTTTAGACTATTTAAGATAAATTTTAAGTATTATTTTAGTTATCCAAGTAACATTCATGGTACTTAAATTGACAAGGTTAACCCACTTACCTTCGTTAGGTGGTAGCTAAATTTGTTACACAAGTATAACTTATTTCAACCTCTTCTTAGTCTAATTAGTACTTAAATTATGCTCCTAATGATCAAGTACAAGAGTTCACCCCTAAAAAGTATTATTCTACAAACTAACTAACCATCTAGAGAGGTAACTGGGTAGAGATCAACAAGGTCATAATATATCCAAACTTCATCTTCCTAAACTCATCTTTGTACTTGGGCTTAGGGTTTCAGAGACTATACATGGAAGTCAAGGGGTTATTCATTAAAATAGTTCTCTATAACTCAAACTTCCTTGTGGCAGTGACTTATTCCAAAAACCATTGAAAATATTAAAGCTTGTCTTTTTGACATTTAACTTAGTAGAAAAAATAAGTTTAGGAAAAAAAATTGTGATGAAAATCCAAAATTGGCACCAAAATTGATTCCAAGGACCAAGTAAGCCACTTTCCACATCACAATATATATACTAGTATTCTATCATCACTTAATTCCACTAAGAGGGTCTAATTCTTCAAACACCAAAAAGGGAATATGGTCATATATCGATTATATAAGCATATGATGGAGAAGGGTTTCTTATCATGCATGGTCAACTATTATCACTCCTCAATTTTCAAGACCTAGTTAAGTAAATGATAATCATATTGATGAAACCTTAATAAGTTAATATCAAGAAATAGTGTGTCAAAGGATAGTATCTCTCACCAAATTTGAACTCATTGAAGTGATAGTTGAGCCCTAGGAATGGATTTGTATTGTGATCATAATATGTTGTTAATTTGGATCCAATGGGAGTTTAGATTTAGTGTTATTTTTAAGTTTTCAGCACATTTTAGGTAATTTTTGGGTGTAAGGGGAAAGATATATTTAAGAGGGTCTTATGTCCAATTTGACCAAGTTTAATGTTTAATAATATTTAAACATAATTTTGGGAATTTTCTTATGTTGAGAAGGGTGATGAGATATAATGGTTCAAGTTTCGTAAAGTTTGAGATTGGTATGACCACTCGATATGATGAGATATGTACTTGGCCACATAATCATGTTTACATACAATAAGGGTAGTTTGTTGCTTTTACTACATATGATGGATGTGAATTAGGTATTGCTAAATTTAATTTATGTAGAGGTATGATATGTGTATACATGGTCAAAGTATAATTTGATTAGTTGCATTATGTAGCTTGTAACCCTTTTTGTTTAAAGGAAAGGGTTTGAAAGAGACAAGCCTCGAATTGTTAATGTTGAACCGCCCAAAGGGCAAAATCATTTATGGATCAGTGGATCAACAACAAAATATAATGTTCATTAACAGTTAGAATAGTATAAAAACAAGGCATTATCGTCTCTTTCCTAACTGAACACATACACAAATAGTGGGGAAGAGATGAGAGCATTCATGGCACCGATGGGGTTTAGCATCCCCTTAGAACTGAGTCTGAAATAATATGGGAATCACAATCCATCTAGATTTAAACAAGGATGAACAATGATGAGGACTATGTATTCAGGGACACTATACATATATATAACACATAGCGGGAAGTCCTCAGGGATGACGACTGGATATACCATTATATGTCTGAGTGCATGAGGACGGGGGTACACAAAGGTGAAAGAAAATTCCTCACCCATCCTCGGGGTAGTGAGGGTAGACTAGAAACATCACCAAACTGCTTTTTGTCTCATACGGAATGTGAGAAACAATAGTTGTGCGGGAAAAACAAGTAGACTGAAGAAAGAAGAACAAGGGGAAGGACATAATATTGGTCATCAACTGAGACAAGGAATGGTAACTGGCATCTCTCCATATACAAATCCTAGAAAAAGTAGGAGTCTTACCAAGAAGGCCTATTTGAGGCAGCGTTCAAGTTAGAGAAATAACATGTACAATGAGGACCTAAACCATGAGCCTCTAAGCATGGATAATGCCCTTCAGAGAGAAAGGGGATATGTAATGACCTCAGTCTTAAACAACCCCCAATTAAGGAAGGCCAAAAATATGAGAACCATTACCTATAATTTTCCCAAGGATCCAGATTTAGCAAATAATAAATAACAATAAATAATTTTCATTAATTCAATATATTGTTTACAAGATGTTCCTATAGAACTTACATAACTTTCCATCATCAGAACTGTGCATATGAGAAAAAGTGTCTCGATAATCCTCCTTACAAATTAACTTGAATTTCTTCAAGTAATTTCATATGTTCATCACATCTTGATATCACTTCATCTAGCATGTACCTAAAATTCCTTGAAACAAAATCACAGATCAACATATCAAAATATAATTTGTACGTGGGGTGCATGAGAAAGTATGCAAGTACATAACAACATATATTCCATCAAATACTTGCAAATAAGAACTAAAATTTTATTAATTTAATCTCATATTTATGTGATACTCATAGTGGCATTATAATTGAATAGAAATAAATAAACATCCAACAGTTTAGTGGTTCAATCCTCGAGAAACACTCAGAAAATACCAGCAAACCAATGCAGGTATTCATAGGCATAACCACATACCTTTTTTAGAACCATTCATATTATTATGTAGAATATATTTCAAAGCAATCCAATTGAAAAATATGAATCCATGCAATAATTAAATCTACATGTATGTAAATCATAAAGTGTCACTATCACATTAATCACAATAAACCCCACTCAAGTCCTAATCTAGGATTTAGGTTTCCTTGTTATCGAGTTATCATTTAGAGTTATGCTTTGAAACCCCTAATTATAGTTTTTATGACTTAAGAACCCTAATTCATATTAGATGTCGCCGTGATTATCAAATCTCCCATATTATTTTATCATGGGCACTAGATTCAATCATGTCTCTCTAATGACATAAGAAATATTATATTCAACCCTAATTACTTCATATGTATGATTATTCATATTAGGGACCCTATGTATCATTATTATGATGATCATGACATATCACCATTAAATTCCACATTATTTAGTAATAACACCAAAGAAACATATTTGATAGAATTAACAATGTATTCACCAAAACTAGGGTTTTTATACCCTAATTCACTTATTAATGATTATCATCTTTTAGAAATCCTAATTATCTTCTCATAATTACCATTGTCCTCTTGATTATCATTATACTCTACAAGATCAGATAATAGTATAAAAGAGAGGCATTTTAACATTTTCTACATGTTAATACTCAAAACTAGGGTTTTTCTGCTTTAACAACCTTTTTAACCCATGTTAGAATAACTTTTAGAGATGGGATCAGAATTAGGTCTTCATCATATTTTATTTAGCTTCCTCTCATTTTTCTTATCAAAATTCATATATAACTTGTTGCAACCCCTTACCAATTAATTTCTACATTTAATGCAAGAGTAATCATTATTCGGCCAATCAAGAAAGGCCACGTCAGTAACCCGCTCATCACCCTTGTTGGTTGCACATGTGGGCCGATCCAATAGGCTCATGCCATAATAGCGAGTTGTAAATGCATGACCCACATAAGGAATAGAATCAGAAGACCAGAAGGTCCTTACCTCACTGATATTGTAGTCGGGGCAAGGATGTAATTCGCCAGGTTTTCATCTTCAACCATGGCCTGCTCCACCTTGCATGTGGTTGAGTTAACAAATTAGTTGACTTTGTGCATTAGGGCTCCATAGAGATGGGTGGTGATGCGGATATCTCCACCACATCCATCTGAACTCGTCAATGGTCTTAGTTCATCTAGAGAGGGAAGGGGCATTGCAGGAGATGGGTAGGTTTGTTGATGGAGAATAGAGGACCACGATGGTCACATACGTTGGTAATGAAGCAGTTTCTTGCACTCTAGACTTGTGGAAAGATTACCCCAAATTCATGAGAGGGTTGATACTCTTTTATAGGGGATATAGGGTGAGGGAGGTGTTGCCTCAACCTTTCCATAAACTCAATTCCTACTGACAAAAGGGGAAACCCTAATCCCTTACAAGAACAAGGAAAATTGGGGATAGTTAAGTCTGTTTTCCTCTACCGAAGACAAAGGAGGAAGAATCATAGCGAAAGATTGAGTTTGGAGAGAGATTGAGATACCAAGATATCATATGTATTGTTGGTTTAGTTTTCCTTTTCAGCCACTATCTAGAAGATGACTCTCATGTCGTGGATCTCAGATCTGACGCTCAATAAACTAGGAATATTATTAATGTCAGGTTCTATTTCCTTTTTGAAAAATTGTGACATTTAATGCACATTTCTTCAAATCCCTTTCACTTTAGGAAATAGTAAATAATTCATATCTCCCTCTCCTTAAATCCTTTTAATCCCAAATTTTAAAGGAAAGTCTTTAACACTTATATCGTGTGTTGGAATGATTTGAGACAAAAACACGAAAGTTAATATTTCTTTCCTTTGCCTCTAAGCAAAGGCTATATTTGATTCATTTAGGGCATCAATTTATTTCATTTTCCATCCAAACTTGGCAATCTATCCCATATTAATGTATTTTCTCATTAGGTACAATATTGAAAGGAAGCAATCTATTAGTTGTATTCAACAACCCTTCTCTAGAAAAGTCCATAGATTTACATATGTAAAATGCTAATTATGAATTTCTTTAGTGTATCCTTTATTATTGGATTTCCTCTCTTTCTTTATCCAATATCTACAAATGGATTATTGAAACCAACAAACTACATGAGATATATTCCATCTGGAGTATTTGCACTTTCAAACCACAATTTCTAAACAAGACACATAGAGAATCATCTTTCTAGTGTGTCCTTCATATTACATTATTTGCAAATAAATATATTAAAACATGGGAAAAATTAGGTTATAACATCATTTCCCTCTTATAATAATTTTGTCCTCAAAATTTGACTAGTCATCCAAAAAGACGGGTATGAGACAATTATCTCATATTTCATAAAGTCATTATTTTTATTTATCCACAAATTCCTTCTATTTTTTTAATTTGTGCCACAAGGACCTTTTTGCAAAGAAAATAGTCTCATGGGCCTCACTTGGGACATGGGTTTCATCCATGCCACAAATGTGATTAACATTATTATTCCACCAATAATATCATCAGAGATTTTTTTATCAAAACATGATTGATATTTATATCATTACCAAAATTGAGGATATGACACTCGCCCCTCCTCAAAAGCAATTTTTCCCCCAAAATTCAAACCTCATAAGCTTAGGTGAAAGATAACCTATCTTAGTTTCACAACTTAGGGTTAGATTATCTTAATTCACTTTTATTGATATGCCAAATTCCTCATATTATGACTAAGTTTGATCCCCTAATTCAATTCAGGGTATTTCCACATTCCCATTCTTTTATGACATTATTACTTATACATTTCATTTTCACTTGAATTGTCATTAGTGATTACCTTTTCACCTAGGTTGCAATCATCATTCATTTATTTCCACATAAGGGTGAGGTAACACCTCCAACCCGAGATGATATCTTTAAGTTCAACTTAAGGTATTCATTCTCATATGTCAATTATAATCATAGAATCTATCTACCTAATCTCTCTCACTCATAATGAGATGAAATAAGCACTTGACTACAACTCAAATATAGATTCCATCTCATTCCAAGAGCAAATATGGTGCACACACATACCATCTTAAAGTTTTACATTTCAGGTTGAATTATCCTTACCCGTAATCCAAATCATGACTACCTTTTAATCTCATGATATTCATATATTTCAAGAAGTCAAATGCCTTTTTCACTTTTGAGTTTGTACAACTCCTCTGAAGATTGTATTATTACATGACTCCTTGTATCTTTTATATTTACACCTCATGTATTATATGAGCCTTAGATACTTCCTTGAGGTATCTAGGGGTACAAGTACTTTGGAGTGATATCATCCTTATGCATGTAGGGAGTGTCTCTCACATTCACCCACTGGCCTCATGAACTCATGAAGATGGACAATCTCCTGAGACATGGGCTTCAGGAAAACATAGATACTACCTCCCGATCAGATGGTCTTGTGCATTCACGGAACAATCACCTCCTAATCCCATCGGTCATGTGTACCTTTGATACTCTCTACTTGACCTTAGGATTGTCTTAGGGCTCTACCCTTTCCTAGGGTTTCTATGAGATGTCACAACTTTAACCATTTTGAGGCACATTATTTTCATATGTAATTTTTTAAAATGAATTTCCTCCATCTCTTATGATGCTCATTATTCACTTTATGTCCCCTCATTAGGCTCATGGAAAATTTCCCTTCTAGGTCTAGTCTCAAATTTTCATCCACTTCCATAATGACTTTTCCTCATGTACCTCAGAGATGGCATACTTGGATTCAAAGAATCATACTCAATATACGTGCTTTCATATTTTTTATACTTAATTTTTTACACTTTAGGTGACATTTAAGGTTATCTCAATTTTAAATTGATTTATCATCTCACCCTTATAGGGAAGGTCATAACCTAGGGTGCCTTCTTGGCTCACAGGAGGAGGTTTGGCTATCCAGCCACAACTTGATGCCAAGGTCTTAGGGTTTTGCCTTCCCCATAGATCCTTTTCCCACTCTTGGGTTGACCCACCCAAGGTCGAGACACCAACCCTAAAGTTTAATTTTCATCTTTATGTAACCATAATATGTTGAACATATATTATAACTTCTCAGTTCATACTTTCTCATTCTCTGTGGTATACCCTCTCCCTGGGAGTTATTCATACTCACTGGGAGTATGCCAATGATCTACCCACTCTATGGGGGTTATATTCATTCATATCCACTCACTGGTGGTATACACAACATCATACTCACTCATTGGGAGTGTTTTAATGCCATACCCACTCACTGGGGGTAGCATACTCTTCATCTCATGGTGAGCCCTCTCTTTAGAGGAGCCTCTTTATTGGGAACCCTCTCTAAGGGTTTTGGTCCTTGCAGTGGATGTTCCTAACCTTCTCATTCCTAGGCTTGGTTTGTCATAGTGGTCTTCCTTTCCTGACTTGACTTATCAATGACCTTCCTTTCCCAGCTTGGTCATTAGTCATTGCAATGACCTCCCTTCATATTCCTATACTTTCCTAGATTGCCCTATTGATGACCATCCTATCCCAGCTTGGTCGCTAGTTATTGCAATGGATTCCTCTTGTATCAGCCTTCCTTTCCCAACTTGTCTTGTTGGTGATCTTCCTATTCCGGCTTCATCACCAGTTGTGGTAATGACTTTCTCCTATATCGGACTTCCTATCCTAGCTTGGCCTATTGGTGAACTTCTTGTCCTGGCTTGATCACCGGTCATTATACTGAATTTCTTTTCCCCCCATGCTCTTTAACTCACCAAAGGTATTTCATTGTTGGAGCAAGTTATATCCATAAAATGAGTTGTCCATAGGTTACTTATGTTTCTTAAAACTTTTCTCATCAACGTCTTGTTTCACATGCACATATGCATGGAAGATTGAGTCACCTATCTCATTTATTTATATTTTCCTTATTCCTTTTCAAGGTTCATATGGGTAGTGTTCTATATCACCACACTATTCTCACCCCCCATAATTAGGGTTTTGGGTTCGGGTTAGAGACTACACCCTACCTCTTAGGTTTTCTATGTCCCTTGACCCCCTAGGATTTTTCTAAACAAACCCTAGCCCCCATTAGAGTTTACCCTTGTAACTCATAAAACATTTTTCTTTAATTTAATATTATTTCCGCACTACATGTACATCCACATTACATGTACACTATTATTTTCACATTTACATGTATATTTTTATTTCCACATTACATGTACATTACTATTTCTGCATTACATGTACCTTAATTGGTAGAGGATGCCTTAATCCTACTTCTTCTACCCTAACTTTAGATGAGGAGGGAAGTTCCTTTTTGGATTTATTAAGCAAGAGAATGAGAAATGGATGAATCAAGATGAGAAGAAAACCTAAAGGTATTTTACTTCGGGCAAAATCATCTGACTTTAGCCAGGCAGGATGCACGGACTCGGGAGTTCTCATAAGCCGACTAGCGGTGCGAAGGACACTTGTAACATCCTCAAAATTTTAAACTTGTGAATGGATCCCTATTTAGATCCTTGATTTTTTCAAATTGACATTTGAAGCTTCGATTTAACGTAAATGTGATTAAAAGTATCAAGGTGTTAGTAAAATTGTGTTTTTAAAAAAAAATAGTAGATAGTTGCACTTTAGAAACTCAATTGTATATTGTTTCACCAATAAAACCTTAATTAGTCAGTATGTGACACTTAAGACCTCAAAGTGCAATTGACCTAAATAAATATTCACAATCAGACCTAAATAAATTTATTTAAGTTTATTTTGATAATCAGTAACTCCCTTTAAAGTATGGGCCACTAATCTTCTTTAGATAAGACTAAATTAAAGATGTGTTTATCCTATATTGGAAAGAATTAGTGGTTGTGACCCTCTAAATATAAAGCTATGTTGATATTCGAATTAGCTAATGCACAAATTTTCTTTATAGTTTGACAATTTTTGATGTTCCAATTCGATTTAGAAAGAAAATGCAATTAACTATCTTAATCATCATAATATGGACTATGGTTTTACATCATTTCTTATTAGTCATCTACCGTCACACAGATCCCTATCTATATGTCTGGACACGTGCACTTTTTGAACCACTAGATCGGGATTTTAGGGTCAACCCTCATCTCCTACTTCCCATAGGAGTCTGTGTCAGAAGGGATAGGAGTTCTGCTCCTCCCTGGACTCCAATAGTCTACAGTTTCCAACCTCCCCGACTCTCCGTCTATATAATACATGCATACCAAACCCTAAATAAGATGCAATGAATGCAAGATACCCCTTTCCATCCCTCAACGACAACGTATAAACCCAGAAACCAATCGGATATCCCTCTTCCCCGCAACCTCCACAGGAGCCCTAAAGTAACCAAACAACTATGGATAACATGTTGAGACCATTCTACCCTTCAAGTGGTCATCCATAGGTCTGTAATATCAACACATGATATCGGGCCCATCCATCAACGCCTTGTCCTGCAATCCCCACCTATGATGGATCTAAATGGTGTTGCTGGTTCTCCATCGCCTCCTCATCATCGTCAGCATCCACCGATATCCTTTTAACCTAGGCATTACAGCTCATGCCCTATATTGGGAAGCGCTGAGGGAGAGACCAAGTCCTCACCAGAAACCCTACAAACTCTTTGATTAACAGACATGCAATTGTTGACCATGGTGGCAAACTACCTTAAATCCCCCGTGATCACCACAGATCGATGACAATGACTACGGAGACGAAGACCCTGGGTTTGGTTATCTGTTTTTCCCCACTCATGAAGACATGGGTGGAGTTTTCTCTGACCCAACCCACACAACATGAGGTGAGGTTGTAGGTGACCATCCACTAAAGATCGCAGAAGGGACCTCTACAAATCGTAGACAGGATGCAGTCCCGATTCTGGGGAACTGAGGAAGCGGCCATGCTGCTGGAGAATAAGGATAGGGCACGAGGCCCTGTTGGTTGTCTTCTGGTAGAGGGATTTGGGCCCAATTCTTGTGCACCTTCTATGAGGCCAGGCCGGCCCAACAGAAGGAAAATAGGCAAGTAAGAAATTAATCAAAATTTCAATTTGTCCTAGCTTGGAAAAGTCATAGTAAATACATGCTATATCAGAAAAATACACAAAAATAGTCTTTGGATAGGTTTTTTAGTAAGGAACTTGATTTTGTTGGTTTGAAATCCTAATTCATGTAAATCAAATCCGATTTTCCTAAAGACCTAGTATTAGGGTTTAAGGTCATCTTAAGATAGAATTTGATGTATGTATGATATTTTTAGGTGGTTTAGGGGTTGACCATGACTAAGAAGGCCTAACCTAAGGATGTGATTTGCTCCAGGTAAGCGGCTCATACCACTATACATATTTACATTGTCTGAATTGTATGTTATGTATGATTTAAGAATTATGCTTTCAATTTCAAGTTTAATGCTCAAATCATGTTCATCATATAAATTGATTGAAGTTTGCTATATCTTATGTCATATGGTTATCATGTTAATTAAGAATAGAGATTATGATTAATGATCAATGATTAATGGATTTTAAAGTTCATGTTTTAAGAGGGAGAAATCCCATCATGATAAGTTCAAGGATCATGTTAATGTTAATACTAAAGTCATGTTAATGATAAAGTTAATTGGAATTGAAATAGTTTTTATATGCTTATCGAATCATGGACCTCAAGGGGTCGTTATTGGCATTCCTATCAATTATGGGCTTTTATAGCCAAATCATGGACATTCGTGCCATTATGGGCTTTCCTAGCAATCATGTGCTCTTAAGTGGGCATCATAGAGAGAGGCATATATTACTGTTCGATTCTTCATATTATAAGAATCATGTAATCCAGAATGCTTAAGTCAAATTCATGTCAAGGTTTTCTTTCAAGTATACATGCTTATTTTTAGTTCTTATAAAATGTATAGTGCCGCTTACTGATGTGTGTCTTTGTTTTCGCATGGTTGTGGGACGAGATGTCCCTAGATCAAGGAGCAAAGGAATTTGAAGTGAGTGCTTAGAAGTAGAAGTTTCCAGGGCTTAGCTTGGTGGGGTACCATCTACACCATAGAAGATCCATATTAAGTTTCCAAAGAAGATTTGTGCCATAGATTTGTTCTACCTTTCATGTATTAAATTTTGGTTCAAGGATGAGATAGTTTATGGCATTAGTTTTCTCTTTTGAAGAACATTGTATGAATTAAGATTTCCAATAAATGCAAGGTGTTTCATTTATCTTTTTGCTATGTATATCATCTTTTGTAATGTTCCTCCAAGCGAAGTGACCCATGTTATGGACAACATAAGGTTTGCTTCTGCTGCCGTGTATGTACTTGGAGGGGCGTTACAAAACTTTTGCTAGCCCCCAGGTCATGGTCCCTTCCAGACACCAGTGTCTTTAGAAAATGCCCCAATAATTCCCTCATATTTATACAGATTACTTGAAATTATAAACTATTAAATATTATTTTAAAAATTTAGGGCTCTGATACCAAATGTAACGATCTCACTTTTCAGCAACTCCAAATCAAGGAAGGAAAAAAATGAGAGATATTACCTTAAATTTTCCCAAGGATCCAGATTTAGCAAATAATAAATAATAGTAAATAATTTCAATTAATTCAATATATTGCTTACAAGATGTTCCTCTAGAACTTACATATCTTTCCATCATCAAAATTTTACATATGAGAGTAAGTATCTAGCTAATCCTCATTACAAATTAACTTTAATGTCTTTAACTAATTTTATTTGTTCATCATTTCTTGATATCACTTTATCTTGCATGTACCTAAAATGTCATGAAACAAAAGCACAGATTAGCATATTGAAATATATTGTGTATGTGGGGTGCATGTAAAAGTGTGCAAGTACATAACAACATATATTCCATCAAATACTTGCAAATAAGGACTAGCATTTTCTTCATTTAATCTCATCTTTATGTGATACTCATAGTGGCATTATAATTGAACATAATTAAATAAACATCCAACAATTTAGTTGTTTAATCCTCAAGAAACACTCAAAAAACACCGACAAGAAAATGTGGGTAGTCATAGGTGTAACCACATACCTTTTGTAGAACCATGTATATATATGTAGAATGTATTTCAAGTATGTTCAAGAAATCCAATCAACAAAGATGAATCCAAGCAATAACTAAATCAGCATGTATGTAAATCCTAAAGTGTCACCATCACATTTATCAAGATAAACCCTACTCGGGTCCTAATATAGGGCTTATGTTTCGTTGTTATCGAGTTATCATTTAGATTTACGTTTTGAAACCCTAATTCTTATGATTTTTGTTTTAATGACTTGAGAACCCTAATTCATATTTTATGTTATCATGATTTTCAAATCTCCCATATTATTTTATCATGAGCACTAGATTCAATCATGTCTCCTTAATGACATAGAAAATATGATATTGAGCCATAGTTACTTCATATGCATTATTCATACTAGGGACCGTAAGTATCATTATTATGATCATCATGTCAAAAAACCATTACATTCCACATTATCAAATAATAACACCAAAGAATCATATTTAACAGGATTAAAAATGTATTTACCAAAACTAGGGTTTTTATAGCCTAATTCACTTATTAATGATTATTCTTTTTTAGAAACCCAAATTAACTTTTCATCATTACAATTATCCTCTTGATTATCATTATAAAAGAATGACTTTTTAACATATTCCACACTTAAATACTCAAAACTAGGATGTTTATGTTTTCATCACCTTTTTAACACATGTTAGAATTACTTCTGGAGGTGGTATTTAAATTAGGTCTTAATCATATTTTATTTGGGTTACTCTTATTTTTCTAATCAAAATTCATATATAACTTGTTGCAATCTAAGTTACCAATTAATTTCTACAACTAATGCAAGAATTAATCATTATTTGGTCAATCAAGAAAGACCATATCAGTAGTTCGCTCATCACCCTTGTTGGTTGCACGGCTGGGCTGATCCAATAGGCTCATGCCACAATGGAGAGTCGTGCCCATATGGCCCATGTAAGGAAAAGGATCAAAAGACCAGAAGGTCCTTACCTCACTGATATTGCGTCAAGAGTAAGGATTATTTCACTAGGCTTTCATCTTCAACCTCGGCCAGCTCCACCTTATGCCTGGCCGAGTCAACAAATGAGTTGACTTCATGCATTAGGGCTCTAGAGAGATGGGTGGTGGTGTGAATCTCTCTACCGCATCCATCTGAACTCACTGATGGTCTTGGTTCAGCCAGAGAGGAAGGGGCACCGTAGGAGATGGCCGATTTTGCCAGTGGCGAACAGAGGACCACAATGGTCATGAACATTGATAGCAGAGTAGTTTCTCATGCTCTGGACTTGCACAAAGATTATCATATATTCACGAGAGGGGTGAAACCGTTTTATAAGGGATAGAGGGTGAGGGATGTGTTGCCTCAACCTTCCCACTAAACCTGGCTCCTATTAACAAAAGGGGAAACCCTAATCCCTCATGAGAATAAGGAAAATTGGGGATAGTTAAGTCCATTTTCCTCTCTCGAAGCCAAAGGAGAAAGAATCAGAGAGAAAGGTTGAGTCTCGAGAGATACCAAGATATTGTATGTATTGTTGGTTTAGTTTCCCTTTTCATCCACAAGTTAGAAGATGACTCTCCCACATTGGATCTCAGATCTGACAGTCAATAAACCACACAAATGACTAACCGCCAGTTCTTCCCCTTGAAAAATCATGACATTTAATGCACATTTCTTCATATCCATTTCACTTTAGGAAACAGTAAATAATTCATATCTCCCTCTCTTTTAATCCTTCTAATCCCAATTTTTAAAGAGAAGTCTTTAACACTTATATCTAGGTGTGGGAAAGATTTGAGACCAAAACATGAAAGTCAAAATCTCTTTTCTTTGCCTCTAAGAAAAGGCTATATTTGATTCATTTAAGGCATCAATTGATTTCCTTTTCCATCCAAATTTGGCAGTCTATCTCATATTAATGTATTTTCTCATTAGGTACAATATTAAATAGAAACCAATCTATCAGTTGCCTTCAATGACACTTTTCTAGAAAACTCCACATATTTCCATATGTAATATACTAATTATGAATTTCTTTTAGTGAATCATTTATTATTGGATTTCCTCTCTTTATTTATCCAATATGTATTTATGGATTATTGAACGTTATAAACTACATGAGATATATTCCATATGGAGTATTTGCACTTTCAAGCCACATTTCCCAAACAAGACACAGAGAGAACCATCTTACTAATGTGTCCTTCATATTACATTATTTGCAAACAAATATATTAAAACAGGGGGGAAACTAGGTTGTAACATGATCCAACTGAGTATTTTGCATCAAATTGCATATTGCAAATTACTCTGGCCTCAGCATGAACTCACCATCCTTTAAGGAGAAGCCTCTGGGTATGGGGTTGAAGGTTTTGCACCCGCAGTCATATCCAGCCCCTCGAACACGATGTGATGATGCAAGAAGGCTATTACAAAATCAAGCAGTGGTGGAGCCATGTTTGGGCACCCTGAGGCACGTGCCTCACCCTACTTTTGAGAAAAAAAGTTGTACAATAAAGTAGTGGGCCTAGCGTAATAGGAATAGATAATAGTATCCTATTCCTAGTATACATGCAACTCGTTTGCTGTGAAATCCGGATCTAAGTTGAACTTGTATATCTTTTTTGTGAGACGGTTCCCAATATAAAATCTCGTTGTATCTTTACGGGCCAAAGTATCGTCTGACCTTTCTGTCTCCTTTTCTCACGACTCGCTTGAGACCGACTCGCGGCCGAAGACCTGGGTGACACGAGGCGCCAAGGCAAACCCCAGGACCAGACTGCAGAGGTGACTACTGATACCTGTGCTCTGTGGCACTGCAGCCCTGCCGCACCCTGAGGTCTAGAGCTATATGGCTAGTTGACTAGAGCTATACCATGAGTAACAGTAGAACGGTGTAATACCCAAAGGCAAAGGTCCAAACTCCAAAGCAATTGATTTTTTAATCAAAGGCAACAACTTTGCCCCGCAGTCCCGCACTCATCGCTGTGGAAGATATCAGTGGGTTAGTTTTTTTTACTTTGCAGTTCATCGCTTCGTGTTCTCATTGTTTATTTTTTCTATTTTTTTTTCTTCGATGGCTCTAATATACATTACATAATACATGCCCTAGACTTCACTTAGTGCCCTCTGTCAAGTCAAGTTGTTCGTTTTTTTTGTCATGTCATATAAAGTTCTTTGACATTATAGAACAACATCAGAACCCATATTCATAATTCAGAACAATCTTTCAAAGATTGTGACCAGTTAAAATATATTACCAGTTGGTACTGTTTTCTTGATACATAATCGTTTAGTGATGGAAAAGAACTATAATTTGTGCATATCCATGATTGCAAGTCAGATAGTATATTGTGTATTGGAACATCGATAAATGTAATTAGGTGAATAGTACTTACATGTTATTTTAAGTACTCCTCTTTATGCAACTTGGTAGGAGACTAGGAGTCTCACCGAAATATAATTCTTTTACCATGTTTGGCATATAAATGGTTACTTACAAATTCTTGGTGTGACTATTTCTAACTATAATTTATGTTACATTAATTGTTTTTCCTTTTTATGTTTATTTAAATAGGAGTCAATCAAAGATGGAAAAATTTGTAATTAAGAGAAAACCTTCTGTCGGAACATCAGTCAATGAAAAGGGAAGTGGATCAAATATGGAAGTGGGTGATTCTACATTAGTTTCTCAACCTAGTTCTCAACATTCTGGTGGTGGGCTTGATTTTAAAGCAGTATATATAATTACTGATCCTGGTGTTAGACCCCAAGTTTCTCATTATCACCCTAATGTACAAGATGTGGTTAGAAGGACATACTTAACAAAAGGACCTTGCCAACCAAAAAATTATGTGTTCCCAATGACAAATTATGGATCTAAGAGATGTAAGTTTGTGCAAAGTTGGTTTGATGAACATAAGAATTGGCTGGAATATAGTATTGCCAAAGATGCAGCATTTTGTCTACTTTGTTATGTTTTCCCCTCTTCTCACATTGATCCATCATTTATCATTGATGGTTTTAGATATTGGAAAGACAAAAAGAGACTTGATAATCATGTAGGTGGGCCGACTAGTCCTCACAATACAGAAAAAGAAAAATGCCATGCTTTAATGAATGATAATCAACGACTAGTTGTTCTTATTTCTAAGCATACAGAAGAACAAAAGAGTGAATACCGGTTGCGGCTGAAAGCCACCGTTGATTGCATAAGATATTTGTTAAATCAGGGTTTGGCCTTTTGTGGGCATGACGAGTCTGAGGATTCTTCTAATCAAGGCAACTTTCTTGAGCTTCTTTATTGGCTTGCAAATCAAAGGGATGATATTAAACAAGTTTTACTAAACAATGCTCTTGAAAACCTAAAACTCACGTCTCCTTCTATTCAGAAAGATATCATTCAAGTCATTTCAAGTCTAGTTTTTGAGGAAATAATTTCTGATATATCTTATTGTGATGGTCTATTCACTATTCTTGTTGATGATTCATGTGACATATCAGTTAAAGAACAAATGGCCATAGTTCTTCGTTATGTTGACACTAAAGGAATGATTATTAAAAGATTTCTCGGTTTGGTGCATGTTATTGATACTAGTTCTATGTCACTAAAAGGAGCTATAGATGTCATCTTTAGTAAATTTGGATTGAACATCAATAGTTTGAGAGGTCAAGGCTATGATGGTGCAAGCAATATGAAAGGAGAATTCAACGGGATGAAAGTTCTCATACAAAGAGAGAATCCTTGTGCATTTTATGTCCATTGCTTTGCGCATCAATTACAGTTGATACTTGTTTATGTTGCAGAAAATCACCTATAGGTAGCTTGTCTATTTGAAACAGTTCATCAGGTACTTAATTGCATTGTTGGCTCATGTAAACGGACTGAGTACCTTCGAGCTCAAGAAGTTGATAGAGTGACCAAAGCACTTGAAGAATGTGAAATTTCTTCTGGAAGAGGAAAAAATCAAGAACATGGAGTTAAATGATCCGCCACTACTAGATGGGGTTCACATTACAACACTTTAGTTAACTTAAGTGTTATGTACCCATCTATTCTCAAGGTTTTGCAGATTTTAACTGAAGATAGTGAATTTGCAAAACATCGAGCAAAGGCTCACAAGCAACTCTTTGATATGGAGACTTTTGATTTCATATTCATGATGCTTTTAATGAAGAAACTCCTAGGAATAACACATGAATTGTCAAATGCATTACAACGAAAAGACCAAGATATTGTGAATGCCATGACTCTTGTGTCAAGACAATGAAGTTGCAGTTGAATTTCTTAAGAACTGAAGATGTTGAATGGGAGTCTTTCAATAACATTGTTAATGGTTTTAGCACAAGGTATGAAGTACCATTAAAGAATATGGATGATACCTATGTTATGCCGGGAAGAACGAGATGTGTCCATGAGGTTAAGAGTAATCTGCATTATTTTCGATTTGACATATACAACACTGTGATAGATTTGTTGTTGAATGAGCTTAATGACCGCTTCAATGAGAGTAACACTGAGTTGCTATTATGTGTCGCTTTCCTTGATCCATGTAATAATTTTTGTGCTTATGATGAAGACAAGCTAGTTAGACTTGCACAATTCTATCCATCATATTTCAACTTGCAAGAGATTGAAAGATTGAGATGTCAGCTTGGTAACTAGATATTTCATGTTCGTCACAATCCTTCATATAAATAATTGAGGAGCCTCATAGAACTAGCCCAAAAGGTGGTTTTGATGAAGCAAGATAAAGATTTTCATTTAGTATATCGTATTCTAAAGCTAGCAATGCTTCTGCCTGTGGCCACTGCATCTGTTGAGAGAGTATTTTCTATCATGAAAATTATAAAACATCGTCTGCGGAATAGTATGGGTGATGAGTATCTCAATGATTGTTTGGTGGGCTATTCTGAAAAAGATTTCTCCAAAAATCTTGAAACAGATGTTATTATCCAGAGATTCCAGACCATGAAATCTAGACGAGGATCTCTTTGATAGTGTAAATTATTTTAATATCATATATCGTTCTTATACTGATGAGTTACTTTTGAAAATTTAAACATCAATTTCTATTTATCGATAATGATTATGTTTACAATAATTTTATTTATTTTATACTTGTGCCTCACCCAAGTCAAATTCCTGGCTCCGCCACTGAAATCAAGTGCACCCAAATATGGTTTTGGGTTCCTCTCAAGGGTATATCAAAGCAGTCAAAGGAGGGTTGGGCAATGACAGACTCTGCAAAAATAGTGTCATGCTACTAGTGAGAGAGAATATTAAGATGGTCCAGTATACATGAACCACATCTAATTAGATCAGGCCCATGATCTGTAAGGCGCCAGGGTATGGGGCTGCTCAGTGTGCGACATGGTCAAATCTTGATGGCTAGATCCACAATCAATAGTCTAGGTTGCTCTTAAATAGGTGATTAGGTTATGGAACTTGGAATCAAGACTACATTAAAGATACCTCAATATAAAAGGTAAGTCGACTATTTCCTTGAATTCTTGTTATATATATATTTATATGGATAGTCTAATTATCATGCTTAGAATAATCAATTATGAGAAATAGAATCAGAATCAAAAATAGAAAAGAATATAAGGTGACACCAAAACATAATTTTAAATTATATAATAAATCCTTACATAATAGAAGTATTATAGTGCATAGAACAAAAGGCATTAATGCCATTGAAGGTGCATTACACAGTAGAAGGCACTTTCTGTCATAGAAGACACATTAGTGATACTAGAAGGCATTTCATACCACAAAAGGAGAGTCACACCATAAAAAGCTTACAATACCACAGAAGAGGACTTATTGTATAACAATGGCCACACAAAGATAAAATATTTTAATAAAAGATGTTTCCTTCAATTATATATTTTTAGATTTCACATTACAATTACTTCCTTACAGTTATTAAAATTCAATACCGCTTACTATAACCTAGGTTTCCCTTTATGTATGGATGGGGACAAGAAGTATGTAGATACTAATCTTCAGGAAGATCAGTCAAGATAGAGTATACATCTACATTTTAAATAGTTTTGCCTGGTGGGGCACCATCTAAATGATCCAAGATATTAAGTCAGAGTGTAAGCTTTTGCGTCATGCATTTAGATTGTTTGTAAAGTTTGATTTATGAAGTTTCTCTCCTAAAAATTTATGAGAATATATTTTATACACCAATTTGTGTTGGTTTCTTTTCCATTGTTATTGTGATAAGTATCATGTATGCGGCACTCCCAAGTTATAAAAAAAATAGCTTTTACTCATGTGATATGAAAATTGGGATGTTATGTTATGGTATCAAGACAATAATGTAGACGCCCCCCCCTAGGAAAATTCACTTATTCTTAGTTTAGAATACCCACCAGAAGCCATATGATATATACATTTAGATACACAATTATAGGCTCTATTTAATGAATAAATAAGGGATAGTGAGGACCAAGCTAGAGGTCTAGTTATCAATAGAAGTTGAGATATAAATTAAGGTTAGTGTCTAGCTACTTTGGACATTTTATGTTAACTCTAGATTTGTGATAACACACCCTCTCTTTTCCCCCACGTTTTTGTGGTATGGGGCATAAGCTTATGGGGTTTTCTATAGGGGATGACATATGCATAATTATATACTTATCATGCTTGTCTTAGTCTTTCTAATGCATATGGTATGGGACATCTTTACTGTCAGGTGAGATAAATATGTTAAGACGTGCCACCTTCAAATATATGGATGACATGTATCAAGAAATGACAATAAAAAAGAGTTGACACAAAAAGTTTGAGGTAGGTGGTCACCTAAACCTAATTGCATACATACAAGAACCCAAGACTACATGTCAAGGTAGATGAGTGTGTTGAATGCCTAGGTAGAAACTAGGACCCTAAGGTGGGTAGATTGCATTAGTAGAATCGAATTTCAAGGAAGATTTTACCTATAAGGTGGGTAGTATCATCACACCTCAAATTTGAGAACCTAGATAAGTAAATGATGATTGTATTAATGAAACCTTAATAAGTTGACATTGAGACATGTGTTCATGGATAATATCTCTCACCAGATTTGTACTCTAGAGTAAATTTTGAGCCCTATGGATGGGTTTGTATTTTCATCTATTGTGATGTTAATTTGTATTGAATGGGAGTTAGGATTAGTGTTATGATTATGTTTTCAACACATTTCAGGTGATATTTGGATGTAAGAGGAAAAAGATGTATAAGATGGTCTTATGTCCACTTTGACCAATTTTGATGTGTAGTAATATTCAAATATAATTATGGGAATTATCATATGTTGGGTAGGAAGATGAGATATAATGGTTCAAGTTTTGTAAAGTTGGAGGTTGGTTTGACCACTCAATTTGTTGAAATATGTACTTGAACCACATAATCATCTTTACATATATAGAATGAGGATAGTTTGGTGTTTCTACTATATATGATGGATGTTAATTAGCTATTGATAAATTTAATTTATGTAGAGGTATAAGATGTGCATCCATGATCAACGTTTGAATTTTATTAGTTGCATTATGTAGCTTGTGACCATTTTCATTTAAAGGGAAGGGTTTGAAAGACACCAGTCTTGATATGATAATCTTGAACTAGCCAAAGGGTCAAGTCATTTATGAGTTATTGGTTCAATAACAAAACATTATGTTGTTTAGGAACTAGAATAGTATAAAAGAAAGGCATTGTTCTCTTCTTCCTTGATGAATACTAACGCAAATAGTGGGGAAGAGATGAGAGCATTTCATGATGATGTGGGGTTTGGCTTCCCCTAGGAAATGAGAGTCATGGGCAATATGGGAATCCCAGTCCATCTAGATTTAAACAAGGACGTACGATGATGATGATTGCATACTCAGAGACAGTACCCATATATATAATGCAGAGCGGGAAGTCCTTAGGGATGACAACTAGATATACCATTGTAGAGATCTGGGTGCTAGAGGATGGCGAAGCATAGAGGTGGAGGAAACCTTCTCCCCCATCTTGGGGGCACTGACGATGGACTAGCAACA
Organism: Alisma plantago-aquatica; assembly: GCA_963693085.1. NCBI lineage: Eukaryota > Viridiplantae > Streptophyta > Magnoliopsida > Alismatales > Alismataceae > Alisma > Alisma plantago-aquatica. Next base: position 813,302,918 of record OY856409.1, on the reverse strand, counting down.
TTGCCAAAGTGAATTCCCAAAAGGAGGAATTGTGTCCCATGGTGAGTGTGAGAAATGATAGATATGCGGGAAAAACAAGAAGAGCAAAGAAAAAAGAACAAGAAGAAGGACAGAACATTGGTCGTCGACTGATACAAGTAAAGGCAACTGGCATCTTTCCATATATGGTCCTAGGAAAAGCAGAAGACCTACTAATAAGTCATGGTTGAGGTAGCATTCAAGTTAGAACAACAATTGGGTAATGATGACCCAAATTACAAGCTTTTAAGCATGGCTAGCGTTTTTGAGATAGCAAGAGGTTCCAACTGAGGATTTTGCATCTAATTGTGCAAGTACAAACAACTTTGGCCTTAGCATGAACTCATAATCCTTTGAAACGATGTCACAGGGTATGGGGTTGAAAGTTTTGCACCCTCTCTCATATCCAACCCCTTAAACATGTTGTGATGATACAAAGAGGCTATTACAAAATCAAGTGCACTGATCTACAGTTTTGAGTTCCTCTGTTGGCGAGACCAGAGCAGTCAGAGGAGGGTTGGGTAGTGCTAGACTCTACAAAATAGAGTGTCTCATTACTGGTGGGAGAGAAGATTGGAGTGGCCGGGTATACATGAGCCACATCTAGTCATGTTAGGTCTAGGATCAATGAGTCGCCTGGATTGAGGGTTGCTCAATATGCAACATGGCCAAATCTTGATCGTGAGTTCTACAATAGCAGTCCAGATCACTCTTAAATAGGTGACTAGGTTATGGAACTTGGAATCAAGACTAATTTAGAGATACCCTCAATGTAAAAGGTAAGTAGGCCATGTCCTCTAATTCATGTTACATATATATTTTTAGACAGATGCTCTAATTAATCAGCTTAGAATAATTCACTAGACACATGGTCTAATGTTTATTTGTAGAGTATTAATTTCTAGCATAATAGAGTTACTGCCTCATATAGCTCGTGCCTAGATCTTATAACGTATCAAGTCCTTATTATTCTTGAACAAATGCTTAGAAGTTAGCATGCAATTACTAGAATTCAGAATCTAATGATGACAATTAATTTTATTATGTTCATTCCTTGCTAACATTTAGAATTTGGGATTCTTTTAGAATATCAGAACCATGTCCATAATCTAGTTACTCTGATTTATCACAATTATTTAGTGATTAAAATTTATCATATTTCTTTATTATGGTTATGCGATAATTCATATTTCTCATGTTAAGTCAAAATATAATGCCAGTATATTATACATACTTTTAGAATTCTTCTCAATTGCTTGAGATACATAATCACAAATATAACCAAAACCAAAAATAGAAAGGAATAGAAGAGAAACCAAAACATATAACTATTATATAATAATTCCTCACGTAATAGAAGTATTGGAGTACATAGAACAGAAGGCATGGATGTCATAGATGTTGCACAATAGTAGGAACTTTGTGCAATAGAAGAAAATACACAAACAGAGTGCAATACTAGAATTCTAGTCATAATTTACTTCAGGTATTAAAGCATGGCAAGGGGGGTCAAAGGACCCTTTTATAAAAAATAATTTTATATCCAAAAAGTTCATAAAATTTCAAATCACTAAATATGGATGTTCAAATTTGTATTTCCAAAAAGGGATAGTAGTTAAGTAAGTCCCTTAATATAAGAATTTAGATCACAATCATGATAGTGTACGGAATAAAATAGGGTTTACACATACCTAAATAGACATGTTTACATATCCAAAATTGGTCCTATGGTATAGTGTTGCATCTTCCAAAGCTAAAATTTAAAATGTAAGTGTTTTAGGTTTAATAGTGATTCATATAATTGCGTAACTCTAGAAATGTGTTTTGAGAAACTTTTAATTAGACCCTAAAACCCACACCAATAGTTTTGGCTAATTTTCATGATCTCGTAAGCATATATTTTATATTTTTCTGAGCTATAGATAAGTAATTATCATATTACAACTGAGGGGTATTTATATGATTATTAAAGGGAAAATATGGTAAGAATAGTGATATGCCCCTATGCTCATTATTTTCTAATGAGGTACGATATGTCAAAATTTATAATCTCCATGATCCAAAAAAATCGGCTGACATTAAACAATTTGTGAAAATACCAAATCAACCATGTTTATGTGAAATGGATGAGTAGTTGAGATGGGTAGTGAGACCATTCTAGCACATGGATTCTTCCTTTTCCCCATGGAGTGTTGAGCTGCTTCACTGGAGCATCAAAAATCCAATCATCACATGAAGATCTTACTGAAAGGGTGGAGGGGAAGATCACCATAACCATCACTTTTCCCTTGTAGTCCCGAAGAGCCATTACAGGGCTCTAGGATGCCAGGAGGCAATGTCGTATTCGTATTGCTGCCATGGCAGGAGAAACATGGGGAAAACACAATGATATATAGCGAAACTCAAAACTTGAAGGATGTAAAATAGTTTGTGATGATTATGCAACAATGTGGAAACACACTAAGGTGTAGGAGAACACTCCTAGACCCAAAAGCCAGTATATGGATCATCACGAACATGGGAAGAAGCCCAGAGTGGAAAGACAGTGTAGGTCGTATAATTTCAAACATGGCACATCATTAGCTTCAAAATATTATCACAAAGGCAGGGTAAGTGTGCTTTTATCCTGGCTATGTATGAGAGTCTTGGTCAGTCAAAGAACGATGGGATCCCGTGCGCTAGGCGATGAAACACGAGAAGCTACTGGCGGCGTTGATGGTGGGCCTGATCGGAGAAAAGCACTGGTTGGGAGACCTCCTCCGTTTTCTCTAAGAAGACCTATCCAAAAGAGGCCTCTCCCTATGTAATTGGCAAAGGAAACCAAGGACTGGTCGCAACTCTTCTCCTCTCTACTCGAAGAACAATGTCTCTCAGTCAAGGATGTGGAAATGAGTGATAGTTCTATTATCTATCCTAAATTTATTCCTGAGAAGAATGAGAGTAAATAGAGTTCTTCAGCAGTTGGGTGTATCATAGATCTTAAACCACATTGATCATCGTTGTAGAATCATTTCAGAAAGCTATGGAACACTAAAGGGGATATTAAGATCTTCTCAAGAGGTAATGACTATTTCATTGTCAACTTCTTATATCCCTCATATCTAGAAACGACCATAGAAAGGCCCATGGTTCATATCTGGTAAGCCTCTCATTATCAAGCGTTGGGCTAGGGGTGAGTCTCTTAAAAAACTAAAACCAACAGAGATTCTGGTTTGGACAAGATTGTTTGACCTTCCTTTATAACTATGGGATGATGATATTTTTAGTTTGATTGGTTTGTATATTGGCAAGCCTCTCAGGACAAATAGGCTCACGCAAAAATTTCAATGGCTTGAATTTGCTAGACTTCTTGTTCTCATGTAGGGGAAATCTGAGTTTCCCTCATCCATCAACCTGAGAAGTGATGATGGGATAGTAGATATTGTGACGATTGAATATGAATGGTTCCCGGGTAAATGTTCAGTTTATGGCACTTTTGTACATGAAGACTTGGGTTGTGGGGGTGTCTTTGTCACTCCTCCTCGTAAGGTTTGGGTCCCTAAGAAGAATGCAGATGGTCTTCCTGACTCTATTCATGTTCCTCTTATTTCTGAAAAGAGTATTGAGCCTGAAGCAGATATATTTGTCGATGTTGCTGAGGAAATTCTTTCTAGTGACACTATTGCTATGTATGAAAGGGCAAAGTACCCTAGGAAATAATGGAAATGGTTGATATCCCATCCATTATTTCTTGGAATGGTAGAGGTATGAATAAGCCTAGTAGATAGGCAGCTATTCAAGATCTTATTAAAAACAACATAAAAGCATTTTCTATTTCTTGGAGTCTAAAGTTCACAAGAAAAAGATAGATAAGACCATGCAGAGAATGTGACATACTATTTTCTAGATTTCCAATCATAGTAAACATGCTTTGGGTAGAGTTATTGTTGCTTGGATTGATCCTTCGATTACTACTGAAGATGTTTTTTCTTTTAATCAATTAATTCACTGCTCTGTCTCTAAAGGTGATATTATTTTTTTCTTACTGGAGTATATGGTCACAACAAGGAGGCTAAAAAGGAAATCTTTATGAAGTGATCTTCTTCTGATTATTAATCACACTCAGGTCCCTTGGATTTCTTGTGGTGATTTTAATGCTATTAGGTTTAAATCTGACAGATTTGGTCAAAGTGAACCCTCTTACACGGCCATGTCTGATTTTAATGATTGCGTTAGTAGTTCAAATCTCTTTGAATTGGCTCTTAAAAAGGCTCAAACTTCACTTGGGATAACAAACAACAAGGTTGTAAACTTGTTATGTCTAGAATTGACAGAGTGTTGTATAATTTGGATTTTCATAATGCCTTTGAAAATGTTTGGGGTGATATTACTCAAACTATCCATAGTGATCACATAATTATCATTATGTATGTTGCTGATAAAACTGAAAGAAAGAGAACCCCTTTTTGATTTGTTAATGCTTAGTATGAAATGTCAAATTATAAAGATGTTGTAAGGTCTACGTGGGAGTTCAATGTGACTAGTAACCCCGTGTTCAACGTAATGAAAAGCTTAAAAAAGATAGATTTTCTCTATGCAAGTGGAACAAGGAAACTGTTGGTCATATTATTGAGAAAAGGACCATCCTTGAGAGTGAGGCTTTGGCTCTGCAAGAGGCTCTTGATAATAATCCTAATGACACTGCTCTTAGTGAATTGCTTGCAATCAAAAGGAAAGATTCCATTGAATCTTATAATGATGAGGAAAATCTTATCAGACAAAAATCAAGATTAGATGGATGAAGCTTGGATATTAAAACTCTAAGTTTTTTTATTTGTCTTTGAAAACTAGAAGGATCTCCAATTCTATTCAAAAGTATGATGATTAATGGTTATATGAGTCATGATGATGATGTTATCCATGCTCATATTCTTTCCTTTTATAAAAATCTATTTCAAAAAGTGAATAGCACTCTGTCTTGGGATTTCAATATCCATGTTCCTCAGATTTCTGATGATAAAATTGTTTCTCTCTATCAATAGATTACTAAGGAATAAGTGGAACTTGTCATTTTTCATTCTAATTAGGGCCCCCGACCCTGATGGTTTTAACTACAAGTTCTTTACATCTACTTGGCACACAATTGGTGATGAAGTGGTCAAAGATATTAAGAATTTTTTCCAAAGTGGAAAACTTCTCAAAGAGGTTAACAATACTTTCATTACTCTTATTCCCAAGAATAGAGATGCTTCCAATATCAAAGATTGGAGACCCATTGCTCTGTGTAACATTCTCTATAAAATTATTTCTAAAATTTTGGTGAATAGGATGCAATCTATCTTTCCTTCTCTTATTAGTGAGACCCAGTGTGCTTTTATTATGGGTAGATCTATCTCTAATGCTACCCTTCTTGTGAATGATTTGATTGACTCTATTATGAAGAGCACTAGTCCTAAAATGTGTGTCAAGATTGACTTAATGAAAGTGTATGACTATGTGGATTGGAATTATCTCATTGATATCATGACTACTATGAAGCTCCCATCTTGTTGGATTATTTAGATTTCAAAAATTCTTAATACTACAAGTTACCAGATTCTTATTAATGGAGTTCCCTTTGAAAGGTTTTTTCCTACTAGAGGTATTTGGCAAGGGGATCCTCTTGCTCCTTATCTCTTTGTGATTGCTATGCAGGGCCTTTCCTTCATGATGGACAAAGTTGTTGTAGAGAAAAAGATTGATCCTATTCATTCCCAACATAACTTGGCTATTTCTCATATCCTTTTTGCAGATGATGTTGTTTTCTTCTCTAATGCTGGTCAAAGAAATGCATGTAATCTTGCTCTCATTCTAAAAGATTTTGGGTCTATGTCTGGTATGATGATAAGTAGTTACAAGTCTTCCTTTTTTTCTAACAATAACACTGATGTCGAGATGAATGAAAATTATCTGGGTGTAAAAGTCGGACGCCTACCTGTGAAGTATCTTGGCCTTTCCCTTTTTCATGGGAGGATTACTAGATCTCTTTGTGCTCCAATCCTTGATAAAATTAAGAACATAGGGTGGATAGCCAGACAATTATCTTTTGTAGGGAGGATTGAGCTTATTACTTCTACCCTCTTGTATGTCCACCTCTACTGGGCTTCCAACTTTTCCCTTACCAGTGAGTGTTACTAATGATATTGATAAAATCTGTCGTGACTTTTCTAGGGAGGGGTTGATATGAATAATAAGTTCCACGACATCAATTGGAAACATGTTTGTCTACCCAAGGATAAAGGTGAGGTTGATATTAGGCTTTCGAGAGATATTGTCACAGTCAGTATTTCTCAGAAAATTTGGAATATTGCTACAAAAAGATGGTATGTGGGTCAAATGGGTTCACGGCAGATACCTCGAAGGTGATTCTATGTGGAGGTGCAATATTGCTTCAAAATCATCTTGGGTCTGGAAGCAAGTTCTCATCAACAAAGATCTTATCTTGGACAATATTTCTTTCTTTGTTGGCAATGGTGATAGGATCTTTCTGTGGAGAGATCCTTAGTTAAAGGATGGGTCTTATCTTGAGGATAGTATTGGTACTTCCTCAGTTCTTAAGCTTGGAAAAGGCAAATATGCTAAGCTTGGCTGCCTTTTTGATGAAGGAGAATGGATTCTCTCAAAATCCAAAAACATTAAGTCTATTGTTGACTCAGTTAAACTTCTCTGTTCTCCTATGTTTGGTAAAGATGATTCTATTCTTCTGAATGAGGTTATTCCTTTAAAGTTCAAGGACTTTTAGAACTCTATTTGAACCAAAGGTCCTTTTGTCAAGTGGTCTCTATGGATTTGGAAGGCTAGGGCTCCTAAAAGGCGCATTATTAATGCCTGGAAGATGCTCTTCAACAAGGTTTTGACACATGACAAATTAAAGGAAAGAGGTTTTTAGTTTCCTTTAAGGTGTAGCCTTTGTCAGAATAATGAGGAGACCTTAATCGTATTCTTTTTTAATGCTCCTATGCTACTAATCTTTGGTACAAGGCCATTAAAGATGGTTATATTAGCAAAAAACTACTAGTATGAATGATTGTGTTTGTAATTTCCATGGAGCTGCTAAAATTGTTGTCATGTTCATTCTCTGTGCCTTCTAGATGGACGTAAGAATGGGCTCATTTTTTAGGATAGGAAGGTTGTGTCCAATATCATTTGGACTCATATGAAATCAGATATAGATATCTTTGTATAGATATTTTCCTTTCTCTTACATGCATGTATAGTTTTCTCTTTTTCCTAGCATTGTAAATACCTTTTTGAACATCAATGGAAAGAGGAGCAACACACTTTTAAGGACAAAAAAGAGAGTCTTGGTCAGTTGTGAGCTCTAACGACATGAAATTGTGGTTTGTAGGTGGAGCAGTTGTGTGGAATGGACATGCAATGGACATAAGGATAAGTTAGAAAGGTGGATGATACTTATAGATCGATTAATCGAGCCAAGGTGGTGCCTCAGGATGTAGTGGATAGCCAATTTCCAAAGATGAAGATAGTATCTGTCAGCCAACACATGAGACCCCGTAAGCAATTCGAGGCATAAAGTGGTGGATAAAGGGCCAGCGATACTTTCTGATGAATGTTTTTAGGTGGGAAATTGTGTGAAGGTGATGTGTGGTCAGAGTTGGTGGTGACAATGGAGGGTGTGGAAGATCAATAAGAAATTCCATGAAACACTATCTTCAAGCCTTTAATTAGGACTCATTGGGTTTAGGAGAGAAAGGAAAGTAGAATGGTAAAAAATAACAAGGAATGCAGTGAAGTGTGGGGAAGAGGGTCTTGAAGCAATCAACACCACCGAGTAGATCTCACATACATGCGGGGAAATCAGAGGCAATAGATGAAGTGCACTTCCCGGATAACTAAACCATAATAGTCAATGTGACACATCAAACATCAGGTAAGTCGGATGCAACATGACATGTAGATAGTTCAAACTTACAACAAAAGAGTGTGACATTCGATTAAAATCAGTAAAATTCACCACACTTGCATCCTATTTTCAATTTGCTTTTAGGGGGTGTATTTGATATTAGATTAAGACCAAAATTGGTATGAAAGCTAATTAGTATGTGTGAATTCCGAATTTGACATTAGTTTCACATTAAAAAATGTTTAACATTATATTTTATTATTTGTATGTTAAGCATCCAATTACTGTATCTACTCATCTTAATTTACTAAATTGTGACATTGTGATACACACTAGTTCAATTTATTTAATTTTGTACTTGTACAAATATTTTAGAGTGTCACCCATGATAGAGTGGGGTGGCGAGCATTTAGGACAAGTTGTCCGAGAGATGACTCAGATGGTATGGACATGTGCAAAGTATACAAACTAATTAATGTGTCTATAGGAAGCAATGCTATGGAATCAAGCACAATTAAAACGAGAAGAGGAAAGCCTAGACTAACATGAGATGAGCTTAGAAGGAAAGATTTTGAATATTTACATTGATCGGATTACGATGTGCCAGAGTTGAATGGAAATGAAGGTGACATGTATGCGACCCTAACATGGTTGGGGGTAAGGCTTTGATGATAAAAATGATGATCAATATTTTAGTGTCAAACCTACCATTTGGGTATATTTGTACATTAAGACATGTTATTAATTGTTATGGTAATTTTACCATTTATAAAAGGTGTTTATGAATTTGTTATACAATATGGCTCTGATTACTCCTAGAGAATTTTTAATTGGGGGAAAGGCTTTTGATATTAATATAACTAGATAGGGCCTAGAAAAATGTGGGCTACCATATATGACTATATTGAATATGTTACAAAGAATATATAGCTACAAGATCTCTATAGCACTTGTAATCAGTGAAAGATAGTATTACGGATTCGGTTCATTTTAAATGCTCACATAAAACTATGTAATATTTATTTAACTAGATATAAAACAAATTGACATAAAATATTTCTTGAAGTGAAGATGGGTGTTCACTTAGGGAAGCAAATTTGGTTGTCAACATATGATTATGTATAATTCATTTTTTCTAAATGTAAACTCTTGGTCGTAGGAAATATAATCACAATATTGAAACGTGGTTGGAAGCTATATACTTGGGAGGGAAGTACATCTAGAAAGAGAAACAAAATCTTGAAAGAAATTTAATTGTGAGATATGTTTTTAAAGAGACTTTTTCTTAAGGGGGGTATATTTTTACTTAAAAAAGTTACCTTAACAATAAAAATTGAATTCTGGAGGATTTTATCTTTTTGGAGGGAAGTTAAGGCATAGAAGTTATATTTATGAGGACCATTTTTTGGTAGAAAATAAATTTTATTTATGGAATTCTTTTTTAGGAAAGAATGTTTTCTAGTGAAATAAATATTTGGAAAAAAAATTTAGCATATCAGTTTAAATAATAAGTATAAAATTATTTTTATCTCATGACCCACCGTGCTTTTCTATAGGACATAAAGATATCAAATTCCCCATAAATTCTGTGTGCAAATTTTCTTTTATTCATCACCATGCTAATTAACTAACATCTTTTATTTCCCCACCATCCCCTCATGATTGATCATTTACCAAAAACACACTATATAAAAGGTGTGAACCAAAATGACTTGAATAAAAGCAAATCAACCCATCATCACTCTTACTATCCTCACAATGGACATTATAGAAAAGAGTTTATACCCAAAATACCCCGTGTTTATCTGAATATTCCAAAAAAATCACCTCTACTTTCATAATTCCTACTACCCCTTTTAACAACTTTTCATTAACTAACGTGATCCAAAACTATCGGTGTAGCATAATGAAACCTAGAATCTTACCATATTCCATGATTAGGAGGTTAGTAAGCTTGGCTCATTATATTTGAACAAACAAGAATGAAGTTATGTCTTTATGTTTATTGTTAATGCACATAACATGAATAACTCAATGGTAACCCATTACATATATAGACTTGAAAATAAATATAACATATTAAGTGCTATAAAGTTCTATAATCAACATCACATATCGAAATACACTCATATTAATATAATAACTTAATTAAGTGCTAATATGTAAGTAAATTTATTAAATATGTCACATATGTTTCCTTTACTAGCTAGTATGCACATAATGACTAAATTTATGTTGAATAAGAAGTATAATATGCTAAATACACAAATTAGTATAATATTTGGTGTTTCCATGTCCATAATTATGAATAATGTACCATTATCTAAATGCATCTTGAATTGATGGACTTAATATAATAAATTGGCAAAGTATAAAAATTCGTACATAATAATATGAGGAAACTTTTTGGTAACAATGTGAAGATAATGAGACTCTAAATAATGAATAATTATGGTAATGATGTAATTTTATAATAATATAATGGTGATGACCCCTAAACTCTAATTAAATTAAAACTTAAAAAAAGAATCTTCAAAACCCAGATGTAATGGTGAAAGTGTGCTCTTTGGGCCCCAATTACCTTGTGTGCCAAGTTTCACCTTATTTGAACAATTATAAATGTTAGTATATATGATTTATGTGTTACATCATGTTGTGTGTTTTGTTATCTTGTGTTGTGTGTTTTCTTATGTGCTTAAGACCTGTCTTGTCTTTAAATTTTCTTTTATCCCATATTGCCTAATTCTGGTTTCCCCTTACTCTCTTGTCCTATAAAAGAGAGTGCATTGAAACTTCTTCTAATATATCAAATTTTTTTTTCATTTTATATGGTATCAAATGTGTTCGATCCTCCCTAATTCATCCCATTGACCCCCTACCATCGATCCCCACTACCCCCACCATCTCCACCACCTAGTCATCCCCTCCATCCATAACCTTCATCAGCGCCACCTTCTCGTCAACCTCCATCCATCGACTAACCCTTCCTCTTCCACCCATCAACCTCCACCCATCAACCAACCCTTCCTCTTCCACCCATCAACCAGCTTTCACCTTCCACTCACTGACCTCCACCAACCCTTCATCCTCCACCTATCCACCTCCACCAATTGATCATCCATTTATCTCCCACTCATTGACCTCCACCAACCCTTCATTGACCAACCCTTCTCTATCCATCGACCAACCCATCAACCCATCGACCTACCATCAAACCTTCACCTTCCATCACCACCATCAACCTATAACCCATAGACATATACCCCCATTGACCTTCCACCTCATTCCACTCCCATCGACTTGTAACCCATCCACCTCCACCCATCGACCTGCATTCCATCATTTACTCTTCCATTTAGTCCTAGAATAGCAAGTTGCAAACCTAAAATTATCAACTCTCTTCCTGCATACGCCACATGGTGGAGTGAATATCATACCATTGAGTAGTAGGCTATTTATTCTCTCTATGTTGCCCCTATGTGGACTTCTCAAATCTGTTGATCCAGATATGTTGTTGCTATCTACTTCCCCTATGTGGGTTTCTCAGATTTGTTAATCTAGATATGTTGTTGCAATCTACTGTCCCTACATGGGTTTCTTAGATCTATTCATTAATATATGTTTCTTCTATCTTCTTCCCCTATGTGGGTTCCTTGAATCTATTTGGATCAGGTTGATGCCTCCTCTACCCCTATGGGGGTTGTTTAGATCTACTCTTTTTCTGTTATTTTCTTCTGCTCATGTTTTGTTCTTGTTGTTCCACTGTGAGTTTCATAGATCTCATCATCTAGATCTGCCTTTTTGTACTACTTCTACTACATCTTTGTGAGTGTGGTCTCTCTGGATTCCATGGAAACTACATATCCTCCACTGAACTTGTTTGTTATGACCGTGAAACTTGATGGATCAAATTATCATATTTGGGCGACATTATTTGAACTCTATGTCAAAGCCCAAGTACATTACTCTCATATATCTTTTGATGCTAAGGATCCTCCTGATGTCTCAACAAATGATAAAGCCAAACATGCCTACAACCAATGGGCCAAAGATGATTTTGACGTCATGACATGGATGGTGAATGGTATTGAACCAAAGATCATTCATTTTCTTCTTCACATGCAAATGCAAAAGCCATGTGGGATCAACTGTCCCATGTGTACTCACATCAGTAAAACCGCACAAAGTTCATCAAGATCTTCAAGAAATTGGCTAAAATGGAGTATTTCACGAAGACTCCATAGAAGAATATTACAACTGGTGTTCAACACTTTGGGCTAAATTTGGAGTATATATATCGTCCACTCATTGTTGATATTAAAGAAGTTCAATGGCAACGTGACAAACCTTGGCTTGTTCAACTTCTGGATGGTTTGTCTAATTTATTTGCATGTGTGGTAGAGAAAATTGTACTCAGTGATCCCTTACCTACACTAAGGGATGTTCTCAAGCGTGTTCAATGCCTTCCTTCTATGGCCTCTCTACCTGCTACTTCTTCTGATAACTCGATCCTTGTAGTCTGCTCCTCTGGTTCTGGTTAAGGACGTAGATACGATCATCGTCGAGGCCGTGGTAGACGTGCTCCTGGAAGAGGTCCTCCTCCTGCCAACTGCTTTTGCAACTTTTGTGGGCGCACGAACCACAATGAGGACCGCTACTGGAAAAAACACGATGCACCTGCTTGGGTGAATCTGATTTCTTTTGATGTTTATGATGACTCAATTGTTGCTTCCTCAAGCTCTAATCAACCCACATTTGAGTGGATTCACATAGAGTTTGAAAAACTTATCCAGGCACGTCTATCCTCACTAACAACTACTACTAAAGGAGGTTCCTCTGCCTTACTTGCATCTCCTCCTACTGGTAAAAATAAACGAGTCATTGACTCTGTTGCATATACCCATAATTCTGACTGTTCCAAATTTTTTACTATAGATTATTTAAGGCTATAAATGTCCCTCTTGTGATTGTTGTGGATGGGACTCAATCTTCTGTCCATGGAATTAGAGTTATATCTATGTCTCAAAATTTTCCCTTAAAATTGGACTTATATGTTCCACAATTTCCTTTGAATCTTCTGTCTATCAGTAAAACTATTAAGAGCCTTCAATGATTGATTACTTTTGACCCCTAAGGGTTGTGTGTTTCAGGATCTCCGTTCGAGGAAGAGGATTGGTTCAGGCCATGAGGGACCAAATGGATTGTGTTACCTAGATGTGTTGCAATCTGCTACAACTCTACAATCTTTTTCTGTGACTAGTCTGCAATGGCACTATCCCCTAGGGCATCCTTCTACTGTAAAACTACATTGCTTATTTCCTAGTATTCCTAAAAAACAATTTATGTGTGAATCATGACAGTTTGGAAAACAAACTAGAGTTATTTTCATAAAAAGAAAGAAGTTAGTTCCAAAATTCTGTTGATCTTGTTCATGTCGATATTTGGGGTCCACATTCTGTTTCTAGCTTATCTGACTATTGCTATTTTATGATTTTTATTGATGATTATTCTAGGGCTACTTGGTCGATACTCCTAAAGGATCGCAATACTATTTTACTAACTATCACCCCTTTTTTTACTGAGATCCAAACCCAATTCCAAACCACTGTTAAAATCTTGCAAACTGATATTATCCTCAAATGTATGCAAAAATATGTGTATTTTCTTTGTAATTCTAAGGATATCATTCATCAGACTTCATGCTCTTATACACCACAACAAAATGTTGTAGTAGAAAGGAAGAATCGTCATCTTCTTGAAGTAGCACGCACAATTCTTCTTCATTATCATGTTCCTAAACATTTATGGTCTAAAGTTGTTTCTACAACGTGCTACCTAATTAATGGTATATCGTCTCCTGTGTTTCATAATCAAGTACCTATCTCCCTTTTGTATCCAGATGTACCTTTATTTTCTATTCCATTGTGCATATTTGGCTGCACCTATTTTGTTAAGAATCTCCTCCCTGGGATTTCTAAACTTTATCCCACCACCACTAAGTGTGTCTTTTTTTGGGATATTCTTGAACTAGAAAGGATATTGGTGTTATGATCATGTCATTCAGAAATGGTTTGTAATTGTGGATGTTGTGTTCTTTGAAAACATGTCTTACTACTCTAATGGAGGATATGTTTTATATAGTGACCTAATGGATCCTACTCCTATGCATGAGGTAGTAGAACATGATCCAACTAGCGAAATTAAAAAGGTGTCCACGACTATAGTTCCCTCTCTGTCTCCTCAATAGACAATTCTTCCCTCGTCGGCAGTTCACAACACCCCACATGTATTCTCCGTCCTACATCTTCCTATCAACCTAAGGAAAGGTGTTCTTTCTTGTACTCGGTATTTAATTAGTAATTTCTTCTCTACCGCTAATCTTGGTGCCAACTTTGCATGTTTTACTACTGTTCTTTTTGTTATTTCTGTGCCAAATAATGCTACACAAGCTCTTTAGCATCTTGTCTGACATCAAGCTATGGAAATTTAAATGTCTTCCCTATGAGATTGTAAGACCTGGGATCTAATTGATCCTCCTAAAAACTGACCATGGTTGGATGTCGTTGGATTGCTACTATCAAATATCAACCTGATGGTTCTATTGATCGGATGAAGGCTCACCTTATAGCAGAAGACTACACTCAAACCTATGGAGTGAACTACTTTGAAACTTTCTCTCTTGTGGCCCATCTCAACTCTGTGAGAGTACTTATCTCTGTAGTTGTCAGTAAAGATTGGCCCCTTTATCAACTTGATGTCAAAATCGCCTTCCTATATGGTGACCTACATGAGGAAGTTTATAAAGAGCAACCACCTAGTTTTACTAGTCAGGGGGAGTGTTACAAAAGTCCACTGACTCGGGAAGGCGATATATGGCCTTAAACAAAGCCCATAGGCGTGGTTTGAAAATTAAGTCAGATACTTCTCAAGTTTCAATTTTGGCACATTCTGTCCATTATATTTTTATTAAAAAATCAGTTATGGACTTGTTGTGCTTATTGCTTATGTGGATGATATCATTCTTTCTAGTGATGATTCTAAAGGTATTGCATCTACCAAAAGATATCTAGAACCACATTTTATTACTAAAGATCTGGGTGAACTCAGATACTTCTTGGGAATTGAAGTTTATCGGTCGTCTTCTAGCGCATGCCTTTCGTAGTGTAAATATGTGTTGGACCTTCTAACAGAAGTAGGTATGCTTGGATCTAAACCTCCTAGTACTCCAGTGGATCCCAATACCAATTAGGATGGTGAATCTTCACCTCCTTTCCCTAATAACCATCAATGTCGACGAACAATTGGTAAGATTATCTATCTCACAGTGACGAGAGTTGATATTAGTGTTGTTTTCACACTTGTCATTAGGTATTGGACAAATCTCGACAATGTCATTGGTGTTGTTTGTTATATTCGTATATATCTGAAATATTCTCCCAGAGAAGGTTTACTATATCACAGACATAGGCGCTACAAACTTACTGGGTATTCTAACCCTGATTATGTTGGTAGTCTATGTGACCCAAAATCTACTTATGGTTATTCTTCCTTTGTTGGAGGAAATATGTTATATGGTGCTGTAAAAAGCAGATTGTGGTTGCCCGATTAAGTGCTGAAATAAAATACAGGGTTATGGCTCACACTTCTTGTGAACCGATTTGGCTCCAAGGACTCCTCAAGGAATTTGATATTTCTAACTCTGATCCTATTCATATGCATTGTGATAATAAAGTTGCTACCTTTATTTCCAGCAATCCCACTTTCCATGAGCGTGCAATGCACATTAAATTAGATTGCCACTTTGTCCTAGAAGCAGTTCTTTGTGAATGTATATGTACTCGTTATCTTCAGATAGAATATCAGGTTCATGACATCTTTACTAAGATACTTCCCAAGACTCACTTTGCTACACTGAAGGACAAGTTGGGCATGATTAACATCTACACTCCAGCTTGAGGGGGAGTACAAGTATATATGTTTTATGTGTTATCACGTGTTGTGTATTTTGTTATCTTGTGTTGTGTGTTTTGTTATGTACTTAAGACCTGTCTTGTCTTTAGCATTTCTTTTATCCCATATTTCCTAATTCTGGTTTCCCCTTACTCTCTTGTCCTATATAAGAGAGTGCATTATAACTTTTTCCAATATACCAGATAAAGGTTTTTCCACTATATAATAATTGCCTTAATTTTGTTAAGAAACAAAAATATAAGATAAAGTCAAAAAAATAAATTAATTATTATAAAAATATCTAATATATTAAAATCATCATATAAACCAACTTGTATGGCTTATGCGTATATAATTTAGGTTAAGTTGTAATAACTAAAATTGTGGTATAACATAAACGGAAACAATATTGTATATCCATGGTAAACCTATGGAATTTTTTCATGGTGGAAAATCTTAATATGAACTTACTTTTCAAATACAATATGAGTTATAGAGATATAAACCAAGGTAATTCCAATAAGAGTTGAATACATGAGATATTTTAATAACAAAATATAAAGAACTAATTCTCTCTTCATAATGTTTGAATGTGATAAATTAATAAAAACAACCATGTTAACATATCATAAAGAAAAGAAATATTATAACTCAATTAAAAATCTTGTTTTGAAACACATAAACGTTGCCAAATTTATATATTCAATTACCAGACCAAATAAAAAATAATAATCGTTTTGACTAAATGATATTTTCAATAAACCTCTCTATTACCACCTAAAATTGTTAACAATGAGGAAAAAAGGAAATTGGTTTGATAGATAATGTTTTCATTCTTTTGATTTTTAAATTCATGTATCTATAATAATTAGTTTTGGATATATAAATTTATCAACACCCACTTCCTCTACAAATACTTAATTTAAAGTATATTAATAATATATATGGTTGCTTCAAATTTGGATTTTTGGATCTAACTTAATATCTTCAAATAGATGCATTTTATTGGAATAAAATTGTTACGCATGTTTTCAATAACTCTAAAATGAGAAGAGAAACATTATGAGAAAGTTATCCCATAATGGGATGAATAAGTGTATATAAGAGGTTGATAAATGGAATGACAGAAAAGCAAGTCTATAAATATATCCTACAAAATTGTACATTGAATTATTATACAACTTTAATTGAGTAAACAATTAGACAACATGATATATATGACACTTTATCCTACATAATTGTATATTAAATTATTGACATTTGTATTGTGTGAATAATTGAATTAAGAAAAATTTAGAAGTCATTCTATTTTAAATGTAGTAGTCAATATTTCTCTGACCCCACTATTGAAAAAATGGAAATATATTGAAAATGTAGACATAAAGAAAGGGAAGGGTAATGTCCCATTTTCTATATTCATTCTTCCATGTTATGTGTTAATAACTTCTTAACTTCTCTCCTCTACAATGTATATTACATATTTTCCCCAGTAAACAAAAATAAGTAAGTTTCTTGCCACCCAAGCCTAATAGTTCTACATGTAGACCCCTCTCCATGACCTTCACACATAGAAATCACTAGATGTTTCATGACAAATTATCTTGTTGTGCACATTTGTGGCTTGTTTGTGTATAGTATTCCCCACACATCCAATAGGACATGACTTGTAACTTTTCCCTTATCCTAGCACCTACTTCCTACCCAAGTTCCTTGGAAGAGTCGTCAAACCCTTGTAATCTCATAAAACAATTCATATAGTGATATTTTCTCAACCCCCAGTGTTTATAATTGTGGAAATGCTTGGATACTTATTTATGGGTCCTCTGACCCCACTTTGCATTAGCTAGATGTTCTCATTCCTTTTATTGAACATGACTATACTTCATCTTACCACTCTATTTATATTTGTGATTGACTAGTCATAACTAGAAGTAGTGACCCCATAATTATTTTGGGCACCGAGGTTTTAGTCCTCCTGCCAATGCACTGAGGTTTGAGTCCTCCTGTGATATATTATATTTTGGACACTCGGGTTTTAGTCCTCCTGCCAATGCACTAGTTTTTAGTCCTCTTATAATATATATATATATATATATATATATATATATATATATATATATATATATATATATATATATATATATATATATATATATGGCACCGATGTTTTAGTCTTTCCGGCCCTTGGTATGGAATATATGGATTTTTATCCTACGTTTTAGTATATTGTTAAACTTACGTGTTAAGCACGTAAATAACAGTTGAATTAGCACGATGAAATCTCTAATTACAATGTATACTATTACACATGATAAACATGTTTGATGGTTATTTAAATTTGATTTGAGAATTGATCTTTTCTCTGGGTTCATAATTAGTAATAGCAGTGATTACATATAACTTGTTAAAAGAGAATAATTTAATTAATATCTAGTTGATTCCCTCTAGTATGCACAATAATAATTTAAAATTAGAATGCAAAAAGATGTGAATTATAATTTTTTTTGGCTAACATATTAAGCGAGAGTAGCTCATTTAACATCCAGTTGACTCGTTCTAATCTATAAGTACACAAACATATTGAATTGATAAGCGTAAAGATGGGCTGAATTGATTAACACACATACATGTTGCTAGAACACAAACAATGAACAACTAATGAGCACATAGCCACACTACTGGAGCATATGCAAATTCATTCAATTAGTTGACTGGTTGACTCCTACCAAAATCTAAATCAAAACATTGTTTTGTTGGACTCATGATGACCACTGCATTAACATGTGATAATCTATATAAAAATACTAAGAGAATGTATCTTGATTAAAATTCAATTCACTCCTTCAAATTTGTAAGCACACAGATAGATTGGACCAATTAATGCTCGGACATAATATTTAAACACATAGACATGATGAGATAATTAGCACTGAGATAGCCTGATGAACACATAAATAAATTGGATCAATGACCATAGATAATTTAGCAGAACTCCTTTTGAAGAAATTGATGATGTCAAACACATAATTAGTCTGTATTGATCAGTATGCAAATGACTATTGGAACACACTAATTGGAACAATAAGGCCAAACTGTAAAAACACACAAAGACCGGTCTCATGAAAACACATAACTAAAACCTAACATTTATATAACATTTCTATCTTTTTATTTAACATGAAAAATATCAAATAAAATTGAAAAAAAGAACAAAAGAAATTAGCATGCACACATAATCCTGACTCATACTTTTCATTTAGCTTGACAAAAATATGTGAAAAAATGAAAAAAAAAATAAGTGGCAAGAATTAGTAGACAGGCACACACCTCACTCACTAAGACACACACTTGATACTATATACATCCTTATTTTTCATGACTACAAACAATAACTTGAAAATTTGGTAGTGCAAAAACAAATTAATTTACACATACGCCAAGTGTCGTGTTTCTATGACAACTATATACATCTTTATTTGTCGTAACAACGAAAGATAATTCAAAGAATTAGTAGTACAAAAGCAAATTATTTAAAACAACTATACACATTGCCATTAGGTAATTCTTTATTCTTTTATATCTATCTAATTGTACATTGAGGAGCAGCGATGATAACTGAATTACTATTTATTGTATTTGTCCAATTGTAAACTGACTACCGATGGAAGTATCAGTCACAAAATTCCATAACAGGAACAAAGAATGCAAGCAACTAACAGAACACGACACGTTCATGCTTATCTATTATTGAAGAAAATAGACATATACAACTTAAGAAACACTTAGAATCGTTGTTAAGCTAGCAAGTAGACATCTTGAGCAACTGGAAGTGCACACAGCTAGTTGTACAAAAACCAACTAAGTAAAACAACTATACACCTTATTGTTAGCTAATTCTTTATTTTTTATATCAATCAAATTGCATGCTAAGGAGCAACGATGGTAACTGAATTACAGTAATGTTATATTTATTCAATTGTAAACTGACTACCGATGAAAGTATCGGTCACGAAATTCCATAACAGAAATAAAGAATGCAAGCAACTAATAGAACACGACACGTTCATGCTTATCCATTATTGAAGAAAGCAGACATATACAACTTAAAAAATACTTAGAATTGTTGTTAAGCTAGCAAGTAGACAGTTTGAGCAGCTGGAAGAGCACACAACTCATTTGTTCTTTTTTATAGGGTAGTAGATGCCAGTATGCTTATTACTTACCACACAACTGCTTATGAATTGTGATATTATTTTTGTGATATTATTTAAGGTAAGAAATGTCTTATTGAATATCATTTTGTTGAATCTTATATTCTTTTGAGATCCACCTAGATGGTACTTCTTCTTGGATGGGAAGCCTAGTTATATTTGGTATCTTTTTCCTAAAGTTGCGCAAATCTCTATTAGCATGCCCATATCAGCTTTTGTGTTGATTTCCATCATTGTCTTCAATTTTGGGATATGCTTCCAACTCCTTAGGTAGAGAGCAAGGATGAGAGAACTAAGGTTGACCAAGACAACTCCAAGTATACTCTTCCTTCTTAGAAGATAGATTCGAGGTGATTAGATAACCTTATGTTGATCCTATGTTATAGTTTAGTTTCCTTTTGTATCACCCCGCTTGGTGAAAGACGATGATATAAACAAGCATTGTAATAATTATATATTTTATCTTCATTGTTATCCTTTGATCTTACATATTGTTATTTATGAAATAAAAAATACACTTGTTTCTACGTATGTTTTAGTGTGTTTGAATTAGATAGATTTATTCTTTAAATTAAGTGAGGAATGAATCCCTTTTCGGGCCCCAACCCTTATTGTAGTTCTTGTTATCACTATATTATATGTTATGTCTATAGTGATTAAATTGTGAGGGGTTTGGGCTTTCGTTCAATCATTCCCTACTATGTTGTATATAACATTATTTACATTATTATCTGTCATGTTTCTAATAAACAAAAATGGTAACAATGATATTTGTTATATTAAGGATAGACCCCCTCCCAAGTAGAGCCACTCATGGATCGTCAAGATAAATTCTCAAGTCGTAAGGCGTAGTTCTACTTCTTTAATGCAAGCCGAGCACATGTTTTTCTTAATAATGGGACATTGAGTTCGACTACCTAATCCACTTTCTAAGCTGCTAACGTCTTAGTTATCTAAACGTGTGCATTATGTGGAGGTATGGCTACAATTCTGACTATTCTTCGGGATGGTTTAACTCGGGATAACTTTTCGGGACATTTTAGGTGAGCAAAAATAAAGGTGAGCAATCAGACCCATAATCATATCAGACCAAACCGAACTGGATCAGAATGAGTACTAAATTATAAATAAAAATAATACATCATAAATCATACCGTTTTGAAATAGGACCTATCAGCGTTGGATTGGTTTAATGAAAGACCGGTCCGGTTGGACATAATTAGAATTTATATGTGTTGTGTAACTTATATAATAGTATATACTAGATCATGTTAACAACTTATAGCATTAATATACCTTTAATATCAAATGTTTACGGTAATATTGCTAATATATGTGAATTCTTTACACTTTTGACTTAATATAACCATAAACATATATATATGATATAAAACTGGTCATCAGTATGGTCCGTGAACTAAGCAAACGACCAGACTAAATACTAAACTTCTAATTTTCTAGGACCGCGCATCAGACCATACTTGTAACAATTTAAGACCAAATGGACATGTCCATTCCATTCAATCGTATTGGGTTGGGTATGGCCCTAGACCATTACAAACCGAGTGCAGCTAGCGGTCAAACAACAACGGGAAAGTTTAGTCTTTGGTCAGTCCATCCAATAAACAATAGACCAAACTGATGACCAATTTGTGTATAAAATACATTTATATCTATATTTATTTTAAGTCAAATGTAAAAATTAGTTCACATATATAAGCGATGCATGTGTAAATAAATGATATAATTAACATAATCTAGTTTGTACTATTGAATAAGTTACATCAAACATATGAGTCTTATTATGATCCAAACAGTTTATTTGTTAAAATAATATTGGTCTAATGAGGTCACATTTCAAAACTGTGCGGTCTATGTTCTATAGATTTTTGATAATTAAGTTATCAATATGTGATTTGATCAATCATATTTCAATTAAATTTGGCCTATAGTTTTTTTTCTTTACTATTCTGGTCTTCGGTCTAGTCATGTCCATTCCGAACTAATATAGTTCTGCACCGGTGCTCGCCCCTATTGAGTGGGCCTCTACTCACTAGGGGTTCCTCAATTCATGTAAAAAATTGTCGTGTTATAAAATTTGTATTACAATAACAACTAGCATACAATAATATAAATAATGTTATGGATACAACATATAGGAGATTAGGGAATGATGTGGAAGAATAGAAGTGCAACCTCTCAAACTTCTATCACGACAAGGTGTTACTGATGCTCACCCTCGTTGAGTGGGTTCATAAGTGACTTTACTCTGTCTGTGGCATTGTTTCTTCTCTGATCATGTGTTGAGATGCTTAAGTTGTTGTCTGCTCTTCAAATGACACCCCACTACCTATCGGCTCTACATTGGACGATTTTGTTCATGGCCTTTGTTAATGTCTAGCACGTACTGTGTCGATGGCCAAAGATTTGATAATCTATAATGATGTTTGGTCACGCTTCCTATGCACCTTGGAGGGTTGTGCATAAAATCTCCCCATGCATGTCAGCAAATTCCCTTGTGTTTCCTCTTAGATCTACACCTAAGAACTCCAATACCACATCTTGCAAGAGGTTGGATCTATGTCTACATGAGCTTCTTTTATTACCGCACATGACGCGACCTGAACCCACTAATCAGGGTTAGGGTCTGCCAACAAGGATTAGTACTAACCATCAACTGTTAAATACTTGACGGAAATCTGTCATAAATTTTTCTTTCTCTCAAATATATTATAATATCACTTACTGAACATAAGTCTTAATTAAACATAACAGTAAGATACAATGAAATTTGACTATTACATAGAAGTAAGAATTTCACACTTAATATACATCATGTACATTACATATTCAAACTTCTCTCTTTTCTCACTCTCTCATTCCTAGGATCCAGAGAAAGGATAAGAGACCATCTATCTATTCTAACTACTCTTCTTTCAAGACCTATGTGCTACTCTTGATTAAAGTTGACTTCCGTCTCCTCAGGAAGAGCTAATCCTTTACCTAAAAAATTGTTCAGTAGGTTGGTGAACTACTGGCTCAGTGAGTAGAGAATCAACAGGCAACCAAGATATTTATGATGTTTACAATTAATAGAATTAAATGCAATCATGTAAGCATGGCAGTTTAAAAATTGTAATTCACTCAACATGACAGTTGTACATATATTGAACGCAATAAAAGGATAACTTAACTATTTACATTATTTAAAATCCATTTATTATGCCTTTGGGCCCACATGAGGTGTACGACAACATGTGGAAGTATAGCGGCAAGCTACGATCTCACTGTACAAGACTTAGAAGCATGCTCGGATTCCTACGCCTTTAATCTCAATACCACGTCTGTAGCTAGAATCGGCACGTCAGCCTCTCAGAGGCTAATGGGAGCGGTCAGATATCTCAGACTCCACCTCTCAAAATGGGTACTCATGCAGTGAGTCAAAGCCCTCGGGCTTAATGTGCATCATTGGACCTACCGACCACTGATCACTACAACGTGTAACACAGGTACCAGCGACATCCCCGGTTGGTGTTGGGTACCACACAACTATAAGAAGTTTGCCCTACCGGTCAAAACCCCTACACCCTACTGGTACGCTCTGACTTATCTCAATCTGGACTACCTCCAATTAGGAAATTTGTTACAATCCCAATTTTTGGGATCATCTCGTGAGAAATGTAATTTCTCATATTAAAGATAATTGAACAAAGAATGGTATAATTTGTTTTGAATACATGGATTTAGTTTACAATCGCCTTGATGTTTGTGTTATGGGCTTTATTGGCTATTGGGCCCAATAACAAGGAAATAACAAAGAAAATTCAATTAGTGAATGAATAATTGAATATTTGAGAAAAGAAATATGTAGAAACCTCTTTGAAGGCAAATCCAAAGAGGGATTTCGTGCCTCTTGGGTTCCTTGGGTTACAAGGAGTCCAAAGTTGCATAAAGAGTGCAATAAGAAAAGAAAAGATTAATTAAGTATTTCTTTATTAAGAAAGAAATTGAAAATAATGATAAAATGTGGAAAATGAATGGAAAGAGGCATAAATGAGATTTCCTGGTGAAGTTTCGTATCCATGAGGTTGCTAACATTAAAAGAAAGGCTAATGAGGAAAATAAAAGAGAAATAAAGAGAAATCCTCAAAAAGAGATATTTTAATGAGAAATAAACAAGATAATGGGAAGTAATGCATAAAGATGCATCTAGAAGGATAATAAGTATCCAATAAAAAGAATTTCGAAATAATGGAGAATCTTGGGATCCAAGGAGTCCCAATAAAGAGGAAAGAAAGAGGAAATACCAAAATTTGCAAAATAAAAGATAATATGATACATTATTAATGATTTTGGTGGCATTATGAAAAAGGAAGTGATTTATATTAAAAGAAGATAGAAATTCGTACCAAAGAATTAAAAAGCAAACATAAAGTGAATAAGAAGGGGAATTTCGAATTTCCTAATAATAGAGAAAAACCAAGGATAAAGAAAAGAGAGAAGAATTGCTTCTCTTTGAAGGAAAACGATTCCTATTAGATGAGGGACTATGTTTCTTTAAGGAAAGTCATCCTAGGGCTTCGTTGACTTCCCCTATATAAGGGGTAAGGCTTGGGGGTGAATCCAGAGGATTTCCACGCAGCTATATCTCTCTTCTCCATCTTCTTCGTCAAAACCCTAACCCTGAAGATAAGGTCTTATCCTTGGAGCGATGTGGGGTGTTCATAGTCTTGCTTGAGGCCAGAAACATCCACGACCAACCGCGGAAGGCCGGCCATCCTTCCCGGCCTCCAATCCGTGCACGAACACCTGCAGCGGCAACTGCACGACTTCAACACGGCCATGGGATTACAGCTCTCCTCAAGACCGAACCATCTACGCAAGTTGTGAGATAAGTAGTGCCCCAAGCACGGAGGAGGGAGGCGGAGCCAGGGGTAGGGACGGCAGCAACCCGCGAGCCCCCAGGCAGGGGGGGCGGATCCCCGAAGTTCTGCAAACACGACCTGGACGGCGGCCTGCGCTAGGGCGGCAAGAGGTTGAAGAAGGCGTGGCTTTGGACAAGTTTGCCCTCCGCGGACTGAAGGAACCTTGACTTAAAGCAGGGGCAAACCGGTCATTTCGAAATTTTTTAAAGCAAGCGAGATACATTGCATGGATGCAGTGACGTGGCGCAACCTAATTGGCCGGAAGGTAATTTTCTTACTAAAATCATATCTTGCTATTCGTAACTCCGATCAAGACAAATTACATATGGATTTTGATCATAAAAATGCAAGGAACCCATTAAAAATAGTTTTATAGCCTGAATCTGATCATAGTTCGAAAAGTAGTGTAAATTATCATCTTTGATTAATTAAAGATTAAGAAACCTTATTTTGATATGATTAGTGTGTTTAATAGGGTTTAATCGATCTTTAGGGTTAATGTTAACATGTTAAATGTAAAAAGGTACATAATGTTCAAAAAGGAATAACTTTGCACATGATTAGTCTAATTTAGAGTTTATGTGCTTAAATATGCATGAAATTTGAAAAGGGCATAAAGTTATCATCTTTAATGATTTAATTAAGGAAAAACCCTTAGATGATAAATGGACTTAATGACGTAATTCAAGTTGATATTAACCTGTTGTTAATAAAAGTGAGAATAGGATCTTAAAAGATGATCTTTTTATATAATTGGTTTAATTTAGGGTTTGGTGCATGATTATGCACTAATGAGCTTGAAAAACCCTAATTTAGATGAATATGACTTTTAATTGTTTTAATGGTTTAAATCCATGAATGAATAGGGATGTGATGATCCTAAGACAATTTGGGTATAAAAGACTATTAAAATGGATAGTTGAGCAATTAAGGTTCATATAAATGGAAAAGAGTATTTTAGGGTTTGTTGACCTAAAATGGATAAAGTTTGAGGAATTGATCTAAGAAACCCTAATGGATATTAATGAAACCTTAATGCGGTTTAGAAACCTTAGAAATAGAATCCAAGTCAATAAAGTAGATTCTTGATAAAGTGTGTGATAAATAGAGTACATATTCTTTTCAAGAATTATGTGATGATTGAATTACTTGCTTGGATCTATTGATTGGTTTGATGGTATATACATGAAGTATATGTTGAATAATCTTCATGACTCATCAAATCAGGTATGTGATTACGATTATGAATAATCACTCTAGTTTCACAGCGATTCCTGAAGTTTTAATCGGTTGCTTGAAAATAATTGTTGGATGTTTATTTAATTCATGCAACTATAAAGTGACTATGATTATCACTATAAATGTGCGTATATAACTGACTAGATCCGGGTCCACCTCTATTGTAATGAAAAGTCTAAGAAAAAAGGGGTAATCCTAGAGCAAGGTCTAGGTTACTGAGAGTTAGAAACTGGGCTACCTACGTGTAGTGCCATGAGACTCATTAGCCTGTCATGAGTTAAGGAGTGGGCTACTTACGAGTGGTGCCATGTGACTCAACCCTAGAAATTGGTTCACTTATAGGTGGATCATGAGGGGTTTAATGGGGACAATATAGAGGATAGGGTACTCTTGGATCGCGGAGTTATATCTAAAATGTAATCTTAGTTGTTAAATGATTAATTGAATGGTGACATTGTTAATGTATCTACATGATTATTGTTTCCCCCACATACCTGCTTCGGCTGACCGACGTTTTGTTTGTCGGCATTTTAGGTACAAGCCAAAAGGACAAACAGTAAATCGTCATATTGTGAAATACATGAAGTAAAATACAAGGAGGATTAGTTAGAGTAGAATCCTTAAGTGGATAGATGTTTAGAGATCCAAGTTTTCAAAAAGGTATGTAAAAATTTATTTTCTTACAGCTTTCAGTATAGTATGTTAAAATTTGATAATTATTTTTGGTTAATTGCCGAACCTTTGATCCGGAAGATATTGGTTAACGGCTCTGTCCTTTCGGTCTCCCTTAATTGGGGGTTACTGGGAGGCGGGGTCGTAACATTTGGTATCAGAGCGTAGGTTCCTCATTTAATCATTAATAATTATTAAATTTTACAAACTCCATAGAACCCAAGGGAGTTATTAGAGGATTATCTGAAAGACGGAGGTGTCTAGAAAAGGATCACGACCGGGGGCTGGCAATATTTTCCTCCGCACCGCTAGTCGAAATACGAGGACTCCCGAATCCGTGTGACTGCCTGGCCAAAGTCTTAGGGTATGAATCGAAATAAGATACCTTTAGGACTTCTCACCTTATTCATCCCTTCTCATCACGAAAATTCTGATAAGAACATAAAGGATTAGGGTTTTCTTTCTTCTCCTCACCCTCTTGAGGTATGGGTAAGATTAATAAGGTTTAAGAAATCCTCCACCAAATTAATGAAAGTCATGTAAATAAGATGTCATGGACATAAGCTTAATAGATTAAGCACAAACTAAAGAATAGATACATGCTTAGGTCGTATGACATAAGTTGTCATGCCCTCGGAAGTGACATGAGGCTAAACCTTCTTGTCAAGAGGATAAGTTAGTCTTGGAGATAGAGATCTCCATTACAAGTAGAGACCTAGAACATCCTCTAAGGATGATTCTAACCCTAACCCTAAGTGAAGGTTAGAGAGAGATGAGTTGGACCAGGTGTTTGAAAGGACATGCCTTTGGGATGCCATATGATCCATGGGTGACCTAGCACCTTTGGCAATCCAACCCTGGGAAGGGTCGTGCATGTTAGGGTAAAGGATAGCTCCTTAGATGATGATGTTAGTAAGGGACCATATAAACCCTATGGGCTTGTGCAAGTAGGGCGTAGCTGGCACCTAGGGCACGTCATAGTGCTGACAGTAGGATGAAACCCTGGATAAGGAATTATGATGGAGAATAAAGGGTTATGAATGATCTTGAGCAACCATAAGTTCGAACCTAGGCTTCACCCATGTAGAGCATGCTTTTGAGGTTGATCCTTCATGAAGAGAGGACCTCTAATGGTGAGGTTGGATGTGGGGTTAGCTCTAGAGAGAGCAAGAAACCCAGCAAGAAGGTTGGAAGCCTAAAACCCTGAATAATGGATGATAGTGATTGCCTCATGATCGATCCCTGAAAGTTGATGATACCTTGGTTGCCTTTAGAGGGACCAAACCCTAGAGAGAGAAGATGAAGCATCTGGTGCCTATGTGCCTACGGTATAGGTGTTTACCTTATGAGGTAGGAAGAAGAGTTCCTTAGACCTAGAAAGGTTTAGTGAATAGGTTACGAGGCCTTGTTCCTTGTTGGTTGTCCTTAAGGAGGACCCAACTCTAAGTGTTGCTCGATTTGAAGGATGACAAGGAGTGCATGTCATGCCTTTTGCATGCTTGGTTCGTAGTTAAGAGATAGAGCATGCAGTTGGGACACCTACAAGTGAACCTAGGGTTCCTAGGCCTAAGAGGGGAAGTGGTTTACCTAATGCTCATGATGAGAAGTTGAGCTCCAATAGAAGCGAGCATGTTACTCCTCATGTATAGAGGAAAAGGGAAGTCCCTTAAGTTATAGGTATTTTGATGAACCCCTCACAACTAGGTTGATGATAAAGGAAGGTGTGATCTTGATCCTGCATTGAGGAAAGAGGACAAGTATGATCTAGCATGGTTCAGTAGGTGATCTTCCGGTGCCTTCATAGCTTGCTAGGGTTAAGTAGGCTCAAGTGGATGAAAACCCTAGACCTAGGAGTTTTTGTGACCTTGTTGTCAAGAGATAGTTTTCCTCCCATCCTGGGAGAGGGACCCCTTTGGAAGGGTGTATATCAGTTTTGTTGGTTTAAGGTAACCTAATGAGGTCTCATCGGATCTTGAGAAGCTAAGTGAAAAGTACATGGTATGAGAATGAACCTGTAGACCCATAGATATCCATCTCTAATTGCATATGAATGTGTTACCATGGAGGTAACCGGTATGGGGCTTGACCAAGGTAGGCAGGTTGCCATGATCCCTATGAAAGGATGAAAGCCAGCCCACGAATGCAGAAAGAGAGATGATGAAGACTTGGGTAAGGTTCTAAGTGAGAAGGTACTATAATGGTGAATCCTAAGTCTATCCTAGGGTCAGGTAGGGATAAGACTGATGAAAGTAAGAGTTGCCTAATTCCTCAGTTGCACATGACCATAGGGTCGGGAGGTAACAATTATCATTGTCTGAGGACCATGGGTTAGGAGATTGATCACCTTCATGAACTCATGGGACCCAAAGGGCAGATGAGTAGGGCACTCTCTTGATGCATGAGGGAAGAGGGATGACCCCAAAAGTGTCGGCACCCTATAGACCTAGAGGAGATGACCACGGGATGTGTGTAAACCTCAGTAAGTTCAAGACTAGTTTAAGTTCAAGACTAGTTTGATATCATGATGTCCGTGATGTAGAGACATATGTGGCACATTGCAACTTAGATGCAAAGGTGTATTGGCAAGGTGGGATGTACCATCTCTACTCTTGGAACAGGAAGAACTATGTATTTGGACTACAGCCAAATGCTTATTTCCTCTTGTTATGGGAGTGAGAGATAGGACATTACGCATGCCATACACCAAGGATAAGAGATGATGTAGGTTGGAACGTTGCCACAAGAAATGGGGATAGAGAAGATAACCTACCCTGGTAAAGTAAATGATACATGGATGGCTTGCAAATACTAAGAGGAATGAGGTAGTCACCTTATGAGGATGTTTGTATCATGAGCTATGCGGAACTTACAAGATATACCAGGTTGAGTTCGATCACCACGATGATGTAATCAGAGAGTGTTCTTAATGAAGATAGACAGAGAGTTTAAGGTGAGACAATAAGTGAAATACATGGAAGTGTATGTCTTCAACGTTACCTAATACCTAAGGATGTGAAGTGGTAATGGATGCTCTAGTTGATATACATCTGACTTGTTTTACTAGAAGCTAG
Source organism: Alisma plantago-aquatica (assembly GCA_963693085.1). Classification (NCBI taxonomy): domain Eukaryota; kingdom Viridiplantae; phylum Streptophyta; class Magnoliopsida; order Alismatales; family Alismataceae; genus Alisma; species Alisma plantago-aquatica. The sequence goes on along the minus strand of OY856409.1, from coordinate 813,272,950 downwards.
AAGAGGTTGTTTGGCTAACCCTAAGTTCAAAAAGGAGAGGTGTTTGGATAACACTCAGATGTAACAAGATACATTGAAAAGTTAAGGGTTGTTTGGTTAGCCAGTCTAGTCCATGATGCAATGAAAGGATGGTGGTAGAACCTCAGATGCACTTCTTTGGAAGAGAAGGTGATGAAACCCCGACTAGAGTGGTTTAGGGTTTCGGAGGAATCGATCTTGAAAGAATCATGACATATAGGAAATCATGATTGAAGATCACCATACACTGTGGAAAATGGCAATAGCACTTTGGATGCTTAAGATGAAGTTGCATGTGGTTTATGGCCATGCAAGCTAGGAGGTAAAGGACGAACCCCAGTAACCCAGTGTATCGATATAGAGGACAAAAGAGTCCCTGAGAGGGAATGGGAGCTCAACACTATGGATGTGGTGATAGGTCTTCCCTGGGATAAGGAAGGTCGAAATGCAATATGGGTTATGGTAGGTCACCTTACCTAGATAACATGAGAAAGAAAGGGTTATGTTAAGGGACAGATCTAGTTGAACTACCCATGAGAGAGGTGGTTCAACTACACCATGAAGCAAGTTCAAAGGTTCTTCAGTTTGACCTAAAGGTTTCCTTCCAAAAGATGGAAGTAGGTGCATGAAGAACTCAATGTTAGTACAGTCTATCACCCCTAACTATGGTTAGTATGATCCAGACTAAAGGGTCTGATGAGGGCATGTGTGCTCGTTCAGGGTGATATCTAGAGACAGTTCTTGTCCTATGAAAGATGTGACAATGACCACCATAGCCAGTATCGGGTTTTATAAGAAGCTCTGTAAGGGAGGTTGTGTCAGTCACCACTTCAGTAAGGTGATGTTGGTGAAAGGGGGCCACATGATGGTTAGAAAAGGACCACCTGATGGTTAAAAAAAGACCACATGATGGTTAGAAAAGGGACCACAGTGTGTGTAAATGAAGTCACTTTGATTGTGCAAGGGCTGAAAGGAGCCTAGAGACGATGAGAGTCATTAAGATGCAAAGTAGACTGACATACAAGTTACTGTGGGAGAAATGTGACATAAAAATCCGACCCCTCTAAGTTATAACTAAGAGAGTTGAGTCCCCGATGCATGGGTTCTTTTGACATGGTTTAGTGGATAAGGTTAAGTTTGACCATACCCTTCAGGATAAAGTAATGTGTGATGAGTTCCATGTGTCAAATTTAGAGCACTATGTGAGGTACCCGACCATGTGCTGAGCAATGAACCTAGTGAGCCCCAAGGGAGGCTGACATGGCCTGAGTCACCTGTGCAGTTTATAGACGTCGGGATGAAAGGACTCAGAGAAAAGAATATGTGATGATAAAGGTTCTGTGGAAGCGCCATGAGTACGGTAAAGCCACATAGGGGCCAATGATGGACATGGGAAGTCTTATCCTGAATTGTTTGTTTGTTTGTTTGATTCATAGAATTTTGAGGACAAAATTCCTATAAGAGGGGAAGGATGTTACAACCCCAAATTTTGGGATCATCTGGTGAGAAATGTAATTTCTCATATTAAAGATAACTGAACAAAGAATGGTATAATTTGTTTTGAATACATGGATTTCGTTTACAATAGCCTTGATGTTTGTGTTATGGGCTTTATTGGCTATTGGGCCCAATAACAAGGAAATAACAAAGAAAATTCAATTAGTGAATGAATAATTGAATATTTGAGAAAAGAAATATGTAGAAACCTCTAGAAGGCAAATCCAAAGAGGGATTTCGTGCCTCTTGGGTTCCTTGGGTTCCAAGGAGTCCAAAGTTGCATAAAGAGTGCAATAAGAAAAGAAAAGATTAATTAAGTATTTCTTTATTAAGAAAGAAATTGAAAATAATGATAAAATGTGGAAAATGAATGGAAAGAGGCATAAATGAGATTTCTTGGTGAAGTTACGTATCCATGAGGTTGCTAACATTAAAAGAAAGGCTAATGAGGAAAATAAAAGAGAAATAAAGAGAAATCCTCAAAAAGAGATATTTTAATGAGAAATAAACAAGATAATGGGAAGTAATGCATAAAGATGCATCTAGAAGGATAATAAGTATCCAATAAAAAGAATTTCGAAATAATGGAGAATCTTGGGATCCAAGGAGTCCCAATAAAGAGGAAAGAAAGAGGAAATACCAAAATTTGCAAAATAAAAGATAATATGATACATTATTAATGATTTTGGTGGCATTATGAAAAAGGAAGTGATTTATATTAAAAGAAGATAGAAATTTGTGCCAAATAATTAAAAAGCAAACATAAAGTGAATAAGAGAAGGGGAATTTCGAATTTCCTAATAATAGAGAAAAACCAAGGATAAAGAAAAGAGAGAAGAATTGCTTCTCTTTGAAGGAAAACGATTCCTATTAGAAGAGGGACTACGTTTCTTTAAGGAAAGTCATCCTAGGGCTTCGTTGACTTCCCCTATATAAGGGGTAAGGCTTGGGGGTGAATCCAGAGGATTTCCACGCAGCTATATCTCTCTTCTCCATCTTCTTCATCAAAACCCTAACCCTGAAGATAAGGTCTTATCCTTGGAGCGATGTGGGGTGTTCATAGTCTTGTTTGAGGCCAGAAACATCCATGACCAACCGCGGAAGGCTGACCATCCTTCCCGGCCTCCAATCTGTGCACGAACACCTGCAGCGGCAGCTGCACGGCTTCAACACGGCCATGGGATTATAGCTCTCCTCAAGACCGAACCAGCTACGCTGGTTGTGAGATAAGTAGCGCCCCAAGCACGGAGGAGGGAGGCGGATCCAGGGGTAGGGTCGGCAGCAACCCGTGAGCCCCCAGGTAGGGGGGGCGGACCCCCGAAGTTCTACAAACACGACCTAGACGGCGGCCTGCGCTAGGGCGGCAAGAGGTTGAAGAAGGTGTGGCTTTGGACAAGTTTTCCCTCCGCGGGCTGAAGGAACCATGACTTAAAGCAGGGGCAAACCGGTCATTTCGAAATTTTTTAAAGCAAGCGAGATACATTGCATGGATGCAGTGACGTGGCGCAACCTAATTGGCCGGAAGGTAATTTTCTTGCTAAAATCATATCTTGCTATTCGTATCTCCGGTCAAGACAAATTATATATGGATTTTGATCAGAAAAATGCAAGGAACCCATTAAAAATAGTTTTATAGCCTGAATCTGATCATAGTTCGAAAAGTAGTGTAAATTATCATCTTTGATTAATTAAAGATTAAGAAACCCTATTTTGATATGATTAGTGTGTTTAATAGGGTTGATGTTAACCTGTTAAATGTAAAAAGGTACATAATGTTCAAAAAGGAATAACTTTGCACATGATTAGTCTAATTTAGAGTTTATGTGCTTAAATATGCATGCAATTTGAAAAGGGCATAAAGTTATCATCTTTAATGATTTAATTAAGAAAAAACCCTTAGATGATAAATGAGTTAATGATGTAATTCAAGTTGATATTAACATGTTGTTAATAAAAGTGAGAATAGGATCTAAAAATATGATCTTTTTATATAATTGGTTTAATTTAGGGTTTGGTGCATGATTATGCACTAATGAGCTTGAAAAACCCTAATTTAGATGAATATGTCTTTTAATTGTTTTAATGGTTTAAATCCATGAATGAATAGGGATGTGATGATCCTAAGCCAATTTGGGTATAAAAGACTATTAAAATGGATAGTTGAGAAATTAAGGTTCATATAAATGGAAAAGAGTATTTTAGGGTTTGTTGACCTAAAATGGATAAAGTTTGAGGAATAGATCTAAGAAACCCTAATGGATATTAATGAAACCTTAATGCGGATTAGAAACCTTAGAAAAAGAATCCAAGTCAATAAAGTAGATTCTTGATAAAGTGTGTGATAAATAGAGTACATATTCTTTTCAGGAATTATGTGATGATTGAATTACTTGCTTGGATCTGTTGATTGGTTTGATGGTATATGCATGAAGTATATGTTGAATAATCTGCATGACTCATCAAATCAGGTATGTGGTTACGATTATGAATAATCACTCTAGTTTCACGGTGATTCCCAAAGTTTTAATCGGTTGCTTGAAAATAATTGTTGGATATTTATTTAATTCATGCAACTATAAAGTGACTATGATTATCACTATAAATGTGCATATATAACTGACTAGATCTGGGTCCACCTCTATTGTAATGAAAAGGCTAAGAAAAAAGGGGTAATCCTAGAGCAAGGTCTAGGTTACTGAGAGTTAGAAATTGGGCTACCTATGTGTAGTGCCATGAGACTCATTAGCCTGTCATGAGTTAAGGAGTGGGCTACTTATGAGTGGTGCCATGTGACTCAACCCTAGAAATTAGTTCACTTATAGGTGGATCATGAGGGGTTTAATGGGGACAATATAGAGGATAGGGTACTCTTGGATCGCATAGTTATATCTAAAATATAATCTTGGTTGTTAAATGATTAATTGAATGATTACATTGTTAATGTATCTACATGATTATTGTTTCCCCCACATACCAGCTTCGGCTGACCGACGTTTTGTTTGTCGGTGTTTTAGGTACAAGCCAAAAGGACAAATAGTAAATCGTCATATTGTGAAATACATGAAGTAAAATACAAGGATGATTAGTTAGAGTAGAATCCTTAAGTGGATAGATGTTTAGAGATCCAAGTTTTCAAAAAGGTATGTAAAATTTTATTTTCTTACAGCTTTCAGTATAGTATGTTAAAATTTGATAATTATTTTTGGTTAATTGCCAAACCTTTAATCCGGAAGATATTGGTTAACTGCTCTGTCCTTTCAATCTCCCTTAATTGGGGGTTACTGGGAGGCGGGGTCGTAACAAAATTGTTTCCTCCCCACAACACAGGCCTCATCCTGTGAGGATTCTATAGTGTCCATGGCATCTAATGTCTAGTGATATTTAATTTATTTGTCAAGTTTCATCATCGTAGCTGATGATTACCCTACTTTTGACAATTAAGCATGATTTAAAGAATAAATCATTTAATGATTTTCATAGATCTCACAAACCATAATTCAACTCTTTTAATCATGAACTAGGGCAACTCGACTTTTCAGTGTCTCAATTTGCACATTCATCACCTGTCAAATCGAAACAATTTACATGGCAACTTTCAACATGGTATTCCATCACTATTAATATGATTATAAAAGCATTCTGACTATTGATAATCAGTATAAATGTTTATAAAAATCATAACAAATATCATAGAGTAAGAATCAAACCCAGGAAAACCATTATTTGAGTTTGTGTGCTTTAAATCAGGGTTAGAAGTAGATTATCTACTCACACATTTCACCCAAGATCACTGATCTTAGTCTTTTCACCAACTAATCTTGGATCTTAGCTCACACGAGTCTGAATCAAGCTTCAGATCTCAAGATCTCGTTCTAAATAGCTCTTTAACATGTTTCTCGACCCTAAAGAAGGTTTTTTATAGGTGGAATATGAAAATTAGAGGTTAACCTAAACCTCAGATTTGTTGGATTAGGGATTCTGAGAAAGGAGAAATGAAGAGAAGGAATAATCAACAGTTAAAAATTACTTACCAAGTCGAATCTATAGAAACACCTTGGATTTCCACCGTTCTCAATGTTCTTCCCCAAAAATTGCCTAAGAAATTGTCTTCAAGGTCGTCCTCTCATCAAGAAAAGGGTCTGATGTGATAGAGGATCTAATTACGGTTCCAACACATTTTGTTTTGTTGAAAATAGATAAGTATAGCCCGATATATGATCGTTTTATGATTGGATGTCCTGGGAGGCATCTATCACAGTCGTTGTTGGTGTTGTGGTCGTGACAGTAACGACATGGTTGCTATTGTAGCATCGTGGTCGCTATAGTAGCATCGTGATCGTGAAAATATTGTCACGATTGTGACAATCTATACATATTTACTAAAAAGGGCATAACTCTCTTCGATTTGGTTCATTTTTTTGTTGGATTCATAATTATTTCTCTACAATCCTAGAGTATTATTTTGATAATATTCTCAAATAAAAAATTATTTATTAATTATTTCTTCTAATGTCATTAACTCTCTTTTTGCATACATATATGGGTTAATGTTATATTAAATCCAACTCGGATCTTTATAGTATGCTTAAATCATGATTATGAGTTGTCCAAACAAGTATTTAAGATTTTAAGATAAAGCACAAGATAAAATATAACTAACAAAAGCATGAAAAATATTAAGATTATCTTAAATCTCTAGGATAACCAACTAAGTTAGAAAAAGGGTTGTAACAATTCTCCCCCTCTAATAAAAATTTCATCGTAAATTTTCTAAAATACGAAAGGATACTTATTAAACATTTCTGACTCTACTTCCCAAGTAGCTTCTTCTACACCATGATTCATCCAAAGAACCTTTACTAAGGGTATCTCTCTTTTTAAGCTTTCAAATTCTGCGGTCTAGAATTTGAATTGGCCCTTCAATATAGGAGATATCCTCTCTCAATTGTATAGGAGTTGGGTCTACAATCTTATATGTACTAGTATGACATTTCTTCAACATCGATATGTGAAACACATTATGTAAATTGGCTAACTCCAATGGCAACTCCAATTTATATGCAACTGGTTCAATTCTTTAAATGATTGGATAGGGATCCATGTATCTAGGAGTTAGTTTGCCTTGATTTCCAAATCTTAGCACACCTTTTCATGGTGAAACCTTCAAATAAACCTCATCCCCAACCTCAAATTGAAGTGGTCTGTGTCTTTTGTCTGCATAGATTTTCTGTCTATCCTGGACAACCTTCAACTGTTGTCTAATCATAGATATCTTTTCTATTGTTTCTTCCACCAACTCTGGACCTAAAATCTACCCTTCTCCAACTTCATACCCACAAATAGGAGATCTACACTTTCTCCCATACAAAGCTTCATAAGGGGTCATGCCTAAGCTATAATGGTGATTGTTGTTATAGGCAAACTTCATAAGACTAAGATGATCATCCCAACTACCATTGAACTGCAAAACACATGCTCTGAGCATATCCTCTAGGGTCTGGATTGTCCTCTCTGACTGTCCATCTGTCTAAGGATGAAAGGCTATGCTAAATTTCAACTTTGTTCCCAAAGAATGTTGCAACTAATTCCAAAACCTAAATGTCAATTTAGGATCTCTACCAGATATTATAGAAATGAGTATCCCATGCAACCTGACTACTTCATCTATATAGACTTTAGCTAACTTTTGTGTATCCCATGTTGTCTTAATTGGTAGAAAGTGAGAAGACTTTGTTAGCCTATCTACTATTAGCCATACAGAGTTGAAATCATGTGGTGTCCTAGGTAATCCAACCATAAAATCTATAGTGATATGCTCCCACTTCCATTCAGGGATAGGAAGTGATTGTAGAGTGCCTACCGTCTTTTGATATTCAGTCTTGACTTGCTGAGATACATCACACTTAGCCACATACTTAGCCACATCCTTCTTCATACCTGACCACCAATACAATTCCTTCATGTTTCTATGCATCTTTGTGTTGCCTGGATGCATTGCATACATAATAAAATGAGCTTCCTCACGAATCTACTTCTTTAACTTAGTGTCATCTGGCACACACAATCTGTCATGTAGATACAACAACCCATCATCTGAAAATCTGAACTTTGTTCTCTCTCCTTTTGTCATATCATGCATGATCTGTTGCAATTCTCTGTCACTATGTTGAAGCTCCTTGATCTGATCATAAAATGTAGGTCTAACATGCATTTGTGCAATCAGTCCACCTTGATGAGACACATTCATATCCCGATTCATCTCTCTCATCTTAACTAGCAAGTCTCTTTTTTACACATGCCATTGAAAATATTTCCACAAACAACGTTGACTTTCTGCTCAGAGCATTTGCTACTACATTGGCCTTTCTAGGATGATAATCAATGGTGACATCATAACCCTTAATAAGCTCCAACCATCTGTGTTGTCCTAGGATGAGATCCCTCTGTGTGAAAAAATACTTCAAATTCTTATAATTCGTAAAGACCTGACATGATTCACCATAGAGATAATGATGTCATGTCTTCAAGGCATGCACTACTACTGCCAACTCAAGATCATGTGTGGTATAATTATCTTCATTCTTCTTAAGTTGTCTAGAAGCATAAGCCATCACTTTCCCTTCTTGCATAAGAACACATCCCAAACCTCTCTTGGATGCATCATAGAAAATTAAAAGCCCTTATCTACCTCTGGTAATATCAAGATTGGTGTTGTGGTTAACTTCTTTTTAAAATTTGTAAACTTTTCTCACATGACTCAGACCAAACAAAAGGTACATCCTTCCTTGTTAAGCGTGTAAGATGTGTTGTTATTGCACTGAAGTTCCTTATAAACCTCTTGTAATATCCTACTAACCCCAGGAAACCTCTGATCTCAGTAAGGGTCGTAGTTTACTCCCACTAAAGAACAGATTCCACCTTCTTAAGTTCAACACTGACTCCTTCTCCGGATATGACATGTCCAAGAAAAGATACTTCAGCCAACCAAAACTCACATTTATTGAACTTAGTTGAAAGCTGGTGTTGCTTTAACAATTGCAGGGCTATCATTAGATGTTGCTCATGTTGTTCTACATCTTTAGAATATATCAGGATGTCATCTATACACTACTATGAACTGATCCATATATGGTCTGAAAACCAAGTTCATCATGTCCATAAAGGTTGCAGGGGCATTTGTTAATCCAAAAGACATAACTACAAACTCATAGTGCCCATACCTCATTTTGAATGCTGACTTAGGTATATCAGATGTCTTTATCCTTAGTTGATGATAACCTGACCAGAGATCTATCTTTGAAAAGATTGTTGCCTCACGTAGTTGATCAAACATGTCATCAATTCTAGGCAAAAGATATTTATTCTTAATGATTATCTTATTCAATTGTATGTAGTCTATACATAATTGCATAGTTCCATCCTTTTTTTTCACGAACAGTATAGGAGATCCCCAAGGTGACTTACTAGGTTTAATAAGTCTTTTATTTATAAAATCCTATAAAGAGTGTTCAATTCCTTCAACTCTCCATGTGTCATTCTATAGGCATGTAATGCTATTGGATGGCTACTAGGTAAAGTTTGTATCTCAAAGTGATATCTCTTTCAAGTGGTAAACATGGTAACCCATCGGGGAAGACATTTAAAAACTCATGTACTAGTGGAACATTTGTGATACTGACTACTCTTTTCTCTGTACTAGCATCCACCACATGTGCTAAAAAGGCCTCACACCCTTTCTCATCATCTTATCGACTACAACAGCTGATACTATGCATGTGGGAAAGACTTTCCTATATCCGGTAAAGACACATGAAAAACCACCTTGTTGAAAGATAGCTTCTTTCTTCCAACAATCTATCTAGACATTGTATGTCTCAAGGCAGTCCATACCCAAAATAATTTAAAAAGAATTAATATATAAGGGTATGAGATTAATGGCTATTGTATACCCACTAAAATTCAACAGACATCTAGGACATACTTCTGTCAAAATTGAAGATTCACCTAGTGGAACTTTTAATAACAACTCATAAGATAAATCATGGGTTAGAAGATTTAATCCACTAACTATTGATCCTTGAATGAAAGAATATGTTGCACCAGGATTTATCAATATTGTAACAGAAATGTTGTTAAAGAGAAGCATCTCACCTTTCACAACTCTGGGAGAAACTACACCTTTAGATGGTGTCATTGAGAAGAAGTGTCCAGTAGCTCTCCCTCTGCCATGTTGTCCTTGTCGTCTACTAGTGGCACTAGGTGCTCCCCCTCTAGAACTTAAAGCCACTGAAGAACTTGCCCCTCTAACTGGAGCCTGCCTTTGTGGAGTCTGAAACTGTAATTGTGAACCTTGTTATGAAACATATTGAAGCTTTGGGTATTCCCATTTTATATGTCCCATCTGTCCACAATGAAAACATATTGGAGCATTAGTTCCCCGACACTGACCGGAATGTGACCTGCCACAATTGTCACATATGGCAGCATCCTATCTCTGTGATCCTATCACTGACATTGAGGATCCTAAAGACCTAGTTGGCGGTGTCTACGTAGACTGTATATTCCATCTATCGGAATTGGGCCTTCCTCCACTTGGTGAAAAACTAGATCCTTGTCTCCCAAAACAACCAAGTTCTCGTCCTATCTTAGAAAAGAAACAACTGCCTCCTCTATATCCACCGCTGCTCTATCCCCTCCAGATCTTTTCTTACTCTCAAACTGCTTATCATCATTTACTGACTCTTCTACATATCTCGTTGCTTCCACAAATTCCCCAAAGTTTTCTGTCTCTTTGACCAATGGTTGATACGGTGTGTCTAATCTCTGATCTTAATTCTTGTTGAAATCTTCTACACTTTTCTACATCATCAGGCACAAGTTGCGGACAAAATTTTGTCAACCTTGTGAATTGTGCTCCGTATTCACCAATGGTCATGCTTCCTTATCTGATATTATCCAAATATTTAATCTTATCACTTAGGAAAGTAGGAGGAAAATACTTAAGTTGAAACTCATCTACAAAGTCCTTCGAGGTCATCTCTGCATTCCTCCTTTTATCTTCCACTCCCCTCCACCACATCTCAGCATCTCCCTTAAGTAAATAAAGTGCATGATTGATTTGCTTATCTTCTGATAACTCCATTAGGCGAAATCTGTTGTTCCAAAAAATTCACTTCCACCAAACTTCTTCACCAACTCATAGGATCTCATCAGATCCTTACTAGAAGATGAAGACTTCCTATCCATCTTGTATTTTTCTTTTGTCTCCAGAAAAATATGATACATCCTTAGTGTCTCATTATCTTCTCCACCTAGAGCCATTCCTTGATGGTTTGGGCCATAATGGCTCTTAGCTTGTCACTCACCATGTCCACATCCTCTTCCTTCCATCTACATATATATAACAGAACACGTCTATTAGAAAATTGCAGTCCAAAGAGGAAAACATACTAATCCTATCGGTCTCTTATCACCCCTGTCCCAAAACCTAACCTCATTTTAGGTTCAACCTATGCTCTGATATAAAAAAGTTTGACGCAACCCGAACCCACTAATCAGGGTTAGGGTCCACCAAACAAGGATTAATGCTAACCATCAACTGTTAAATACTTGATGAAATTCTGCCATAAATTTTTTTCTCTCAAATATATTGTAATATCACTTATAGAACGATAAGTCTCGATTAAACATAACAGTAAGATACAACTGAACTTGACTATTACATAGAAGCAAGACTTTCACACCTAGTATACATCATGTACATTACATATTCAAACTTCTCTCTTTTATCACTCTCTCATTCCCAGGATCCATAGGAAGGAGACCATCTATCTATTCTAACTACTCTTCTTTCAAGACCTTTGTGCTACTCTTGATTAAAGTTGGCTTCTGTCTCCTCAGGAAGAGCTAATCTTTTAATTAAAAAAAATATTAAGTAGGTTGGTGAGCTACTGGCTCAGTGAGTAGAGAAATAATAGGTAACCAAGATATTGATGATGTTTAATTTATAGAATTTAAATGCAATCATGTAAGCATGGCCATTTAAAAACGGTAATTCACTCAACATAGAAGTTGTACATATATTGAACGTAATAAAAGGATAACTTAACTATTTACATTATTTTAAATCCATTTATTATGCCTCTGGACCCACATGAGGTATACCACAACATGTGGGAGTATCACAACAAGCTAAGATCTCATTGTACAAGACTTAGAAGCATGCCCATGTTCCTATGTCTTTAATCTCAATACCACATTTGCAGCTGGCATCGGCACGTATGCCTCTTAGAAGCTAATGGGAGCGGTTGAATATCTCAGACTCCACCTCTCAACTTGAGCACTCAGGCGGTGAGTCAAAGCCCTCAGGCTTAATGTGCGTCAGTGGACCTACCAACCACTAATCACTACAACATGTAACACAAGTACCACCAATGTCCCTAGTTGGTGTTGGGTACCACACAACAACAATGAGTTTACCCTAGTAGTTAAAACCCCTACACCCTAAGGTATGCTCTGGCTTACCTTGATCTAGACTACCCCCAATTGGGAAATCGGTTGCTCCCCAGAGTGCATGCCTCATCCTGCGAGGATTCTACAGTATCCATGGCATCTAATGTTTAGTGAGATTTAGTTGATTTGTCAGGTTTCATCACTATAGCTAATGATTACCCTATTTTTGACAATTAAGTGTCTCACATCTAAACAATAAAACATTTAATAATTTCTATAGATCTCACAAATCATAGTTAAACTTTTTTAATCATGAACTAGAGCAACCCGACTTTTTGGTGCCTCATTTACACATTCATCACATGTTGAATCATAATAATTCACATGGCAACTTTCAACATGGTATTCCATCACTATTAATATGATTATAAAAGCATTTCTACTATTGATAATCATTACACATGTTTATAAAAACCATCACAAATATCATAGAGTAAGAATCAAATGTAGGAAAACCGTTATTTGAGTTCCTATGATTTAAAATAGGGTTAGAAGTAGATTATCTACTCATAGATTTCGCCCAAAACCACTGATCTTAGCATTTTCACCAACTAATCTCAGATCTTAGCTCACACGAGTTTGAATCAAGCTTTAGATCTCAAGATCTCATTCTAAACAACTCTTTAACGTGTTTCCCGTCCCTAAAGAAGGTCTAGTATAGGTAGAAGATGAAGGTTGGAGGTTAACCCAAACCTCAGATTCACTGGATTAGGGATTTTGAGCAAGGTCAAATGAAGAGAAGGAAGAATCAACGGTTGAAAACTACTTACCAAGTCGAATCTATGACAACCCCTTGAATTTTTGTCGTTCTCCATGCTCTTCCTCAGAAATTGCCCCAGAAATTTCCTTCTAGTCATCCTCTCATAGAGAAAGGAGTCTGAGATGATAGAGTATTTAATTACGGTTCCAACGTACTTAGTTTCGTTGAAAATAGATAAATATATCCCAAGATATGATCATTTTATGATTGGTTGTCCTGGGTGACATTCATCGCAGTCGTTGCTGGCATTGCGGTCATGTCAGTAACGTCGTGGTCATCACAGTAGCATCGCGGTTGCTACAGTAGCATTGCAATCGCGATAATACTGTCGTGGTCGTGACAATATTGTCACGGTTGTGACAGTCTGTACATGTTTACTAAAAATGGCATAACTCTCTCATTTTAACTTTAATTTAGTTCATTCTTTTTTATTGGATTCATAATTGAATTATATATAATAATATAATATTATTTTGATAATCTTATCAATGAAAAAATATTTATTAATTTTTCCTCCAATGTCATTAACTCTCTTCTTGCATACATGTATGGGTTAATGCTATATTAACTCCAACTTAGATCTTTATAGTACGCTTAAGTTATGATTATAAGTGTCCAAACAAGTATTTAAGATTACCAAGGTTAAGATAAAGCACGCGATAAAATATTACTAATGAAAACATGACAAGTATTAAAATTATCTTAAATCTCTAGGATTACCAATAAGGCTAAAAAATGGGTTGTAACACCACATGACTCCACCTATTGGTCCAAGTTATCATGTACAACTTCTGTTACTTCAAAGACACAACCCATTTTGTAAGGCCCCTGAACTTGTTTAATGAGTTGAATGGGCTTAATTACCATAATTTAATACTTATAACCCTAATCTAACCTTTTGATATGTTTTGAAATCATAAGACAAGCTTAATTTTCAAATTTGTTCCAATTTGGACACTGTTCGAGCAAGTTATGCAATTTTCTGTACATTTTGGACTTTTATGCAATTTACCCAATTGAGGGGTTTTCTTTGTAATTTATCACATACATTATGTTACTTAGATATTATATTATCATTCTTGAGATTTTTGAGCCATGGGGCTCCTAGTTGAGCTATGGTTTGAAGGTGTTTTCATCAAGGGTATTTTAGGGGTTTTCCCTTCATGGATGAGCTATCTTTAGTAGCTATCAACTAAGGAATTATGTGATTGGCTGGGAATTTCGACAAAGGAAAGCTAAGAAGGTCTAGAGTGACGGTGGGAGAGCTGCTTGTATGAGTGCTTATATATTCTTAACTGGATATATACTAGAATTTCAACCTTTATTTCTTTTTCTTAATATTAAAGTGTCATATAATTATCCTCAAGCACCAAAATGAGCCACTTTCTCTCCACCACCTCTCTTCTTCTCCCAGATTCATTCTCCCTCTATTCAGCTACGAATTTTGCTGCCCAAGGAAGAAGAAAGTGGGGATCTTCTTGGAAAAAATTCTAGGGTTGCAATTGATTTCCTTTTTGGGTCTATAAAGCTTCTTCCTAGTGATATTGACTTAAAAGTGTAAGTTTTTTCTTATTTCCTCCATTTAATTCTGTTGTCTTCTTCCTCCTATATCTCTCCATGTCAGAATCCTACTGTTTCATGGTAAAAATGACTCTAGAACTCAAAAACCCTTCTTTCTTATTTCTTTTTCTAGAGTTTTGCTTCTTTGTGGAGAGAGGTGCCTATTTGGCCAAGTTCAGATCTGAATCTAGGAATTTCTTACCTTATTTTCTCTAGATTCTTACTGTTTGATATCTGAACTACTCTATAGAGGCGAGTTATATAACATTCTTCACTTATATTGCTTATTAGAAGCTTGTTAGTTCATGTTTATGCTTGAATGTGATAATCTAAGCATAGAGAAACCATGCTTGTTTAGAATTACAAATTTTTATGGTGTTCCCTATTTTGTTCCAGTTCTATATGAACCTATAAAGATGTGTACAGCCTTTATAAGGTGTAACCTAATCTGGGACAGGTTGATGGCAACAACCTATGGTGCTATGTACAAAATATTTGATGGTTCAAATTAGGGTTTTCAAGCTATTTCCTTCTCTATCACACAACTTATGGACATACCATTCAACAACCAATGGTGTTTCTATCTTGGCAACTGATGTTTGTGATCAAGGGTGTTAAATGTATGGTGACAACCTATGGTCACCCCTTAGGTCAGGTTTTGACTCAATTAGATATTTAATTATCATCCACTGAGTATTCTAATGATGTTATCAATCAATCATGATATTGACTTAATATTTGATGGTGTTAACTGAATGTATTACTGATCTAGAAACCAATGGAGACCTAATGATCACAATTAATGATGGATCAGGTTATCACCATATATTATGAATTAGGAATGTAATTGTGTATTTGACTAAACCTTGAACCAATGGTTCCTTGGTTCAATTGATCTAATGGTTAGACTTATACTTAAATTGATAACCTTGAACAATGAACCTAATCCAATGAATAATATTGGATGATTTAACATCCAATGGATTAGAATAAATCATATGGTATTATTTGTGGGTCTTAGTGATGATATTTCTATGATTCAATACCATTGATTGGTAGTCTTACCTTTGCCATTATATAGTTATATTTGATAAATCACTATAATAAGTGGATGTGTAGCTCCAATGTGATCTAGCTTGTTATACCTAACCTTAATGTAATTATATGATGTTGATTGGTTATAATCCTACCTCTTGAATGATTAATGTGATAATGAATTACACTCTTCTTGTGTTGAAACCACAATGTAGTGTTATTTGAATATCATAGTGCCTTGCCATGTTAAAATCTATGGACATACATGTGCTAATGATCTTTTGAGCCTTGTTTAAGGCATGGAATGATGATGATAACCTTACTATGAATAATGTGATAGTCTTAAAGACCTTTGGGCATGTTTGAAGCCATGATTAAGGTGAAATCCTCTTCATGTTCCAATAAGGGTTAAAACCATGGAACTTGTGATAAGATATTGGTATCTTGCAATAGTATGATGATAAGTGTGGTCCATTAATTTACAATGAATGATAGCATGTGGTAATCTGATTAAGATTTATATCTCAAATGTTTTATATATTTTGAAGTTGTTATACATATACTCTTGTTAGAAAAGAATTAGGGTTTGAATGTCCACTTGTATGATAAAGCCTTAATGCATTCAATTGGCAGTAATTAATCAAGTGTAACCTTAATCATGTAGAGCCATGTGCCATAGAGCCATCTTTAGTATCATAACTTACTGGATGGTGAAACGAGTATTCCTAAGGGAAACTCGAAGCACATACTATTGAGTATGTGGGGGTGGCAAGTTGAGGATATATCCTTGTCATCCACAATTGCAAGTTATGGAGGATGGTTATGGTCATGTCTCAGATATTTGATGTGATTGAGGATAGTTGCGGTAGTATCTCGGATTAGAGGGTTTTGTATACCCTATTTTCTAGTGTCGTAACTTGTACCAAGTATGGACTAGTTGTTATCAGTTGACTATATGTCATTGTTGGCAGTTTGACTGGTATGTCACTACAATTTACTCGTACTGACTGAGGGGAAGAGATCTTAGGATACTGACACTCCTAAATCTTATAATACGGAACTGAATAGCACTTCACAGTGGTCAGTTGGACTTTGAGTGGTATGACTCAAACTCCCCAGGGCATAATAATAAAAGATATAATATCAGTCGTGTAGTATAATTGCTAGGGTTTAATATGTATCACATTGGTTGATTAACCCTTATCTTGTCTTTACACTATATAGTTCTTACATGATGCAAACTTATGACAATTGTACAATTCTACTTGATTTTACAACTTATTTGCTTAACTGCTTAGTATACTCAAACTGTTCAATCTATTCATATTGTCTATTCAATATCCTAACTGCTCAATGCATTTACTGTTAATTAATATGTTATAATCAATATATGTTGGAGAGAGTTATATCTCTCGCTGGGAATGGGTCTCACCCGTGGGTCACCACATTTTTTAGGTGGTCGCGGGCAATGAGATCGAGGTCATGTTGTGGAAGAATACCAACCTGGTGATGGTTAGTTGTAGATGTTAGTAGTAGAGTCCTAGTGTCGTCCATGTACTCTTAGGTCCTGGTATGGGATGTGTTTTCTAGATGATATACTCATATTGACACGAGATTTTGGTAGTGTGCCGATGTTTGTAAATATATGGCATGTACATGTGAAATATATTTTGTATGCAGGATGTGACTGAGGTCTTTGGACCCATATGTAAATACTTATTATAGTATATGAGAATGGAATGATGGACCTTTTGTAAATGTTCTAAAGTTTGTTTACATTTTTGAAAATGGTTTTAATTATCCCACATTTTTTACTATGTGATTAATTAGTAGTTGATCGTGTTTTATGTTTTGAGTAATCTCGTTTAGCGTGACGAGGTGTCACATATTTTGACATATGCTTGCTACAAAATTGTTGTCTAGTAATTCACTACAAGTGCATTCTCTCAGCAACAACTAGTTATCCTCACTTCTCTCTAAGCCGATCATGCACAAGAGTTACTACTTGTCGTTCACATTGATAGTTTTGGTTTGTCCATGTCAACTATTGAGTATCGACTACCACTCTTTATCGACGCATGATTCCTTATACCTAGGAGATGAATGTCGTTCGCTTTGCAACACCGCATATCTCAATGCTTTAATTGGTCATACAATTCATTTCTTCATAAGATATCAATATAAGTTTCGACTTGAGTTAGTTTGTGATAATCTTTTTAGCCTTCTTGAGCTGGGTCAAAGGTCCTAAAAGAGGCTCATGTGGTCTTTCCTGGCATATAACCTGATGGTATCCACTCTCAACGTGTAAGGAGTGGGACCCGAGAGGAGATCCACTTCCTACTAAATTTGAGGAATAAACTACTTATTTCAATCACACTATGAAGGTATGGTGGAATAGGTGTAAAATTTTCCAATTCTCAAATGATGATATAAAAAATTACTAATTATAGCAAAATAATAATATTTCATGACTATATTCAATCTATCAAAGTTGCGTAATATTCTCCCACTAAGGAGCTTACATGAAAGTAAAACATCATCATGAACTAATTAGAGAGATACCCATCTTTACCAAGTATCTCTCATCAAGAGTCATCTCCATAAGCTAGTACCACGTCTGCATGTGATGCCATCCATGTCCTACAACTTGAGTTGAAGCATACCCCAAAAGAGAAGATAGGTGGAAGTTGTCAGCATAAAAGTCGGTATGAGCATAATAAAAAGAGATTTGAGCAACATTAGGAAAAAGGACATCAAATATAACAAGGCTTCCCATATAATAGGAAAGTACCATCCAAGTGGATATTAAGAGAATATGAACTATGATAAGATGATCATCAAGAGAAATACTTATCATTAATAAAATATAAGAATTGTGCCACATAAGCACATATAAGAATTTAGGACAAAAACTCATTGCGATAATAATCAACATGCTTGCATGTGAGATAAGCATAACACCAATGAAATATAAAGTTAGTGGCATTTAAGGCGCACAACCCAAAACCTAACAGAGAATGGCACATAACCAAACTCCATTGGCATACAAGCCGAGGTATGGGGCATACTATCATCCATCCCAGTATATAAAAGTGCAGGAGGACTAAAACCTGAGTATGTGGAAGGAGGACTAAAACCTCAGTGCCTAATGATATCACAGAGGGGAATAAAACACCAGGGTTATAAAACCCAAAACCCAAAGAATTACATTACTCTGAGGCTACTAAATCACAAAGCATGCATATTTGTGGAGGTAGGTGAAAGTCCAGTCATATTACAGAATTAATGAGATTTCCATCACATAAATGGACAATATAAAACATAAACCACATAAGTGGGCAAGATAGTTCATACCCACAATTAGGGTTCATCATGAAATAAAATATAATTTAGAGTCAATAATAATATCCAACAAAATAAGATGATCTCAAGATCAGAATCGCCATAGAATCTTTCATAAGCGTAAATTCTCAAAAGAGAGAGAAATTGTGTAGTCTAATTTGTCCATAAGACCGAGGGAGAGAATATAGGTGATTGCTCAATATGATAATTAAGGATGCAACATACCTCACATTAAGTCTACATATGTTCAAGGTCAAAATCCTACATCCATCTCATTCTACAAGTAACCTAGTAACGACATATATGAGAGTAGGGTTGGGTTTATTGTAATTATTTTAACCCTAAAAATCATCTTTTTATTATTTAATGGACTAGGTTATGAAAACTATACCACCTTGTAGATTACATTTTTATGAGTTCATACTAAATTTTTTTGACTTGTAAATGATTGGTTATGAATTTTGGAAATTCTATCTAATTAGGAAAATCCATAAAAAATGACATATTTATTTGTTTAGAATCAAGCGATGAAATCAGTACCATTAGATAGAGAAAAATTCCAAATTCCAAAATATATTCTATTACATTTTTTGAGCTTCCTATAGTACTTATGAATTTTGCAAAAACAAACCAATCAGTAATCAAGAAAAATCCACACAGGCATATTATCTAAAAGGATGAAAGACAGGTCTGATGATTTGGCCCTATAAAAATCGGTCGTATCATGAGTTCGTTGTCAGCAAGGCACGTTGTTGGATTTGAGGAAAAGACCATCATACCCTCAGGTTTCAAAGTAGGGAAGTGATCAACTCTAAAGGGAAAACTCGGAAGATCATTTGTGGTATTGTTCCTCATTGACAAGAGCTTCGACCAAAAGATGTAGGGACTCAAACTCTCAATCAAACCCCAACTTCAATGACTAAACCATAGAAGTTGATGGTGCCACCAAATTCCTGGAATCGATCCATACTCAACGAGCCCAGACCCGAGGTAGGGAGAAGGATTTATTTAGCTCTCAATGGGGTTCCCTATCATGAAAGTTGAAGGAGGAGATCAAGCTATTGAAAAACAAGATGATGACGAGCCCAAACAAGATCAGGAAAAACCAGAAAGCATCTGCAAAGTAAAAAGCCAAGAATTAGATTGTGGCATCCAACTCATAAAAACATAATTAGCTTAAGCGAAAGCGATCATTTGCAGTGGATTACTGAAATCACTAAAAATTAAAACCTTTTTCAAAGAGATCCAATCATAGGAAAACTCTTTCAATGAGAACCAATGTATTACACTTACATCCTGGTTCATAAGTACATATCTTGTACCATCTTTCTTCTCGAGGTTTACAACATTAATTGCCTTGTTAAAAGCTGAACACAGACAACATAAGAACCTCGAGGCATCAAGTCAAGATCTCAAAATGATTCATTAAAAACACGAACTATTAACTCTGAGGACCTGAGAGTACAAAGACGACACATAGGACTTCTATCTACATGACACGATAGATAGTACACTTAAACCTGAGTTGTCACTGTTGTCCCTGCTACTGCTGAAGTTCCTTCTCTGCAAGATGTTCTCACTCTCCTCTGTGCTTGTCCACCTAAAAATGTTGGATCCCACGGGGGTGAGACAATTGTAATTACCCCAGCGGGAGATATAACTCTCCGCCAAAAACATCATCATCAAGCTCTAAACCCACGAAACTTGCTGTAATTTTCATGGTGATTGCATCAATCTACCAAATAAAATTTCGAGAATGAAGAAAGGATCAACAATTGATAAGGAATTGAATGCAATAACAATATTAAGGGTTCAAGTCATAAAACCCGCCTCCAATTGAGCTTCAAAGCTCCAATATCACGTCAATAATGGTGGATGCAACTCCTTTTACCATCCCAAGGCTCGTCCTCAAGCTTTGAGTGAAAAGGAATGGTTAGAATTGAAGATGGGATCGAGATATGAAGAAATCATGCATTGATTTTTGATTTCCACCATGGAATCAAGGTAAACGAAGGTCAAGAAGCTTACCAATAGGTTGGGGGTCGTCCTCCTGTTGCTCCAATCTCCCTTGGTCGTTTTTGCAAGCAAGAAGTGAAAGGAGTTTCGAAATTACCCTTTCAACTCATGGATAAAGGAGCATATATGCATTTTATTAAAAATTCATTTTAGGAGAGAGAAGGTAGGGGATTACTCCTCCATATCATTGCCATTTTCCCCCTTCTCTTCCTTAGATACGAGGCTATCTTCCTTGCCTCATATTCCTCTCAATTATCCATGATTTAAAGAAAAGCAAATTAAGCACCTTAAATCATTTTATAATAATATCCATAAGTGAGTGGATATTTCTTTTTCTTATAATAAGGTGAGTGATTTATCCACTTCCTTTGGATATTTTCGTGCCTTTGCAAGTCACATGGTCGTCCATTCTCTTACAAACTCATCCCTCACCTTTTGGTTAAAGGGGTCTTTAATTAATATAATTATTTTTGCATTAAATTGAAGTAAAGTTCCAATTATGCTTAAATCTTGATTATTTTAATATCAAGATTCTCTCTCCTCCAAAGAGATACAAATGAGATGCCCCTATTATTTTCTTTGCTCTACATGATGACAAGAAACATTAGGGACTACTTTGAAGTGGTAATTTGCATATTGAAGCCTAGGTTTTGGGTAAATTGCTCATTACACCAAAACTAGGTTTTAATGCACAAACATTGCTTTATCTGCTCTTTCTTGGTACTCAAGGCTACCACAAGCCATACCTCTGCATCATATTCATTCTCATGATGCTTCAACATATGAGGAACATCTTATCATGTAGCATTTGCAATTTAACCCCTCAACTTGGGTAATTTGTACTTTAGTCCAAAATAGACACAACATTATTCAAAAAGGACTAAAATTGAAACATAAGTTCCTCTTGAGCCTTAATTACGTTTAAAAGATAAAATCAAACATATATTATCTTTCTTAAACAAAACTCCTAGGGTTAAGGCATAACCCAGGTCAGGGATGTTACAAATCATAAACCCCTAACAACGATTTCGTCCCCGAAATCCCAGATAGAAGGAGGCAAATATTATTCATTCGTTATATCTTGAAGTATCCACATAACATATCATTGTTATGGAGACACCGTAGAACTTTGATCAATACAAAGTTCTTTCATACAAAATTCTCATAGAATCAAACACAGAGGACACATACTCCACTGTCCTTTCATTATTGACTGTGGAGTTAACTCTGTGTCATGTAACACTTTTCTTATTTAGATAGAGGTTATTTGTTAATTTAATTTGATAAACTTTTCTTACAATAATTTTACAATTATTCCTTCAAATAGTTCTTTCTCATCAATGTTATGTTTATGCAAAGCATAAACCCCTAACATATGATGTCCATACTACATTATATAACCGATCTAACTTCACAGTTAACCACTCCAGGTGGTCAACATACTTCATCTGATACCAGAATCCCTTACCTTGGTATCCATTACATGTGCTGGAAACACATCACATATTCATCTTTGTTTCATCCTGGGACATTACTTGTTACACACATCTTTTTCTTGTAACCCAAGTCCAAGACAAACTGATACTTTTTCCAAGTATCCATCCAATAAATATTTTTAATTGTGCACATCAAGTGTCTTAAGACCCACTTGATTGCCATGTCCCTGAAAGGAAATAAAACAAAGAATCATATTCTTCTTTTGTTTATAAGTTGATTTATAATTAAATCAAATTCCTCCGTATATCATTTAGAATGTGGTAGAAATATCCATGCCACATCTCCTTCATTAGGCTTCTTTGGATTGTTTCAGAATGATTACTTGATCATAGTAATAAAAAAGATAACAATCTAGGTATGTCATACATACCTTACCTTCATTAAATGGATACCTGGCCAGGGTATTCAAGAACTGAATTTAGATAGCATGCTTTTATTTTGTTTTATGTTTTCATTTCTTTAAATTTGATATACTTAATATCTCAGATTTTCTCTGAGTTCCCCTTTCATTTCAAAAAAGAGAAATTTCAAAGCATAAAAAGAATATTAAACTGAATACAAGTTTTCATCCTACTTATCTCTTCTTCATATTCTCAGAGGATTTTACAAATGAACTAAACAACAACTACCCTTTTTATAGTAGAGAGTGCAAGATAATTCAAAATAGAAAGTGAAAACCTCTAGAGGGGGGGTGAATAGAGTTTTATGATAATTTTAAATTAATTTAAACTCAAACAACCACAGAGAAAGATTGGACAAGGAGACACAAGGGTTTAGAGTGGTTCCTAGCCTTAGCAAATACTAAGGTAGTCAGTCCACTACCCGGTTGCTTACCCAACCGGGATTTGAAAAGAAATTATTTTATTACCTCGCAAGGACTTTACATAAAATACATTTCTTTTCCCTAAACCCTTCAAGCAGCCTTCACCTAGAAGTAATCGCCCAACTCGAAGCAGCCTTCCCTTGAAGTAGATGCACCAACTCCCGTTGCACCAGCCTTCTGAAGTAGCTTCCCGTGCGATAGCCTTCTTGAAGTAGCTTGAAGTCCCCTTCTCCACCTGAGAAGTCAACCCTCTCCAATCCGCAGCCTCCAACCCTAGGAGTAGCAAGGAGAGTACAAAAGATAAACAGGAACAAGAAAGGAAAACAGAAATTACAACTTATCCTTTTAAGCACAAGGCTTGATTTGCCTATATCAAGCGTATAAATCTCCTAACCAAAGTGTATGACAATGTGATTGTAGTGGATAGGAGATACTAGCCTATAGGGCACGAAATGGGAGCAATAGGAATGAATGGCAAGTGTAGGAATTGCTCTATTGCTCTAAAACAGATTGCAAGTGTGTATTCAAGCTCAAGTATAGCACAAGTATATCTTGGATAATGTTTGGTGACCTAAGGCATGTCCTATTTATAGGAATGACCTATGTATGCTTAAGGACGTTCTAGACAACTTCTAGGGGGTTCCTAGTGCTTAACTAGCCGTTAGGAATAAGTTAGGCGCATTAGCAACGGCTAGTTAATTAATTCTGCAGTTGCTGTCAGAGACCATCTCGGTCGAGGACTCATCGACCGAGATGCCCAGTCGGTCGAGGATTCGTCGACCGACAGGCTCTCTGGATTAACGTTTATTTGCAACTGTCAACTGCTGTGTCTAACGGCTACTTTTGGTCAATCTCGGTCGAGAAGTTTGTCGACCGAGAGTGTCTCGGTCGAGGAGTGTGGTCGACCGAGATTGACTCTGTTTCAATCTTTTAATTAAACCACTAAGTGTGTTTATGAGTGTGCATAATGTGATCCTTTTGGAAGGGATGACTTGTCTAACTATGGTGTGTAGCTAGGGAAGATCTAACGCTTGATTTACATGCAATCTAAGTACTTGTACATTATATAACTGTACAAGTTTTTACAATAGTGATTACATTGCATGAAAGTAAATATGTAAGCTCGTGATTTCCCTAGTTTCTTTGTCATCCACCATAATCCTGCACACTCAAGTAGCTCGTTAGAATAATAAGAATGAAATGTTTGTCATCATCGAAACAAAGGGATTTATCATAATGTCCAATTTATCCAACAATCTCCCCCTTTTTGAAGATGACAAACATTTCCTAAAATATGAAATAAGGAAATATAAAGCATGTGAGTTTCATACCTGAAGATTATCTTTTGTAGCCATTCTTGTTTGACAAGTGAGTGCTGGCCATCAAGATGAAACTCATTTATATTTATATTTTTGATTTTATATTCTTTCTCCCCCTTTGTCATTTCAAAAAGATATCCAGGTTAAACATTTTATTTCTTCTCCCCCTTAATTTTATATTAAGCTCCCCCTTAAATAGATATCCTATTAGGAACATGGTTTTATGTCTAATTTATCCACAATTTGTTTCTCAATCATTTGCAAAGGATGTTAAGCCTTGAAATGATATGAGATTCCCTTAAGCTTATGAATGTATATTTATTTCTCATCTATCAAGGGATGTTGAAGCCCTAAATTAAATGAGAGTCCTTTTAATCTTAGAGTACTTAAAAAATAATGTCTCCAACCAAAACAAGGGATGTTAAGCCCTGATTTGTTTAGAGAGTTCCTTTAAGAGCAAGATATATCATTTTGATGAAATTTTTTATACAAATTACTTTTAAGAATCTGAAGGTCATAACAAACTCCAAATGATGTTAACAATGTAAGCTTCATAATCAAATTTGTTTTTATAATCTCCCCCTTAATCTTACAATTTAAGCAATTTAAGACTTTTAAGGTCACAAATGGTAAATTTTTAATTTTGACCTTTATCAAAAGTATACTAAGATTAAGTTCAATAAATTGATGTCCAAATAAGCATTTTGTCAAAGCTTATTTTAGGTCGCCTTTGACTACGACCACAGCGCCCCTTGGTCAATTTTTAACCAAGAGGCAAATTCTGTAGATTTCCAAGATAGACATTCATTTCTGTAGATAGCTATAAATATCAATTTGAAGCATATTTAAGATATACTCAATAATATGAGCATCATAGTGAAGTTTTTGACCTTAATTTTTCTAGAATGCATGTTTTTCATGATATTTCATATGCTTTGCGATGGGTATATAAGTATCAATTCCCATTTCTTATTATACCCTTATCATAAGATTCTTTTAGAAACATATATTTTGAAAGCAAGATTAATATCTTAAAGTCAAGATTTTTGCTTTTAATTTCTTAGACCAAGCAAATAGATAAAAACATTTATATTTTGTTCTAAGAGGTACCGTTTTGGCTTGTCATGGAACCATCATCATCACAAGCTGTGTCCACAATTATTTTCTATTATGTTAAGATGCTTTTATGATATATATATGAATCAAAGCATAATGAAGCATGTTAAGTGATACTTAATATGAAAACATCTTCTTAACAATGAAGGCATGATTAATATCTCAATTTCTTATAGATACCTATTTGAGAAATTCTTCATTTTATTTCAAACCTTAAAGTTCTATGTCTAAGCAATAAATCACCAATAACACATTTGCTTGCTATAAATCATCAAGAAGTCATGTATACAATAATCATTTTCCATTTGTTCTATGTAGCATAGCATCATTTTTATGAGTTGAATGATAAAATAGTGAAAGCATACCCATGATGCAATGATAGAACCATAATTATTTCATGAGATACAGTAATTGTACTCATGTCATAACACATGATTTCTATATAGATAGACCAGGAGATACTTTTTAGAAAATCATGTGAAATAGTTAATTCTTAACATGATGATATCAAAAAGATCTTCAACTAGTTTTGCATGTAAAATAGTCATAAACAACAAATAGATGGCACATAGATCCGTCAAAAGATTATTCAGTAATTTTACTGTAGATTTCCAATTTGAGTACTTATATGTGAAATGCATTTGTGCCATGATATCTTCATATGAACTGAATCACAATGATAAAGAGCAATGACTATTCATGGTTTGCATACATGGATCAAGAAATACTTAGGATAATCCATGTGAACCAGTAATTTCCTTAGTTTTAAACTAACATGATTCATTTACAAATCAATTTGATGATAGTCCAAATGAATCTTATTCATGTTTCATGAGTTTTCAGTTTTAAGACAAACTATGAACATGCTTAATAAACTTTCTTAACCAAGGAGTAAAGTTTGTTCAAAAATCAGTCTTCATATATCATTTTTGCAATATGTTTAAAGATTTTATATTCATGATGTAGAGAGATCAATATGATTTGATTCAAAATATTTCCTGCAATTTAATCTTGATCAAACATTTATAACAAATTGATAGCAATACTAAAAACAATAGATACAGCAGAACTTGAAAACAGTAATCTGCTCGGTCGACTATTGCTCGACCGAAAGTGTTCTCGGTCGAACAGTTTCTCGACCAATAAAGTTTCTGTATTGTTTCTGAAATGTGTTTCAGTAATAGTTTTCAAGTAAAATTTATATTATTTTAATTCAATTATGCAATTTGAAAGTTTAATTTAGATCAAGATAACCTTTAAATCAAATCTTTTAAGTTTCGATTTATTATCCCTACATGTTAAGTTGAGATAGACATAAAGATATGCAAATTAAAGGCTTTGGTCATATCTCAACTTAGTCTAATCGAATCAATTTGGGGATTTTGGAACCCATACCAAGTCAGCATCCTTTTTCTTGTATGGGCAGAAGAAGGAGTAATGTCCAAGACGTAAACAATAGTGGCAACATATAGAATCAACCTCAAGTCTCTTTCTATGATTTTGTTCTAGGTTGTTCTTTGGTACATATGTATATTTGCCTCTATGTACATTCATTGATTGACTCGCCTGTGTCCTTCTCCAACTAGGTTCTTGATGAGATTTACCTTTAGGTTTGTAACCTAGTCCCCTTCTTCCAATTTGTTGATACGGATTATCTAGAATTTTATCAAGAATGCCATTGTTACTTAAACTACGAACTTGTTGTTGTAACTTGGCAATCTCATCTATTCTCTTCTTGATATCTAGTTTTGCTTGGTCTAGATGAGATGATAAAGAACTCCTTTCTTTCACTATATTGTCATAATCTACATGGGTGCACAATATAGGTTGTTTTTGAAGATCATTTACTTGAGTCTGCAGATTAGTCTTTTCAAGGGAAAGAAGATTGCAGTTAGCTTCTACTGATTTCAATTTAAGATCACAGTCTTTAATTGCCCTTTTTAGATCTTCATTTTCAGATTCAAGAGAAAGAAGTTTAGTATTTAAATCATCATTTATTTTATTTGATTTCTTCAATTTCTTCTTGCACTCAATGTATTTTTCATGCATTTCTTCTAGACTAGCAATTAGATCTTCTTTTGATAAATCTAAAAGACTTACCTCTTCCTCTTCTTCTTCATTGATTGTAGCAATGAGACACTCTTTATGTGCATCTTCCTTCTTTGACCTCCATGGACAGCAATACGCCGTGTGCCTTGTTCCTAAGCACCAATTGCAACTTGTTGAAGATTTGTCCATGTTTTTCTTTTCCTTGAGGTTGTTGACACTATCACCCTCCTTTCTTCAAGACCTTGTTAGGGTTCCTTGAAGCCTGCTCTGATACCAATTGAAAACCTCTAGAGGGGGGGTGAATAGAGTTTTATGATAATTTTAAATTAATTTAAACTCAAACAACCACAGAGAAAGATTGGACAAGGAGACACAAGGGTTTAGAGTGGTTCCTAGCCTTAGCAAATACTAAGGTAGTCAGTCCACTACCCGGTTGCTTACCCAACCGGGATTTGAAAAGAAATTATTTTATTACCTCGCAAGGACTTTACATAAAATACATTTCTTTTCCCTAAACCCTTCAAGCAGCCTTCACCTAGAAGTAATCGCCCAACTCGAAGCAGCCTTCCCTTGAAGTAGATGCACCAACTCCCGTTGCACCAGCCTTCTGAAGTAGCTTCCCGTGCGATAGCCTTCTTGAAGTAGCTTGAAGTCCCCTTCTCCACCTGAGAAGTCAACCCTCTCCAATCCGCAGCCTCCAACCCTAGGAGTAGCAAGGAGAGTACAAAAGATAAACAGGAACAAGAAAGGAAAACAGAAATTACAACTTATCCTTTTAAGCACAAGGCTTGATTTGCCTATATCAAGCGTATAAATCTCCTAACCAAAGTGTATGACAATGTGATTGTAGTGGATAGGAGATACTAGCCTATAGGGCACGAAATGGGAGCAATAGGAATGAATGGCAAGTGTAGGAATTGCTCTATTGCTCTAAAACAGATTGCAAGTGTGTATTCAAGCTCAAGTATAGCACAAGTATATCTTGGATAATGTTTGGTGACCTAAGGCATGTCCTATTTATAGGAATGACCTATGTATGCTTAAGGACGTTCTAGACAACTTCTAGGGGGTTCCTAGTGCTTAACTAGCCGTTAGGAATAAGTTAGGCGCATTAGCAACGGCTAGTTAATTAATTCTGCAGTTGCTGTCAGAGACCATCTCGGTCGAGGACTCGTCGACCGAGATGCCCAGTCGGTCGAGGATTCGTCGACCGACAGGCTCTCTGGATTAACGTTTATTTGCAACTGTCAACTGCTGTGTCTAACGGCTACTTTTGGTCAATCTCGGTCGAGAAGTTTGTCGACCGAGAGTGTCTCGGTCGAGGAGTGTGGTCGACCGAGATTGACTCTGTTTCAATCTTTTAATTAAACCACTAAGTGTGTTTATGAGTGTGCATAATGTGATCCTTTTGGAAGGGATGACTTGTCTAACTATGGTGTGTAGCTAGGGAAGATCTAACGCTTGATTTACATGCAATCTAAGTACTTGTACATTATATAACTGTACAAGTTTTTACAATAGTGATTACATTGCATGAAAGTAAATATGTAAGCTCGTGATTTCCCTAGTTTCTTTGTCATCCACCATAATCCTGCACACTCAAGTAGCTCGTTAGAATAATAAGAATGAAATGTTTGTCATCATCGAAACAAAGGGATTTATCATAATGTCCAATTTATCCAACAGAAAGTTCTATCTTGACATGTCTACTTATTACAAGTTATCTAGTGTCTTGTCTATTGAGTCACCTCATCACTTTCTATTTGGACATTGCCACCTCATATGTCTTCTCTGTCCACTTCTATAGCAAGCTCGAAGCCTTTTAGGTGACTGTTGTTTAGGTGCACTATATTGTACTTGAGTCAGTACTACTGAAATCTTTGATTGTTTAGTACCACTAATTCCTTGTTTCTGTGACTGTTTAGACTTCCTTTTAAGGTTTGTCTCATGTTTCTTTGTCATAGACCATTCTATGCTTCGAATTGACTCCACAAATGTGGCAAACCTCTCTCTACTTTCTAGGGTAGATGCCGGAATAGACATCTCAGCATTCAATCCTTTCTCAAAACGTCAAATCTTTTCATCCTAAGTAGCAGCCATCTGAGGATAAAATCATAAAAGTTCCATGTACTTAACCTCATATTCACTTATTGACATGGCTCTCTGTCAAATCTTCTCAATCTGTGAGATATTTTCATCTAAATTAGTCCTTGGAAAATACTTATTGATGAATTCTCGACGAAATTCCTCCCATCCAACCTCTTCATCATTCCTTTTTATTTCTTCTATAGCCCACCAATGTCCAATACTACCCTTCAAAAGGTACACAACATGTTTAACTTTGTCAGCATCCGGTATACTAAGGATCTTAAAAGCCTTCTCTAACTTAGTGAGCCAGAGATCAGCACCTGCTGGGTCAGATGTCCCTGCATATTCTATGGCTCCTACACGACGTAATCGTTCAAAGGTCTTACCAGACCCATATCCCTCATTGGAAACTAGTGCCCTAGGTGCTGGTGTTGGCATCCGATCTGCCATATACTCTAGTGTGGTCATGAGTTGCCCAAAAAGATTATGAACATCTGGGTTTCCTCTCATGACTTCATCAGCATGGGGATTTTCAGGTACTGGTTCCTTCCTTGCCTGATCCCTTGCACCTCCCACTAGTGCAGCGACATTGCTCTCAGCAACGTGTTCCCCGTGTTCTCCAGACATCTTGGAGTTATATACCTTCTTCTGCATAAGCAGAAGGCACTATAAGATACACTGAGGTACACTAAGAACATACTCGATACCTTAGTCCTATGTCTCTATAGACTCAGCGAACCTAGAGCTCTGATACCACTAAATTGTGGCATCCAACTCATAAAAACATGATTAGCTTAAGCAAAAGCGATCATTTGCAGCGAATTACTGAAAATCACTAAAAATTAAAACCTTTTTCAAAGAGATCCAATCATAGGAAAACTCTTTCAATGAGAACCAATGTATTACACTTACATCCTGGTTCATAAGTACATATCTTGTACCATCTTTCTTCTCGAGGTTTACAACATTAACTACCTTGTTAAAAGCTAAACACAGACAACATAAGAACCTCGAGGCATCAAGCCAAAATCTCAAAATGATTCATTAAAAACACTAACTATTAACTCTAAGGACCTGAGAGTACAAAGACGACACATAAGACTTCTATCTACATGACACGACAGACAGTACACTCAACCTGAGCTATCACGGTTGTCCCTGCTGCTGATGAAGTTCTTTCTCTACAATATTTTCTCACTCTCCTCTGTGCCTGTCCACTTAAAAATGTTGGATCCCACGGGGGTGAGACAATTGTAATTGCCCCAGCGGGAGATATAACTCTCTGCCAAAAACATTATTATTGTAGTTTAATGATATAAAACTGAGCAGAGGATAAGCAGTTTAAAGTATTCTCTTCTTTTAAAGCATTGCAACTATTTATGATAAAACAATAGATCATCTATTCTCTTAATAAGGAATAGAAAGAACATGTGTATCATTTATCCATCATATTATACCATCATGTCAAACTTCTCTTGTGACACTCATTATCTTGATATGTCACCCATGAGACATTCTTGTTTCAATCTGTTGGCCTTAGTCGATCTACTAAATAGATATGGGATTATATCTACCATGTACTCATATATCATTAATACAAGCATTGGGTTATTACCAATCCTGTGTCATCATTACATACATTGAGCCTCTGCCAGGTATTGGACTCTTCCAAACCTGATTACACCGCCAGGCATTGGACACTACCAATCTTGATTTCACAGCCAGACATTGGACTCTAACCGATCCTAGTTTCACAGCCAGGCATTGGACTCTAACCAATCCTGATTACATAGCCAGACATTGGACTCTAACCAGTCCTGATTACACCGCTAGGCATTGGACTTTAACCAACCCTGATTACACCGCCAGGCATTGGACTTTAACCAACCCTGATTACAAGCTTCATGCCTCTGCCAGGTATTGGACTTTAACCAAACCTGATTACACAGCCAGACATTGGACTCTAACCAATCCTGATTACACTGCTAGACATTGGACTTTAACCAACCCTGATTACATGCTTCATGCCTCTGTCAGGTATTGGACTTTAACCAAACCTGATTACACAGCCAGACATTGGACTTTAACCAACCCTGATTACAGGCTTCATGCCTCTGCCGGGTATTAGACTTTAACCAAACCTGATTTCACAAATCATGGAATATAAATTCCTTTAACTCATCAGCGATCGTCACATCCTTCCCTAGGCTCTGAACCCTGAGGTTAGCCTTCATAGATTTTCACATTCTTTTATGAATGCAATTGTTCCTTTTATTAAGTTTATTAAAACATTATCATTTCTTACAATAAACTTTTATAATTATCTTGGTGCCTCTCACTAGGCCACAATTGTTCTCATGGCTAATAAGGCCCATAAAGCATCTTGTCACCTCTCACTAGGCAACATATAACCATATGGCTCACAAGGCCATTAAACATCTTGTTACCTATCACTAGGCAACACCTAATCATATGGCTCACAAGGCCATTAAACATCTTGTCACCTCTTACTAGGCAACAATAACATATTACCTCATGTACTACAATAGTAACACCACTTATTCCCTCAATAGGGTTAGGGTTTACTATTTAAGTTACATTAGGGTTTCTCTTGTCCCATTACCCAATTTAGGGTTAGGGTTTCCCATCTCACATTAATTAGTGATTTTGTACTTATCAAATCAACCTTAATATATTGCTCCACACCTTTATGGGCATCTAAAACCATCTTGAGTATTCAATCATGTTTATTACTTTTAACATTTATCATTGAATGATTATCAGTACAAGGCATGAGATCATTTCTCATCGTTATCATGGTATGATTACATCATACTCATTAGTTTGGCTTAACCCCATTCTCAAGGTATATTAGCCTATACTTATCAAAGTATATCAAACTTATTACATTTGATTGTAATAATTTACATAAAACACTTCATGTGTTTTTTTTCCAAGTATATTGGTTTTGAGGTGCATCAAGGTATATCAACCCTGGAATGCTAAAAGTGATATCTGTCATATCTTGATATATTACGTTCCTCATCACTTCCATTTACTTGAGTTGTCAACTTATCTTGTATTAAGGTATTTCCCATCTTAATACTTCCATCCACTAACCTATCACTTTTACCATGAAGTGCATAGGTCACGCACAAGAATGGTTCAACTATCTTTAACGATACAGACTCATTTCAGGTTAAGGCATTGCTTATTATAAGATTACCTATGATCAACCATTTGAGATATTTCACCTTTATAAGGCATTACCCACTATTTTAGCATTAGGGTTCGTTCATACCATTACCTAGTAATTAGGGTTATGGTTTATAATCATATTGCCCAAGATTAGGGCTTCATGTAATATAACTCAAAATTAGAGTCTCACATACCTTCACCCTGTATTAGGGCTCCTCATCATACCATTGCATAGGGTTTCACATGGCATCACCCTCAATTGGGATTTCACATGGAATCACCCTCAATTGGGATTTCACATGGCATCGCCCTCAATTACGGTCTCACATGGCATCACCCTCAATTAGGGTTTCACATGGAATCACCCTCAATTGGGGTTTCACATGGAATCACCCTTCATTAGGATTACATCCTTACCCTAGATTAGGGTTACACCTAGCATTGTCCTACATTAGGGTTAATGTTCATCAATCTTCTTAATTATGGTTTCATGATCACTTCATCAAGGATCATACACTAAAATCTTAGTTTAATCATATTGAAGGTGTTTGAGGCTTATCCATTACATGATTATCCTATATGTATGGATTCCTCCCTCTCTCATCCTCTCTAGGATGTTGACTATGTCAAACTTGGATAAATTTGGTCAACCAACCCTTTAATTAAATACATTCAATTAGGGTTGACATAGTGTATTGAAATATTGCTTACTTAAGCTTCAGGGCCTGTTTGGAAACATAATGGGATGAGATTGGGGCTTGTCTTATTAGGCCACGTCTACGCCACATCAGCAAATCCAGTACCGATCCAGTCCAGTTTTGCAGTTGCACGTTTGGCTAGAATCCCCGTTTCGAGATTCCGTAATCCCAAAAGCTAGACTATCTCAGTCCTGCCAGTAGCAGGATTAGGAATCCCAGTCCAGATTAGGCTGTCTTTTGTGTTCTTTTTATATAGCAGACTGAAAACACAAGTTACGAGGCCAGCGGGATTGGTTTGACAAACAAAGCCAAGTGGGAAGCCTCAATTCCAATCCGGATGATGACTACTAATCCCAACCGAATTTCATAATCTCAATAATCTCAGTCCATTCCCAAACAGGGCCTCAGGGATTAACTCATCTATGGTTACCAATTACTTAGTATCTTAAAGGTACAACCCTAGTGATTATCTTTGAGATAAATCAGTAACAACCATGGGGTCCTATTATCTTTCATTCCCTTAGGTTTCCAATTGACTTAATCACATTTAAACATCCAAACGTTCTTGACCATTGATGCTCTAAACGGTTTGAAACCGAATGGGCTTGGGTCTCCAAACGGTTTGAGACCGTTTAGTCTCAAACGGTCTTGAGACCGTTTGGTCCAAACTCTTTCAAAACCGAATGGACCAAAAAGGTCTTCCATCACTTAATCAATTCAGGGTTTCAATCATTGAACCATCTATCAATTAAACCATTTATTTAATATTCAATTGAACCATTGAATCACCCTTCAATTAAACCTTCAATTAGGATTTGAAACCCAATTGAACTAGGGTTTATAATCAAGAGACCATCAATTAGGGTTTTGAAATTGAGGAACCATCAATGGTTGGCATTGTGGAACTAGTCCAATTGAAATCATTGGATCATCATAAAACCATGACATGACATGACCTCAAACGGTCTTGAGGTCATTTGGATAACCTCCAAACGTTCCTGAGACCGTTTTCCCCATCCATCATTGAAATTTTGTGAAATTCAATTAGGGTTTAGATCATTAGATTGATCACCAAATTGAACAATTGATTGCATTTCAATTTACCATCTTTGGTCCTTCAATTACACAACCATACTCAACCCTAATCCTCCAAACATTCTTGGTTGACCTCCAAATGATCTTGATACCGTTTGCGTGACCTCAAAACGGTCTTGAGACCGTTTGGGTTAATCAACCCAAAATTATAAATCAACCAATTGCAAATCCAACACTTAACCCGATTAGGGTTTCTAATTGGATGATTGTCCATATGTTGATTCAATCAATTGGAGCCATTAGATCCTCATCTAACATGTACTAGGGTCCTGACCTCAAACGGTCAACCCATCCAAATGGTCAACTCATCTAAACGGTTTGGGATCCAAACCTCCAAACGGTTTGCAAACCGTTGGTCTCCAAACGGTTTGGTGAAACTGTTTGGACCATATTGTAGAAACCGTTTACAAAAGATATTTGTGGAGGTGTGTGCTTATGATGATGTCATCATCATCAAGCTCTAAACCCATGAAACTTTCTGTGATTTTCATGGTGATTGCATCAGTCAACCAAATAAAATTTCGAGAATGGAGAAATGATCAACAATTGATAAGGAATTGAATGCAATAATAATATTAAGGGTTCAAGTTATAAAACCCGCCTCCAATTGAGCTTCAAAGCTCCAAGCTCACGTCAACAATGGTGGATGCAACTCCTTTCACCATCCCAAGGCTCGTCCTCAAGCTTTGAGTGAAAAGGAATGGTTAGAATTGAAGATGGGATCGGGATATGAAGAAATCATGCATTGATTTTCGATTTCCACCATGGAATCAAGGTAAACGAAGGTCAAGAAGCTTACCAATAGGTTGGGGGTCGTCCTCCTGTTGCTCCAATCTCCCTTGGTCGTTTTTGCAAGCAAGAAGTGAAAGGGGTTTCGAAATTACCCTTTCAACTCATGGATAAAGGAGCATATATGCATTTTATTAAAAATTCATTTTAGGAGAGAGAATGTAGGGGATTACTCCTCCATATCCTTTCCGTTTTCCCCCTTCTCTTCCTTAGATACGAGGCTATGTTTCTTGCCTCATATTCCTCTCAATTATCCATGATTTAAAGAAAAGCAAATTAAGCACCTTAAATCATTTTATAATAATATCCACAAGTGAGTGTATATTTCTTTTTCTTATAATAAGGTGAGTGAGTTATCCACTTCCTTTGGATATTTTCGTGCCTTTTCAAGGCACATGGTCGTCCATTATCTTGCAAACTCATCCCTCACCTTCTGGTTAAATGAGTCTTTAATTAATATATTTATTTTTGCTTAAATTGAAGTAAAGTTCCAATTATGCTTAAATCTTGATTATTTAAATATCAAGATTCTCTCTCCTCCAAAGAGATACAAATGAGATGCCCCTCTCATTTTCTTTGCTCTACATGATGCCAAGAAACATTAGGGACTACTTTGAAGTGGTAATTTGCATATTGAAGCCTAGGTATTGGGTAAATTGCTCATTACACCAAAACTAGGTTTTAATGCACAAACATTACTTTATCTGCTCTTTCTTGGTACTCAGGCTACCACAAGCCATACCTCTGAATCATATTCATTCTCATGATGCTTCAACATATGAGGAACATCTTATCATGTAACATTTGCAATTTAACCCCTCAACTTGGGTAATTTGTACTTTAGTCCAAAATAGACAAAACATTATTTCAACATTATTCAAAAAGGACTAAAATTGAAACATAAGTTCCTCTTGAGCCTTAATTACTTTTCAAAGATAAAATCAAACATATAACTATCTTTCTTAAACAAAACTCCTAGGGTTAAGGCATAACCCAGGTCAGGGATGTTACATAGATGAACTCAACGAGAGACCGAGTAGGGCATGGTCAACGATTTGGATAGACAAAATGACAAAGGATATATCAGAATTCAATATGTACCTTCCCTGGTGATGAATTAGGGTGGAGTCACTGTTCAAAATAGTCCTTGGGTCTGTTGGTCCTATTTCTGAGATGCGAGATGCTTTGTAGCTTCAAAACAATAGAACACCGATGGGCTTCAAGTTCATCTCTCCGGTGGAAAGACTCATCAAGAATTGGGCACCGTTGAGTAGCCGATCTGGCTTACCAAAGCCTGGGTACAGTTCTCCCCCAACCAATTCATTTGAGAGGAGCTTGGGACCCTTGTTGGACTAGACATGAGACTATCAATTGGGCTCAATGGTTGTGGAGGTTTTGCCAACCAAGAAGGCACCTTGTGCATAGCTGGAAATTCTTCCAAGGCAAACTTGTCACTGAAAATTACCTCCAGAGAAGAGGCTTCTCCCTTGCCTCACATTGCAACTTGGACCTGGAAACAACATAACACCTCTATTGGAAATGCAGCTTCACCAGGCATCTATGGATTAAAGTAGAGAATGCAATCCATACTAAACTTACGAATGTGGATGACATAGCCAAATGCAAAGGCAGGGAAGCTCACACCATCATAATCGCCACATTGTACCATGTTTGGTGCATGAGGAACAACACCATTTTTGATGGGAGAAGACCAAGTGTTGAAACCACTTGGCACCATATTAGCCAAGATTTTGATAGTCTATACGTGTATAGATAGACTTTGGTTTTGTTTTTGCTTCCCCCCTCTCTATTGCGTCATAGCTTACTTGCACATGTAGACAATGTTGAAGGATGGAATGAAAACTAGCACGCTTAATGCTAAAAACATAAAATAATAAATAATATTATAATTACATCATTAAGAAGATTAGAGAATGACCGGGCCTAGCAACGCGGGCCTGTTACCCGGGGGTCATTAAGGTGAATAAGATAAGAACATTGAGTATGTTGAAAACATTGATAATGAATCTAAAGAGGTCTGCAATCAAATTAAGTCCGATTCCCATCTTTGAATGGAGAACAACTAGTATATCTTATGCAATGTTAGTCTGATCGGATTATATAGAAGATTAGAGAACGAGGCATAAGAAAAAAACCCAACCCTTCAAACTTCCGTTACGACTTTAAAGGTGTTTAGAAGGATAGTTATAATTTGTTAAAGGCGGGGGACTTTTCAGGAATATTCACATAGGTGACATGATATTTGGGAATAAATTAAAAAGGAAAATGATACATGGATAAAAATGAGATCAGAAATGAAGCTCTTTTTGTTGTTATATGTGCAAAATAACAAAATGGAGATTGCACACAATAACAAACTTAACAACATTTTTTTCTTCCATTTCTGATCCTATTTGTGATTTGTGGTATGAATAACAAACTCAACTAAAAAAATATTAATTTAACAGTGAATGCTGAATTTTTTAATCAGAAAGTAGAAGATTTTTAGCACATCAAAAAGAGGACTTCAAGCACCTTTCAGGAAAAAGGAAAAAAGAAGTTTTTTTAGCATACAGTCAAGATCCACTGCCACGAACGACAGTCCGACTTCCTCTGTGGTGTTTGTTGCCTCATTTGGTTGCTCGGTTTAGGGTTTTTCTTCAATCCTGCGATGGAAGTCCTCAGCAGAAGCTCGGTCGCTGCACATTGGAACTCCGATACTTCATCGTTGTTGTTTCGGTCGACACCGGCAACCTCTTCTTCCGCGATAAAAAAATCACATTTAAGACTCGGCGGCGCGCGGACGAATAACTGCATCGAAGCGCAGTGGCCATCCAGGTTCGTTTCACAGGGTATTAATAGGTGTCTGGAAAAAGCCCACGTGCTTGCTGAAGAGGGAGCTGCACCCAATGGAGATGGGGACGAGGAGGATCCCGTGGGCAATGGGTTCCATTTTGTATCAGCAGCGGAGGCACCTGTTTTCCAGGTGATTCCATTTTGAATACTTCGAGTACTTTTTCGGAAGTAGCAACTCTAATCCAGTGGTGTATTTTTGCGATTTTAATTAACAAACATGTGGAATGAATGTCTTATCTTAATCTATGTAATGTAATACAAGTGAAGAGATTCAATTTGTTCCAAACATTAAAAGTCTTAATTTTCTTATCAATTATTTGTCCTACAAGCATGATTGATAACATTGTCACAGAAAATAGTGCTGGTCTTGTTATCTATTCCTTCTTAGGGTGGTCGACCAGAGACATTCTCATCCGTTCTTTTGGCTATTTTGAAGATTGCTTCAGCACGCAAAATTAACAATGAAAAAGTAGCTGATAAGAAACCTCAAGTGGATTCGCTTCCGGGTGGTAGTGGATGCGGGCTAGGCAAGGGTTCCAGAGCTGGACTGTTCAGGACTCCCATTTCAGGAGGGGTGCAGAGCGCCACTTCTGCCCATGATTTGCCACCACCAGCTCTGGCTGTACGCAACCTAATGGAACAAGTGAGCACCTAATACTGATGAAAACATTGTCAAATTGATCTACCACATTATAATGGATTCTATCGTGTATGTCTTCTTTTGATATAAATTTGGACAATTAGTCTGTATCCATCTATGCTAAATTTATATATTTTTCCCATTTATTCTTTAAGCTGTTTCTATTCCCACTTTAAGGCCCGCTTTGGTCATCTGTGCACTATAATGTCCCGGATGCATCATAGGCGTGAAGGATACCCTTTTGGTTCATTAGTTGATTTTGCGGCGGATGCAATAGGCCGTAAGTCATATTCTAATTCTCATTATAAGTGTACGATGAATGCCGGTGATTATGATAATGTAATTGATTTTTTGTTGTTGTTGTTGTAACAGATCCTATTTTTTCATTTTCACCACTGGCCATTCATACCCGAAACTTGTTGTCTGATCCAAGATGTACACTCGTTGTCCAGGTTTAACCTGTACATATGTATAGTTGTTATCAACACTTGTTTTTTTCCTGCCTGATATTATTGTGATGGTGTCTTCTCATGATTTCCATGAACCACAGACGCCTGGATGGAGCGGATTGTCAAATGCTCGGGTGACTATATTTGGCGATGTCATGCCCCTTCCAGCTGAAGAACAGGTCTGTTTAAATTTTGAAGACCTATGATCTTACAATTGTGCTTTAGTAAGCATTTACTATGGCCATTCTTCTTTCGTGTGACGATAATAGAAGTTTATTGCTTCTCCCTCTAAATCAGGCAAAGAAAAAAAATCACTGCAGCTGAGTTGAACCCATTTAGTTGGGTAGTCAAATCCAACGTAGGCGTAGATGGCAATTTTCTTTCAATCATAGATAACTTGGCCAGTGAAATCTACCTTCTTTCTTTACAGCGATTTTTGTACATATAACAAACAAATTGGATCAGAGTACAAGGAGAGATCTAAATTTTTCACATTTTAATTAGAGTACTATACCAAATACACACGGTTCGGATTGCGGCTCAGATGAAAATGATAACAAACAAAATGATGCTATTTTCTAGGCGTT
Source organism: Alisma plantago-aquatica (assembly GCA_963693085.1). Classification (NCBI taxonomy): domain Eukaryota; kingdom Viridiplantae; phylum Streptophyta; class Magnoliopsida; order Alismatales; family Alismataceae; genus Alisma; species Alisma plantago-aquatica. Next base: position 813,233,006 of record OY856409.1, on the reverse strand, counting down.
TGATTCATTTTTGATGCGATCGTAATTAATCTGAGCCATCATAATTGTTGTGTAATAAAACAACAAGGTTATGATAGAGTTCCTATAAACTAGAGTACTTTATATCACTGAGCCCTGCTAGGCATGATGTGAAAGAGTCATGGAAATGCCTCTACAGTTTTGTTTCCGATGGCTCTGGAGTTGAGTGCTAAATGGTATGGACACCAATTACTGCATGTTGATGATGACATGGCTTAGACACGGCCATAGGTGGGGTCCATTATCCTGACACTATGGAGAGGCAAGGATGGGAACAACAGGATTTGGCACAGCTAGCTTTGGGCTGATTGCTTTTAAGGGTGTGCAAAAAAACAGCTGGGAAGACAAAGGCAGAGGTCACACTAGGCAGAGTCGGATTTTGGCTTCAAGTGTTGTTATTGTTGTGTCTAAGATATTAAGTGCTGAGAAAGTTAGGGGCTAGAATGGGCAGTATCTAAAAACCAGGGAGGCAGCAGTCAATTGGGAAGATTGCTCCTGTTCTGTATTATGTATTGATGTCTGTCATAAGGAATGTGCTGGATAATGAACAATACAGTTGCAAGAAAAGATACAATGAGGAGAAGTTTAGATTGGAACTTTTAAATTGACGGAAAATGAATCTAGGAATGGGAGAGAAGGGGACTTGCTCCCCAACTTCTATGAAAGTGAATCTACAACTCCACCTGGACAAATAAGAGGCTGTATAAACTCCTACAAGTCTGGTTCTATCACTCACCTTGCATAACTTGGGAGTAAATAGATAGATGGATAATAAATAACAAAGCAACGCTAACTATAAAATAAAATTACCACAATAGTTGAATCCATACTCCAATTTCATCATTAGCCTTTGTACATCAGTTAGAAGGTTGAGTTAAAAAAACAATAGCCTACCAGCTATAGGAGATGGCTGTTATAAAAGTGGGTACGGAGAAAAGGAGAATCATGAGAAAGACATTGCAAAGAGGATGCCCGAGGTTTTTCTTGTTTTAGCTTTAGGAGTTCATCTAGCCTTTCGATATGTGCACCATTGCAGTTGTGGGTGATCAATGGCCACCTTCTCTCTTTTTCTCCCTTTTTTGAGAACATGAAGGGGATAAACCCCTGGGTCTTTGGTGTCATAGTACTTGTTACCTATGGTGGGTTTTAACGAAGATTATCTCCTTTGAACTCGTTTATTGGGGGTGAGCTATGCTGTAGATTAGGTTCTTGATATCATGACAGTGATGAATTCTAACCGGGGTCTCTCTACTTCTTCCAAGGGATCTGTGGTATGTTGAGGTGTCTACCTCAGATTTCCACACCCCTTCTTTACTTTTGTGTATATTTTCAATTTGGTCTAGATTCTGGGTGTTGTTGCATCCTTCTTTCCTTTGTTTCCTTCATTCTATCTATTAACATTTTTGCCACGACATCTCCTAGCCATGTCTAGATCTGCTAGTGCCCTTATTGGTTTTAACTTTTAACCAAGGTTGTCAGAACCGAACCTGTGAAACTTTTGGTTCTCGGTTCAGTGATTCAACCGTTCACACCAACATGATGCCGTAAATCCTTTTGTAAATAATATACTATATAGAAAATTAAGGAAAGGTAAACATGATAAGGAGAATATAAAGAAAGAGAAACAACTATAATTCAATCAAACACTTTACTGTATATGCCAAATTATTATGTAAGAGCATAGAACAAGTGAGAATAAACATAAAAATTGGATCTGAAGGTCAAAGTATAACGTGACCAAGAACTGTCCGGTTGGAGAAAATCGGATTGGTTTACTGGTTCAGTCGGTTCAACTAGGCTGACCGATTTTGACCGATTTGATATCATATTCGGGTTTTTGAGAGAACCGAACCGTGCCAACCACTGGTTCCCGGTTCAACCGGTTCACAATCGGCTGGTTCAGTTCGATTCGATTTTGACAACCGTGGTTTTAACTGTTGTCGTTGAGCCTCTGATTTGGCCCAATGTTCTGAAACCCTCAGATTTCCATGCCCCTTCTTTACTTTTGTGTATATTTTAGTCTGGTCTAGGTTTTGGGCATTGTTGCATCTTTCTTTTCTTCGTTTCAGTCATTCAATCATAATAGATTTGGAATTGTCCTTATTGGTTTTAACTCCTTGTCTTATCTCCGATTTGGCCCAATATTCTGAAAAGTGGTATATGTATGGGTGAACAAGGTATTGAATCGAGTATATATGTTATGCGGGAGTATATATAGGAATACATGCGGTTTTGGATTTTTTATGTGAAATTAATTAACATTTGTATAAATTTACGTATTGACCATGTTTAGTGATATATAGAAATTAGAAAGTGAACAAATGCAACGAGGTGGAATGCAACTCGATTTGGGTGTCGTGATTCAGAATCAGTCCCAATCACTGATGATCCTAGACGTCCAAGATTGCACTAGAGAGAACAGACAAACACAACACACAAATCAACAATCGGCAATCAACAATTAACATTGATCTGTTGTGATTTGTGGCATTTATGGATGTCACAATAAATTAACCTCAAGCAACAATATAACAAGAAATGAGGGAATCAACCATACATTAAAAGCCTAGTCTATAAAAATCAAAATCTACACTAACTGAAAAGAGGTCATTCATATAGAAAGAAAATTGGTTGAAAATGATTAATATTATATGAGGTGAAGGATTAAAGATAAGATTGTATTAGACAATGAAGAAGGAGATGAATAATAGAGGAAGATAAGATTGCATTAGGAGATGATTACTACTGGGAGAAGATAAGTAGGAGGTGGAGGATTAGGGATAAGATTTTATTTAGCGATGGAGAAAGAGAATTGTAAAAATGAAGATGGTAAAAGTGTTTAGGTGGATGATTCGTCTGTTCGGGGTCAGAGGAAACATGGAGGAGAGGGATTTAAAAGAATTAAAAACATATAAAGAAGAGTAGAATAGTAGACCGACGACATAATTAAGAATTAAAAAAAAAGAGAAGGTATTATGCAAGGCAAAATCGAAATGAGGAAGATAATGAAAAATAAGGAATACTATCTGTCCATGCGTGGGCCGAGGACGACTAGAGGATGATTACTGTCCAGGAGATGATTACTACGGGGAGAAGATGAGTAGGTGGGGGATTAGAGATAAGATCATATTTGGCGATGGAAAAGGAGAAGAAATGTAAAAAATGAAGACGGTGAAAGTGATTAGGTAGATGATTCTTCTGTTCTGCGTCGGGAAACACGAAGGAGCGAGATGTAAAAAAATGAAAAACATATGATGAAGAGAAGAGTAATAAGCTGATGACATAAGTGATTAAACACAAAAGAGAAGGTATCATGCAAGGCAGAATCAAACGGAGGAAGATGATGTGAAAAAAAGGAATACGTTGATATCTGGAGCTGAGGATGACTAGAGGAGCTCCTCTGCTCCCTATCGGCTAGCCGCCGTCCAAACTAGGAAATGCTGGCCAACAACTCAAGACAGGAGGAGATGACAAGTCGCTAACCACCAAAGAAGCGGGGGAATTTGCCACCATCATGATAGGGAGGAATGCCACATCCTTCCTTAGTTGCTACCACAGGGAGAAGCAATGCCTCGTTGCCGTCTTGCCAAAGTCATTGAATCCGCGGAGCTTTAAAGAGAAATTTGACTAGGGTTTGGGTATCAAGGTCGGGGTGTCTGGTGCATTGGGGTCCTTAAAGTGCTATCATGTTTAGAAAAATGACGATTAAGTGGTCGCATAATCGGATAATTAGCCGCATAATTGGGCCCGTCCCTATTACTGCTCTGCTCTGACATGTGTGGAGCAAACCAGGCAGCTCTGATTGATCCACTAAAGTGGCTGCATATGCGGCTGCATTGAGTGATTTCCTGAACACTGATTTTGCATGTGGTACCGCTTTTGCTCCCCCCCTGAAGTTTGGATCTTAGAATGCTCTTTGCCTTGTAGACTAGTGGTGATGGTGGCTATACTCCTCTATACAGCTTTTGAAATCTTTTGACCAACAATAATAGTTTTCGAGGTGTTGACAGTTGTTCCAAAACAACCAGGCTATCCAATTTATGCATGTCGGGTGACAAAGAAGGGAATAGAGATAATGATTTACAGATGCTAATCTCAACGATATTCGCTCCTCTGGAAGAAGGTAGCTAACCCAAGGAATCAAGCCTTCCACACCCACATGATTATGGATATTCCAACACACACCTATACTATAATATATTTCTATTGTTCAAAACCATATTTATGAAATCTGCTTCCAGTAAATATGAACTCGGTTTCATGTACAATGTAAGGTATATCGTGCATCAATATTAGGAAGATAGTTGTATGATTACCGGATAGCTTCTTTGTCTTGTAGTGGGTATGGGCTTTACTATATTCAGTTTCCCATAGTGAGCTGCTTACTTATCAAGTAGCTTGCGAGGTGTGCTTAGGCCCCCTAGGTTCTCAGTGGGGCGCCTTAAATTAGGCACCTCGGCCCTCAAGAAAATGAAATGTCGCCTAGGACCGTTTAGGCCCAAACTAGTCCACTCGAAGGCAAAATTAGCATGAATTTGGCTGAATCAGATCCATTTTAGTCATTTTGGGGTAGAAATAGGTGTGATTTAGGCCAAATCACGTCTAATCTGGGCAAAGTAGCTCTGATTTGTTGAAAACAGGTCTGATTTGGGGAAATTAGGTCTAATTTTACCAAATTAGGTCCCATTTAGGTCAATATAGGGCGGCATATTAGGCAAAGCTAGGTATGATTAGTTCTTGTTATGCCAAATTATGTATAAATTAGCGCAAATTAGTTCAAACTAGGTCAAATTAGGTCTAACTTAGATCAAGTTAGCTCAAATTAAGGCCAATCAGGTCTACTTTAGGTCATGTTAGGTGTGAAGTAGGTCAAGTTATGATTGATTAAGCTGAAGGATAACCAATATAAATTCATATAGTAATGTATACATCTGAATATAGCCTAATATATACACCTAGGCTCCTCTTAGGTGGGAAGGGCCGCCCAGTGGCCTAGACAAGTATGCTGAGCTGATGCCCCCCTCCACTTCAACATACACACCACCCACCCACCAAGGATGCTTGGCTTTGCAAAAGTGGGTCATGGCTTGCTGTTATCAGTTAATGTTTCAGAGGCTAGAGGCCTAGTCAAAGATATACCGATTTGGGTTACCATGGTCTGTCCATTTGGTACTTTTGCTGTTATATCATATACGTCAGTATATGCGGACATCAATGAGTTAATATAGTCATTGCTGGTTAATTAATTGTTTGGTTACCTAAAAAGAACTGATAAATTCATTTAGTCACTTGAGTTCTTCTGTGCTAATAGGAATTGGCTCGGAGACAATATCTCGCCAAGCATCAGCAGTGGGCATCTCAACAGTGGGGCAACTTCTACTATTATCGCATGCAGAACATAAGGTAACTTGTAAATTTTGTCATCGACTTGCTAAGGGGAATCTGCAAATGGACTTTGTACTCATTCTTCTATGTCTTTCTTCCTCCCCCATACTGTTCTTTTGTTGATTAAATGATATCTGCAATCATTCACATCTTATCATTCAAATCTTAATAAACACTATATGATGTTTTTTATATAATTTTAGAAAATGTTTTGAAGATTTCAATCCAAACTAAAACCAAGTTGTTCGTACATTTGTTTCACATCAATATTCTGGCTCTTGAAACTTAGAACTAAATCATGGAGGTTTGGGTTAACGATGCAAGTATAATGCAGTTTAGGGAAACACTGGAATCTAAAGAGGCCTATAAAAATTGGGATTTGGGCGCCTTCAATGGTTAAAAAGCAGCAATGCTAGTTTAATCAAGGCAATCGACTAGCTGTCTGTTAAACTACTCAGGGGAGTTTATTTGCAAAAACTGTACATCTCAGTCTCCATGGCTTCCCTTTTTTATTGGATCTGCACCTCAGTCACCGGATAGTTCAGAGGACTACATGCATATTTCTTTTGCTGTTGAATAATAAATAACCATTAAGGAACTACTACACGAATTTCATAAGTCTTGAATCACATGTATTATTGATTTGTTCTAATGCTCTGACATTTGCTCACACATTTTAGATGGTTTTTGATTTCTTTTGTTTTAGGTCTATGAAACACTGAAACCGAGAAATGTATAAAAGTTCAATTTGTATATTTGAAATATAAAGTGTTAGAGGTTTGGTTGACATTAGCTTCCAATTAGATAGCTTGTGATCTTGAAGTACATGACCAATCGTTTTTTGACTCAACATTCCTTGCAATTGGAGAGTAGAAAAAAATGACACTTCAGGTGACGTAGTTGTGAGGCACTAACTATATGCAGTAATTTAAAATTAATTTACTTAATATTTGATAATATTTTTCCAAACTAAGGCCATGTCCATGGACAAAAAAGACGCGCCCGAGACATCATAGGCGTATGCCTTGAGGCGAGGCGTGCTCCTCATGCTGGCTTCTTAAGATAGACACCTCATATTAGAGAGGCGGTCAGAAAGGCGCAAGGTAGCGAGGCGGTTGAGAGGCGTCAGTCTCAGAGAAGGAGAGGAGGAGGAGGCGAGGGGGAAGGGGGAAAAAGGTGCTGCTTACCTGGATTTAGAGGGGGGAGGGGAGGAGGAGAAGAAGAAGTGGAGCGTACCTCCTCTGGGGCGATATTGCTGTTGTTCCTTGCTGTGGCGTCGTCGGCTTTGTTGCTCTTCATGGCGGCTACGGTTTTTTGTTGCTGCTCCCCACCACAATACAATGGTTTTTGCTGATGCTGCTCACCACGGAGGCAATGACAACGGCGCTAGCTACAAGTAGTCACAGCTGCGGCTACTGTTCTCCTTTGTAGCTTGGCAGCGGTGACAGAGTAACGGAAGGGGAATGGGGGAGACATTTGGGGGGGGGGAGGGGAAGAGAGGAGTCAGGAGTGATTATGGCAGCCGGAGTAGCATGTAGGTTAAGTGGATTAGGAGTTTTTTTTTTCTAGTTAATTTTAATTTAAAGTTAGGGGTGCTGTACAATGGGCCAGGTTTACTAAATACTGGAATACACTCGATTTTTTCCAATATATCTTTATATATTGAGTTTAGTTTGAGAACTAATATATATATGTATGTTACATAACCTCATTACTTTTTGAGGCTTACGCCTCGCCTCGTTGAGACAAAAACACTTCGTTACACATTTTTCAACCTTGGCCGTATCTAGTGTCTATGCTTTTGAGTCCATAACATGGTCAATGCAAACTGCTCAGCTACTTGGCAGAGTATTCACTTACATTGAGCTGATTAAGAGCTGATCTCGGATTGGAATGAAATAATCTTAAAGCACGGACAAAGATATGAAAAAGTTGCATTCATGGTCATCATCATCCTCACCACCACCACCACCATCATCATCTAAGCCTCAATCTCAACTATGTTGGGGTCGGCTACATGGATCCTTCTTTTCCGATCAACTCTATTATGGGTCGTATTTTGATCAAGATGTAAAAAGTCAAAATCTCTCTTTATAAGCTCTTCCAAAGTTAATTTAGGCCTGCCTCTTCTTCTTTTAATTGTTCTCGACTCAATAGCTTTGCTTCGAATAGACACGCTAGTCGGTCTCTGTTGCATTCAAGGTGTAATTTATATGATAGATGTCTACTTCTAATTCTTGAGTAGGGTTTCCTTAAAGCAATACATTTTTAGCAATAATAGTCATGTATTTAAAATCGGCCTGAGCGGCTGCTTAAGTGGCCAAGACCCTTATCCGCTTAATTCAGCCCCTAAGGGTCCGCTTAAGCAGTTTGAAGAAAATTGGCCGCTTTTTGCCCATTTCACCCGCGCTTATTCCCGCTTTTTCCCCGCTTTTAAAAAAAAATACTGCTGTAAGCATGTAACATTAATTAATTATATGTTCCAAGTAGTATTGACTATAATATATGAAACTTGTATACATTAAATGTTCGATGATATACCTATTCCTAATTTAGAATGTATACTTTGTATGTAAGCTGTAACAATAGAGTACCGCTGTAATATATCAAAGTAAATATCATATTACTCTGTTATACTTCTAATAGATGATTAGTTTTACTGATTTCTTTGCTGCTTTCATTAAAAACAGATTGATACTACTCGTCAGTATTACTTTTTTGGTGCAATACTGATTACTTGTTTAGTAGTAAAGTATTAAATCATTAATTCATAATTCCATAGTTGGTTATTTACAATTACTGATTTGCTTGCTGAATTTAATGATCAGAAATATTGATTCGTAATAAGTACCGAGGAATGCTTAGTTAAATGCTGATTTACTGATATACTTGCTTATTTTACCAATCAGTATTACTGATTAGTAGTAAAGACATAGTTTGTTATTTACAAATACTGATCGGCTTGCTGATTTTAGTGATTAGAAATATTGATTAGTAGTAAAGCATTGATTAATACTTATTCAACTACTGATTTGCTGTTTAAATAGAGTATATAAAAGTTCCTTAGAAATATTTTTTTTATATACATTTACGTGTAATTTTATATAAAATTATATAAGAACTTAGGCACCCTTTTTTTAAAAATCGCCCCTTAATCGCATACCTGCCGCTTAACCAGTTACAAGGTGCTGTCCGCACCCCTCCTGCTTCCCGCTTTTCAAAACATTGATAATAGTTTTGTTTGTGTTTAGTGGGACTTTGAAGACCTGGACCCCAAGTGTTAATCAAAGCTATTTATTGCCACTACTCTGGCCTGCTATTGTTCCCTGGAACAACGATACTCTCATATAAGTAGGATATTAGGCACCGTCACTATGAAGAATAGTGCAATCCTTGAAAGCTTCTCTTGAGGCTTCGGTTGCATACTGTCTCTAGTCTAAGCCATTGCCCAAGTAAGATTCTCTCATTAGATTGCCCTTCCACACCCTCTGCATAGTAATTCAGTGCGGATGCAGAGCAATGGGTGGGAGCAATTGATGATTTAACTTGGGAAACTCGCACTCAAAGAGAATGAGTGTGAGTCTCCAGGCTATTCTTTCAAAGAAAAAACACCTGTAGACAATTGAGGTCTGGCGATATTGAAGAAGATCACAAGTGAGAAGATGCCCGTGGAAACATTTCCAAGCATTCACGTCGATTGTCTTGCTGGAGTTGTTTCTGCATCTGCATTTGGAGTTAAGGGATCCTCAACATTTGGTTGGGGATTTGGATTTCAAAATTTGGAAGCATTCACATCGATTATCTTGCTGGAGTTGTTTCTGCTTCTGCATTTGGAGTTAAAAAGGGATCCTCAATATTTGGTGGGGACTTAGATTTTAAAATTTGGAAGCATTCTTAACTCATGCTGTTTATAAGTAAGCAATTTGATTTCTTTTAATCTGTCAATCTGTCCTTGATTGAGTACCGTATAGCTAAAAGTTTATACTTTTTAGATAAACTGAAAATTACAGTTCATACCAAAAATAATATCATGTTGTTTTGCCGATCTGTACCTATTTTGCAGATAGTTGATGACACAATGCTTCATACATTACATAATATATCCCATGCTTCAAGCATGAAGCTTAATACATTATATATTCAATATATGTACACAGTTAGTTCATTAACACATGTTTAGAAAAATGTGAATTTATGTTAGAGCTAGGGAGCAACAAACAAGTTTATTGACACCTAGGTGGACACAATGTTTCAAAAAACGGTCCATGCGGCCGCATATGCAGTTCAGTCCCTTGACCGAACCGTATATGGGAATTCAGCGGCTAAAACGGACCATGGCCGCATATACGGCTACATAGCTGCATATAAGGCTGATTAGTCCCCAATTTTTTAATGGAAAAACTACCAAGCTGGCGATTTTTTAACATCACCCCTATTCTTCATATAACTAAAACCATCACCTACATTTAGCCTACCTTTTGCTTTCATTTCCTCTTTTTTGCATTACATTCATCTATGATTGTTATACATTTAGCTCATTATTGCACATTTGTATGTATTTAAGAGGTGTTTGATTGCATACCTGCATGGTTGCATCTAAAATATGTAATTCTACAAATTATATTTGTAATTATATGATTATCGTATATTTATATATAATAATAATTAAAAAAAATCCAAAACCGCATATACTTCTGCATATATTCTCGCATACCGTACATACCATGGTTATCAGAACCGAGCCAGACCGGCTGGTTGAACCGGGAACCGATCACTCTACCGGGTCGGTTCTCTCCCAAAGCCGGAAATGAAGTCTGCACAACATCAAACCGGTGAACCGATCCGGTTTTAGCCCAACCGGCCGGTTCTCTCACTTTACAAGTGAATGTACTTTTGCCGCTAGTTTTTGTTAATCAATATCGAATACAATATAAATGTCCACAAATAGAATAATATTTGTTATTTGGTCTATTTATCAAGTTATTGTGAGCAGTTGTGCTATTATTCATGTTTCATAACTTTTGCAGGGATATTTTCCATGAGTATCAAAGACATTTATATATTTTTAAACTATTAGTGATGTCATGTTGACGTCACTGGTTGAATCGGTCAGACCACTGGTTGAACCAGTGAACCGTAACCAGAGCCCTCACCGGTTCGCTGACCGGTTCGAGTCTGACAACCCTGGCATATACTCTATTCAGTGACCTCTCCGAACATACAATGCATACCATTTTTTAAAACCATGGGTGGACACATACACAGAAGGCATAAAAATATGTAAAATAAAATATATATGGTGGTGGACATGGCAATAATATATCTCAATATTTGTATAGATAGAGTTTAATTTTATATAGAATATGTATGAACAGTTGCTTCCAACTCAATGCCAGTGGGATTTATTTTCAAATGTTGGGCCAAAGTATGACAAGTTAGAGAAGATTGCAACAAGATTGTGTGTCTAGAAACCAAATAGTTGGGCAAGCAAAAAAAAGGAGTCAAAACCATTTTTTTATTAAGGAGAAGAAGCTGGAAATATGAAAAAAAAAATAGAAAAATGGTTGAGCAACAACTACCAAAAAAGGTTCTGATGACCAATTTGATGGAATTTCCAAGTTTCCTTAAGAGGTCAATGGAGGTTTCTCTTACCAGAGGATGAAAAAAGTGCAACAAGTGGGGTGGGGATTACGTGCGACAGGAGCAACGACCACAACAGCGAAACAGAGTAGGGGGTCATCACAGCCACCACCACTTCACAGGTACGGAGGGCCCACCATAGCCGCCATAATTTCATTGGTAAGGGCCCAGCACATCTCCTCGAGGATGCCCTACTAGGCGCTGTGGGGTCTTGTCGTTAACACAACTATAAAGGAAGAAAGAAAAATAGGGACATGGCTAGAGAAGTATTCACGACTTATCCAACTTGCAAAAAGATCAGAAAATGACACTGGCCACAAGTGGACAGTATCCAACACCTATCCATGAATATCCAAGAAGTGTTGGTGCCCTAAATTGAAGAATGAACTGTTTTGAAGTGTCAGTAGTTTATAGGTTGATACTTAGAATATGTTCTGAATGCCCTATGTTTTCCACCAAATCTGTGTTTTCCTCGAAAATTTACTCTCAACTATTATTAACCGAATTGTTGAACTTGACATCGTCTTGATGTTTCGAACCATAAGTTTGATTTTCAGTTTAATTACATTAAAACTGAATTCTTGTTGGTATCTTTTGATATTTTACACATGAAGATTGGATCATTTTTATTTGAAACTAAAATGTAATCTAACCATGGCTGCCTGAAGGTTATTACTTCTCCGTTTGTGAATTTGAATTTTGAATTTCACTGGAAGATAAGTATCTTTAACTGCTAGGCTGCGTAACTTCTTCAGTTGCTATGTATCGTTCTGTATTAGGCCTTACATAGGTCACTTGCAATGTATTTCTGTGGCTGCGTACTTTTTGTTGATTGGACGGTCCTTACATGTCCACAGCCGATGTTTCCCATTCATGAACCACAGATCAAAATGGAAGTTTAAAAGACCAACACATTATTTGATTAAAATGATCTTACTGGATATTTTTTCAACTGCCTCCGTATCATCCGATCCACATTTAACCACAGATTAGGATAAGGATACATGGAGTGGAGAGACTAGACAATTCAAGAGTTGCGGAACGCTGATAGAATCTTGACGAGGAAACATATACGCAGCAATACCCCAAGGACGATTGTTGGAATCTGGATGAAATGGTTCTCTGGTAAAACAAATTTTTCATAGGTAAAATTCCATATTGGATTGTTTTCTCATTGAGGAAAAATTGCAAGCAGCTGCTAATGTCGTGTGACTAGGTTGGTGCGGGCAGGTTAGTGGCTGTTAACTCTGCTATTGGGAGCCTGCATCAGGACAATCATGTTGCTGTTTCATTGTCTGTTTTGAAGCTACATTGACATTTATGCTGTGAGTGCTGCTCCAATTACGTTATGCTAAATAAACAATGGATAACCTGTTCCTTATAGGTGGAACCGCTCTTCATCATCGTGCTACTTTGGTACTTTGAGTGCTTTTTCATTCACGCTGGACAAATCATGGATCACCTGTTCCTTATAGGCCAATTTGCCCGCCGATGTCGTCGTCGTGCTGGATAGCACGAAGGTGCAGCTGGGTCTCATAACAGGCCTTCTGGGTTGTTGGATGCCCTGCAGGTGTGAGACCAAAATGACGTGATGCGCTCTAAGGAGAAATCTGCTTTGACAGTTTTTTTGAATCTAGTTTCTGGTGATAACATTACTGAAAGATGAGAAAGTGAGGATTTGATTTTTCAAGGAGCTATATTTTAAGGCCGGCTGGTGCTGACCATTTCTGGCCCGTACTTGTCTCTGACATGGCAATTTCTAAATGAGAGAACATAAATGGAAGGCAGGGCATTCTATACCCTTGGGAGGGATTTTAGGGATGATAGTGGTAATCTGATAGGACTTTCCAGCTGCTTGTGGATGCTAGATGTGTTAATGCTGGCTTCTTGATGCTTGAGTATTCTTTTCTCAATCTTTTTTGTATCGATTCGACAACAAGCCAACCACCTATGAATCGGAGACTTTAGAGTCCCACTTCACTGTTGACTCTCGTAGGATGCTTATGAATACCCCCTTGGGCCTTGACATTCGGAATTGTCAAAGCGCTTTAGCTAAAGTAACAACAACTGAATGAAGTGTGGCAATTGACAGGGAAGCTGATGTGGTGGTGAGAGAAGCTTTTGAGGGGACATAATTATACAGTACAATTGTGGGCTTGCTAACACTTGTCCTAGGGTCCTACTAGCTAGAGTGTGAACCTGCAGGGTTCTCTCGTCTTTATGTGTATTGATGGTGCAGTGGAGTGTTTCCTGTAGCTGCTTTTAATTTTGTTTGATGTGCTGTTTGGGTAGATGCTGCTTCACCTCGACTTCCGCTTGGGGAGGTTGGATAAGTTAAAATCTCCCCACTCCTTTTGAAAAAACTCTCTGGTTATGAGATGTTTTCTTGTATCAGCCGATTGAGCATTAGGAAATCTTTTACCTGCATGCAACTTCACCTTAGAGATGTTTTCGAAGAGCAGTTTGATGAATTACAAAGTGTTTATTTTTGGGGTTTATAGATTTCCTTTTCCTTTTTCAAATATGTTCTGCTATTACCTTTTGGATTGTGTTGATATCTGTCTCCGACATCGCATGTATGCCATGATTTAAGAGCTAAGACAGCTCCATCAACTTGCTACCTTGGAAACAGTTTTAGGAGGACAAGTTCGGAGTGCCATACCACTTTCTCTAGAACTCTGAGCTCATTTGCCAAAGATTATTTTCTCATTAGTGCTGAGACTGAGTATTTGTCATTAGCTTGCTTAATAGCACCTGTTGGACTGGATTAGGTGGCTGATATAGATTGTCAGCAATATAGTTTAACATACAGATCTGATCCAGGTGGCTTGCGTGGCCTAATCCTGTGGTATATTCACACCGGATTATTCTGTTTCAGATGGTAACATGGTCTGTCCTCCCTAGGAAACATAGGCATGGTTCTAGACATAAACATGCGTGCTTACACAGATACATGAATATCTAAATTGGACTATAATTGTTTACTTATGTTGTTGGTATTGGGAAGGGCTATGCAATATGCATTTATATTTGGGTGGACAGTATATATGGTATGAACTATTTACATATATGGTAGTTGCTAAATTCACCTTGAATTCAATTGCTTTTAGATGGATATCTAGTACTATAGAAATAAGTCAGAACTGCTGATCTTTTAATTCTTTCTATGGTTTGGTTAAGCTACTATCCAACCATCTTTCGAAAATTGCCTAAACCACAACAAACGAAAAATCCTAATAGTTATAGAGACACAAAAGTCGTCCATGAGTTATTAGTGTAAGATCCTTCGTTGTATATCTCTCAGATTGCAAATGCTGGCTGTGATAATGTCCAAATGGGTGCCCCTATTCTATTTCTAGTTTTCACCATTACCTTTCAGTGTAGAGAGTTATCAAGAGGAAATAGTGTTCAACTGGTTCTCAACATTTGTGAATTAAGCTCAAGAAAATGGACTCAAGGATGTGGGTGCTTGCCTCATTTATTAAGTAGTTATAGATGAAACTTGGGGATCCAAACAAAGGAATCATGAAATCAAGAAGAATTAACGGCCGAACTAGAGGCCGTGGGCCCCTGCTTGTAGTCCTGAGTGGACAGTGGTTGTAGACTCTGCTGAGCATTCACTCATTCAGGTAAGGGAGCATTCACTCATTCAGGTAAGGGACTGGTAGTTCGCACATGCGGAGATGTTGTTTAACAATCTCTGATTATTGTTGCACCATCATTGAACCGTATAGTGGATACCACTCAATTTGACAATTGACATAATATTTTGGTTATGCAGATAAACTTTCTTTCCATTTTCTTCTTGCCTTTTCTTAATGAAAAAATAGGCCCCCCCCCCCCCCCCACTCACACAAAAAAAAAGGGTGGGGGGTTCTGTCAGCACAACATGTAAGGCCAGCTAGCCGTGTCCATGTCTGTCATGTATCTTGATTTTTCCTTGTCCTTGGTATGCTTTGTCCTATCACTCATATGAGTACTAATTTTTATTTTTCCCAGCAGTGATATATATTTCATTGGCGGGTTTGGTACAGTTGCTTGGGTAAATGTTCAAGAATATGAAAATCTGCGGCCTGACAAAATTGCTGTTGATGGGGGTGAACAGAATCTAAAGGTTTTGATATGGTTTCTGTTAACTTCTTGAATAGTCAGCTGATGTATCTTTCTCCTCAAGTTAATTCTCTAACACTCTACCTTGTTCTATGATCCTTTTTTTGCTCAACAGGAGTTGAACGCAATATTTTCGAAGCCACTAAAGGAAATTTTATCAAATGAAGGAGAAGTTGATGATGCAGCACTTATATCCATAGATAGCAAGGGCACTGATATTCGTGTTCGGCAGGGCGCACAGGTATGCCTGTCAGTTGCATAACCTGTTAGGCAAGTGAGGTACTGGGTTGGAATTTATCAGTGTTTTTAAAAAGCGGCCCAGGCGGCCGCATAAGCGGCCGCTTAGGCGGATGAGACCCTTGGCCGCTCCAAATAGGCCTTAGGCGGCTGGTCAGACGGTTTTGCAATAAGCGGCCGCTTCATGCCCGCTCAGCCCGCGGAAGCACCCACCTGAACACTGTTTCTGAGCGCCCGCCTGAGTCCGCTTAAGTGAAAAGCAGGACCTAGACCCACTTCCTATGCCCAAAAGTGAAATGTAATGATATTTTCATTATGTAATATTACACTATTGATATTGTATAAAATTATTTAACATGTTAATATGATATTATTGTATTAAGTAACTATGTATCTAAATACTGTATAGTAGTTAATCAGTGTGTAATACTACACTGATTCTGCTGCTATATACAGTAGTGACGACTATGTACCTGTTAAGTCTGTTATAGCAAGCTGTGTTATGGAAAGCGCGAAGCGCGAGGCGTGCGGATTGCCTCCTTTGAAGCGGAAAGCGGGAAGCGGGTTTTGAAGCGGACCGAAGCGGGCGCTTTTTGAAAAAGCGGTTGACGTTGTTTAAAATTAATTTATAAATTTTTTTGATTACCATACTACCAACAATAAGATATATTTGGACTTTCATAGATCAACAAAAAAATCAAGTATTTTGAGTAACTCTTCACGGCTGCAAATAACTTTCATAGATGAAAATGGTTCCTAGTAACAAAATTAAATGTTTACAAGATAAGAAGCAAAAAATCTTCAATTGTGATCACCACCAACCATACTAATTTGTGAAAGGAAAAAGAATAATAAGTATTCAGTAGATTCATTTTTAATTAGTAATTAATTAGAATAGTCATGTAATCATACACAGTATATAATATACCTTATTACATATAATGCTATTGATGTTTGTTTGCCTACGTTGTTAAGTAATTAGTAATTACTTAACAATACGTGATATATACAATTGCAGATATAATACGTAATATACAATTGCAGTACTGATATAGTACGGAATCAGTACTGATAAAGCAAATGGTGTATACTATTGAATAAATTTCCTCTTCAATATTCAGTAGTCGATACATTCATTCCTAATTAATTAGACATGTAATGATATAACTTGTATAATGATATTGCTGTTTATTTTCCTATGTCGTCAATTGACTAATACATTGCAGGATGAAAGATGCATGGTATACTACTGATTTGGTACTGATAAAGTATTTTAATTTTAGTATACTACTGAATTACTGATGTTTAACTAATTAGAAAAGATGTATACGGTGTTTTTTTGCATTGTGATTAGTGATAACTGATAACAAAGAGATTATTTGTATTGGTAGTATCAGTCTGGTACACGTTCATGTGGAAGAAAATGGGGTTCTACGACTTTGCATTGCAGCAATTCAGAAAATCAAGGTTAACAACCTACAGCTGAAAATCACACGGGAGTTGAAAGTAACTGCTGGAAATCAAGGTTGTAGATGATTACAACCTTCAAACGTTGAAAGGATTAGACAAGAAGAAGGAAACGATTACTGCTGCGTGCTGCAACCAATAACAGTTAACTAGCAGCCTAGCGGAGCGTGAGGGGAGCGGAAGACAGAGCAATGAAGAAGAGAATACAGAACATACATGAACTGCTGTGCGTAGAGAACAATCCGCCGAGAAACCATCACCTGTACTCCTAGACGGCCGCCGTGTAGCCTAGCACTGAAGCACCTTGCCTTCCACCCTCCCCCCTTGACTCCAGAACTGCCGCTAAGAAGCCCCCTGAGAATCCTTCCGTCGCTGTGGAGGAGATGATGACAAAGTCTGATGAGGCCGTTGACTCCAAGACTGCCGTTGAGAAACCCATTAGCAATCCTTCCGTCGTTGTAGAGGTGATGCTGAGAAAGTGATATGAGGAGGGGATGAGAAGATACAGAGGGAGTCGCGCTCTCATAAGAGCACAGGGGAACGCCATTTTTTGGCGCTTTTGGTCCTGGAAACAGTAAAACGCCAAAAGTGTTGGCGCTTTCTCTTGAAAGTGGGCTATTTCGGGAATTAAGATGGGTTTGGTGCTATTTCAGTACACATTTTTATCAAAGTGTGCTATTTTGGTTTTTTATCCATTATATTACACTAACTACTAACTACTAAGTGCATTGTATCATGGCTTGATACTAGTATATGACTATATGTGATAAATTTATCTATAAATTGTACTAACTATTAAGTAGATCACATTATAACATGATAGTATGATACTAGTATACTGTTATATATAAGAAATGTATCTTAATGCTTCATCTATACATAATCAACTATTAAGTAGCAATATTGTTGTGTAGGGTGAATTTTACACTGCCACAAGGGTTTGGTTATGTATACAAGTTTCTTAAAATACACACACACAAATGTGTGTATTTTTGTATACAATCATATAGAAACTTAAGAATCCGCTTTTTCAAAAAGCGGCCGCTTGAGCGCCCGCCTGGCGCTCAAGCGGCCACAAGGTGGTGTCCGCACGCTCCCGCTTCCCGCTTTCTAAAACATTGGAATTTATTTTCAATAGTATCAAACATTAATAATGGAAAAAATTAATGGTTACACGTGTTCGATGCTTTGGATAATCTAATTTGACCTGAAACGGTACTTGTTGCACAAATATTGACTAACGTAAAGTGGAATATTCTTGGTTTGTAAGAAACACTTTTTTATCATCATCTATTTTTTTTGATTCGTAGCTTAACTGAAGGAGAAATGTGTCACGTGCACTCCTCGGACTTCGTACCAAATTAACACAGTTGGAAAGGCAACATAGAAACTGAAAGGGACTAATCAAGCATATTATTTTAGTATTCTTATGAATAATACTAAGAACATGACCATACATGAACAAAATATGCAAACAATGTAATGTCTGTATAAAGTTGTAAATGTTGGAGAACTTCCCTTAACAATCACCGTGCAATCTATTAAGCCTCGGTTCCAACCATGTTGTGGCTTGTTATACATGAACCACCTTTCTAATTTATCTCCCTAGTCAATTTTTACCTGTCCATGTAACTTCTAATATGCATAGTTATCCAGGCTCCCGCCTGGGCTCCGCCTAGGCTCGCCTAGGCCACCTTGGCTCTAGGTGGTCCGCCTTAAACTGGGTGCCTATGCTCGCCTAGGCCACCTAGGCTCTAGGTGGTCTGCCTTAAACTAGGCGCCTAGGCTTTTAGATAACTAAAGTGGATGTCTAAGACCTTTTATGCCCAAATTAAGACACTTGAAGACAAAATTAGCATAAACTAGGTTGAAATTAGGTCAAATTAGATCATGTTTAGTTATTTTGGGGAAGAAATAGAGCTAATATAGGCCAAATCAGATCTAACTTGGGCAGATTAAGTATGATTTAGGGGAAATACTTCTAATTTGGGAAAAATGTCTTATTTGGAGGAATTAGATCTAATTTCGCTAAATTAGGGCTTGTTTAGGTCAATGCAGGACAAACTGGGGGAAGTTACGTCTGATTAGGTCATGTTATGCCAAAATCGGCCTGGCTTTGGCTAAATTAGGTAAGACTGAGTTAAATTAGGTCCAATTTAGATCGTGTTAGGTCAAATTAAGGCTGAATAGGTCTATCTTAGGTTGTGACAGGTGTGACGTAGGTGAAGTTATCATTGATTAAGCTTGAGGACAAACAATACAAATGTACATAATGATGTACATATATGAATATAACTGAATGTATACACAAAATCTTTTATATATATGTAAAATATAAACAAATATGAAGAACACCTAGAAGCGCCTAGGCTTCTCCTTGGTGGGAAGGACCGCCTAGCCGCCTAGACAAGTATGCTAATATGGCAAGTATGTTGCACATCCTAATAGGAACAATTGATGCCCGATGTGGATCATGTCAAAACTGTGCAGGGCAATCCACAAATAGTTTTTAATATATATATATATATATATATATATATATATATATATATATAGCGCCGAGCTAAACTGGGACTTTAGTGAGGGAGCGAGCAAAACTGGGACTTTTGCGAGTGAAAGCGGAGCGTCCCCTCTTACGCACGCGTATATAGTATCGCGTATGGTACGCGATACATATGTGCATGTGCATTATGCGCCCATGTGCATGGGCCCATGCATAATGCACGCACACAGGTGGCGTGCACACGTCACACGCACAGGCATAATGCGCACACACATTATGCGTGTATACATCTTTTTGAAAATTCTAAACCGTTGATCTTAAATATCTTAAGAACATACTATATATATACACACACACGTATACGTATATATAGATATACATATATACGTATACGTAGATATACGTATACGTAGATATACGTATACGTATATCTATATATATACGTATATACGTATATATACGTATACGTATATCTATATATATATATATATATATATATATATATATATATATATATATATATATATATATAGTCAGGCTAGAATACACTCGAGTGTATCCAGAGCGGAATACACTCAAGTAGTTTTTCATGATGGAATATTTTTTTTGAAAATCTAATCCATTGATCTTCTTAAACATCTCGTGAACAGCTCATACGCAAAATTTGAGAACATTTGGATACGTATAGCTCATGTTATGAAGACTGCAAAAATTATGCATTTCAAATTAGTTTCGCGCGTCGATTTTGTTGCCCTTGGATGAGTGACTTAGACTCATCCAAATGGGCTCAAAATTTGTTTGTAGCTTAGTTATAGTATGACAGTGAATATCAACGGTTTACATTTTGCAAAAAATAGTCTTGATATGCAAACACACTTGAGTGTATTCGTGCGATCCGTACACTCGAGTGTATTCTAGCCTGACTCTATATATATATATATATATATATATATATATATATATATATATATATATATATATATACGTATATACGTATACATATATCTACGTATACATATATATGTATATCTATATATACGTATACGTATACATATATATATATATATATATATATTTAGTATGTTCTTAAGATATTTAAGATCAACGGTTTAGAATTTTCAAAAAGTTGCTACATCTTTAAAAATGACTGAGGTGTACGGTACCACCGGTACACTCGAGTGTACACTAGCCTAACTCTCTCTCTCTCTATATACGTATTCTTTGTTGGTTATGTGTATATGCATATCTATTGCGATCTTTCCTTGCGTTTCAAGTTTCAATGCTTATCTCTTCAACACTTTGCTTGTTCACAACTGAACATTTTGTATAAATGCCACACGGATGGACGTACGTAATATGTACACATAACCACCTTTCATTAATATTTATCTGAAACTAAATTCTTGGAAGTACACTCTTTTATGGTTAACTTATAGTGATGCTAGTTATAATATTTGCTAAGTATTTTAAAATCTTAAGGCGTGTGCATCTCTTCAGAGCCCTTAGCCTTACCCTGAAGACGAAACAATTTTATTATACCACATTTTCAAAAACAAAGCCTAGTCATTGTTGCCATATCTTGAGAAATTTGAGATCTTTCCTATAAATTTGTGAGTATGTAAGGTAACATTATGCAATATTTGTTGGCATGTGATCTTAAATTGGAATGCCACCATCTATAATAGAAAATATAGCTATGGAAGGATCATGTAGCAACGAACTTGGTTGATTTTAAGCTTTAAATGATGATCATCATTGTGTTCAACCTATGCTCCACGTACCATATGCGGCCACCTATCTTGAATTTGTAGTCATTGGTCACTTAATGAACGCCTCAACCATATGGATTCGGGCTGTAACCTACATATGTAGTCTGTGGCCATTATGCAGGGCACTAGGGAGAACCACACATATATAGACACGAGCCCAAAGGGGGGAGTCTCTTGCTAAAAACCTATGATCCATGTAGGCCTGTTATAAGGTGGGGATGAGGTCAACTAAAGGGCAATTATAATTGGTTTGCTTGAATCGAGGCATCAAACTTTAGAGACAGCCCTAAGCCTTTTGCGTGATACATATCATGAACATTGTTTCAAAAAACTGTATGAGTTGTACGTGCGGAGAGGTCACTGAATAGAACATACATAGTATGGGGGAGTATATTTGGTTATGAATTATTGAGTATATATTTATACAATAGATTGCATTGAACCACACACATATAATCTAAATGTGATAAAAAAATGTTAGATTAGAGCCTTGTGGGCATGCTCAGAAACCCGGGGGGGGGGGAAGCATGGGTCATGCCCCTCCCAATTTTTTTAAAATTAAACATATATATACATATATTTATATACTCAATTGATAATATATGATATTATAATGCATACAAGACACAAACACAAAAATGGCCTAGTGGCTTGCAGCTGCAATTCATTGCTTGAGGCCCCATGTTCGATTCTTTATTTACATGCCCCCCAATTTTTTTAAAATTAAACATATATATACATATATTTATATACTCCATTGATAATTAATGATATTATTATGCATACAAGACACACACACAGAAATGGCCTAGTGGCTTGCAGCTGCAATTTATTGCTCGAGGTCCCATGTTCGATTCTTTATTTAGACATTATACATTTTTTTCTCATAATATATGCAGAACAAAGTTGCTATATGCATGCATATTAACACAACAACACACAAAGTCAAAAGTGGTGTTGTGGTTTACATGTTTGTTCTTGTACATGAAATCATGAGCTCAAATCTCACATTGAGAATTCAAAATTTTGCTCCCCCCACCAACCACCCAGGTCCTGGTTCCGCCACTAGTTGTGGGCCTTATCACCTTTCTGACCTGGCCCATATACCTATCCTGCGACCTAGCTTAGAAAACACATAACTCTAGACTCTCCCAACCTGATAACTCCCACTTCCCCAACCTCTCCCTAACTCCCCCTCCAAATGTGCGCTTGACAACCTTTGGGCAGAGAACAGGTCGCTACCCCATCATGGCCATTCACCACCGTCGCAAATACCGGCAGCGGCTTCCGCCATGAGAAGCTCCAGCAGCTGTAATTGCTTCCTTTTTGAGAAGCTACAACAGTAGCAACAACTGCTTTCTCCACGAGAAGCTGCCGCGGCCGTTGTAGTTGCTCCGCCTTGAGAAGCCACAACGCCACACAAGGATCAACAACCACGACAGCCGCCTAACCCAAAACAACACGAGAAGCTGCCACGACAGTTGTAGCTGCTCCGCGTTTAGAAGCCACCTCAAGCAGCCACAACGCCACTCTAGGATCAGCAACCACGACAACCGCCTAAGCCAAAGCAACTGCTGCTTTCTGCCACCACTAATGCCATATTAACAATTAAGATTTTTCTTCTTCCTCCCCCTTCTCTTCTCAGTCCTTCCTATACCCCCTCCTCCAAACCAAAAAGTGGCCGTGCAGTCGCATAAGCATCCGCACAACCACTTAATCAGTGGTTGTTTGCTTATTGCTCTGATTTCCTATATGTGGCGCGGGTGGGTGGCCGAACCGTGTATGTGTGACCGCACAGATGAATTTTTGGAACATTGATCGTGAATGGATATTAATCATCACACAGAGGAGATAACGTATAGGTAGGTAAAGCCAGGGCTCAACTTTTTGCATATTAACGGTAACTGCCCATTGTTGACTGTGTATATAGGTGGTAAATACTAGTTAGGTAGGTAGATATGAATCCATACATTTACTACTATAAAGAAACGAGGTTGTCTTGTTAACTACAATTATGCCATTTTTGCAAAAAATTCCAACCAATTAGAATGCGATAATTCAAAATCCCTATATTTTGCTTCATTCTCTCTGCTCCCATAGTTTTCTTCCCTTTTCTATTTCTTTGATCTTATTTTTCTCTCTTTCACACCATCTACTACCCAACAAACTCATCTTCAACAAATGACATGCTCCCTTCATCCCGTGCATCTTTTAGAATCTCGCACACAATCCCAAACTCCTTGATCATAACTTCCTATCTCTCTGTCTGTAATTTCTCCTCCATCTTTTCCATAACCAATACCAATTCCTACAAAAATACTTTATGAGAAACGAGGACGGTTCTATTTCAGTAACGAACTTAACACAGTAACCAAAAATGCCATTTCATATAAATTATCCACGAATAAAATATAAAATCTGTTAGAATTATTGTTATTTAATATGTCATATGGGTCATGTTTTGTTTTGGCCCATTAGGTTTAAGTTCACTTCCCTTGTTCTTGCCTCCTTTCTTATATATAGGAGAGGAGGCTTTCTATCAATCAGAAAAACATGTCTATTTCAATTTATCGTCCAAGCTGGGTATGTGTTTCACCCGTACTCCGGCTTGAGGGGGTATCCTTTCTTATCGTCCAAGCTGGGTATGTGAATACAAGGTATTGTTTGTTCTCCTTGATGGTACAATTCATTCCTATCAAGTCCCCCAGATTCATGAGTTAGATTAATGGTACCAGTCTGGCAGTCATTAGCACCTCGTCCAACTTGTATTCGTGCCACATTATGCATGTTTGTGGTCTTCTATGCTAGTTCCAGTCTATGAAGCACGGATGCTCCAAAACAGGTGCCATACCCGTATCCGATCCGTATTGGATACCAATACTCCGTGCATCTGGATACGTATCAGATACTCCTAATCCGTATCCTACTATATCCATGCCGTATCCAGCCGGTAAAAACTATAAAAAAACTTTGGGCATGACATTGCTTGATTAGCATTTGACACCGGCTCATGTCTCAAGCCTCTCTGCTAAGTAGTAGTTTGCAACAAGGCTGTCATAGTTGCTTCCTTGAAGTAGTTCAAGGTTAGTCACCAATGCTCTTGCTAAATGCCAATCTTCCTTCTCTTACCTCCTTTGTCTTTTGGGATTTCACTTTTTAAAGAACTTCAATGTGTAATCTGGATTTTTGTTCGTTCTTTATTGCAAACCAATTCATTCACCTTTACATGGTACTTCTGGATGCTTTCCCTGCTAAGGTGCAAGTTTTATGCACGTTGATGTTCTCCATATTCTATGAAAGACTTCAATGTAGTATCGTTGGGTTAACATGCCTCTTGTTTTGGTGACTAAATCCATTGTGATTTATTCTGAATTTCTATCTAGACAATATCTATTTCATCTCCTTTGAAGATAATCATTGCATCCCCATCCTTATGTCTCCCCCTATGAAGCACCGATACTCCAAAATAGGTGTCCTACCAGTACTGAATACATATTTGATACTAATACTCCGTAAATACTCTCTAATACATACCAAATACTTCTCAAGTCGTATTCATTTTTTTATTAGCAGGATGTGACCTCAATGCAGCTTAGGATACAACCAACCCATTTAGCTGCCAAGAGAGCACCCCACTCGTGTGATCCCTCAAAATCCCAAAACCATGTGACTTCCAACTCTAGACTCCCCCTATTGTATTATGATTTGAGAATGAAATTGGTATTTTCTGTTGAAATTTTAAAATAAACATAAAAACAACCCGTTGTATCCATGTTGTACCTGTATCTTATATTTTCGAAAATTGTCGTATCCTCGTACCGCACCCGTACCCGTATCCATTTCTATATCCATATCCGTGCTTCATAGTAGCTAACTATACATGAGAGAAGATAGTTTGGTATCACAGATGACACAACTCACTTTACAACACAACATTACATGATACATGAAATGTGAAAGGTTTAAAATATGATATTATCATGTCTTTTTGTAACTTGTCTCACATTAATACGAATGAATGAAAGACCCCTATTTAAATCATTATTTGATATTATGGTGTTGGTTTCCATTTTCTTTAGAAATATTGTGATTTTTGAATAAAACTTGATTGTCTTCATCTATTTTTAAAATAAATATATTGGTTATTTAAAAAAAATATTAAAATAAATATTAAAAAATTGCCGTATCCATGACGTACCCGTATCTTATATTTTCAAAAATTTCCGTATCCCCGTACCCGTACTCGTATTCGATACGTATCCGTATCCGTGCTTCCTAGGTTCCAATTGACTACACTTTTCAGACAATTTGAAGATGCCTATATCGCTACATCGACATTGTGTCTCTATGTTCATGCCGTGTTATGTACGTGAAACGTGTTGACCGTGCATCTATACCACTCACATATTCCTATCCAATGAAGATGGTGTAGTCATGGTACTTTGATCGTCTGCTCCAATTTGATTTTGGCGAGTTTTTGCTGTGACGTTTGGATTCCAAAACAGTCCAAAAATTAATTGAATGTCTTCCCTAGATGTGTTAAAAAACCTATTGAAATAATAATTTAATGTTTAAACCATGATTGATATAAGTTAATGATTGAACGACACGTTACTTGTTTTTGAAAATTCCAAGTGAACTTTTATGGTCTAGGATACAATACAAAGCCCCTTTTAGAACTTCCATTATCTAGGATACAGTACAAAGCCCCTTCTAGTTTGGGCCAAATCGCAGGGCCCTCTGCAAAATTTCTCGGGTCGTCTTGTACATTGATTTTCAATAGGTGATCAGCTCTTTTGGTACCTTGAGACATATTATCAAAATATTTGTCTCTGTTGATTTCCTTAAAGTTTGTTATATATCTTTCAGATTGGCCGGTGTACAACTTCGAATTTTTTATAGGTGTCATTTTAAGCAAACAGGAGTTTATAACATTCGTTTATTCTTTTCTTTAGTTGAAGTGTGTAAAGTGACGTCAAATTAGCTTGAAATCAGATAATTTCAAATGATATAGTTTGCCTTGCAAAATTTCATCTGAAAAATAGCGTGTACCCAAATAGTATTCGTTCGTTAAATTATAAGGTTTGTCAGATTTTGAAACCCATAGGTAGGTGAAGTTGCAATTTGAGGCGGTGAAATGATTTCAAGTTTCTGGTAAAGTTTGGCTTACCTACGGCTAATGCAACATTCTAGGAATTTCAAGTTGCTGGACTTTATTTAGCATATTTTATTTATGCCTTCCGATAAATGTCCTGCGATCGCATCCTCTAATATTGGTTCCCCATGCAGTTTAACGTCCAGAGATTGGCCTTTGAAGTTGATCACAGTGTTGAGACACTAGAGGAGGCTAAGGCAGCACTTCAAAAGCTTATTAACAAGGGACTCCAATCAAAGTCCAAGTAGAAGGTAGTATGTAAGTTGCCGATCATCTAACCGACAATTAGACAATGGACAGAAATGCCTCCAAAGCATCGTGTTGTACCATTGTTACCCTGGATCATGTTCTTATTATCAATATTTATGTAGACAGGTATAATGATTTTTGGTAGCCTGTAATTAGTCTTGTGGAAGCCATGACTCCTGGTAGGATTTCCAGGATTTGTATGTGACAATAATGTGGCTTTTGGTTCACATTTGCTGTAATCTCTTGTAAATATAGACGCGTTTTGGTTTCTCGACACTGATGTGGCACAAAAAATATGTTTTAACACAGAGGAGAGTAATTATCCCTTCCTGACAGTTTCTTTTGCATTGATCTTTCCTGAATTAGATAATTTTATTGAGCAATCTCTCAAACTGACTTTTCGAACATTATGTCATCTTTTTATATAAGCTAATGGTACCTTTGAATGCAGAATGCGGTTTCAGAGGTTATCTATGTTTAATTGACTCGGTCTCATCAACTTTGGCGTGGTCTTTTCTCTGATAATAAGCTACTGCGAGTATTTGGAACGTTTCTCATTTCGCTGACCCGGTGTCAAAAACTAAATAGATATTTATCACACACAAACATTGATAAATTTATGATTCATTGATAAATTTATGATTGCATGTGAATGAACCTGGTTTCCCACATTGCAACTGTTATTAGAGCGGATTGACAACGTTGCTTGGAACTGTCTATTCAGCTAACGTAAAAAATCCAGGACAAACCCTTAGGAAGCATTTAGATGTCATAGAAGACGATGGTCCAATTAGAATATATTAACTTGTTATTTTCCTTGCCTTTTTCAATGGTTTAACTTTTGCCCAGTGTGATGGTTAGATGAAGACTATATGTCAATGCTTTTATCTCCCTTGTTTTTCGGAGGGGTGCTGCCGCCTAACTATTGTCTTCTTGCTTCCCCTCTTAGAAGGCATTGGCAACGTCTGGCCATTGTGTAAGAGTGTTTTACACTGGTGCAACAATCAATACACTTCAACTATCATAATTCATTATCTAGACTAGTAGTTTTATCAGATGGCTTACAGAGATCATCTCTGGGACTTCGCATCAAAAGACCAAGTGAGGACGTGGTAAAAAGATGAGCACCTCATGGGGTTCCTTAAGCTGAAGCTGCTACAGCCTTTTGCTGGGGATGTGGCCGATACGGTGGATAAGGTGCACGCTTGGTTGCGATCTATAATTTGCTCCTTTTTTTTAAATCTAAAGTGTGTCGAGGCCTCAATGTGACTACGTGCTTCGTACATGCTTACATCTAGAGTATGGTGGTACAACCGCACCACCACTTCAGTGCTGGGTAGGGGTGAGCAACCGGATTGAGGACTGAAGTACAATAAATTTATGGACCGTAGACCCGACCATTTTGAAGTTGGTCTGGATCAAGATCAGACTTTTCAACGTTGGACTGAAACGGGACCTGACCGTTTGGACTGTAATTAAACTTTCTATATATTTATAACTTATTTAATAGTAAAAAATAGATAATCTTACTTATTTTTAACAATTATATAATATAAATATCAAACATTTACACTAATAGTGTTTATACGTGTGATATGTTTTTTTACTTGTGACATAATATATATTCAAATATCAATGTATTAGAAATATAAACCGGTCTATAGTCTGGACCGCGGTCTGACCGGTTTTGGATCGGACTGGACCGCAAACTAAACTTCCAAAAATTCAAGATCGTGGATCGGACTGGACCGAACCGAACAATTCGGTCTGGACCATCATTTGCTCGCCCCTAGTGCTGGGATTTCTGGAGTCGACATGGACACATTGTTGTTGAGGATTGTGATTGAATAAAAAATTACATGAGTTTTTGAGACTTGAGGCAGTGTACATACCACTTGGTTGAGTATGGACTTACAAGAGTTTTTGAGATTGAGGCAGTGTACATAGCGCTTGGTTGAGTATGGACTTAAGTTTTGTCTTCCTTGGTTGTATGTGTGTTATGCTTCATACTTTGTCTAAATTGAGGAAGACCAAGTGGTTCATAGACAGTTTGAGAAGAGAACTTGACAATGTGCTTGTTTTGATTGGATTTAAGGAGGTTTCTAAGTGTTGAACTTTGAGATGTACCATGATACACAAAATGTTGTTGCAACTACAATAGTCGTTCTTATAGGACATTTCCATTGATGGAAAGAAACAACAACTAGGTGGTGATGCAGCCAGAGACCGAGGATACGATGACTCATGCCTGACTTAGAGGAAGCGCCACTATTGGTGTTTTGACAACAAAGTTGGGACAAAATAGACAATGCATGCTTTCTTGTTGCAACTATCAATAGTTTGGATACATGAGATTTGAATGCCAATTTCTTGCACTACAAAGGACTCAAGGGCATCTTAAGAGTCATGCACCAAATATGCGATCAGATAGATCCACTCTGGTGACAATTGACTCATGCTCAGTTTGAATAAGAACACATAGGACATATTGGATTGACATTGTAGCTTGGTTACCAGTAAGAGGTATCAAACTCAACGTCACTCGGTTATAGCTTTTGTAATGACTGATGAGGATGTGAGTAAGCTACACATGTGACAAAAGGTATAGATTATCTTTTTGATTAACTAGTGAAAGATTTCTATGATTATGTTCTATGTATGCATTTATATATGTTTATGTTGAGTAAAACATCGTTGTGGTTTCTACTAATAATGGGTTTAACCTTGGTGTGTACAGTTGGAGTGGTTTGCTAAGACCACACCACACCAAAATATGGATTTGGCGTCACTATTTGTGGCGTCAACTCCACAATATATCTTTTTCCACTAATAGCAAAAACAATTATATTTACACCACTGTAGCTCTAAACAAGATTTAACTAATATGACTGTTGATCTTTTATGCCTTTTGAAGAATTAAAGCCATAAAATACTAGAAATAAGAAATACCTTGACAGAAATTGAGCATAACTTAAAACCGAGGTTTCAACTAAGCCAATTATTTATCTATAAAGATGTTTCATTGTAATTTTTATGTCAACGAACTTTTAGATAATAATTGACCATCTCAATGCCCCCACCACAAAACCTCCCTCTTTCCTCCTTCCACTCTTACGAATTGGCTTCCCTCAAAATCCTCTTGTGATATCTCTTGAGGTCCAACTATCCCTACTGCAACACCAACAACATTACCACATCTACTGTAGCATCATCATCAACAACAACAATTACGACCACTACAAAACAACATAAACAACAGAGTAACAAGAAACATTGAAGGAGCTTCCATATAGAGTAGCATATGATCAATAACTATAGTGGTCGTCAGCACCGTTGTCACCACCGCCAATACCAAGACTACCACCATGAGGACACCCTTTTGTAGACAATAATACCACTACCACTTTCACCACCATCACCACCATCAATACCATCATAATAACCACTTGTGGTTGCACCACCATAGCCGTCAACCTTATTTTTTGTTGCTAGGTGCCATCACCACCAACCTTATTTTTTGTTGCTATTTTTTAGTAGCCACATTATTATTTTCTTTTACTACATATTATACATATTATGATGATGAAATTATTTTTGTAACAAAATGTTATGTATATACAAATTTCCTGAATACATTAGATGTGTCATTTCTGTAGGAATGTACACTAAAAGAGGCAATACTATAGATGAAACTGACTAGGGACTACATCAGTTACCCCGACTTGACCAAGTTAGTCAACAATCTTTATGAGTTTCACACCTCCCTTGACCCCCAAGCATGTGAGAGGTTTAAGGCACAACAACATCAAAATCACTTTAAGATAATGTATTGGTTTTTAGGTTTTCATATGTTTTGATGACAAATGGTATTAAATTTCCCCACTTTTTATTCTCAAGCCCTTACAAGAAATAAGCTTCAATGAGAAGCATGAAAAAGATGTACATCGAAATCAGAAGGAATTAGGTGTTACAAAAAATAGAAGAAAAAAATGTAAAAAAACTAAAAAAAAGGTGTTGCATCTAGGGAATATGCTAAAACTGAAAGCATCCCCATGCAACATGTAACATATCAAAATTGAATCTACTTAATAATGAAACCTCAACATCCCCACACAACATGTCACATACTAGTAACCATGGACTCTAATGGATACAATCAGTAATGGAATACAAAAGACACATGATAATCCCTAAAGTTTGTCATTTATATCCAACTCTAGTCTTACCTCTAGGACTCATGAATATAATTTAGATGCACATGCGTACATTAAGACAACAATAGTATATTCAATCCATTAAGTATACATTAATTCACATTAATGATTAGAAGAGGAAAGTAGTATGACTTATTGTAAGTAATAACAAAATATCAACTCTAAGTAGTAAACCCTGATTCATACATGTAGACTGCCACTACTAACCACATTTAATACAATAGTTGACCTTAGTGAAGGGATGAAATAACTAATCAAACTATTTGAATTGCTGAGATAAATTATAAAGAATGCTATATGATATAAGCCTAAATCTAGATTAATGATCTATATACACATTACTGTGTTCAATACAATACACTTTAACCCAACTGAAGATTGTAATGGCAAAAATGATATTAATATTTTTATTTGACTTTTAATGGTGGGAACTAACCTAAAACACCTTAGCATAAAATAATTAATATTAACCATAATGTCTGATAAATGTGTCAAATTTATTTAAATTATATGGACATAAATAATCCTAAGTGCAAAACTTGGCAAAATAATAAAATTCTTTCTAGATAGAATTCTATAGATGCTATCATGACAAGATGACCCTTATTCAAGGGTAATACTCAAAACTCAAATATTGAAGATAAATATCAATAGGAATAAATTTATGAGGATATTTACTATAAACACTAACATTGTAAAAATTAATCAACTTTATAAAAAATTGAATTTGATAAAACTAGATCCGTCATGTGTAATTTATCTAGTATATTTAACTTCAAGATATATGGATACTGATAGCATCGATAAATAAAATAGTCTTATAATTGTAGTTTACGCAAAAGGTTCTCTTGGTTTTGCTCCGGATTCTAAAGGCTGCCCTCTCTCGGCTGGATGTTGGTCCAACCTACTACGAGGATCTCGTATCCCGTCGTCGTCTTTCTCCCAGGGGGTCCCGTGGTTCCTATTCTTCCATGTTTCATGGTCCTTTGCTTAGAAGTCCTAAATTTACAACTATGTTTTCTATAGATATTTCTCATTTTAGCTTACTTATTGATTAAATTTTACCACAATTCAATATCCACTACCTATCTTTTCTCACGCACACCCTCTCATTAGAGACCAATCCGAGTTAGACTCTTTTTTGGGCAAATTCATGACCTCTAAATTGTCCACTCCACTCAATTTATCTTTTAACCTAGACACTATAAGTTGTGCATCTTCCTCTTCCTCTTCCTTAGTTCCCCATCACGTGCTGCTTCCAATCCACTTATATTCCTAACACCATACCAAACACATAAACCCAAACTTGATGATTTTTGATACACCATATACTTCTATCAAACATGGACTTGACCTTTCCCTATGTTTCCTTCTTTACCAATACTCCTAAACATCCCATGCATCTTCTATAAAACTCCCTTCCACACAATGTGTGCCATTGCTAAATACAGATCCCCATCACCAACTCTACATCATTCAACCTTTTGCATACCCCAACTTCTTCTACCTACTACAAAAATGTTAGGTTCGGCCAATAGTTTGAGACCACAACAAGCCTTTATCATGATCCTCTAAAGCATCTTGCTGTAGTTAAGCATAGCTAATGGAGCCTTTGATATGCTCAATTAAGGTTATTTCCCACTTTATTGCTTCTTCTATTATTTCCATATTCAATGCACAATTTCCCTTTTTTGGTTCATGGTTTGATTTGGTTTTTCACTTGATGGATAACCATGCTACACCTCTAACTCAACAACATTTTTGTTTGATCTTGTTTAGTAGCTCCCCATCTTGCCTAATATTGATAGAGTTTGCTCCTAGAGCCTATGGCCTCCACCTAGTGTATTTTTGGGTTTCCTAATGTCTAAGAGGTCCAAGAAACTTGTTTGCATCATCCCCTAATGTTTAATTTTCTAGGTATCCCAATTTTTGACCAAAATATTTGAAATTTTGAGATTTTTTGTCATGTTTGACGTTTAGAGAAGATGATGTATTGGTTTTCTAGTTTCCCTCATGATGATTTTCATTTTTCACTTAGTTGTGAGTATTGTGGTCATTTTTACATATTCTTTCATTTTAAAGTTACAACTTTTTGAATAGATTTTTGACTTTAACTCCCTATCAGACACTTCTGGCCAACATGTGATGCAATGAGATGTTCATATTTTGATATATGGTTTTATAATTTGTAAATGTACTAGGTATGTTAAACAAAAAAATCATAAATAATTACATGATAATCATAAAGTAGTAATATATATACATTTTATATAAATATATAATGCATCAACGTAAGAGACTTATGGAATCTAACTTCACTACTGTCCTCGAGATAATTTCTTGGGTTTGAATAATAGATATAATTGACTAAATTAATATGTTTAATTTTATTTTCGACTTGGATAATATTTGATATGTGTCTTGGAATCTACATTGACATTAACTAAGGTATATTTCATTTCAAGATGGTTTTATTATGAGATATCACCTCAGATTTCTATTTCAAACTCTATGAGGATTCTTTTTGCGATTCCACATGATCATTTATTCATCCTGCTCTCAGGTTGTAGGCACAACTAAAGAATCATTTACATCCGATATGGTCCTCCTCTCTTCTCCAAATTTCTTAGAGAATAAAGTAATAAAATGACCCCACACCATCATCCCCTCATTACATTTGGAACCCCATTTGGCATTGTTATTGGCTAGTATTTTACCTCATCTACTGATATATGAATTTTTGATATCCTTCTTGATACAACTCAACCTATGGAAGCATTTGATGAAGCTTAGCTATCTATTTGGACACCCCATCTCCCCTCCAAATAGCATAGCTTCCATTCTATTATTAGGTCCACCCATATGGTCCACTGCTATGTAGGCAGGACTGAACGCCATGTATAATTTCCAGTAGTTCCACAAATAGGATGTCTGTGCTTATTACTCGAGTCATGTCACCAAGTATCTGGTTCCCTCGTCTGTCTCTGAGTATGAATCCGATTGTTGTTGATCTTGTCCTCTTCACCACCACACCATCCACATTTAGCTTGAGGACGTCAATTGGAGGGGGAAACCATATGTCTACATGAGGTCTTGTGATGTTTGGGGTTTCTTTGACAGTTAAGACAATATCTTACAGTTTAAACTGCCTTGCAGTCTTTGACACTACAACTTTTGCTGGCATGTCTTTAGGGTTGAAGATGTAATCATTCCTATTCTTCTACAGTTGCTCCATCGTGACTGCAAACTTGATGGAGTGTAGGCTGCACACTGGTGGTTTTAATCAAGTTTTTTGCCATCCAAGAACTTAATGAGGTGCCATGGTCTATTACTACTCCAAATGAGGTGTGAAGTTCCTACTAAATGGTCTATGCTATGTTTCAGTCTAAAAAGAGGTGTAGTGTATCCTCATCCACTCCGTTACATCTGATGCACGTTGTAGTCATACTGAAACCCTGAGTGGTTCTGGCTATATTTTTCATCAATCCATTATGGTGCACCCTTCACAATAGCATTCTGATACATGTTTGAACTTGGAGATGCCATATTCTGGTCCAACATCCATGCACAAGCTGGCAATGCCACTTGACTAAAGCTCTGTATATGGCCCTAGATGAAGAAATCCCCTTGAACGACTCCTTGAAGTGCCACAAATCTACACCAGCATCTTGGTGAGGGGGATCATCGAGTGTATGTGGTCTGCCGTCTCGGTTGGAAGAAAATACAAGATAAACTCATATCCCAACGTCCTTCATTTGCCATGGATGACACCTTTAGATCTACCAGTTCAGGCGGTATGGATCAGTCTTGCCTAGGTTGGGTTTCGTCACTTCCCTAAACCCATTAATAAGTACAAATACAAGTATCCTCTCCATTAAGTATGACTTTGCCTGCTCGTAGGGATATTTCATCAAGGTGTTTGATAATATACTTCCATGTTACTAAACCAGTAACTATTCCTTTCTATGTTAGATGATCATACTTAGCCTTCATAACTTGACTCCAAAGAACTGGTCGGCGTGTGAGCACATCCCAAACAGTTTGTGCTAGCATAATGATGTTTTGTGATCTAGTGTGTTGAACATGAAGTCCCCCCTCCTTCATCCATGTTATTCGTTTCTTGGAAGAAATTGTACTTATGTTGTTGTGATTCTCATTGCTATTCCAGATGAATCGCCTTATAAGTTTATCAATATCCTCACAGATTGAAACCAAAAGTGAACATTTTGCATCACATAGGTTGGTATCGAGCTCAATACCGACTTGGATAACATTGCTTGACCAACGAATGATAGGGTCTTGTTAACCCAAGAGTTGATCCGTCCTTCAATTGTGTTCAATGTTGAAATGTAGATGCTTTTGTTTACTCTAGCATGAATGAATGGTACCCTGAGGTGTCAGACCAAGTTGTAGGTCTAGACAATCCCTAATTGATGGCTAATTCTCCTACACAACACATTCAGAAAGCTCTTAAGAAGAACACAACAAACTTTTCTTTAAAGAGCATCTGACCAGATGGTGGCACCGAAGCGCATAAGGCACTTCATCATGATACCTACTTGGTGGGTTGACAATTCCCCAAATAACACGATATCATCAGTAAAGCACATATGAATTAAGTTTGGTCCTCTTCTAGTGATTCTCATCAGCTGGTATGCTCCCTTAGCTTCTTATAAGGCTATCACTTGACTGAATCTATCCAAGCACATGAAAAATATGTATAGTTACATCGAATCTCTTTGATAGACTCTGCGTGATGCTTTGAGTGGGGTGATGACTTCTCCATCCCAAGTGATTGAAATTGTCCCCGAGGTGATGATGGACAATTAAGTGTGTGATGTCTGGGATAGATATGCATTGTAGTGTGTAGTCAATAATTCCTGATTCATGTGATCACAAGCCTTATCCAAGTCCATATTGACAGCCATACAAGCTTTTCCAATAGATCTGGTTCTCATTGAGTGTATGCCTTCCTACATCAGTATGATGTTGTTTGAAATGCGACGACCCGACACAAAGATAATTTGAAGGGAGGATATCTAGACATCCAAATGTGGTTTGATTCACCCAAGAATATTCTTCGAGATAATCTTGATGCTTACATTATTGAGGGTGATAGGCCAGAGATGATTTCATGACACTGGGGTTTTTTTTTTGGGGATCTGGACAAGTGTGAAACTCTCCATGGCTTCAGGTATCTCCTTCCCTACAAAATAGTTTGAGATAGTTAGATAAAGGGAGTTGCTAATTCCCTCCCAATTTTTCTGGAGGAGACCAATGTGGATTCCATCAGGGCCCGGTGCCTTGGTGGGGTTCATCTTGGCCAAACATATACATATTTTATTCTTCTCTGGTGGCGCTGCGTAGTTCAACACCACAACTTGTGGTAAACTCAGGAACATGCTCAGATAGTTGTATTCAAGCTCCTTCAAGTTGTGAGTCTCCACCTATTTAAAGAGGGTAAAAAAGTGAGAGTAAATAGGTTCTTCAACTCAGCACTATATTCAACCCATCATTCTCATCCTTCAATTTGGATATGAGGTTCCTCCTTCTCTTTGCTTTCACCAAATCTTGAAAGTATTTAGTGTTTCTATCAACCGGTCTTATCCAGTCACATCTTTCTCTTTGCTTCCAATCAACTTCTTCATTGTGAAGTATTTGCAAGTATTCTACTTGTAGTTTTATGACCTCATCATCTAGTACTGGGTCAAAGGACTTCTCCAACTTTCTCAGATTGTAAAACTGTTTTTTGAGAAGAGAATCCTTCTCCTTTCGAGTTGCCTACCTTTATTTCTTGTCCCATTCTCTTGCTAGTTGCATAAACTTGGTCGTCACTTCTATGAAGTCTGATTCCATTTTCCAAGCTTGTTGGAAGAAGGTGGGGAGGGAGGCCCGATTAATCCATGAGGCACTGATCTTCATGTGATGCAAATGAGCAGTCCTATCTTTTGTCATTAAAACTAAGATTAGGGCATGAACTGAAGATACTCAGAGGAGGACTAGCACTTGGTATTGGGCATCTTCTCTACTCAAGCAATATTCATCGTGGCACGGTCTAAGTGCTCCTGAAGTAGACCTCACTGAATGCCATCTGGGACCTCAAGGCACCCAAATCTTCAAGTCCTGCAAGATTCAACGCATCGACAACTCACGACAGCTAGTAGTATTGTGTTTATCACTACCAATCTTCTCTGTTGGTTCTAGGATAGCTTTGAAATCTTCTAGAATCATCCACATTAAGGCGGTGCTCAGGCAATGGTATGCAGATGGTTCCACAATAGTCGACACTTGGTGTATTTGGTGTGTGCATAGAAAAAAGTAATCGAAATCTCCTTATTCACCAAGCAATGAACAAATTACTTGCAGAGTGAGAGCACTTCAACAGACCTAATTCGATTTTTCCAGAGAACCCATATCCACCTAGATAAACCTATCACCTCGACTCTATGAGAAGAATCATAGACTAGGCACTTTTCTATCACTGAGGCTATTGGACCACTGGTGCGTTGTTTCAAGATCGCCATAAATATATATCTTAATTAGGGTTGAGTAACCACATATTGTGTTTAGGATGTCTGATGAGCATACATCTTGAACATTCCATGCCGCACAAATCATCTGATGGTGGTGGTTTGGTGGTTGTTAGGTACCGATGACCACCCTCCATGTTTTCATGCACCTTTTCATGTATCTAGTATGAGGTCTTCCTCATTCTCTTATGGTATCCGGTTTCCTGTCTTTAATATCTTCCTATTGTGAAGATGAATCCACACACTCACCCCTATCAGTGTCTACGAGGAGGATGTTGGGCTCTCTTCTACTGATGTTGCTAAGTTGGTTCTGAAACAAAACAACTTGGGTTGGTGTAGATTGCCATGCTCTCCTGTAAACTGCATCATCCTTCAATAACTCAGTGGCATGGTGTTGGTTTTGTTACCCTTTGTCTTGTCTTCTGTCTTTGTTTCCCTGCTGGTTTTGTATGTTATGGTTTTGAATCCCCCTTAGCAGAGATCTTGCCTACTCAGTTGCCTTCTGGTTGATTATTCATTTGCTATTTTCTTTTCATTATCTTTAATCAATACCAGTAGTACACTCAACCACATCATTGAGTTCCTCCTCATTAGCTGTTTCATTAGTCTCCTCCAG